>OZ038324.1:4667960-4882960 GCA_964035795.1 Pterobdella sp. o SKG-2022 | reverse complement strand
TCAATCCAATTTTAAAATCATTCAGATTCTTGAGGAGGGCAAGAGCACAGAGCCGTGGGACTTTATAGAACCGATAATTTTCCGATAAATTTATAAGATGCTTAGATTTATTCATTATAGTGAAAGATGTCAAAAATGGCTTTTTCAATGAAAAAAAATTTCACAAGATATCAAAACAATTCATAAAAAAGAATAATAAAAAGTTGGTTTAAAGACTTCTGACTAGGTGAAGTGGTGGCTACCAATTCAGATGCAATAATGAAAACTACGGTTTCTTATATTAGTTAGACTGGTGTTTAGAACTATCTAACCAATGGCTTCAAGAAACTTTGGACAAGGGGATGAGTTACATAGCTTCCAGCAATTTCAAGATTTTAGGGAAAAACATGAAAGACTGACTCACAATAGATTCTAAAACACAAAAAAATTTGAAACTTTTATGAAATACTAAACAAAGTGCTAAAACTTTACAACCAGAACTCACAAAGGGGATGTGGCAGGCAGTGACGCAAAGACCGATGGCCAAAGGTCCAGAACCTCCCAAGTCTTTTCTGCGGGTGTCCACAACGGCCAGCACTGTGAGAACCAACAGTAGAGTGATGATCAGCTCTATCAGCAGTCCTTGGTACACTTGCAAACCATCTAGTTTTGTGGCTCCAAAGTTGCTCTTATCTTTGTGGTTTTTTACCAAAACTGTTTGTGTATGGTTTTCAGATGGTAAGTTCATATGAGTTTATGTAAATATATAATGATCATTTATTGTTTTACTTTCATAGTTTATTAGGAAAAACATTTGAACGCTTTTGAATTTTATTTAAACTTCACCTATTCAAGAACTCTAGGTATTCTCAACACTCCTTCCCGAAACCCCCTCCCACAAACCTTTCAATAGAACAGCTCCGACAACAGAGCCCAGCAGCTGAAAAATCACATAAAAGAAGGCCTTGACCACAGACACCCTTCTGCTGATGGCAAGGGCGATGCTGACCGCAGGGTTGATATGACCCCCACTAGCGTGACCAATCACCCATACCACAGTCGCTACCGTGATTCCAAAAGTAAGTGCAATTTCTAAATAGGTGCTTTTTTCATTCATGGCAGAGCTTGCTCCCACAAAAACGAGGAGGAGGGTGCCGATGAATTCCGCTAGCAAGGCTTTCCAGAATTTGAAGGTCTTCAGCTCTTCACCGAACGCCATGTTAACTATTGAAGATGTCGAACCTTTAGATAAATATAAATTTTGATTGGATTTATTTAGCTAGATTTAGTTTAACTTTTAGATTTTTTAGCTAAATTTTAATTCTATTTTAAAATTTTTTCACTAAATTTAAATTTAATTTTTTACTTTGTTCAGATAAATAAATTCAGACAGACTTCGCGCAGAAATAAATTTTTGGTGCTAGTTCACTCTTTTAAAGGTGTTTGTTTATCGTGCGTGATGTACTATCATCTTATGCAAGTGATATAAAATAACATATAGAGCACTGTCTAGCTGCTCCCAAAATTAATTTTAACCCACTTTCCATCATCGGTTTTACTAGAAAAATTATCGCTTTATTGGAACTCAAACACCCTCTAAATTTCAACCGTTTCCAAGTCTCCAACCGCATTTGAAAACCACACAAACCCTCAAACCGATAAAACATATGCGATCAACTAGCAGCGTCATTATAGTTATTATGGCTTGCTAGTATAATGATTACCTTTATAAATATTACGGGTGATTTGACAAGTTTAATCGTATGTCAGAGTTGTTATGGCGGAATGTGTGGAGATAACGACTGAAAAAATTCCATGTTGTGGTCTACTATGTTGAAAATGGAGATTAAATCATTATTTTTACAGAGATTATTAAAAATATATTAACCGGTATTTATTAGGCAAAGATCTTTTACAAGCATACATTAAAATGGAAAAATTATACTGTTTTGTTCTGCAAATATAAAACACGTTTGCAGATAAAGATGAAAAATTCGATTAAATTGGTTAAATTTTACTTTTTAAAATGCAGATCATTCAAAATAGGTTGAAAAAAATGAAAAAGTCTTAATAATAAACTAAATATTTATTTTTATATAAATTAGTTATCTGATGATAGTATAGAAAATATATCGAAAAGTTTCGTCTCGATAGAAAAGTTGAATATTACCATGTTTTATGATTTTATAGTATTCCTATAATCAAAAACAAAAATTTATTATTTTTGTTTTCTATCAATTTAAAACAGCCATGACTCTAAACAAAAAAATAAGCTAAATGTGTCGTGATATATAGGTGCAAGCTTATGAATTAGCTTTGATGGAGAAGAAAATGATCAAAATTATAGGTCAATGGTGTGAAATATATGCATATGTCTAAATTTATGGGATGCCATGTATCAAATACAAAAGAATACAAAAAAAAACAATACAATACAATAAAATAAAATAGAACTCAAAACAATCAAATACGGTTTTGAATGGAATACAACCAAATAAGAAAAAAAATACACTAAAACACATTTCAAAAAATACATGACAAGATAATACATAAAAAAATAAAATACAACAGAATACAATACAAAAAAATAAATTACAAAAAAATAAAATAAAACAAAATAAAACTCACACACAGCGTTCAAAAAGATCACGTGAGTTAAGTTAGTATCCTGTTACATACCGTTCAAATAGCATTCCATCTTATGAAGATTTTTATAATTTAAATAAAGTTCAAATAATTATTTTCCGTTTTTATTTTAAAAAAATATTATTATTCAAAAGTTTTTCAGATTTCGTATGTTCTTTTGTGAACTTGAATTTCACCAGTAAAACTTCAGCTTATGAGGATTTATAAGAACACAGAGAGAAAATTTTTATTTAGCTAAAATTTTCAACAAGCAAAACCTTGTCATACTTCATTAGTCATAAGTCTCTCATAATTTAGTACCCCTTTCGTACAAATGAGCAAAGAAAAATCTATTTTAGTTATAGTACAAATTATATTTATGAATATATAATGAGTTAAAATACAACAGTTCGCTAACGTTCTATGATAAGTCCACATGGAGTAGTGCCCCGTGAAACCAATCAATATTACGCAACCAAAACCCCAGATAGGGGCGATCAAATGATCGACTTACTTGAGGCTAAACTTATCAAAGATTATGGCTTCTGTTTCTTAATAAACGTATTAAAAATTTTCTTATATTTGATGTTTTTCTTGAAAAATATTGTGAGAAAATACATACGATGTATCTGAAAAATACAACAGTGCAAAAACAATACATCAAAAACAACTTGAATCTATTGGAAAGGTTAATATACATTGGAAACACAATATTGGTGTGTTAAAAGATACAAAATGTCTTAAAAACGTTTATAAATGTATTAAAAAGTGGACATTTTGTTATGTTTAAATAACAGTATGAAGCTTATCACTTTGAAAAATTATATTACGCAAATGAGCATATTTTGGTTCAGTAACCTTCACTGGAAACTGAACCTCTGAACCTCTCATCATTAATGGCAACAAAAAACCAAATTTTAACTCTTTCATCAACTCAAATCTTTCCAATATCTACTTCACATCATTTTGAATAACTGGTTTACAAAAAATGTATAATGATTTTTGTGCCAAAGTCAAATGAAGAGGTTTTTGAACACTAGCAGTATTTAATACAAAGTATGAGGTTTTACTACAACAAAGTGACATTTACAGTAATTATTAAAAACTCCAATAAGGTTGCAAGCAGTTTGAATATATTGGAAACAGTATTCAAAAGAGAGGCAAATGTATTTAGAGACATAATGAAGTTCGTAAGCTTTTGAGAGCGCCTTAAATCATGTCTGATATGAAATACAGGACTGCTATCCGATATCTTTGGTCAAATGGGTGGGTGAATAACAACGTTAATAAAAATAAAAATAGCAATAATAATAATAAAAATATATAGTGCCACTTTTTGTTCTGGCGCTTGGACATTCATCATCTAGACTGTTCAAAAACTTTTCAATCTTATTTATTTTAATAGTTTATACTAATAAAATAACTCAATTTATGGAAGCTTTTCAATAACCCCTATAATAACTTCCATATCTTACTCTTATTTAATGTTTTTTGTTGATATATATTATCTAGTACTTATAAATATATTCAAATATCCACAATAAAATTTAATAATAATAATAATAATAATTTTAATAATAATAATAATAATTTTAATAATAATAATAATTTTAATAATAATAATAATAGTAATATTAATTCTTATAGAGCGAAGTAACTAAAAAATTTTTCAATCCAAAATTAATTAAATGCATTATAACAATGCTTAGGGTGGTGTTTGACCGCACATCACTTCAATTTCCATGTCTTAGCACGTTTGTATTCTGATAACAAACAAATAACGAATAAACAAACAAATAACGAATATTATTATAGTGGCATGAAACTGATTGAGTCTTCAAGACCAGTTTGGAATATATATTTATATATAGTCAGTCCTAATGTGATAAATTTATAATCAAAAGAAATTATGCATAACGGATAAAAATAGATCTGTTAAGCAAAAACAGTTTTAAAACGATTTGAATCAAACACTTTTATCAACTGAATAATAACACGAAGCTTTCCGTAAGTTGAACTCACATTATCAAGTATGTTTAAAGGCAAGTTCAGTTAATCATAGTATTAAAATAAGCACGATGTCTTTGAAAAGTGTGTTGTCTTCAATGTTCGTTGTTTTGTTTTATATTTTTAGTTTTTTTTTTAGTTTTTCTTTGTTATTACTTTTTTAATTGTTTTCTTATTTAATCTTTTTTTTCTTTTATCCTTCATTTTTTGTTTTGTTTATTATTTTCCAACTAATTTTTCTTAATTAATATTATTTTTTAATATTCATTAATGATTCTTTTCTTGATGCTTGGACGTCAGTTATAAACATAAACAACACAAAACCTACACACTTTTATGACCACTTTTGACTCTATTAAAATATCTCTCATGCTAAACTTAATGTTCATCAAAATATTTACTAATTTAAACATTCAATCAAAAACAATTTTTTAAGGATTTCGATTTTTTTAAGTCCAGACACGCCTAAAAACAACAAAAAAGGTTAGCATCCAGCGATAATCAATATAAAAATGATATTATGCACGATAGATGGTACAGATGAATAGGCGCGTGGATAACAAAGGTCCAAAAGGTGATGCTAAAAGTTGCTCTACAGATATTGTCAAGCTGCTTAATGTTAACAAAACCCCTTCAAAATCATTCAATGCATCGAAGAAAGCTTGTGAAACCTATAATCTGAAGAGATTGGCTGATAGCTACCCCCTTGACAAGCAATTACATGAGATTATAAGAAGTCCCAAGCCTCGAACCCGCTACCTCCGCCTTCCTAGTGATCTCTTTCCTTCTCTTGCTTCTATCGATGAAAAAAACTCAATTGAAATAGAAGCCGACAAAGAAAACCACGAACTTCAACGCTGCTTGTCGAATGAAGATACTGGTAACAAAAATGGCTCGAATCGAATTTTAACGCTTCCTAAAGGTGTTGCTGATGTTAAAAAAATTTCAAACTTTGGTAATGAAAATGTTATATTTAACTTCAGTCCAAGGAAGATTATAGAAAGTAGCCACCAAAAAGATGTATGTTTCATAAAAGATGAAACCGTAGATTCAAAACCTGAAAGCAACAAAGTAAGCGCGGAGGTGAATTTGAAAAATGAATTTAAAAATGAACTTCAAACTAAAGACGGAGTTGTGTTCTTCCAGGGCCAGAATCGCCAAAATGCACCCTCTTCACCCAATACTTCTCCAGAGCAGCCACAAGAAAAACATGAATTGTACAAAAATGGGTTCCTAAAAAACGAATTTACAAAAATTTGGAATAATTGTTTCAAAAGTACTTCTCAGAATAACCAAGAAATAAAGAAAGCATTTGAGAACTTTAAAAAAAAGCTTGATAATACAAAAGATGAAGGAAAAGCAGAAAGTAGTGATCAAAAGAATGATCTCAAAAGTGAAAACAACCTTCTTGCAGAGAGGATCACAAACAGTGATAACCAAAAGGAAGCTACGTTGTCTGAAAATGATAAGTTCAAGATCACAAGAGATCTTTGTGAAAAACTTCGCATGCTCACCAACAAAACGGACCTTGCCCGCTTAAGCAAAAGCAATGAAAAACAAACTGTTCAAAATACCCAACCTTGTAAAGAGAAAAAGTCGAACGAACAAACAAAGCGACATTCGGCAGAAGAGAAACCCAATCACTCCAGATTAAAACCTACTCTTTCTTCCAGGTCCACCTCCATTCTGAAATCCTCTTTTGATGCTAAAAAGTCTTCAAGCCAGTCAGCGCAGATGAAGACATTCCTGCATAACATGCACCTCGACAAACATAAATGCTCCACTAACAAGTCCTCGAGCATCTCCTCAAGTCTTTCCAGTGAGGACTCAGAAAAAATAAAGACTGCCAGTTCGACAGAGAGGGTGACAAAATACACTGACATTTTAACCTCGTCTCAGTACATGAGTCAAAACAAAAAGTTTTCAATCACAAGTTATGAAGAAAAACTTCTAGAAAGGCTGCGAAAGATTAAAGACAAACGAGAAAAATCTAAACTTAGAGCTGAACATAAAAGCGAGCAAGCGTCCAACTTACCAAAGACCAAGTTGAGAGACAAGAGTCTGCAAGTGAACTTGCCACAAGAAGTCAAGCTGTTTGACCGAAGTGTTCCTCTCAGAAACAACTTGAAAGAAGTCGTGTCTGGAAATGGAAGGAATATCAAAAACATCCACACTGTTTTTTACACAAACGCACGCAAAGAAGTTGAATCTCTTATGTCAAACAGAATAAAACTCAACTACATTCCATCATTTATTGCTAACGATCAGGATGACAACGTGAACATCCGTAAAACGTCACCAAGCCCTTTGAAAAATAACTTTACTGTGAAAGAAAAACAGTTTTGTGGGCGGAGTTTCGAGCGATCAAACAATGACAACCACGGAAATTTTGACCGGAAAAAAGTCGTTGTTCAGGATAGTGGCACCACGTGTGATGACCTTGATGACATGTTTTATGAAGTCACCAATAACAACTTCAACAATAAAATAACAAAAAAGAAAGATAACCAGAGAGAATTGATGGACGAGAATTACCTGGATTACTTGTCGGAGACCCTGAGTAATGTCATAAAGCGTTTCAGTCGTATAACTCAGAACGACAACTCATCGCCCACGAGAGCTTGTCCTTTGCTTTTCACAAAACCTGAGTTTGACAAATCTTTCCAGAACGAAAAGAGAGTTTCATCTCCTGTGGAAGATCATGACTACGAAGATTATAAAGAACTTTTGAAAAATTTAAATGCGAATTTTTTCAAAAATGTCGAAAAAATCAAAAGCCAACATCAAGATATTTATGATAAACTCCGATCCAGCAGAAGCCCGGAGAATTTTGAATATAAAAACTTTAACAGAAACCAAGGAGAGGATTTTTATTCTGAAAATAAAAATAAAAACAACTTCAGTCCAGTAAGAAAAGAAAAATTTTTCAACGGCCACGAAAACAAGAAGTTTTATGGAAATTATGGGCGCTGCGACCCGTACGAGCCTGCCATGATGCAAAATCCTTATAATGACTTCCCTCCTTCTTTTGTCAACAATTTTCAGCACTACCCCACTTTCAGAACTGATGAGGAAGACATTGATGTGCGTCGTCTAGAAGGTTATGACACTATATTCAAATGTTTTTAAATATAAATTGTGTTTTATTTTTGCAGACAATTCTCCTTTTTCTTTTTATAGATCTGCATCTCCCAGTAACCTGAGATTCAAGAAAGCCAACAACTACCCATCTAACGATTACACGTTTCCTCTATCTAGTAGGGCACAGGCTCCAGAAAAGTTCAGCCCACCTTTGATCCCGTGCAACATGCCAAACAACCGTTCCAAAAAAATGTTCTTTGCTGACTTCAACAATGTGTGTGACCAACTGCACCAGCATAAAAGTCAAGTGGTCTCTGAGCATATAAGATCCGCACCAAAACTTCTTCCTAATCATGTGAACCGCTTGGATAACAATCAACGAATTAATCCTCCAGGTAAACTTGGTGGCGATTTTTCTTGCCGCAACAAGGCGTTTTCAAGTCTTGATAGTAGAATATGTCCCTATAAAAAACCCGGCAACCAAATTCAAAATCTATTGGACCCTTTTAAAGTTTATAGACCCGATGCTTATGGATGATTTGCATGTAAAATATCAAACAAAATCACAATACATATTTATTTTATTTTAAAACAAAAACCTCTGTAAATTACAGTTTTCAAGTTTCAAAGCTTTGAGGGGTTTTTGAGCCTAATAAGTATGTTTTCATGTCACCCTTTCCCTTCACAAACACCATTCCTCGGTACTCAAAATTGAAAAAGTCTTGAAGTCGCAGAAATGATTCTTGGTTCACTTGCACTTTTCCAACCAATCCTGTCGAACACATCCTACTCGCCACATTCACAGCATCACCCCAGATATCAAAAGTCAGTTTACTTTTGCCAATCACACCAGCCGTCACCTTTGTGTTTATACTTTCAATATAAAATCTTTGCATTCAAATTTAAATTTGAAATTACCTTCCCAATGTTGTAACCGATGATCATTTCAAAGTCGAAAGAGAGCATACTGGTGTTGAAGTTGTTAATCTTGGTGAGAAGTTCTTGGCAGAACTCCATTAGGGCCACTAAATGGTTAGTCCCTTCTTCTCCATGGATCCCTGTGGAACAATTATTAACTTGTTTTTACCTCCTTGTTATATTGGTGCTATTCAGCAATTTTAAGGAATAAACTGAATAATGTAAAAATCCAATTTAATACCGAAAACAATTTTAATGATTATAAAGAAATTAAACATAAAGACCAAGTGGATCATCTTAAAACATTGTTTTTTTCGAGCCACCTGAAGCGGCCATCAAGCAACTGCCAATAGTTTTAATCTTCTCGATCTGTTTGAATCTAGGATGGTCCATCAACTCTTCCAAGTCACCCAGTAATTCGTTGAGAACTCTCAAGTATTCTACTCCACCTTGGAATGATTCTTCGTAAAACTGATCAAAGTTGCTTATCTGTAAAGTATAAGTCAGGAAAATTGTTATTAATTTTATAAGAAAAGTGGCGTGAAGCCTAGTAATTTTGTGGCTTTAGTAGTTAAAATTATAAGAAATAAGTTTTGAAAGAGGTGCTTGATGAAGGTTCGGCATGGGGTCAATGTCACCACAATAGGCGTCTGTGCTCTGCTGAACAGACTATATTAACTGATAAGCCATAAGGACTATCCAAACATCAACTAAATCTTAAATGTTAAAAGAGCCTTTCATGTATTTAGAATTTTATTGTTATGGTAGAGACTATATAGAATATAAAAGAGTATAAGATTATTAGATACAAATTTAAAATGCGTATGTCGATAAAATTTATATGCACATATAATTATCATAGATAGCTTTAATAACAGCAACAGAAACAGATAAAACCTTGGCAAAGATGATTCCAGCATCTTGGGAGGATTTGCAGTATGTTCCATTGTTTGCCACTACATCTATCACATGGTAGGGAAATATACAACCCAGCAACCATTTTTCTTTTTCTTTTCTTTTTTCTATTTCAACTTCGATTTTGTTTGCTTGGTCAACAAGTTTGAAATTTTCTTGTTCTCTTTGCAGAAACTTTTTGGGGAATAAAATGAGCAAGACGAACACAACAATGACGTTAATGCAAGTTTCAATGTTATTGAAGATCATAAAAAGAGGCCTCAGAAATAAGATTGTGTGCCCACTACAATCTCGCTCGTCCGTTATGGAGTATGTGGTTTGTTGACTAGAATGAGTGGTGATTGATTGGTTAAACGAGGCAAACTCTCCCAAAAGAGAAGATAATCTGAAGTAGGACCAAACATGTTGGCATATAAGAAACATATTGAAAAGGAAAAAAAGGATAAATTTGAAGATATACATGACCCTATCGCTGGAGATGAGATTGAAGGATATAATGGCATGCTGGAGCATGGAGGTGGATAAGGAAAGCCATTGGAGGTTGGAGAAATCATTTAAGATGCTTATGATTATGAAGTGAAAAGTGAATAATAAAAACGAAAGCACAGAATGAATTATTCTAAAATTATCGAGGGTCTTTGGTGTAAAAGAAAATTTATTTTTTAGACAGACTATTGAAATATATAAGAGATTCAACATAATGTGGATAACGAAGATGATTGAATTACTTAAGATGCAAAAGAGATCTTGACAGATAGTTAGATAGGCGGTGATTACTTGGAGAAGCAAAAAAACACAGGGAAGAAAAAAATTTTTAAAAATACACTCATTTTTCTCTTCATTTTCACTATTCAATGTTGATCTCCAATTTATGAACGTCTTTTGTACATTTAAATTTTTAAACCTCATGAAGACGGTCGTATCATATTCATGTGTTCCGTTATCGTTATTTTTTGTGATTTTATGGTTTTTTTCTTCAAGTAAACCCATCAGCTTCTCTAACTTCTCTGACGAGTTTTGTTTTTGTTTCTCAACCTTCCCAACAACGAACCAAGTTCGGAACTCTGCCAAGTTGCAATTCAGAAATATAATTCATTTAACTTAATGATTATTTTGCTTTACAAAAGTTTTATTTGAAATTTTTAACGCTATGTAAATTATTTTCAGTCAACCATATAATATTTAACAACCAATTGTATGTTTGTATTTTTCATTTTTACACACATATTAATATGTTATAAGCAGTTACATTGGATTAGAAAGACCTAAAAAGCTAACGAAAGTCATTAAAATTTATTTTGTATTAATCTTAAACTACTCTAACTCTTAGAATAACAATAATGTTTCAATTATATGATTTATATAATACAATAATAGATTTAATGATAGTTAATATAATTTTACAATCTCTATAACACTATAATCTATCTAATATCAGAAGCTTTTACCATTATAAACTAGTTAATATTGTATCCATATAATAAAGCCGTTATTGCTGTTAAATTTTTTAACCATCCATATAAAGATCTTTGGCATATATTGCTTTTCAATAATTTTATTAAAAATCTTCTTATTTGATGTTTTTTGTTGCATAATGTATATTAATTACTTTCGATTTTTTCATCATGTCTCACTATGAACTTCTGGTTTTGCACGTCAAACTCTTCAATCAGCACTTTCTTCAAGTTGTGGTCTGTTTCATGTGTGCAAAGTGCTTTATTTTTTTGGTTCACACTCAATTGGGTTTATGCGCGCGATTGATTATTCATGCTGGTATTAAATTAGATTATATTTTATGCTATATGGAGACAATTAGATAATATAAAAAATAATGTATTTCACGTTGAACTTTCATCAATGAAACAACTTAAAGGCCAAAAAAAATGAAAAACTACTTTCAAAATCAGCACCAGCTTCGAACTCAAAGTCGAGCTTGGTGAGTTCGTAAGTGGCATTTGACACATGGACCCTTCCAGGCAGGCCTGAAGACTCCATCTCATTGGCCAGACTTACGTCATGTGACCATACGTCATATTTGAACCTCCTTGTGCCCACTAGCCCACATAGTACTGATAGTGTTCATGAGAAAGTTTATTCTATTGTTGGATCAATCAATAGGCTTTCAAGTTGTTATTTTTGCTTATTTCAAAATGAAAATTTAAAAAATTAAATGAATAATTTATAATTAAGTTGAATTATTTAATGAGTTTTTAAATTTTTTCAATTTTTAAATAACGAAGAAGACATAAGTGAGACCAGTTCCTGAGTGCACTCCCACCCTCATGTTGACAGTCTCATTGCGGTCCACGTTGAACCTGAATTGTGTTCTTCCTATCGTCACCCACATATGATAAATGCTACTTACTTGCTAATCTCACTGCACACAGACAGTCCCATGGTGATACAACAAGAAGCGTGGTCGCTGCGAGCCTCTGGGCAGCCAGCCACACTGTAGTAGCAGTCTCCCAGTATGCTTATCTTTTCACAGCCGCTCAAGCTGCAGATCCGATCAAACCTGTATTGAGTGTCGGTGCATGGAAGAGAAAATGGTGTAGATGCGGTGTAAGAAAAATGGCAAATTAAGTGATGTATAAATAAATTGATGGCGTTAGCAAAAACGTCATTAGAAATAAGATTTCAAAACTGTAAGTTCCAATATGCTTTTGAACTAATATCAAACACAAAACTCAATGTCATTAAAGGTTTTATACAAAAACTTTAATCTAAATAATGCACCGACCTGCCGAACAAGTCATCCAGTATCTCAACCAGGGACTCTGCTGTTTTATTTGAGCTCATTTTCGTGAAGCCCACAATGTCCGCAAATAAGATAGACACATTATCAACTTGGGAGACAAAGAAATCTCTGAAACCAAGTTTCTTTTCAACTTTCTGATTCCAATGGCTTTCTATCACCTTGACTGCCAGCTGGGGCGGCACGATCGAATGCATCAACTGTAAACTGTGGCTTTTCTGATCTTGTAGAACATTCTCGTTTATCTTCAATTTCTTTTGTGCCTTTGAGAAGCTCTTTGAGATGTTCAAATACATCTGCCACGATTCAAGTTGGTACAAGATAATTGTCAAGTAGAAGAAGATCATCAAAGCGAGGTTTCTTGTGTAAAAATACTGCAGCTTATCTGAATCATATTTGAAGATAAAATAGAAGCTTATTTCGTGGGTGATTATTATTGAGATAACGATGACGAGGTTGAAAAGGTAGCTGGAGTTAGGATGATACACAAAGAAGACGAAGACTATTATGACGAGAAATCTCAGATAGAAGTTGCTCAACAACAAGAGACTGCATGGCTGTGTGTATGAAACGAAAAAATGCAACACCGCCATCACCAACATAATCAAGTAAGTCTTGTTTACTACACCGACTTTTAGCAACTCCCAAAATTTTCTTTTTTTTTCTAGCTCGAGAAAACCTTCTTCATGTGTCTGATCAAAAACTCTGCATTTGACAGTTTGCAAGAAGAGAATTAAAACAATGAGAACGAGCATACATCCGACTATAGGCTGGTAAATCGACTCAAAGGTACCAACTGATGAAGTAACTAGCCAAGAGGTTACCACGATAAAGGCTAAAAAGTTTACTACCAGCTCGTTTTTGATACCCATTGCAATAAACTTTGAATTTTACAGTGTAATTTCAAGAAATTTTTAAGCTTTTATATTCATATTTTCAATTTATCTTTTCATGAAAAAAAATCAAATTCGAGAAACAAAAATATTCATAAACGGAAGAGAGAATTTATAAGCGATCAGTCTGCTGATCATACCTGCACAGCTATTACAAGCATTTAAAGTAGTTATAGGTGCATTTTCTTTATTGCCCGTCAACATTAGATGACATTAGAGTGGCAAATATTCGACAAATTTGAATGATAAATATAGATTACAAATGAATCAGTTATCAGTATAAAGGAAATATCATTATGAAGTCTTTTTTTCATTGTTGTCTTTTTCTTTATTTTCGCTTTGTAAATTGTGTCTGAATAATGTTTTACAAGATGTTTAATTTGAAGCCATTAATGACAATTATTTTATCAATTTCTACAACGGTAAAGCATAAAATCACCGCACGTACATTGACGAACACAAGTCATCCAGCTGCAAATATTGATGGCTTAATTAATTTCAATTTCATTCACTTTTAAAGATAAAATAATTGAACTTACATTATCGAGTAATTTTGAAATATTTTTAGAAGTTATTCTTTGTGAGTCATTCCTGCAGTGGTTATTAGGTATCCATAAATTAATAGCTTTTGAGAGTTATTTACTAAATTATATTTGGATACTAGTCACCCAGTGATAATTCTAAACTATGGCACAAATCTTATTTTGTAAGAGACAAAATAATCTTAAAAAATATATTTAAATAATAATTTAACTGGTATCATGAAACTCACAGTGCTAATTGTTTGTATAGTGAAGTTTATACTTATTCTTTAGAAATAATTCATCAACAAAATGATAGTTAAATAATTGATAAGTTTATCCATCTATATAATAATTTTTTACCCAGAAGAGTCTTGTTCATTTTCAAATTCAAAATGAAGTCTGGCAAGCCTCTCTTGTCTCTCCCTCACTTCATCCATCTTCTTGTGTGAACAATCCCCACCTACATCACAATGTGATATATTTCAAAGATTTTTTTGAACTTTCAAATAACTTAAAAAATTCTAAATATGGCTAAGCTAAATCAATAAAACTTTTTTTAATAAATATATAAAGTATTACCATGAGTTCTAAAATAGGCTCTACAAAAATTTTTAATTTATTATTTAAATTACTACATAATAATTTTTTTCTTTTCAAAAGCCACAATAAAAACAATAAAATGAGTAATATTTAAAAATACTAATTAGTTTATTAAAATACGAAGCTTTTCATTATCAACACAACATTTTCAAGTTACTTAAAAGGGTTATGTTGATAACGAAAAGCTTTGCATCTTAATGAACTAATTAGTGTTTTCAAATATAAATGAATTACTACAATTTGCATCCACAAATTTTATTTTAAAAATGAATAAACATAAAAATGACATTAAGTTTCAACCAAAAGCTTGTAATTTTCCATGATGGAAATCATCAAGGAGTTGCATAAGACTCTGCTCCATCTGCCTGACATTGGCCACATCAGTCAGAAAAGCATGCTCTGCCTGAACTGGGGCCTGCTTAGATCGAGGCATGTTTGAGGGTACTGGTGCCAGAGATTCTGGCCCTTTTGTTGGAACTGCAGTTTTATTCACTTCTAATTAATTGGATTATACGTTGGCTAATTTTTAGTTTATTGCAGTTACTATGTAAGAAAATTATCTAAGTAAATTAGTTAAAACAAGAAAAGCAATATTTTAGTAACATTTTGGTCTTGATGGTTTCTGTATCTTTGAAACATCTTTAGATGTTTCAGAGTCATTTTGATCTTTATTCATAATTTATTGCATATTTTTAGTTCATAATAAAACGTAAATTTTCAATAAAAAACCTAGTTTCATTTTTAATTTTAGAAAAAATACACTTCAAAAAAAATTTTAGATTAGTTTTTTGAATAATTTATTTATGGCAATTTTAGTATATAAAATTTTAAAAAATTACTTCAAATTGAAAATAACTGGTACGTTTTACTAAGCTTTACGTCTTGCTTTTTCCTGCCTCTCTAAGGATTTACAAGGTTGATGCATCTTTAAACTCGTGTTTTATTTCACCTTTTAGACCATCAATAAATTTTTTTTATTTTCAAAAAAATTTTTTTCAATTGCTAAATAATAGTTTTTGTTACATTGAGCAAGTGTGTATAATACATACTTAACACAAAACAAGGCATAATAATGGGTGACAACGTCGAAAGAACTTTCATCATGCTCAAACCTGATGCCGTTCACCGTGGTGTAATTGGTGAAATAATCAAGAGATTCGAGGCTAAGGGCTTCAAATTGGTAGCTCTTAAATACTTGTGGGTAAGTGAAATTTTTTTTATATTACTTTAAAAATTTACAACAATTAAATTATTTTCTAAACAGCCTTCAGATGAACTTCTTGCTCAACATTATTCTGACTTGAAATCAAAGCCTTTCTTTCCCAGCCTCATCAAATACATGTCATCTGGACCTGTTGTTCCCATGGTTGGTGAATCAAATTTCCCAATTTATTTTGAAGTTTACACCATATATTATTTCAGGTTTGGGAAGGAAAATCAGTTGTATCAACTGGTCGTAAAATGTTAGGAGAAACCAATCCATTGGCCTCAGCTCCTGGCACCATCAGGGGTGACTTTGCCATCGATGTAGGAAGGTAGTTATTTTGAGATCTTCATAGTTTAATTTGCCATTCGTCAATTTATATCAAAAATCAGCTTTAATAAATATAATTTGTAAAGATGGAATAAAACTTTACAGGAACATCTGCCATGGAAGTGATGGAGTTGAGAGTGCCAAGAAGGAGATTGCATTGTGGTTTTCAGAAAAGGAGTTAGTCACTTGGACCCCAAACAGCACCACATGGGTGTATGAATAGATTGTCAGGATTAAAACCAACACGGGAACTTGTGTGTGATTATTTATGACTTCAGTGTGTGAATAAAAATGAATATACCTTTAGTTTAATAAATCAACGACTGCTTTTATAGTTTTATGTAAACTTTAGCACTTTATGCGTCACGTAGGTTGTTAAGCGATGTACCTTTCAAGTTTCTCTGAGACTTCTTTTAAATATTGATCGTGGTTAAAATACCAAATGTTATAGCCATAAAAAACCTACCCACCGAAATATTAGTTATAAAGTTCATGCTAGCTACTATATAATTGGCTGTATCTAAACATTATTAATAATTACTAACCAAACAATGCAACCTGGAAGACCACTAGTTGGAAAAAATTTATTAACTCTTCTTTTGCTAATTAAAGTAAATTATAATTTTCAAACAAATAAATAACGAATATTTTTACAGTGGCATAAAACTGATTAAGTCTTCAAGACCACTTTGGAGTAGTTTTTCATTCTTTCCAGCCCCTCACGCTTTGTCTTTCAATCTACACACATACATTCATATCTTTCTTCTCACTAATTTGACTTTTTGAAAAAAAAAACTTGATAGAAAAAATTATAAAAATATGTTTTAAGATTATAAGACTTAATCATGAGGTGAGTTTTTAAGCACTTGGAAAAAGTTGTTGTGGAGGTTATGCATTTGAGGTGATTTGGGAGATTGTTCATGATTTACTCGGAAATGTGGGATGTTTTACATGAAGCTTGTTTTAAACAGAAATAATGTAAATGGTTTTCCATGGAGTTGAAGGATTGATATTTCAATTATAAATCTTTCACAACTCATCACAACTTTTCGTTGAACATCAGTAATAATATTTGCTTAGAGAACAAAAAAATTTTCAAAAAACGACCAAAATAAATTTGAAAAAACTCAATGTTTCAACCTAAAGTCACTCATGTCTTAACAGTTTTGAATTATACAATCTTGATAAATCAGTTTCATGAAGTGATAACTGTTCACAGTCCGCCGTTTATTATCAACACTCATAATATTTATCTTTATTTGATCATTTTTTATTTCAATAAGATTGAATAAGTTGTATGAAAATTTTTTATTTCCCATTGATTTTGTTGATATATCATTGAAAATTACTTCCATCGAAACGATCCTGATTTTTCTGTCGGACATCACTCAAACTTTTAATTAAATTGCATACCGTCTGAGAGACATTGATTTTGAGATTGGTATGTATCATTAATCATTATCTAGAATGATTTGAACTTATGATGTTTCTACCTTTCTTGTTGAAAAAATATTAAAATCCGCACGAAATGAATTGGAAAAAAATTCAATTTTCTCAAAACATGAAAAGTTATTTTATTCAAAATGTTCCACCAGCGTTCGTGTTTTCAATTTATTCACATAATTATTTTTAAAGAAAACAAAAAAAAATTCAAAGCAAAGTTAATTCAAAAAAGAATTTACATAAAGGATAAATTTTTCTAAGCATTGTTTGAGTGAAAATAATTGAATTATAAGATAATAGACAGAGTTTTGAATAGTATAAGTTCAAAAAATGAATAAAAAATTTAAATTTAAATGTAGTCTAAATTTAATTACAGCTCCAAATGGGTTCATTATTTTTAATCCAGACTTAATTCTTTACTTTGTTAATATTCAAATGAATGAACATCTCACGTGAAATGCCTCCTTCAAACTCATTATTCTCGTGCGCATTGTGTTGAGAGCTTCAAATCTTTATAAAAGAACAAAATCTCCTTCTTTCCAACTAAGACATTTTTAAATTCTCAACACTGTTATAAAATAACCTTGAATTTAAAGTTTAAAAACGATAAGTAAAGATTTCAAATAGTTGGTAACAATGGGTACAAAAATAATTGTAGCTTTTCTTCTTTTTGTGTGTCTGGTATCAACTACCTTTTGCTACAAGATCCTAGATACAGATGAATACGACGAAAATAGCCATATTTTTATGGCGAATAAAAAAAGTTGGGGGGACGGAGCAATTACTGCCTGGGGAAAAAGGTCTCCACAAGAAAGTTTACCAAAGAATGAACAAATTAACTCGCTCATCCATCGCTTGCGTGAATTAATAAAAAAGAAATCCATTTGAAGAAATTTTTTTCTTCAAGCTTGTTAGTTTCCGAAAAAAATTTCTACTTAATATTGGATGCGTGGAATGTGCAATTCAAACATATTCATCGAAGTTTGTGAAGCTCTTAAATTTTTAGTGAATTTACATTTAGAGCATTTTCAAATAAATAGTTAATTTCTTCAGTCATGCGAATAAAAAAATGTTTTTCGTCGTCGAATTTGAAGAAAATAAAAATTCATTTTTAAGTTTGTTTTTCGTCTCATGAAAGTGTATTTACTGAAGACATTGTTTTTCCACTCTACCACCTTCCTACCGGGGCTTATAAAAAAATTTAATAAGTTTTTACAAGCTAAATCATAATTTCAATGGCCACTAAACAATAAACAATGGTATTTAAATTAATTTTCAAATAACTACTGGACATTACAAATCTTCAAAAACCATGACTTTTTGCTAGAAATAGTGAATCGGACCCTCGTTTTTGACGTATAATAAAGAAAGGTTTCAACCATACATTAACCAACTTTTGACCCAGTGAGATAGTATGAGCTTTTTTTTTGAAGAAATAAGCGACGATGCTTGTTAGACTCACACTTAAAAAAGTAGCAGTACTGCAACACTGATCAAAATACTAATGTAATGTAATGCGGTATTTATAAAGCACTTTTCTTTATAGATCGAAACGCTTGCTAAAAATTAAATTTAGCGAAAAAAAACTGTGGAACAGGCGCTAATTGTCAGCCCACGTGGGATCGAACGAGGTAAGAGAATTTGTCTAATGCTCTACCAGCTGAGCTATACGGGCCGACTAAGGGCATGAGCTCACTGTCACGTCTTGATGTGTCGTAATGAAAGTAGATGACTACATTTAACTTATCACGTCCTTATCAATAATTTGACATAAATAAAGAAAGAGAAAAACTACATACATTTCTGGTTAGAAAGTGCAATTTCTTCATTAATTTAAGAACTCGAGAACGAAATTTTTATTTGAAATATTAGGAAATTTATGTCCAACTCTTCATTAAATTTTTCAAATCTTTTATGTTTTAAGCCATCTTCGTTAAAAAATACTTTTACGTTGTCATTACCGATGAAGTCTTGAACAACTGAGTAACGAAATGTCGGCTAGTTGCTTCAAAAACTATATTTTTTTGTTTAGTGTTTTGTTTGAAGATTTTTGAATGACTATGATAATAAAAATTTCATGTCATAAGAAGCAAGTCACGGAAACCAGCTTTATGCCGATGATCTAAAAAACCAAATATATCATTCTAAAGAGTATTTATTTTAGACCTTTAAATGATTTTACTGGATTATTGAGTACATATTAGCTAGACATCGGAAGGAAAAAAATCGAAATGAAAGAAACTTAAAGCAACAATTTTTAAATTACTTTGTTGCTTAGATTGAATTTTAAAATATCCAACTTGAACATAAAAAACTTCAGTTGCAGATTTATGATTTAATGTGCTTTCATTTAATTTTTTAGACTTGTGCTTTTCTCATAGTTGATATGTTTTAAAGATTGAATAATCATGAATCCAAAAAGTTCTTTGAAAAAACAAGCAACGGCTAAAAAAAATAACTATTATTTTTATATTTTTTTATATATAAGCCAAATATTAATTTTTTTTTAAATATAGACTTGTAGTTTATGGCTTTTTCTTCGTTTTCAAATCTTTGTTCGTTATTTATCGCCGGCTTAAACAAAATTGAAAATAAGGTTCAATAGTATTATTTTATATTTCATAAATGGTTAGTTTATTAATTTTTATTAGTTAAATTTATTATCTGCAATAACTTGATTCAATATATATAAACTACTAAAAATAACTGCCTAGTCATTTGCGATCTAAGATGATTATCTTTACATTAAAATGTAAAATTGGACTGAATTAAGATAGCAACCAATAAAAACTTAAACATTTTCACAGGGTAACCAGCAAGCCAGAGGTCATCCTGGCGATAAGAAAAATGATAAGGTTTACTTGTTTATTAGTAATTTATCCATTTGAAGAATATATATGTTTATGGAAGGATTTTCAAATAGATACCCAAAATAAGTTTTTGAAACTTATTGAAAATATTTTTAAAGCTTCAAGAGAATTACTAATTGATACTTTTTTATTGATATATTGATCTTTAGTTTTTTTAAAATTCCACTCTTTATTTCAAGTTTTCAAAATAAATTGTAAAGTTAATTTTTTAAACTGTACCACTAAAAACCAAGCTAATGAAAGCTAAACACTCATTAATTTAAAAAAAATATTAGCAATGAAAAACTTGAAAACACAAAGGACAAAAAGAAGAAGTACGAGCCTCCTATCCCAACAAGGGTGGGTAAGAAGAAGAAAGTCAAGGGACCTGATGCTGTCAACAGGCTGCCTCAAGGTTTCTAAAACAGTTTAATAATAAATGAAGGGATAAGTCTTATTGATGATTTAATTAATGAGGGATTATGAGGTTTTAAGTATCTTATTTTTATTTAAGATGAAAACTGCTGTTTCATTCATAAGTTTTGTACATATCAATAAATAAAACATAACTGCTCATCAATTTTGAATTGACATTGGGCTTTCAACTTTTTTGTTAGAGTAATCTTAATACTTATCTGCTAATAATAGAAATACTATGTATTTATATTGTTTCAAAGCAAGTGAGTAAGTTGTATTTAATGCCTTCAATGCCCTTATTGAGAAAAAAAAGCTCTTATTTTTTTAAGCATGTTAAAATTCAAAATAAGACTAAAAAATGGAAATTTCATTTTCTTTGCTATTTTACTAAAGGAATTTTATAAACAATGTAACATTTTAGAAAAATTATTGATTCAAAATGCATTATGACATCTTTTAAACTAAATTATTTTTTTACTTCCTTTGTTTCATCACATGAGGCTAGACATTTTAATCACAAATATAACTCCACACAACAGCCACTCCGTACACGAGGTGTCGTCTAAAGATGTTGAAGCTGGAAAGGATCAAAGATTACCTGTTGATGGAGGAAGAGTTCATTAAAAACCAAGAAAGACTGAAGCCTCAGGAAGAAAAACAGGAGGTGTTTAGTTTTTTAGTGAAATTTCATTTTATTCTCATAATTTGGAGAATTTATGAAATTCAAGAGGTGTATATTATTTTTTTTGATGTCTTGAAATTTTTTATTTTTTCATCTTAGTTATTTTCCCTGGTGCTATACAAATGGAAATTATTGTCATTCATGGTATAAAATAATACTCTTGTATTGATGCACAAGTACCAACCTTCACCACACACATGGAATACAACCATTCATCAATCATAATCCACCAATCAAAATCCACTGTCATCAACAGAGCAACTTTTTCAACAACAACAACAAAGTAATCATACCAACACCACCATTGCAACAGGAAGAAAGGTCGAAGGTGGATGACTTACGAGGCACACCCATGTCGGTAGGCTCATTAGAAGAGATTATAGATGACAACCATGCTATTGTTTCAACCTCCGTCGGTAGTGAACATTACGTCAATATTTTGTCATTTGTCGATAAAGATCAACTCGAACCTGGTTGCTCTGTTTTGCTTAATCATAAGGTTTGGGGGGGGGGGGGTTGGTGGAAGTGTGTGTGGTGGATGGGGTTGGTGTAGTTTAGTGGGTGGGTTGGTGAAAGTGTGGTGTGAGGTAGAGGGTGGATTAGTGTTAGGGGTTGGACATGGGTATTGATTGTGATGAGGTTGGTTGTAAGGTGGTTTGGTGTGTTGTGATGTAGTGTATTGTGTTGGGATGTGCTTAGTGTAGTTTCAGAGAAGTTGAGGTGTAGCTTGTAAATAACTTTTAGACAAGCATCAGCTTATGTGTGTATGATGTAGGTTTTTGTGGATTCATTTAAACCATCATTTTAACTATCATTAAAATTGTAATCGAAAAAATCTACATCAAAAACATTAAAAATCATTGAAATTTTTATCAAAATACCAATTCTTTTAAGCTCCATCTTAAATGATTAAATGATGTATCAAACATCTCAGGTGCATGCAGTGGTTGGGGTGTTGTCGGATGATACTGATCCCATGGTGACTGTGATGAAGCTCGAAAAGGTTTGTGTTATCAACAATGTTCATTTGAAGCATAAGTGCAGTGCTATGTTAATTGTATTTAAATGATTGGTGATGTTGATGCCAATTGGTGGTGGTGAGAGGGTTATAGCGACTTTATAGTGACGTGAAAGTGAGTTGTGAAGTGATGATGATGAGAATGAATGGTGTTCAACTCAGTGAGTTGCAAGATGATGATGATGTAATTGTGAGTGAACCACCATCAGGCTCCACAGGAGACATATGCAGATATTGGGGGACTGGACCAGCAGATTCAAGAAATCAAGGTGCCATCATCATCAGTTTATCATTCTCATCATTTCATTATTTTTATTGTCTCATAACCAGTCATTGATTCTTGTTCTTTGTTGAAGTTGATTTTATTTTTAAACATGTTTGTTATCTCATTGCAATGAATTGAAACGTTATCTCAGCACCACCATCACCAGGAATCAGTGGAGCTGCCTCTGACCCACCCCGAGTATTATGAGGAGATGGGCATTAAACCACCCAAGGGTGTCATCTTGTACGGAGCTCCAGGCACAGGAAAAACCTTATTGGCCAAAGCTGTAGCCAATCAGACATCAGCGACGTTCTTGAGAGTGGTAGGGTCGGAGTTGATTCAAAAATATTTGGGAGATGGTCCTAAGCTGGTGAGGGAGTTGTTCAGAGTGGCTGAAGAGCATGCCCCTTCTATCGGTGTGTGTGTCTGTAGTACCTTTATGTGTGTTTCATTTAGTTCAATGATATACAGACCACTTGAAACAACCACTCATGATAATGGTATGTTAAATGAAAGACAATCACTCGACCAGTGTTCATAGATGAGATCGATGCTGTAGGAACAAAGAGGTATGAGTCAAACTCTGGAGGTGAAAGGGAAATACAAAGAACCATGTTGGAACTTCTCAACCAACTAGATGGCTTCGATTCCAAGGGGGATGTCAAGGTGATAATGGCGACCAATAGGATTGAAACTCTCGACCCCGCTCTCATCAGGTAATTATTCATTGAATATTTGATTCTGAATTCTTTTTCACTTGAGTTCCCAAATTAATATTTTCTCAATATTTCACTTCAACCACTTGTAATTTCTCAAGTTCCACATTAGCACACTGTTGTGCATGTATTCTGTATTTATTCTAGTACAGATATCGTTATTAATCTCTTATAAATTTTACTAAGTTATTATTATTGTTCTTCACCTTATTACCATTTTTTTAATGATCAGACCAGGCAGAATAGACCGTAAGATAGAGTTCCCACTGCCTGATGAGAGGACCAAGAGGAGGATCTTCAATATACATACTGGTGCGTTATATTTTTAATATTAATAAGAAAAATAAATGGAAATAATAAAAAAATGAAAAATTGGTGGTAAAAATCATTAAAAAATAATAATATAACTATGATGAGTCAGGTCGGATGACTCTGGCGGAGGATGTCTCACTGGAAGACTACATCATGGCGAAAGATGATCTCTCCGGGGCCGATATTAAAGTGCGTGTTTTTAAGTTGCTCGTGTGGCTTAGTTGGCAGAGCGTTTAGATTTTTTTTGTAGTTTTAAATTCAAATCTCGGTCGAGGTTGCGTTTAAAAGATTTTACGTTTTTATTTGTTATTATTTCAAATATCATCGAACGTGTTTAGGCCATATGCACAGAAGCAGGCTTGTTAGCATTGAGAGAGAGAAGAATGAAGGTGAATTAAAGTTATATCATAAATTAATAGTATAAAATATAATATACATCGTGAACGTGTATGAAATTGTATATGAAGAATATTCAATATAATCAAAGTGTTAGCTTGAAGATAATGTGGTAAAATACGACTCAAAAAGGTGTTAATTACGAAGCTTTTCCACTTTATATTCAAAAAATAATAAACACGTCAAATCTATACTAACAAATCAATAGCTATATCATAATATAACAATAACAACTCAACAAGAATATGGATTAAAATAAAATAACATGGCCTCAAAGGTAACGAATGAAGACTTTAAAAAGGCAAAGGAAAATGTGTTGTACCGCAAGAACGAGGGCACGCCGGAGGGCTTGTATTTGTGATGTGTGGTGGATTTGATTGGATGTGTGGAGGAGTTTTGTGTTTGTGAATTTTTCTGTTTTATAATTTTTAAATAAATATTTCAAGCGTTGATTCTATAATGTGAATATAAAAGTTGTTTGCTACAAACTTCATGTGGTAATTTTTAGTCGAAACAAGTGAGTACAAATTAAATCCTAAACAAATTGTCCCTATTTCGGGCGGTGTATATAACTACACGAAGTCAAAAACCCAACACCTATGATGGCGAGGCTTATTCATATCTTTGTAAAACGAGAAACCACGTTTGTATGGTCTTTTCATCTGTTTCCACTGGTCCTGACTTCTCGCATAAAAACTGCTTGCGATCCAAGATGGCGTATGTGTCTTCAGATATGAGGATTCTGTCGACCTAGGTGTTGATGGCGGTTATTATGCACCTGGTTGAATCGAGTATTGGTAGGCGTAGCTGAACAAAAAGTACTCAATAAGAGTAATAGTGAATAAAGATAAGTGCTTAAGGTATTGATAGGAATGGAGCACACCTCACTGCTGCTTTCCATCTTCTCCGCTGTGGAGTACGTCGTGCCGAAAACGCAAAATTTAGGCACCTTTAAACAAAAAATAAAATCAGAGAAACAGAAATAAAAACAAAATTATCTTGAAAATAAAAAAAAATTTACAACGCGAAAACAAGAGTGACCTTGAGACCTACAACGCCGGCAAAAACTGGACCCGAGTGTATGCCCACACGAGTGCCTATCTTGTTGCCTGCCAGCAGTGGTACGTCATCCCCTGTTGCCTCCTTTAGCAACTGTTCCAATGGTTTCAATCATTATTGCGATTTTCTATGTTAGATTCTAATAGGAATGTATAACAGCCTATCCATGCATCTTTCCACCGGTCCTCCACTCATCCGTCAATCCATCTTAAGCTATACAGTATTTAACCATCTACTCAACTTTATCTTTTAAAAAATTCATCATTACATCCACACATACATTCAAAGCGACAGAAGCGATCTGGGAAGCGTGAGCATAGCCATTTCTGATTGGACAGCCACTAATCACAATGTAAGCGTCTCCAATAGTTTCCAGCTTTATGCAAATATAGACCATTTAATTATATAGCTTTTCATATTAATAACTACTAATAACTCCAAAAAAGATAACTCAAACACAAAAATAATGATAAAAATAACATTTCAACCTATTAATAACCCAAGACTAACAATCAAATCTCAACTTGTATTACTCAAGTATAATAATAATTATAGCAATGATATTAATAATAATAATAGCAATAATAATAATAATAATAGTAATGGAGTGGCGACTTTGTAAGCATCCTTGCTCTCGATGATGTTGTCATAGATGCTGTAGATTTTGTTGAGGTACTCAATGGTCTCTCGAGGGGTGCATGCCGATGAGATCTGCCGGTTTTTGTTCGTTTTATTTAATATTTTAATAACAATAGCAATAAAAATAATATTTAAGAAATTCTGAAAAATATATTAAAAAATTATAATTATCATTATTGAAAATCAAAAAGATGCAAACTCAAACCTTGGTGAAACCTTTCATATCAGTGCACATGATGGACACGCTCTCAAACATCTCAGTCTGCTCATTAATAATCATCACTCGCTATTATTAGTCAATGAGCAAGTATAATATGCTATTATTAGTTCGCACATTTGCATTAGTTACTATTATTACTGAATGGTAGCTAGGGATTTCTATTAATAGCTCATAAATATTTTTTTGTATATGAGGTCACCTTGTAGCTCTTTCCAAGAATATAATCGTCAGCCACGTTGGTGGGAAGCAGGTGTGATAAAAGATTATAAGCCTTCTCACTGGCTTCCTGGAGACCTGTCGAGGTTGTGATGATGGTGGAGAAGATGGTGGTAGTGAAGATGGTTGGTATGAAGATGAAGATAATGAGAGAAAATAATTATGGTGTGATGAAGCTGATTAAGGTGGTAGGAAGTAAGGGCATGTTAATGATGGGAGAAATGATAATGAGGGTGATAGTGGTGGTGACAACGATGGCGGATCTACCAGCAGTGAGCTCCATCACAGTGAAGCCGAGATTCTTGGCGTTTTGTTCCAGTCTTCAAAATGAATTTTTTAAAAAATGCGACTTGACAGCATCACTAGATTAATAACTTGAATTCCTTTTAAACAATAAATATTCATAAAAGTTAGATTATGGTAGGTAGGTTGATTGAAGCTTTTAAACTTGAAAATAATATCCACCAATCACATTTTTTTTTAACAAATCAATCAAATTCTTTTTATAGCCGTTTTTATTTACCAAGAGTGAAGCGAAAAAAAATGTTCTCTAATTTTATTTTGAATAAATAATGAAAAAGTAGTAACTAAAATTTAATTTTGAATATTTTAATTATAACCTATCACTCAAAGCTTCCGCAAAAGTAATTTGGTCATTTCCCGCCAATTTTCTCAAAACCACTATTATCTCTTTGAATGTGAATCTGTTGAAAGAGGTTAGAAAAAATGAAGAAAAAACAAGAAGAAAAACAGATGTGAAAATAAACAGAAAAATTGACAATAAAAAAAACAAACCTTTTTTCGGGGTCTTCATTCCAACAGACTTCCGCCAACAACCTGGGTTCCAATATCTACGTTTAACTCACTCCGTTAATGTGTCGTACATATATATTAATGTTGTGATATTCATATATATTCATCATCATCATCGTCAGCCCGGCGAAAGAACCCACCTTATCGTGGTGCCGGGTGTGCACTCCAACAGGAGTGTCGAAGAGGTTCTAAGCCACGTCAGCTTCCAACCACAAAGCATTTCGAGAATTCATCCATCATTTTTATCACTGCTCACCAAAAGTCACAAACAACTCGAAGCTACAAGTTTCTCTCAGTACTCGCTCCAAGGAGTGCCAAAAGAAACTTTTGAAGTTGGCGCTCAACAACAACAACAACAACAATCATCATCATAATGTCGACCGCAGTCGAACTAAATAAATTTATTACTATACATATAATATTGTGCCTATAATTATGAATAAGATTATAGTGGCATTAATTTCAAAAGGATCTAGGCTACAGAATTATAAGACAAAAAAAAATTTTTTTAAAAAGTGTATGTGTATAAAATGATATCAATAGCTATTTAGTTGAATACATCGATGTTCATGAGTGAAAAAAAGGATAGTAGTGTAGGTATAATAATATAAATGTAAAACTTTATAATTTTCGATAATAAACAATAATTTTTTGTTTTATATTTTATTGCTTTTGTCTGGGCATGAATCCATATTACTTCAAAACATCAATGGGAGTGAATATGAAAATATAACAGTGTAATTAAAAAAACAAATAAAAAAAAAAAATTAGTAACAAAAAAAATGAAATAAGAACAATATCAAAATCTAAAACAAAAGACAAGGAAAAAAACAAGGTGTAAAATATAACGGATTATAACCAAAAAACAAAAAAATATAAATGAAAGATAAAAGGTATAAACAAAAAATAAGATATCAACAAAGAATAACATGTTATAAGTAAAACAGAGTTATAAAAACAAAGGACAAACACTACCTCCACTCGAGCGGATAATGTTCCCCAATTCGAGGTCGAAAAGGGGGCCTGACCTTTTTTGATCGCACCTTTGTTATTATCGTCAATATTATTAATATCTATGTTGAGATTTATGATTAAATCTGCTGAATTAACTCAATATTATTAATGTTGTATATAAAATTAACATGTGAAATAATAATTTTTAATGATATTATTTAAAAATAATAATAAATATGAAGTTTTGAATCCATGTTGCAAAGATTCAAGAATCAATCAAAAAATGAACTTATCTTTGTCGTCAAAAAGACATCACTTTTGCGTCATAAAGGGTCAGTGGCTTTACAATAATCAACTCAATGTTATATATAAAATACAATATTAAATAAGATACAATATTGGGTTGCCCAACCCTTGGTAAAAGAACACGGGGTATTAAAAAAGATTTGATTGATTGACAATATGAAACGTTATTTGGTCGATCCCAACAGGCCTCATTGCTGCAGTAATTTCCTCAATAGAGTTGAAATAACGTACACTTGATAATGTAAGTTTGTCTCACGAAAAGCTTCGTGATTTAAGTTAATGAATAATCTTTGTTTGTTTTTTTCAGTATTTGATTCAGGCTGTTCTAAGTCATCGATAACCTACGCTTTCAGATTTGAAGTGTTTTATTTGGTATTTAAGGGGTCTCTATGCTGTTATATGGCAGAGTTTGTGTTTGATTACATGTCTAAACTTGAAAAACATATATAATATTATAGAGATGGTGATGATGATGATGATGATGATTATAGAGCTTATATTTAAACTTAAAGGAGTCATTGACTAATGAATGTGAAACAAAACCATATTTTTCAACGTATATTTCTAGAAAAAAAACAAAAACTGTAAATAATACTTTGGCAAGAATTTGTTCCACTTTCAAGCCTTCTTGTAGCTCTTTGGCGTATGGTCTGTTCATTAGGATCACCTGGTGTTGAAATGTTGTGGTGGGGTGTGGTGAAATGTGGTGTGATGGTGAAATGTGGTGTGGTGGTGAAATGTGGTGTGGTGGTGAAATGTGGTGTAGTGTGGTTTGGTGTTGTGTGGGGTGTGATGGTAAAGTGTTGTGTGGTGTGAGGGTAAGTGTTGTGGTGAAATTTGGTGAAGTGTGTGATGGTGAAGAGAAATGTGGTGTGGAGTGTGATGGTGTAGTGATCTGTTCTGTAGAAATGTTGTATGGTATTGTAGTGTGATGAAGTGTTGATTGTTGTTGTAATATTGTTTTAATGTTTTAAAAATTGATGTGCTGTTATTCTGTCATGCACGTTTCAGTATGAGCATTATCAAAATTTCCAGTTTAGCGTTGTTCTTTGCTGAAGAACAGAATAACAACAATGCTATCAATTGATGACATCGCATCATAATGATAGATACCACCTCTTGGAGAATAATTGCAAAGGCATAGACATCACCCGTTCTGCTGCCATAATAGTTTCTCATTGCGATGGGTTTCCTCAAAAGTTCTGGAGAAGTGTACAGGAATTTGTGGTAGGACCTGTGTGTGTGTGTGTGTGTGTGTGTGTGTGTGTGTGTGTGTGTATATATGTGTGTGTGTGTGTGTGTGTGTGTGTGTGTGTGTGTGTGTGTGTGTGTATATATGTGTGTGTGTGAAAATTTTTCTTTACTCAGGTTTTTCAACTTTTTGTTTTCTCAATTCAGACAGTCCATATCCACTAATCTTGCAATGCCATCTGAGTGCGTGATGATTAAATACGTTCTAGACACGATCTTAAGCAGTTCATACTTCTAATAAACGCACAAAAACACACACACACACAAACACACACACACACACAAACCTATCATCGATCACACACTGACTACTTCTCAGATGGCCATGGGAGCCGATGCGACTGTTGTGAAGATAATCCATCCCTTTGGCAATGTCTGTCAAGAGAGACACCATTAAGTTCAAGTTAAACACCTGTAAGAAATCATGTGTTAAAGGGAGAGATTTTATTGGCTCGTGTGATTAAAAAAAAAGTTCTGAGGCTAGTGCATCATCAGGCAATCTTAATGCTAGTTCAGATTTGGAACGTTAAGGCTTTATTGGTGTAGTGTACGAAACTTTTGTAAAACGATTAGAAAAGATGTGCGTGCATCTATATTGGAGGTGGCAAGACCTTGTAAGTTGTTCTATAGCCTATTGTTTGAATGGCGCTTCAAAAGACATGAGTTTGTCTTAGAAAAAGCTTCGTGGAAGTTTGTTCGACAAATACTTTTTGTATGTTATTTATTTGCATGAAGATAAAAAGATTGACCCTCACCTTACTCAAGCAGTTGTCATCGATGATGTCTCGGAGACTGCCATGTTTGGCGGCTAGCATGTATATTTGTGGAGGACTGATGCTAATGCCAACGAGGGGTAACAAGTTTTCGTGGTTGATCCTCTTGATATCCACAAGCTCCTCAACTAGCTTTGTACTGAAGGCGTTGTCTCTTATTTTTTTGGGAGCCATTTCAAACAGGTATATTTCATCTTCTTCGTAGGTGATGTGTTTCTGGTTGTGGGGGCTATCTTTAGCCCCGGGTACCTCTGGGCTCCGTTTTTTGTGTTTGTGCGCTTTAAACTGATCCGAATTTAAGCTCTTTTTACTACTTTCCACTCCCGATGACGAATTTGTTTTTTTGCTAAATTTCTCGCTATTGTTGATGTTAGTGCTGGTCATGATCGTCTCTTCAGAAGTCTTTTCTGATTCTGTGGAGACTCTGGTCGAAGTGAGTTGACTTGTTGTCGAGACAAACATCGTTTTCAGTCGTTCCAGCATGGTTGTTTGAGTGGATTTCTTAGTAGAGCTGCTTTGATATATATCCACAGGTATGAAAAATTCTTGCACTTCAGTTTTGAGATGAAAGTAATTGAAAAAGACTCGTGCAACGGAGTAAAGGACAAGAACGTAAATGGATGTAACGATGAGCACAAACTGAAAAAATACTTCATTGAATTTGTATGGAATCAACTTGCAATCTGATCCGTCCAATCCGCAAATGTCAGTCTTGTATGTCGGGTATGCTGTCCACTCCTGTGAATTTGTGTGTTACACTACTAGGCAGTCGAAGTTGTGGTTAGAGGCAAGATGAATTGGTATTGTTCTAATAGTTGCAACTATATAGGTTTAACTTTTAGGGTCAAATTTAATAAAATAATGGCAGAAAAATAGAAATAAAGTTTAAATAGAAATAAAGTTTAAATAGAAATAAAAACTTAAAAAAAACTCAATTATTCATAATTAAAATAAAGTTAGACTTGTAAATAGGTTTTCATGAATTCACCCTTCCAGTCTAGTCTGGAAGTATTCCAAAAATAGTATTGAAAAAGAGTGAACGTCCTTCTTTTGCTGCTAAACGGACGGAGGAAGGATAAGATTATTTGGACAGAGTAATGTTGAAGCGGGTGTATTCTCTTCTTTTTAATCGTCCAATCCTATTGGACAGTTACAAAATAATGAATATTAATAAGGGTAACAACAAAAATAATAAAAATTAAAATAAAAAGAATGAGACGAAATGATAGATTTTTTAACAAAAATTTTTTTTATGGAGCAAAAACATCAAGTAACTTTGAAAAAATTTTATTATTATCATTATGATTATTATTATTATCCCAATTATCATTATTATTATTGAGTTTTTCATAGCAAACAATTTACAAACAAATTTGCTTCAGAAGCGCTCAAAAGCTTGTGAGGAAATAGAAATGAAGTTATTCATAACATATAAGTGAGTTATCAAAAGTTTGCGAAATTTTTGAGAGAAGGTGATAAGAGCAAGATTCATTTGAAAAATTAATCAAAATATCAATGGAAAATATATTTGGGCTGGAAACTTAGCAACTATATTATGAGCACACTTAAAGTTTACTGCAACCCACCCTGTGGATAGCACCCCGGTCCTTAGCGTTTTCATATAAGACTGAGGTAGTTTGGAAGTACTCGTGCATGGTTTGAAGGAGAGGATCGATATTAAGTTCTCCCTTCACACTCGAGTGTTTAAAAGCGTTGGTGTTAACGATTTTCAACAGAATGCTCCTTTTCTGCCGGTTGATGTTGATAGTGATAATGATGATAATGGTGGTGTTTTAGGTTAAAGTGATTACGATGGTGATGATGGAGTGTTGATGATGGTGGTGATGATGGTGGGGGTGGTGATATGAAAATATTGATGATGATGGTTTTAATAATGCTCGCGATTTGAAATTGTGATAATGGCGATGAGGGGGGTAGTGAAGATGAAGTCGATGAAGGTGGTGAAAATAATGGTGGTGATGATAATAATGATGGTGAGAATGGTGATGATAATGGTGATGATGAAGATGAAAACCCCGGTGATGGTGATGAAACCTCCGCTAAACCGGATGGAAACCTGCTTCATGAGGAGGTTATTGAATTTTGTAATCAAATGAGGCGCGTAGTAGCTCTCGTGGCCGACGAACACCAAAATGATCTTCTTGTTATGGAAGTAGGTGTTTGCACGCAGCTCCAAATACCTGAGAGAGATTTAATGTGGTTAGGCGATTCCTGCGTTAAAAGGTGGTTGGTGATATTTTTTGAAGTGGTCCTGTATGAGAAAAAATTGTCAAGTATTTGTTGAACAAATACACAGTTTCCCTAATTAATACTTCGTTTGTTTCTCATACAATTTTTTAGTATATTCTATTTTATGTTGATATTTTAAGTTATATATTATGGTATTGTATTTTTATGAAAACGAAATAACATTGTATGAAAGCCGGTTATTAGTTTATTAACTAAATACATAACCTTGAAGCATCAGAACTTACAAAACTAACAAATTTCATATTTTCTATCTTATCGCAGCGACTTCGACAAAATGAATAAATATATTTAGTATAAAATACAATGCTTTAATAGGCCAAGGAGATCAATTACTTACGATGTAACATAAACAACTCTTAAAATAAATGTAATAAACACATTTTACTTTACAATGAAAACTATTAGTGTTCATAAATTTTTTTACATAAAGCTATTTTCTTATCTCATTTTGTTTTTACCACTCCATACTTTTGTGTTGCTACACCTTCTTTCAATCCTGCTCATAAGGACCAAACCAAGTGGACCACTGATGATGCAAGATTTTCTTAAAGAAAGCTTCGTGTAATAAATTAATAAATACTTTGTGTTTGTTTCCCTTATTGATTCTCTTACGTGATAATTATCACGCAGGTGTGAGTTATTAAGCCTAGTAACCAATACAAATGATACAAATGGTATAACACAGTTACAATGAAGGTTATAGTGGCATTAACTTCAGAAGTATCTAGGCTACAGAATAATTATATGAGAAAAAAACTTGTTAAATTAAATTAAATTAATAAATAACCTGCTGACGCTGCATATGGGCATCAAGAACATGTAAACGGTGGGGTTGTACCCGAATTTGTCAGTCTTTGAATGCTGCACTCAATCAATTAATCAATCTATCAACCAATCAATCAAGCAATCAATTAATCAATCTATCAACCAATCAATCAATCAATCAATCAATCAACCAATCAATCAATCAAGCAATAAATCAATAAAACCACTTTTACAAAAAGTAATGCAGAAAATGTAACCCAAATGACCTTTTCATTGGCGTCAAAAATTTCATGAGTCACACATCCATTCAAATGCCTCTTCATGTAATCCATCGTATTTAAAATTTCCTTTATCGGAGTATTAAAACTATTATTTTTTAAAATTCTCAGAATCATAATTATCATTGTCATCATCGTCGACATAACCATCATCATCATCATCAACGTCTTTGTCATCATCATTCTCATCAACATCATTCTTATTATCATCATCAGCATCGTCGCCATCATCATTGCCACCACCATCATCATCATCACCATCATCATCATCATCACCATCATCATCATCATCATCATCATCATCATCATCATCATCATCCTCACCACCATCATCATCATCATCATCATCATCACCTGTCCAACAATGATCTTAGGCTCGGTGATGAAGTTGACACAAGTGATGTTGAGGAAGAAGAGAGTTTCAATAATGTAAGGGACCTGTACCATGTATATTGGGTCGTATCTGAATACTGGGGTGGTGCCGCTGTCTGTGATCTCAACGCCCACTGTCGTGCACATGCTTATATACAGATCAACTCCGATGATGATTCTGTTTAGCTGTGTGTGTGTGTGTGTGTGTGTGTGTGTGTGTGTGTGTGTGTGTGTGTGTGTGTGTGTGTGTGTGTGTGTGTGTGTGTTGTGTGCTTGTGTTTGTGTGCGTGTTGTTTTTATATTAAATGAGACACAGATAAATGTGATGACGAAAATTCACAACCTGATCAATTATTTGACAAGACATGTCACAGTTGTGTAGGATGACTGCCTGGTAAATTATCAACGATAGGATCAGTTGTGGTGTTTTGCACGTGTTGTGCGTTGTTCGTTTTATTATTATGGTTAATTAAAGTTGTTATTTAAATTGAGTTTCATTTTTGTCGTTTATTTTAATTTTTGGCGGGAAGAACAGAGCAAGATAAGTTGTGCATGTCTTGTTTTACTTCACTTGGTAACGTAAGTACGACTTACGAAAAGCTTCAGTTAATGAAAATGTTATATTTGAATTTCTTTAGCGTTGTATTTGGCATATTATTCAAGGACTAACATCATTTATATATTTTATTAAACATTAGTTTACTTCAATAAATAAAAATGAAAACTAAAAATTAATTTTAAATAATTATAAATGAAGTGTGGAAATACCAACGTAAGAATGATTTTTGTTTTCTAATTGCATGCGAGTGAGAATGGTAGAAAAAGTGGCAGCCAGTTCTTTTGGGGAGCATTTAGCAGTGATAGCTTCAAATGAGAATTTGAGGTGAGGGAAATACTGCTTTACAAGCATTCTTTTCATGAAGTCAAAGGATATAAAAAACTTCTTCCAATCGAAGTTTTTGAAAACACTGTCCACAAAAAAAAGTTTGAGCAATGGTGCTTTAAATAGTCGGTTGTGTTTTTCCACTTGCTTTTCGCTTTTTTCCAGAATGTATATCGGGTTGTAGGCATTAAATTTTTCAATCATCTTTACGTTTTGAAGTACCTGTTAATACCATTGAATAACTAGTTAAATTTTCTTTGCAGCTTATTTGGTTTATGTTTGATATAATATAAATCATTTTTTGTTTTACATTAAGTGACTAGTATAAAAAATATCATTTGAGAGTTCAAACGTACCACGATCAAAAAGAAAGAAAAGAACAGAATTTTCTGAAACTAAAAATAGTACTTGAATTATTGTTATGGATCATAAATTATGAAATATTACTAGTGAAACTCGCTAATAACTGAATTATAATTTTTGATAACTATTTAAACAAGCATGATAAATAAATAAAAATAAATTGTGTTGTATACAAATAAATTACAATAACTTTTACTAGCCATAATAGTTTAAACAGTTTGAACTGTTTACCGATACAAATAGATAAGACGTCGCAATGCTTAAAAGTGCACCGATCTTTTAGAGAAATATTAAAAATTAAAAAATCAAATTTTGAAAATCAATAATAATTTCATCAAAATAGGTAAAATAAATTAATAAACTGACAAAAAACAGTTGTTAAGATTTATTCTCAAACAAAAAATCTCACCCAGGCTGGAAATCTTTGAAAATTGGCAATATTAACACAATTTTCTCGAAAAACCCACCTTTAAATGGTTTTGATAACAATGCGACACAGAATGGCAATTGTAAAATAACACTGAAGAGTTGACCACATCGGGGAAAGTAGTTTATGAAGCACCTGTGCTAAACGTTACCATGACGCATAAAGGGTCTTGAAACTGTCTATTGAAGGTGACAGGCGCTTCGCGATCATGCAAAACGTATTGAATAGCTTTAGGCACGAATCATAGAACTCCAAAAAATTGTGAAAATACTGAAATAATCATTTTTAGAAGTTTTATGAAAAAAAACTAACATTTATCAACTAACAAAGCTTTTTGTACAATCCGTGAATATTTAAACATTATGATACATGAATATTTTCAAGAAAAAAAACTAAAATTTTTCAAAGCCTATGATTGGTCCATTTAAAACATCTTTTTGCTGCTTGGAACTTCTTTAATTAAAGGTGCAATTGAGATCATATGTGTTTAGCTGTTCATTGAAAACTGAAATTACCAATAGATCGTTGAGATCTTACACCAGATTTTAGTAAATTCAATTATAAAAATAAATTATGAATTTGATATTTTCAAAAAAAAGCGTTTTCTGTTAAGCTTTTAAAATTTATAATCAATTAAATTTCCTAGTATTTGTGGATTGAAAAGAAGAATTCAAAGTTAATTAAACGCATTTGATTGAAAAATTTGACTAATTATTGTCAATTTAATCTAACAAGTCTTCGTTACATATTTTTAACAGTTTCTTTTCTTTTCAGTGCTTAATATTTTTTACCAGTCTACATGGGATTCTACTGACATCTTTCTAATGAATATTCATTTGAGTTTATAGACCGTCATTAATTTGAATACTAGCTGAAAATTACAAAATAAAAAATATAAAAAACAATGATTTCAGGATTTTTGTCAATCACCAAACATTTTCAAGTCCTATGAAATCGTCTTCACTCGACCATCAACCACACTAGAATCCACACAATAAATATTCATTTTTTGATAAACCAAGCTGTCTTTTGTGTTAACTTTTCAATAAGTTCGAGACTGTTCAAACAAGTACTCTACAAGCTGGTGCCATATTTTTGAGTGGCACTTGTAGCTTGAACACTTGAATTTCAAACGTTGACTTTATCGCACATAGGTTTAATATAATAAACCACTTTGTTTAGTGCTGATTTCTTTGATTTTAAAAATAACAATCAACATCATTAACCAAGAACCGAAAAAATCTGAAAAATCAAGATAATAAAAATAGGAGCGTTTACCAAACTTTGTGACTAGCGCTCAAAATTGCTATCAGACTCAATGCAAAGTTGTGTATGTTTGAAAGATTTGGTTCGAGACTCAGAAAATAAATGATGTTTATCATTGATAATAAAAAATTAAACACTAATTAATCAATAAATAAAAAACCAACGCTAACAGTGTCAATAATAATAAGCATAACGGAAATGGCGGCAAAAAAATAAATATTGGAAATTGAACAGGGAAAAAATATTATGAAAATTATTTAAAAATTTGAATATTATAGAAATACTTTGAAAACATAAAAATATCATAATAAAAAATAATCAAAAAAATAATAATTAAGCTTATTATGATTTTTTAACTTTCATTCATCATAGATCTGTGTTTTGAGTTGACAGTTCTGTGCTTTTTCCATCGTAATTAATTAATTAATTCACAAATTATATAAAAATTAATGATTTTTATTTAATATTCAATAATAATAAAATATTGATCACGTGATGTTCCCAGTGATGTTTGAAATTGAAATTTCAACCTAACGTCATGAATGTTTATTTAAGATAAAAGTAAACTCGATTGAAACTCGGTCAGGAGGGTGACGGTTTGAAGCTAGCTGGTTTGTTGGGGTTGTTTTGTTTATATAAGAAATGAGTAATAATTTATCATTATCATTATTAATTATGATTTTTATTATTTAATTGATTTATATATACATTATTGATTTATTTGAATATTTAATTGACGATTAATTTATCTTAATTTAAAATTAATCTGCGTTTTGTTTCTAGGTTATCTGTTGTGATAGATGGTTGGATGGATAGGTGGATGAATGGATAAATGAGTGGATGAATGAATGAATAGATGGAGGAATGGATGAGTGAATAGATGGATAAATAGATGGATGAATGAATGGATAGATGGATGAATGATGGATGGACAGCTTGAATGCCAACATGATAAAAAAATGAATAAGTATCAAAATAATGATCGATCATTGTTAGGCTGTTATTAATGTTTTATGGGTTTATTATGTTTTTATTATTCATTGTTTTTATTTCTATTGCTTTATTATTTTTATGGGAAAGGATTAAAGGTGACCTTAATGAATGGTGAGTATGAAGAGTTTTCATAGATTGTTGTTGCATTTGTGTTTGGGGTTTTTGTTGTGGATGTTGTTGACGAGGTTGTTGTTGTGGTTATTATTTTTGTTTTTGGGGAAAAGTTTGTTGTGATTTATGTTGGTGTTATTGTTGTAGTTGAAAGGTTTTTGCTGTTGTTGTTGTTGTTATTTTTGGAGATGTTGTTATTACTATGTTAGGTATTACTAGTTAATAATGTGTATATTGTTGTAAACTTGGTTGTTGTTTTGTTTGTTGTTTTTATCCTTTTGTTGTTGTGAATTTTTTTTTCCATGTTATTGTTTTTTATGTTTTTGTGGCTGTTGTGATAGAGTTTTTGATTTTTTAGATTCCGTTTTCAATCATCATTTTGTTAATGTTGTCCATGTTTACTTTTTCAAATGTTGTTATTGAATTTATCATCACTGTCTCAAAATTTTTTAATTACTGCGCTGTTGCTCCACAAAAGAACAAGACAGTGTTCTCACATCGTTTTAATATCAAGCTCATTATTTTAATTCGTTTTTATTGATTTTCAAACATTTTTAATATTATTCTTATTATTTATTTTTAATTTTTTAGCTTATATTTTTTAGTTTTTTTTTAGTTACCAAAATCTAAACTGTTAATTACATACTTATATTTTCAAAATTTCCATTATTTATTCTATGATTAACAATTTAATAATGAAATAAGATACATAATTATACTTAGTATCAATTAACATCAATTAACATCAAATAGTAATAAGGGATAAAAAAATAATGAAAAAACAATAATAATCACTTTCAGAACGATAATAAATTTGATAATCATTGTTGTTACCTTAGCATGGAATGCTTCACATATCTTATTCGAGTGCTATTATTATTATTATTATTATTATTATTATTATTATTATTATTATTATTATTATTATTATTATTACTTTCATAAAAATAATAATAATTATTATTATTGTTATTATAACCACCATCATTTCTATTATCATATTTATATCCATATTCATCAAGTGCTATTAACATCGTTTTATTTATTGATTTGATGATCTTATTTTTTTGTTGTTTATCATTATTTTTATTTTTTATTTACTTGCTTTTTATTACTCATTCAAATATTAGATTAATATTGTTTATTTTTATTTTTATTATTGTTTATTTTTATTTTTGTTCATTTTTATTATTCTTTTTTATTATTGCTCACTATTATTTGTTGACATTGACATGGCTGCTACCTACTTTATTGTCTCACTATTCTGGCATTCTCTATTCATTGTTCCCCTTGTATCTTATTATTGTTATTATTTCATCATTTTTAATAATTTTATTTTTTTATTATTGTTCTTTTTTTTTCATTATTATAATTGTTATTGTTTTTATCATAATTATTTCTATTGTTATTATTTTTATTATTGTTATTATTTTTATTGTTATAATTATTTTTATTTTTATTTTTGTTTTTATTTTTATTATTTTTATATTTTTATAATAATAATTATAATTATTATTATCATCATTTTTTTATAAGTAAGTTGTTATTTTATATTCACCATCAGTCATAATATTGTTTTTGGCGAAACTTTTTATTTTATATTTTATCTTTGTATAAATTAAAATTTTAAAAAAATATTCATTATTTTTCCTTCATTTGCTCATTATTATTATCATTATTTCCATCATTAATTTATATTCTTTACATTATTATTATTGTTTCTATTATTCTCATTACAGTATCAATATCTACCAGCCATCGTATGAACATTTGAAGGGCTCTCAAGTTGTCATCCACTGGCCCTCCCACCATCATTATCCGTCTAGAATGCGAATCACAATTAATTTTCATATATACTGTTGGAGTCCATTTGATTGATAAATTATTCAGTTCTCAGATTTTTGTATTTTGCAGTCAAAATATAAGTTTTGTATAGGGGTTTTACAATTATTTTAAATAGCATAAGTGTTATTTTGTTAGTTAGGTCCCATTTTACATTTATACTAGTTTATTATTTTGGTTAGTATTATTATTGTTGTTATTTTATTTTTTTATGTTTCAATTATTTAAATATCTTATCACTTAAACAGAGAACCTCAATGGTTCATATATTTCCCATAAAATATATCAATATACTTATAAAACCACATGCAAATCCAAAAAAAAATATACATAAACTTACGCACAAACAAGTACACACAGACATACAAAAACACTAAAATACAAACACACGCACCCAGAAGCATACAAAAACACGCGCACAAATGATCACGCACGCGCACACAAAACCACCTTATATACCTAGTCAGACTACAGACAATCCAATTTTAGGTGAAGTTTTGACGAAATGTGTTGTTGTTATTGTTTTTTATTTTGTATTTATTTTTAACTTAATTAAATAACAAACAAGTGTTATTTTTAGATCTATTTTGATGGATTGTTGACGTTGAGTTTTGGCATTTTAACGGTTTGTTACAGAAAATGGAGAAAAGGTACAATAAATAGAAAAACAAAAAAAATAATCAAAATTATCAAGATTAATTCTGTTAATATTAATAATAAGAAGTTATATTGGCATTGCAAAGAGGCATGCCTAATTGAATGGTACCATTACATTGATACCAACAACAAGAATAATAATAAATAAAAATAATAAAGAAATAATAAAAATAATTAAAAAATAATAAATCAAATAAAAACTCTCTATTGGAATAATACAAGTGAATTATTTATGATAAAAACCTAGATGGTGAACAGTGAGGAATTTCTTTGAAGTATTTGCGTTTTCAAGATAATCAATAAATTATAATGAAGAAAAAACACAATAATAATAATAAAAATAAAATTTTCAATAACAAAAACAATAATAATAAAAATAATAATAACAATAAGAATAATAATAATAAAAATAGATATTAATAAAACTTAGAATAATGTATTAAACAATGAAGATAATGAAAGAATGTGATAATATCAGAAAATAACACAATAATAATAATAACAATAATAATAATAATAATAATAAATCATTTATCTTATAATAAGTATATACAATATTTGAAAAATTATGAGTATATTAAAATAAAAAATATAGTGAAAAATAAACATGACGATAATGTTTGAATAATAATAATAATGATAAAAAGAATAATAATAATAAAAAGAATAATAATAAAAAGGAATAATAATAAAAAAGAATAATAATAATAATAATAAAATAATGAAAACATAAAAACAATACTGAGATAATAATCGCATTAATAAAATGGAGAACATCAGACTAATATTAATACTATTATTGATTTCTTTTGGAGTCTTTGGAATGGTGGAAGAAAAAAAAGAAAAAGACAACTTCCTTTTGAGGAGTAACAACAAAAATAATGATAACCACCATAATCAAAATAATAACCCTGACAACAATACAATTTATATTATAAACAAATACAGCAACAACAATAATAAAAATAACAAAAACAAAAATAATATAAGCATTAGTCATAGTAACAAATTCAAACGACACATACAATGCAGCAACAACAACAACATTTTGCGTGGTTTGAAAGTCCTCACAGTACCAACAAAACGTTAGTTTTTATTCTTTTGATTGTTTTTATGATATTCTTATTATTATTCTTGTTGTTTTTTCAATTATTATTGTTGTTGTTTTTTTTTGTTGTTATAGTTTTTTTTCCTGCTTTTTGTTGTTTTTTATTTTTATTTATGTCTGTTGTCATTTTATTTGAGAAACAACCCAAGAATGACCAAAACTACTCAAAAATTTCCTCTTAAAACAAAAATAATAAAAACAACAATAATAAAAACAACAATAATAAAAACAACAATAATAAAAACAAAAATAATAAAAACAACAATAATAATAAATAATCTTTCTTGTTATTATTTTTTTGACACCACAATGTTTGTATGCTGGTACGATGAAGTTGAAAGCCAATAAAAGTATTGTATAATACCCTTTCATAATTTCCATAATTATAATAATAAAAAATATTAAAATATTAATATTTATTTATTTAAATTTATATAGCGCAATTTTTACATGAATTATTATAATATAATTTATCTTAATATAATATTAACATTAGAGTTTTATTTTTTGTTTTTTATTTGTTATATCAATAAAATAATTTATATTTCGTATCTAATTCACATTTAGTCGAAAAATTTTTCTTGTTTAATAACTGCTATATTAACAAACAAAAACATGTTTATTATTATTATTATTTCTATTATTAATATTATTATTATTATTTCTATTATTATTATTATTATTATTATTATTATTTTTATTCAAATTTTTATTTTTATAATGATTATTATTGTTGTTATTTTTATTATTTTTATTATTATTGTTTTTATCATAGACAATAGAGGCATTAGCATAGATCTTATCATTAATTCTATTTCTTTCTCAATAACACTGCAATAATAACATGAATATTAATGGGGATAAAAAAATCAATAAAATAATATTTAAAAAAAATAATAATATTAATATTCTTAAAAATTAAATAATACTTTTAATATTTTCTCTTAGTTTATTTTTAGTTTCACATGTTAAAAGGAGGAATTTTTGCATCACTCATTCAATCATGTGGTTTGCCATTACTAATTGGAAAAACTTGAACCTAGAATATTTATAATCCATTTATAAACAAACGACCATCTTTTTTAAAAATTTTAATACTTTCCACATAATACTTTTTTTCTAATTTATTGCTTATTATAATTTATAATTTGTTTTTATATGTTATTATTTATATATTTTCAAACATTTCTGTTTATTTTCTTTGTTTTATCGGTTATCAAAAAATAGGATGGATTCTTGTTTTAAATAAAAGAGTAAAACCCGTTATTATTATTATTGTTCTTGTTATTATTCTTATTTTTTATGTTCCTATCATAATTCACTATCGCTCATGTGCTTACTATCAATACTATTAATTTTTCTTATTTTTATTATTATTTTTATTATTTTTTTTATTTTATTATTATTTTTATTATTTTTTTTATTATTGTTTTTATTGTTTTTATTATTTTTATTATTTTATTATTATTATTATTATTATTATTATTGTTTTTATTTTTATATTATTTATTTATAGTTTATTTGATCAGAGAAAATTGAATAACGTAGAAATATAAATGAAATAATTCCAACTTGATGACGTTTCCTGGCTATTATTTGTCTCTAAAATAAAACAAGAACCTTTTGAAATATCTTCTAAGCGTACAGGTAGAACTGTGATAAAAAAAATAATAATAACAAAAACAATAAAAATATCTTCAACAATAAATCTATAAGGAGGAATCTAATGATGACAATGGTATAATAATACCATGAAAAAAAAAACCAAATTTTTTATTTATCAATACACATTTTATAAATCAAATCAGTATTCTGGAAGCAACCAGGATTTGATTTATTGTTGTCTTACCATTTCTTATTTAATACAACTATTTGTATTTATTCCTATCTATTTGGTCTCCTGTATTATTTATCAAATTTTTAATTAACTCGTTAAATTTATTTTTAAAATATTTGTTTTAATCTTTCACTATTTTATTTTTAGCCTCACTAGTAGTATCTGCAATAGTTATATTATTAATTTTATCATTGTTGGCTAACATTATTATTATTTCTATTATTGGTACATGTTATCATTATAGTAGTAGTTATAATAATGGTAGTTGTACTAATATTAGCATTCATATCTCATTCATACTTGTTAAAAACAACTCCAGCCAAGATTGAATACCATTTTTAGTTCACTTAAACCAGTTTTAACTTTTCACTTTCAACCATTCAAATTCACTTTATTATTTTGACCCTACTGAAAAAAATATTTCCAAACACTAATGGTTTTAACTACAAATCTTTTTGTTAGCATTTAAGTATATTATAATGTAAGTCCATCTTACGAAAAGTTTCGTGGAATGAAATAAACTCCTAAAAGTGTTTTCATTTGAATATATAAAGTAACATTTCTAATGACCAAAATGATTTTTTTATTCTTATATGAATTAAGCTTTTCATTTAATTTATTTTACGTAAAACAATAATAAAGTTACATCAGGCATTTAATACTTGTTTTTCTCCTTTTATTACGTGAATTTCATTATCATGTATATATATGTATTTCTAGAAAATATATCAAGTGTACTTTGTTTATTTAATAATTAAGATAAATGGTTTTAAAAATTGTTACTGCTAAAAATAAATTTCAAATATGCCTACAGTATCTTTGGTAAGTAACTATGAAATATCTGTCTGATGATAGGCTGGTTTGAATCTCTTCAGCTATGAGCTTAACTATTGGTGCATTTTCACATGGATGATAGACTTGTATTTTGTAAAAAATAACAAAATGATTAAAAATAACTAAAAATAGTGATAATAATAACTGTCGAGTTAACCCAGTACTAATAATGAAACAAACAATAATTAAAATAATTTTTAATAAAAATTGTTATTTTAGTAATATTAATCATAACAGTTATGATGAAAGAATATTAATAAAAGTGAAAAAAAACGATTAATTTAGAAATGATAATGATAATATAGAACAACAATACAAATAAGATAAAAACATTAGTAATAGTAACAACAATAACACTGTTAATAATAAAGTAAATAATAAAGGTAAAAGTACTGATACTATCAATATCATATTAGTAATAAAAATAACGAAGACAGAATATATAATTATTGAGAACAACAATAATAATAACAATGATGTTGATAACAAAGGACTAATATGAATGATACACTAAAAATAACAATAATAACCGCAATAATAACAAAAAAATAACCGAATAATGATATTATCAAAAGAAATAAAGGGATAATAAAAATAACAATAACCACAACAATAACAAAAAAATAGAAATAACAAGAAAAAATAAAAAATATAATAATAATAATAATAATAATAAAACTACAATAATAAAAAAATAACAATAACCAAAAAATAATAATAATAGCAATACCTCCACTTACAATAAGGCATACTTTCATGGTTCATGTTGCAATTAGTCTCACAAGAGCTTTGCATATTGTTGTTAATAATAAAAAAAATGATAAACTTTTAACCATTTTTATTGCTATTTTTTATTACTTTTATTTTTATTGTTGTTATTGACGATATTTTTTTATTTATTATTTTTGTTTTTCATTTATTTTTTTTATTGTTATCACTGAGATTTCATTAATTATTTATTATTATTATTATTATTATTATTATTATTATTATTATTATTATTATTATTATTATTATTATTATTATTATTATTATTATTATTATTATTATTATTATTATTATTATTATTCTTGACTTTACTTTTATTACTATTCCATTAATTCCATTTTTCTCATCAAAAAATGAAATTAGTTTCTTAATTAGCAAAAGGTGTTCTTAATCAAAACCTCTACTTTTTATTATTGTATTTTTTCATTATTTTTGTTGTTTTTTATTGCTATTTTTATTTTAATTATTGTTTTTATTATCATTTTTTTTTATTTTGATTTTTTTTTCATTATTTTTTTTATAGTTTTGTTTTATTATTTTGAATATAATATTTTAAAAAAAAATTTTTTTCGGCTAATTTTTTTTAGTGTGTTTGAATTAGTTTCTATTCAGCACAGTGTCTTTTTATTTTTATAATTCACCAAAATTATATATAATTTATATATATATATTTATTTTATGTAAACTTTTTTATATTTCTATCATAATATTATGCTCTTATCAGTTAATTTTATTCAATAAAAATTTTTGATGTTTTTCTTTGTTTGTTCCTATTGAAATACTGCAGGAACGCATATTCCCACATACACACCAACACCTAAAGCCGCAAATCAAGAAATATCCACAAATATAGGCACACGTACTTAAACAGACAACTACACTTGTACTTAAACAGACAGCAGACACATAGTTAAAAATACAAGAACATATTTAAAAATACAAGCACATACTTAAACATACAACGCTACAGACAATTAAAAACACCCAAAAACACACATAAATACCCACAAAAAAACGCACATACAACCACACATACAGAGACATAAGTAAACATGCACAAAAACTTTTTTCAGAATAAAACAAAAATATTTATTGACTCTCATCCTTCCTTCCTCTTCAAAGCCCGCTCTCAACTAACACTCGTTTGTGCTTCGGACGTTTCGTGAAAGCTTACCAAATATTACTTGTCTGTGTAGAAGTAGCAACTAAGTTTATGCCCTAGAAAAAAATTTCGGCTTTAGATCTATTGTTGTAAAACTTTGAAAAAATTCAAATTTTTTGTATCTAAACTTTTGTTTTTTTAAATAAAAGTTTATAAGAAACATATATGAAAGAAGTCAGCAATGGACAAACATTTTGCGGGCCAGCATTGGGCCAAAACTCTGAGCAATGTTTGAAGTTTGGTGGTTAGCTCAGCTGGTTTTAAAATCAAAATAAATTTATTTGAGTTCAAGATTTTATCTTCACAGTGTTCAGTCTGAATCTTCATAATACATGCAGTTGAGACTCTATGCATTAGTTGAATGTAGTCACACAGGAATAGGGTTTAGGGGTTATGAAGGCTATAAATCAAAAAAAAATCCATAAACTAGTTAGAAGGTTTAATTGAGAATGGTTGTGTTAGTTTCAAAATGGTTTTCAAAAATTTTAGTATCACATCAGATGATTTCACTCGGATGATTCTCAACTCAGAAATGCCAAGCTGGTTCATTGGAGTTGTTTAAATTAATTATATGAATGGGTGGCCGTGTGTGTGTGTGCTGGTTTTATGAAGGAATTTGATGACAAACGATAATTTATTATGAATAATGAAGGTAGCCTGGTACCAAAACTATCAAGACAACACGCTTTTATCAACCGATTAAATAATCGGTGAGTATATATAAAAACCCCATTGATGTTTATTATCATAATTTTTCAATGTTTTGTTATAAAAATTTTTAAATTGACACAAATTTGAAAAATAATGAGTTTTTGAAATGCTTGTCAATGAGTTAGTACATTACCTTAGGTAATAGCCTACCAAATCACTGAATGTCGAATACACACACAAACAAAAAAACTCAAACACACACACACACACACACACACACACACACACACACACACACACACACACACACACACACACACACACAACACACAAACGAACACACGATTTAATACTTCAACTTGAGTGTTCAATAGAAAAGCAAACAAAATTTCAATATTGTTGCTATTATTATACTCTTATAAATTAAATTTTTTTTTCTCGTTTATGTTTTTTTAATTATTAGTTATTATTCCTTATTTTTATCGGTATATATTTTTATAATTGACTATTTTTTGAAGTTTATTATTATCATTTGCATTCTTCATTATGGTTTCCATTATTTTTTATTTTTTCGTCATTGTGCTTAAGTTTCTCTATTAGTTATTACTTTTTTTTAATTTTTATTATGACTTGTTATAGTTTTATTATATATTTTTATTTTTTTTTTCTTTTACTTTTTATTATTTTTTTATCCGTTACCATTATTTCTTTATTTAATTGTTACTTAATTATTCCGCTTATTTATATGTTCTCTTTCATTGCAATGGGTTCAATGTTAAACTTTCGATTTTATTTTTCTTATTATTTTTTATGTTCTATTTTTTATTTTTATTCTTATTTATATCAGTTATAATCCTATTTTTTCGAATATTTGAAATAACTTCACTAGGGTTTCATTATTTTTGAAGTTTATGCTATTTTTAAATTATTTCAATTGATTTCTTATTTTAAAAAATAATTATGACCTAACTAAATTTAGTTGAATTGTTTCAATTTAAGCCATAAAAATCCTTTCACATTCATTATGTCCTAATCTTGACATTCAAGATTATTATTTTTTTTATTATTTTTCTTATTTTTATTATTAATATTACTTCCCTCATTTTTCTTATTATTATTTTTTATTGTTTTTATTTTTCGTGCTCCTATTATTATTGTAATAGGATGTTTTGTTGAGATGATTAATGGCGTTAAGCACGTTTCAGACAGGTATAATAATAATAATAATAATAATAATAATAATAATAATAATAATAATAATAATAATCATAATAATCATAATAATCATAATCATAATAATAATAATAATAATAATAATAATAATAATAATAATAATAATAATCATAATAATCCTAATAATCATAATAATCATAATAATCATCATAATAATAATCATAATAATCATAATAATCATAATAATAATCATAATAATAATCATAATAATAATCATAATAATAATCATAATAATAATCATAATAATAATCATAATAATAATAATCATAATAATAATCATAATAATAATCATAATAATAAACATAATAATAATAATAATCATAATAATAATCATAATAATAAACATAATAATAATAATAATCATAATAATAATCATAATAATCATAATAATAATCATAATAATCATAATAATAATCATAATAATCATAATAATAATAATAATAATCATAATAACAATAATCATCATCATCATCATCATAATAATAACAATAACAATAACTTTAAATTTTATTTTTTTTAAATTTTCAAATGTTGTTTTTTTTTTTGGTTTTACTGTAATCCTATCAGTTAATTTAATTCTTATTGCCATAACAAGTTATATACCCTCATCTTAAATACTTTTGTTTTACCTTTGTCGTTTTTTTTAGTACTAAAACTGAATAATCATCATTATCATCATCATCATACTCATCATCATCATACTCATCATCCTCATCATCATCATCATATTCATCATCATCATCATCATATTCATCACACTTCTAACTATCCTCATTATTACTATAAAAAATATCGTCAACGTCATAAGCACCGTCATTATCGTCTTAATAACGGGGATTATGACGTAATAATAATAATTATTATTATCAATTTTTTTTCATTTCCATTATTATTATTGTTATTATTAATGATAAAAGTTCTATTATTTTTTTACAGCGTCTACAAGCAGCATTTGTTACAGCAACAAAGAAACTTGTTGTCCAACAGAAACAGAAAAACAAATACAACAACACATAACAACAATGATCAACAACACCATCAACAAACTGGTGCAGCCCGTGTACAAAGCTGTTGAAGGAACTTATGACCTGTGGAAAGGTGATACTAGTACTAATACTACTACTACTACTACTACAAACTGCAAACAATGAAGCATATAATTGATTTGTTACGCCTCCTTCATCGATTCCTTCTGTTTTTTTAGTTTTATTTTTTTATAATGGGTTGAAACGTTCATTAGTCCATTCACCTATTTTCCATTCGTCTGCACTTTCATGCATTTTTATATCTTTCATTCTTTTTCGATTTTCTTCTCCATTTTATTTTTCCATTTAATAATTAATTTGTTCATCTATTTGCTTATCCATTCATTCACCCTTTCATCCTCTCATTATTTTATCCATTCATCACCCTCACAGCTTACATTTCGGATTTGTTATCCTCCACGGGAGAAACGACAGAAAGGATGATAGTAAATGAATTTAAAATCCAATCTATGCATTCATCTATTTCTCAACTCATTCACCAATTCAACTCTTCTATCCATCAATCCATCCATCCATCTGTCCACCCTTTCTCTCCCGAGTTATCCCAAACCATCACGACATTTGCTGACCAGCTCTTTCTCAACGCTTATTTTGAGGTATGTATTATAATTATTAATTTGTTTTTTTTTCAATTGTTCTGTTGTTTTTCATTCTTTTATTTTTATTGTTTATTTATGTTTTTTTATTTGTTTTTTCAAAGATTTTTATTTAAAATTTAATTTTTTTGCTTTTATTCCTTATAAAATCAATAACTTTATTTATCAGAACAAAACAATCTAATAATAAGCTTATATAAGCTTCTTATTGATAATAGAAATAACTAAATAGATAGTTGAAAAAAGTTATTAGAAAAGAATAAAAATGAAACTAAATTATTTAAATTGCTTTAAGCACCCATAAAATGCAATTGATTGTAGGCATAATGATGTGATGATACGGAATAGCCTTCTAATAATCTCAAAGTATTTTAAAAAAACAAAAGAAATCTTCTTGAAATTGCAAAATATTTAAATATCTTCTTAATTAAAAATAAAAATCTTTAGAAACTTCATCACGCAACTAAAATATCATTCAAATTACCTACATAACTTCCCTCAAAGAAGCTGAACGACTTAAGCAAGCATCTCTTGCTTTTGAAGCCATCCATCAAAACCCACCATTTTAACGTGGAATTGAGTTTTAGGGGCACTAATAATAGTAATGATACAGCTACTCTTAACGAAACATTACAAACTCTTACGCATTTTTCCATAGTTTTCGTTAAAAATGGCTCTTCTATGCTACGCTAGCGATAATCTAAATGTTATCTAAATAATATCATTGCTCCAATTATCTGTGCGTAGTTGTTTAGGGACAATTAGACACCATGTTTTGGATGAAAGTTTTTGGATATTACCAAAAAATAAATTTACTCTCTATTTATTATTGGAAGCTAAAATATATTTTAAAATGATAAATCTTGTTTTGTTATTATTTAAATAAATTATTTTTCAAAACCATTATTTTTTTGCTATTGTAAATTCCTTTATTTCCATTTCAATCATTAATTAAAAAATAAATTTATTTTTATTCTTTTATCCATATTTCATCACCAATATTATTTCGTATCAAAGAAAATACTTTAATTGTAGAGTATAATTAAAAATCCTGCGGTATTAAACCTTTGTAGTTCTGCGTACTCGAAAGCTCTTTGAAGATTTTTAATGCCTTTTAAGATTCAAAAAACATGTATTTTTATCTTTAATTACGAATATTATTCTTTGATTTTTTTTTTGTTTTTGTTATTAAATTTGGACTTTTCAAAGTTTAACATTGCCAACCTTTGACATGAAAAGTGAATTTTTGTATCAGGTCATTCATACATCACTCATCCATCCATCCATCCATCTATCTATCTATCTATCTATCTATCTATCTATCTATCTATCTATCTATCTATCTATCTATCTATCTATCTATCTATCTATCTATCTATCTATCTATCTATCTATCTATCTATCTATCTATCTATCTATCTATCTATCTATCTATCTATCTATCTATCTATCTATCTATCTATCTATCTATCTATCTATCTATCTATCTATCTATCTATCTATCTATCTATCTATCTATCTATCTATCTATCTATCTATCTATCTATCTATCTATCTATCTATCTATCTATCTATCTATCTATCTATCTATCTATCTATCTATCTATCTATCTATCTATCTATCTATCTATCTATCTATCTATCTATCTATCTATCTATCTATCTATCTATCTATCTATCTATCTATCTATCTATCTATCTATCTATCTATCTATCTATCTATCTATCTATCTATCTATCTATCTATCTATCTATCTATCTATCTATCTATCTATCTATCTATCTATCTATCTATCTATCTATCTATCTATCTATCTATCTATCTATCTATCTATCTATCTATCTATCTATCTATCTATCTATCTATCTATCTATCTATCTATCTATCTATCTATCTATCTATCTATCTATCTATCTATCTATCTATCTATCTATCTATCTATCTATCTATCTATCTATCTATCTATCTATCTATCTATCTATCTATCTATCTATCTATCTATCTATCTATCTATCTATCTATCTATCTATCTATCTATCTATCTACTTATTTATCCATCCATCTATCTATCTATCATACATCCTCCATTCATCTATTCAACTGTCTATCCTTTTATCATCCATCTATCAATTCATTCATCCATTTATTCATGAATTGACAAATTTATCCATTCATTCATCCCTTGATCCATCAGTACATTCACCCACCCACACAGTTCATCCACCCGGGCACCCATTCAGCATCATGGAATGAAGAGTTAAAGAAATGCATTCTCAAATTCAGACTCCCTAACCACCAATTTCTAGGTTAACATTCTCTTTCTTCGTTGTTCTCTTGTCTTCTCCTCAGTTTCATACTTACAGTCAGACATTTTTTGTAGTTATATTATATTTTTTTAATCTAATTATTTTTTATTTTTTATTAACATTGTACTATTGTATTTTTTTTATTTAATTGTTTTTTTAATAAATCTTGCTCAGTATTATTATTTTTTTTTAATTATTATTTTTTTAGTTACTATTATTATTTTTATTATTATTATTATTATTATTTTCGAATCCCATCATTCCAGGAACTTTAGCCTTCAAACCAAGCTTATCCCAGTTGGGTCTCTTATCCCAATCGTTTCATTCATCCCTCAGGGCTCTCATATTTTCCATCCATCCTTCCCAGTGCCAAACGTAATCATTATTTTTCTTAATTTTTTTTGTTTTTTTAATACATAAACTAAACAACACAACAACATTCGCAACATCACAACAACAACAAGAGCAACAGAACTTCACAAAAAAAATGAACATCAACAACACCCCCCTAGAGACTTGATGAAAATGGCGGGCTGCACCACGTGCGCACAACAACACACGTGCATCAATTACTGCCTCCGTGTGACCTCCAACTGTTTCCGGCCTCTGTTGTCGCTGCAACCCGTGTGGAACAACTTTGTTGACGCTTTCATCAAGTTATTATGTTTATTATTTTAACTGTTGTTTTTTTTTTATTATTGTTATTTTTGTAATTGCTTATATGTTTATTCATTAACATTTTCATTTTTTATCTTTTTTTTTTATTATTAATATTATAATTTCCCTATATGTAATCGTCTTATAAATGTTAATATTGTTACTAGAAATAGCTCAGTTGTTTTTTTATTATTATGTTCAAATGATTGCTAACGTTGCTGTAAAAGATGGTGGTGTTTGGTACGTCACCACTGGAGTTGGAAGCTTCTTGGGTGCTTCTGGGGGGAGGGTTTCAATAATAACAATAATAACAATTATTATAATCATAATAATAAAAAAAGACAAAAACGAGAATAACAATAACAAAAAATATATAAATATAAAAAAAGTGATAAAAAAAATTTTTATTACTATTCTTATGGTAGATACCACCAGTTCGTGGGTGAAGCACCTACTCTGCCATTCAGACTGTTTCCTCTGAGAGTGTTTGATGGTGTTGTAGAGTTTCTGATCAATTCCCGTATCATCTATAACACGGTTTGTGTGTGTGTGTGTGTGTGTGTGTGTGTGTGTGTGTGTGTGTGTGTGTGTGTGTGTGTGTGTGTGTGTGTGTGTGTGTGTGTGTGTGTGTGTGTGTGTTGTGTGTGTTTGTTTGTTTGTTTTTTTGTTTTTTCGTTGTTTGTTTTTTTTCATATATATACACACATAACTCCACTGAAACATTTAATCTGTCACATCATTGTTCCAGGTAAATACAGAATGCGCCAATTACTCATACCCCAATATAAAGCCCGCGAATTTGACGCAGTTGGAAGAAAAGGCGCAAAAACTGAAAGAACAAAAAAAGAGTTTCTTCGATAACTCGCTTCTAGCCCTGTTGGAGGATGACTACAATAGTAATATCGCAGACGAAGATTATCGCCATAATAAAGTGCTTAATGATTATTACAATTATAACTTCGACGATAATAGCGATGACAATCAAGATGGTGATGAAGAAGACGAAGATGCAGAATATGATAATTATGATTATGATGATGAGGGTTATATTGATGATGACGATGATCCCTACATCACTGATAGTAATGAGGATGGTGTTGAGATTGAGGATGATATGAACTATGATGATGAGGATGATGTCAGCAACTATCCTGATGACATCATGAAACACAAGAAAAGAAGAAAAAGATATGCTGAAAACAAAAACAATAACAACAATAATAATAGTAAAAATAACATCAACAGCAACATAAATATGTTCATGAAATCGATAACAAGCTGGGTCTGGCTTGACGTTCCTCCAGGAGTTTGCCATCTTTTCATTCCTGATAGTGATCTCGATAATAATAACAATAATAATATAGAAAATAGATTTTTAAATCGTAGAAAAAGAGAAGCAACTTATCACCATAGACATTTTGGTCCACATGACAATGGGCTTGGTGGTGGTGGTGTTGGTAGTATGCGGGACAGTGGAAAGAATAAAAACGACGATAAAACCGATGAATCGCATAACATACTCAGCATGAAGAATTTTCTACCTCTCAAACCCACTTATTTAAAGTTTCTTCCCTCTTCTTCTTCTCCCTCCTCTTCCTCCTCCTTCTCCTCCCCTTCTTCCCTCTCTTCTTTTTATTCTTATTTGGACTACTACACTGAATTCGATCTGAACCACTACCGTCCTTTCTTTAAAGACGCCGAAGGGTGCACTGATGACAGTCTTTTCCATAGGTGGGTGATGTGCGCTTTTATACTGGTTTTGAGTTCTTGAACAAACTGAAAATGAATAACTAAAACAGCTTATGAGAATAAATAAAATGGCATAAATAGAAGCAAATAAAATAAATACTACGAGTCAATAGAACATTGGAAAAACTCATGTCTTACTGTTTTCACATTTCGTCCATTTTTTTGTATTTCCTTGTATAGGTGGTGTGGCATTTTTAATTATTTGTATCCTACTGTGTATTATTACACACAAATACTCACCATTCAACATACATTATCGTATTAAATAACACTATCAAATATTAATTTATTTTCAATGTTTGTTTTCATTTGTTATCTGATTGAGTTTTCCGCACTCACAACACCATAACTTCATGATTATTTTATTTTTTTATTACTTTTTATTATTATTTTTATTATTATTATTTTTATTATTTTTTTTTTTTCACAGTCCACTTTTTGGGTTACTGTAAGCACCTCAAAGTGCAAGACACTGATATTTCTGTATTTAATTCTTCAACTAAAAAAAACCATTTCAACTTTAACGATTAATGGTGTTCTTTTTTTGAAATTTTACTGAAATATGATGGAATAATAATATTTGTTATTATTCTTATTTTATTTTTTGAATCTCATTTTTTTTGAGCCTATATATTTCATTACTGTTCGTTCATACAATCAATCAAATTTTCATTTTTTTTCTGTTGTAAACAAAAGTTTAACATATCAATCAGTTGTATAACTACTAGATTTCAACATAACTCAATGGTCTTCAAAATATTATTAATAAACTTCCTATAATTTATAAAAAACATAATAAATTAATCAAATATATCAATATAATTTTAATATTAGTTTATTTCATTATATACAAATTAAGACTATTTATTTTTTTTTGTTAATTCAGAAAGTATACAAAAATAATATGTTTATTAATTGATTCAATACTTAATTTTTATGATAAGGCTAAACTTATTAAAAACAACAGCTATTTTTTTTGCTCAATAAATTTAATAAATGGTTAACTAAGCCAGACTCATAAAAAAATTCGATTTGAATCAAACACTTATCAACTGAATAATAATACAAAGCTTTTCATAAATTGAACCCACATTATCGTTTCGTATTAATATTCAGTTGATAAAAGTGTTTGATTCTAATCGTTTTTAAATTTACTAAAATTCTCCCATAAATCGACGTGAAAAATTTTCAAGCAATATAACTTATATTCCAATAAATTCAATACTACTTCAAATTAATCGAAATAAATCAAATTCTATTAATTGATATCTTTTAAATCTCTCATATCCACCTTTGTTGAAGAAAAATGCATTAAAACTAAGCGTGGGATAATGTTTTCCATGCAATAACACTAAGCGTAACCATTATTCTCATACAATTGGACTTCATCTTTCAATATTGTTATACCTTCTGAATTTAGTTTTTTTGCAGAAGAATTTTCCATTTTATTTTTTATCTTCCAAACATAATTTTTTTTGGTGAAATTATTTTTGTTGCTTTTTTGTTTTTTTTATTTTGTTGTTTTTTTCTATTTTTTTTGTTTTTAATTATTTTTTTAAATTGAGTTTTTTGTGGTTGTTATGCAGGTTTGTTTTTATTTTATAATTGTTTTTTGCACTGGATTGGAATCCGGAAGATACTTTTTGTGTTTTTCTTTTTTTTATGCTATTATCAATATCAATATTAATATTTTTTGAATAATAACAATAATAACGAATTTTACATAGTTGATGAGTTAATGAGTTGTAGAAAAATTTTTAAAAAGTAACTTTCGATATCAGTTTCCCATCGGCTTCATTCTTATTTAAAAACAAGTCAATTCTCAATGATTATTTTCTTAATATTGATCAAAAAATGAAAAGCATGAGTATAACAATGTCTTTATTTTTTTTCCATATAGTTTTTTCCACTTCTGAGAATCCTCAAAAACAAAAGCAATTTGAAGCTGTTATGAGTGCTTTGCGGATGGATGGATGGATAGATGGATGGATGGATGGATAGATGGATAGATAGATGGATGGATGGATGGATGGATAGATGGATGGGTGTATGGATGGATGGATGAATGGATGGATGAAAAATAAGTGGATCAATGAGTAGATGAGTGGCTGGACGGATGGATGAATGACTGAATGGATAAATGGATGATTGTAAAGATGGATGGTAGATACATGGATAAATAAGTTTTTATAGATAGATAGTAACATTAAACAATATGTAAATGACTGGCTTGATGGATAGATGGACAAAAAGATGAATAAATGGATTCATAGGTGGAACATATAAAGATAAATTTATTGCGTAATAAATATAATCCCATTATGAGAGTGTTGGAATCCTCCTGGGAAATCAACTGGTCTTAGCGTCCATAACTCATTTTGACTGGTATCAATTTCTATAAAAGAAAATGTCAATTCATTAAAAATTAAATTTTTCATGAGAAAAAATTTTAAAAATATCACATAATAAAGTTAGAATTTAAAAAAATTACTGAAAAACCAACAACAACATACGGCACTGTTGAATGATTCCAGTATTACTTATAAAAAACAACATCACCGTTAAAAGACCGCAACACCAACAAAAAAAACCAGCTTCAATATGCTTCAACAACACAGCCAACTATTGTAACTACAACAACAAAATTACATGTAATACTTATACAGCGCTTTTTATTGTAGACCAAAGCGCTTGCAAAAAATTTAATGTAGTGAAAACACACTGTGGAACAGGTGCGAATTGTCGGTCCAACATGGGATCAAACCCGTTAACTTTAGAAAATTAATCTCATACTCTACCAACTGAGCTAAACAAGACAACAACATTTATATTGTCAACCACCACAACTCTACAACACTCTAACCACACCACCACAACTCTACAACACTCTAACCACACCACCACAACTCTACAACACTAATCACACCACCACATCTCAACACAAACTTGAAACAGTTATAAAAATATTATAACTACCATAAAAACTTCCCTATGCCACACCACATTTCCACACTATCTCATTTCATATCATTACTACACCAAAAAACCCGCACCATACTTTAACACCATAACTCACACCCCGCCACACCCCCATCACACCGCCCTATAACGCCATACCATGCTATACCACATCACAACATACCCCAACATACAATTATACTACACAGCCACATCACCACACCACATCCCATGACACACAACACCATACCACACCACCAGCCTACTACACATTAATCTCACCACACACAACACCATCCTACCACCACACCACAGCCAGGGCATGCACAAAAGCACAGAACCCAGCAAAGAACTATTAGACATCGCATCTGCCCTCCACAACCTCACCCATGTAAGGCTTTTGCTTTTTAAATAGAAAAATAAAAAATAAAAATAATTTAAAAAAGTATTAATAAAAATAATAATAACAAAAAAAATCGTTATTAAGCAAAAAAGCCTGAAAGAGAAAATTGTTTGAGAACATAAGCTCTATTTAAACAAAGCTTTTCATGAAAGTCTTCTTAAGATTATCGTGAGGCGACCTCCCGAAGAACTTCGCAAAGTCTAATAAAATTTTTTAAGTTTACTACATTTCTATTTACCGCCATTTTTATTACTTAGTGTCTTTTTTTATGGTTTTTTCTACAAACGGTTTCTATGGAAACAAAATACACTAATCTTAATTACTTTCCAATCTTTATTACCATCAATATTTCAATTTTATGCTTATTATTGTTGTTTTTATTCTTATTACTATTATTTTGAATATTATTATTCTATTTCTAATCTATAAATAATAATTAAAAAAATAAATATTTTGTTTTTTTTTATATAATAAAAATTTTAAAAAATTATTATTTTATTTTTCAATTTTTTATTATTACCATCCCAACAGCGCATGGTTTTCAAGTTTATGTCCCCTTATAGGCCAGAGTTAGAAAGTGGTTTTGATAATGATGATGAAGAGGGTGATTACGGGCAGGGTTATGAGGATGGCAGTGGAGAGTACGTAGATGAAGACTACATTTTTGATGGCAGTGGAGATTATATTTATGGTTGGTTTATTGGTTTTGCATTGTCGTTTTTGGGGTAGCTACAACTATCTTTAGGACTATCATAACTACTAAATAACTTTCATTAATGACCATAAAATACTGTCAAAATTAAATTGCTCAACTAATACTTATACTACTACTACTACTCCTACTACTACTACTACTGCCACTACTACTACTACCATTGCTTCTACAGATGTTGAAATGTACGACTATGAAAACGAAACAGAAGCAGAGGAAACAACAACATACAACGGCCATCATCATGTTCTCTCCGACACACCACCAACTACAACAACATCAACCAAAACTAAATCATCTTCTTCGTCTTCCTCTTCTTCAATTTTACCAATCTTTTTTTGTATCATTTTTGTTATGAAAATGTTTGATTTTTAAAGTTGGTGAGTTTTTTCCATCTGCGCTACATTGGTTAATTCAAGTTAATTTTTACTCTTTTTAATAATTTTTTTAATTATGAATTAGTTATTTATTCTTAATATTTTATTTCTTTTATTAATGTGATTTCTTTTTTCATCATTTAGGATCTTTTTTTATGTAGTAATAATATTTTTATATTTTTTTATATTACTATCATCGTCATTATTTAGTGTTAATATTATCATCAGTATCACTTAATATTATACTATTTTTTATTACTATCATCAATATTTAAGATCGTTATCGTCACCATTAATATTATTTTTGTTTTTATCAACCAAAGTTTTTTATCTACCATACTGCATGGTTTATATTTATTATTTCGAAAAATAAAATTTAATAAGAATTAAAAAAAAACAAAAACACCACAAAAAGATTAGAAACCACAAATAAAAACATGTATTTATCCAAAATGAATGAAATAATTGGAACTAAAAGAACTTTTCAAATATTGATTTTTTATAATTTTTTTTTTATTTTTTTGCTTTTTTTATTTATATTATTATTTCGTGATGAACTAAAAATTAAATTATAATTCGAATATCACATAATTTCTTTAAACTATGAGATATTCTTCACAAACTAAATTATGATTTTTTATCATATTTTTCAACCTATTTTGTTTTTGTTTCTTTTTTTTAATAATTTTCTTGTTTGTAAATTTTTTCTATTTTTTTTAAATATTTTTTTTTTGTGGCGAGACATCTAACCAATCAAAATATCAACTATTTCTTCGGATTATTTTTTTTCAAGTTTTCTTTATTGTCATTAATTTTTATTATTTTTTTTTTTATTATTCTCATTTTTACTATTAACGCTTATTCTTATTGTTTTTTTTTTCCGACTAAATCGTTTTTTTTATTCCATGAGTTTCTTGTTTTAATCTAAATTTAAAAAACAATTTCACTTTTAAATATAATTCTTTCAATTATGAAAAAAAATAATGTCAATCCTTTAATACCAATATAATGTATTACAAATTCACTAATTCTTCAGAAACAACATGTATCAATGTTCTGTTACTTGGCCACTCTGTGAAGTTTAGTAATATCTTTATGTAAGTGAGAAGGTGCACATAACAGAAGTTAGGATGCTAGTGACGTCACAAGACGAACATGAAATCAAGATATAATGACGTTCCTAATATAATATTTTTATATTTTTGTTGTTTTAATTATTGTGGTTTTAATTTCAAATTCTCTTTTAAATGTAACTGTTTTTTAAATTTAATTATAATTTTTGTTACTTTTAAATTATTATTTGTTCATTGTTGTTATCGCATTCTAATGTTGGATTGTTGTGGTTCTAGTTGTTCCAATGAATTTAAGAATCAGAAACTATGTAACTTGTTAAAAGAGCTTGAAAAGGATCTTATGTTGTTTTTCTACTGCACTTTACCAATAAATCCAAATTAACCTTTTATATTAATTTAAAAATATATAATATATTTATATTATTCTCATCAGTATCTATGCTATAAGTTCAATTATTGAGCCGCAGTCTCTAGTTTATAGAGGTGGGGGAAATAACATGGTCGTCAACATCAGGGCGGCTAGTGGTCTACAGAAAGTCAGTGTGGATAGAATAGGGTCAGACTCGCACAAAAGAATATTTTCGGCATGTAAAGGATAAAGTTGAGATTTTTAAACAAAAACTGAGGATAATGTATTTAAATGGTAAAATATAACTTTTATGTAAGCTCTACGTCTATTAGAGACATGTAGCATTCGGTTGTTTGTTCTACTCAAGGTATTTTTTTAAACCTTAAATACACCTGCGTATATTAGAGTGGTCTGAAATTATTCATTGAAACGTAGCAGTTCTTTTATGAAGTGCATGTAAATGTCAGTCTTGTGTACTGCTTGCTGTTGAAACAAGCTAAAATGTTGGAGACTAAGGCAAGCACACAAGCCATCACAGCGTTAAACAACCTTCGATAGATTACCTGAGCACTTGGTGTTATCTTTTAACATACAATACCTTTTTAACGATTTTATTCGATAACGACTTAACAATGTTATTTTTTTGTATACTTTGGCTTCCTCAAAACGTCAGATGGCATTAAGACTAAGGATTTGTGTTTGAGCTATTGTTGACGATTATCCCTATTTTAATTTGAAGAATTGAAATTTGTTTAAATACTTTTCAGCAGTAACATTTAAGTTCGATATTTTCAAAAACGACATAATTAAAAAATTTCTAACTTAAAATGACATAAATTAAGGATGAAATTGAAAAGTAGATTCACTACAAATATGAACGCAAAAAGATTTAAATTAAATGGTTTTGAAATAACTATACAGAATATAACGAGGAAACAAGATTTTTGTATATTTCATTATATAATGTAATGTAATGCGGTATTTATAACGCGCTTTTTCTTATAGATCAAAGCCCTTGCTACAAATTTAATGTGGCGAAAACACACTGTGGTACAGGTGCTAATTGTCGGCCCACGCGGAATCGAACCCGGTAACTTTTAGATAATTAGTCTAATGCTCAACCATTAAGCTATAGGAGCCATATATATATATATATAGCATAAGAATAAAAATAAAGTTAAACAGGCAATGGAAAGGCATTGAAAGTTGTTCGAAGGCAGGTATGACAACCAGCTCACTAATTCTCCACAACCTTACACCCTCATAAGCATCTCTGCACACCACCTTCCAATGTAACCTCACAGAGCACCACACCGAACCATGCATTTCACAGTATACACCACCCATGAAACACCATCATTACACAACCTACCCAAAAAATCCCCAATCTACTCCAAAACTTCTCCACATTTTTTGAGGTGCCTCTTGAAATGTTTACTAAGGTGATCACTGCGCACAAATCGCTTGTGACACACATCACACGCATAATTCTTCTCTCCAGTGTGTGTGCGAATGTGCCTACTCAACTCTTCCGACCTGGTTGCCATTTAATGATATGATTATTAATAATCATAGAATTACATTAAATATATAAAGGGTTTGCGAATGTATGAAATTTAATTTTAAAGCTAACAAAAAATTGTTTCCAGCGGTATTTGTTCTTAAATAATTCATTACTATATAGATATTTTAATATTAAAAGTTACATAATTTATTAATTTTATTATTTTGATTATTATTATTAACCTGGCAAACTTCTTGTCACACTCTAGCCACGTGCAAACAAAAGGTTTTTCTCCTTTTAAATATCAGCAATAATAACAACCAAAATAAAAACTATGAAGATACAAAATAAAAACAATAATACAAAAAAATCATGAAAAAAAATTTAAACAGTACAAACATAATGAAGGTGAGAATGAAAAAATAAATCTATTTAAAAGTACAATAAAAATATTGAATGATGATAAAAAAATAATATTAAATATTATTATTATTAGTACCTGTATGTACTCGTAGGTGGACTTTGAGATGGGAGCTCTTGTAATACGTTTTGTCACAGCCGACAAAGGTGCAACTGAAAGCCTTTTTGTGTTTGGTTGGCGTCTCTGTTGACGTCACCGTTGTTGCGGGTGTTGTTGGTTGGATGTTTTTGTATTTCTGTGTCTGTTGAATTGAGTTTATTTTGGTTGTTGGTTTTGGTGAATCTATCTTGGTTGAGTCGTTGATACTATTGTTGTATTTATTCTCGAGTTGTTTCTTGATTGTGGGATTATTATTTATAATTTGTTGTTGTTGCTTGATAAGCTGTTGTCGGTGGCACTTCTCCAGCAAGCACTCAACAAGTCTTTTCTTTCTCAACTCTTTATCACTTTTTTCATCATCCTTAACACCATCATTTTTATCTTCATTATTACTAATGATATTGATAGTAGTGGCATCGTTATTAGTAGACTTGGAAGTATCATTATTTTGTTTAGCCGATTCTAATTCACAATTATTCACAAAATTTTTTTCTATTCCATTATTTTGTTTGTAATATGTATTGCTGTTTTTGTCATCATCTTTACGAATAAAAAGGGAGTTATGAGTGACTGCTTGTAGGTGAGAAGTTATATAATCCTGATGCAGGAAAAATATTTGTATTGGTTGTTGTAGCACCTGGGGTTGAGTTGGGTATTGATTTTGTTGTAGCTGTGGTTGCTCTGGTAACAGCTGTTGTTCTTTTAGTTGTGTGGGATGTTGTTGTAATGACTGAGTTTGTTTTAGCTGTATGTGTTGAAGTGAAGTGGCTTTTTGTGATAATTTTTGTTGTTGTGGTTGTTCTTGAGCATTTTGAATTGAGTTAGAATCATTTTTTGTTTTTAATCTTTTTTTACTTTTTTTAATTTTTCGGTTCATCTTTCTTTTCCAATCATCATTATCATCTCCACTATCATCATCTTCCTCTTCAAACTTTCTCTTAGCAGGCAGCTCACATGTCAGTAGCTGGTGATTGTGACAAAGTTCTTTATAAATAAATATATATGATATTTTAAGCTAAACTTTGGCACTAATACTAATAATATGAAAATAGATAAAAAAAAAAAAAAGAACAAAAATAAAAAACATCAATGATACTAAACCTCTTCTAGCTTAGATAAAGTCTTGTTAGTTTTCAGAGATGAAGATGGTTGATGATTGGATGATTGATTGAAAGAAGAAAGGATGGATGCATTACTGGAAAATGAATGAATGAATGAGCGGATGGATGGATGAAAAGGATCTTCAAACTCATCATTTGATGAGTTGTCATCAGAAGGGGGAGGAGTTATGAAAGGGCATGTTATTAGCTGCTTTGTTGAATATTGGTGGAGCAAGTAATCTTCTGTGTTGGATTGTTTATCATTGTATTTTTGTTGAAGTGGTTGCTGTTTAGAATGCTGATAAGGTTCTGATGTAGGGTGTTGAAGATGCTTAAAATGTGGTTGATTCTCAAGTTTGTATTGTGGCTGTTGTAAGTTCTCTGTATTCTTTTGATGTAACTCTTGTATTTTTTCTGTAGAGTTTTGTTGTTCTTTCTGATGTGGATTACAGGAAGCAAGGGAGAGAAGGGATTGTGCAGCACACCATTCCTTTGTCAACTCCACCTTTATTTACATATAAAAACATAATATTTATTACATATAACATGATAACAATTATATATAACAATACAATGTTAATTAGATATAACAATAAAATATTAATTACATATTAAAATTTAGCTCTTAATAGATTGTTTCTTATGAATATTTTTGATATTAAAATTAATTAGCAGCCTCAATGAATGAATGAAAGTAATCAAATTGAGTATAAGATTTTAATTTTAAAAAATTCTCATTTACTGAAGCTAATGTAAAAAAAATTATAAATTTAACATTTATCTCAGAGAAAAAAGATCAATCTAATATTTTTGATAAATTCACTTATAGTTGCGTTGATATTTATTGTTATCGCCGGCATCAAAAAATTTATCACAATCATTTTTCAGAAAAATGAATTGAGCATCAAAATGAATTTTATTAGTTGCCATTGTGAATACTGAAAAAATGCAAAATATTAAAATGATAAGAGTTGAGAATTGAAAAAAAGTATAAGTGATTAAAAAATTAACATAATACCGATAAGATTAGAAATTTCTAAATAGTATATTATTAACCTTGTAGTTTTTCTTGTACAACTCCAGGCATGGATGCCTATTGAGCAACTTTTTCATTTTTTTCAGATTTGTCAGCGTGATTTATTTATGAAGATTATTGCAAAAGATTGCATAATAGATCCATTCAAACAATAAGGTGATAGCTTTAATCTAAATTAATCGTGCGCGCAAACTTTTGACTAATTAACGTATAATTATTAAGTGAATTCTTGTTAATTAGACTTAATTGCAACAAAACTAGAGAGAATTTAGCAACCCCTGAGCAAACAAAAATAAAATAACTGCTAGTTTCGCTTCTAAATCAAAAAACCGACAAAACAAACGTTTTAAAAAAGAAATTTTAGAATTGAAAACAATAAGTTTAACAAGTAAAAATTGTTATAAATGTGTGGATTGAGCAGATAATATATGTAGATTAATGCCACATTTTAGTCATTTCAACATCCCGAAATTTTCAATCTATTTTCACAATTTCGAACGTGCTTTTGAACAGCGCGAAAGAGAATATAGTGTGTATTTTTGAAATCACCACGTGCTTTATTCGTGGGTGTGTCATTCTTAACCAATCAAATGAAAGTAGGTTACAACTGAACCAATCAAAAGTTTGAGATTTTCTTAATATAACTTAAAATTTTCATGGTTTCTTTGTCACTATGTTTTAACCCAAGAAAAAAACAAGAGAAAAAAAAAATAAAAAAAACGAAGTTTATTTTTTAAACATATTACAACTATGATAAAATTTTTTTTTAATTTTTATAATAAAAGTCAATTTACTAAAAATATTTTTAAAATAAAAATTAACTATGACATTATCAACTATTTATAATTTTTACATAATTTCTAAAAGCATAAATATTATAGTAATCTATCGCATATGAGAATTAAAAATACCGCTCTTGTTTTACACCACTATTTGAACTCAGAATAATAGTAATATTTAGGTTATTATTATTCTTATTATTATAACGCCTCCTTGTTGAACTTGCCTCGACAATATTTTGTATTACTTTATGAACCTTTCATCAGACCTCACAAATATAATTCAAGCCTACATTTCGATTTATATTTTTTACGATTTGAATCAAACACTTTTATTAACTGAATAATAACACGAAGCTTTTCGTAAGTTTAACTCACATTATCAAGTATAAAAACTTAAATATAATAATTATATTTGTTAATTCTTGTTTTTTTTTCTGTTTCCAATATTGAATGAGAATCTAAACATTTACAGCCAACTTGCAAGCTTTTGACTTTAAAAGTCTTAGAATTATTTCATTCATTAATAAAGCGTATTTCGACTAAAATCCATTGATATATTTAGAAGTTTGAAAGATTTTTTTCGACTTACAATAGAAGATGGCGGTCATGGTTGTGGAAGGTGCATCCGTCACCAAATTTTCCAATTGTTACTGTTCAAAATCAGAATTAATATTCTTTTTGTCGTATCATTCATCAGTGATATTCTTCATTTAACTTTTATAGTCTTCTGCCCTTCAAATCTCTGCTCGCAACTTTCTTAACTTTTAACTTATTCTAGGTACATTGCAAAAATTGGCCTTGAAGAATAAGTTGGTAGATTGAAATATATAATATTCAAATTTTAGCTTGGAAATTTTAAAGAAAATTTTCGGAAATCAATATTTATGGCATAAATCAAAAAATTAAATATTCGAAAAAAATAGAATATTTCGCAAAATAAAAAAATTGAGTTATTTACAAGACGTTTGCAGAAAAATAAAATTTTAAAATAAATTCAAAAAAAGAAATGATAGACCCTATAACTGCAATTTCTACCGATAAATATCTTGAAAAATTTTGAGAAATTTTAAAAAATTGAGTGAGAACTTTAAAAATTCTAATTAGACTTTTTATTTATTGGGTTTTTAAAAGTTCACGCAAGGAAAATCCTGTTATCAAAAAATATTGATGATCTCAAAATATTAGAAACATGATTTCAATTTCCCTTCAAAATAAAAAAAAATATTAAAAGAAAACGCAGAAAACAATAAGTGCGTCACAGATAGAGAACGAAAACAAAATGAACGAAAAGTGAAAAAGAATGTGTTCCGCAACTAAAAGATGTCTCAATAAAAACAGAAAAAATTACTACTGCTACAACCATACAAAAAATATTAACAACAATCACAAAACAATCAATAAAAACAAAGTTAAAATTAACAACAAAAACCAAAACAACAACACTTTTGACGAAGTGTTTAAACACATCAACAAGGATCTCTTTCTTTCCATTACTGCTTCTTCCACGTCGCTTCTGCCAAAACAACAATTTCATCAATCAAAACACTCACAATTCAATCCCCCACAACATCCTCAACTACACAACACACCAAATGATGAAGCTTTCGAACAAAATCAATTTCCGCTTCCCTTTCCTCTAGAAATCGTCGAATCGTGGAGTGAATGTCTTCAAGATGGACTGAAGGAACAGGCGAAAGAAAAAGAAGCCATACTGCAAAACCCCCTTCAAGCCTCCATCCTTCCTTCTGTTCCCATTGAAATCACATCCAGGTCTTCCACTTTTGGTAGTGTGGGTGATCCTCTGAAGAAAAAGAATACTCATTCACCTTCTTCATCGACCCCACCTTTCTACTCATCTCCTGTCTTCCCCTTTACATCTCCACTTCCTCCTTTATTATCTCCTTTACCACATCTTTCCATCACTCCATCTACATACTCTCTTCATCCATCTTTCCCACAGGCTTATTTCCCACCGTTCAAGGTTTGTTTGAAGCATTAAGTTTAAAAATTGAAAACTCAATCGATTTATATTAACAGGCAGACGAAACGCCACAAAAAGACATAGTAACGGAAACAACCCCCTTACAACCATCATTCTCTGCATCTCACCACCCTTTACACCCATTTTTCCACGTTACACCCAATGGTATTATTGAGGTTTGTTTCCATATAAATTCAATGTCTTATTAATTAATAAAGTGGCTGATCCCTGCTTGACCAGAAATCGAACACGTTGAGACTGAGTTAGGCCATCAATATTAACTGATTTATCGAAGAGAATTGGTATATATCAACGCAGTCTTACTATATTACACGAGTTTAAACAAAAACAAACAAAAAATGCAACGAAATCAATCTTCTGCGTGATACCCACTCCTACTTTCCTTTTTTGTAAAGTCCACTTTGCAAAAAAGACTGGGCTCAAAACCCACAAAATTTGGATCATGGGGTCCAAAGAATTAAAAACGCAAAGTTTGGAAACCACAGTAACACTCACCTGTACTCTAATAACTTCACCATTTTTTTTACAAGCCTTCCCGGTTGCATCCTATCATCTTCCAAATCTCAAGAGACCCTTTTACCTGTATTTTGGTGGGTGTCGCTGACGACGGTCGTCTTCTCGTTTGTCCAAACAACATCAATATCTTACCGTTTCAGCTGAGGCCATCATCCATATTTGACAAGGTTTGCCTAAAGACGTTGTGTGTGGCCAAAACACTGTGGAGTAGATTCACAAAATTTTTGTCTGAGATTTCTTGTATGAATCATAGATTGGGCTGAGCGTTTTTGGGTAAATCTCTCAGAACCTTCTTAACCCATGAGAGTGGCTTTTTGAGTTGCAACATCAAATGCTACAATATTTAAAATTTTTCTGAAAAGTAGTAGTTATCATTAAGAATTCTCATTAAATTGATTTCAGGTGTTGTTACGCAACAACGTTTTGGTGCAGCTGACACTCGACAGGGCCATCCGATTGGTTAACCAGAACCACCAAGCTGTAGTCGCAACCAATGACAGGTTAAAAACTGATGAAAAACAATCTAAGGATACAGACTAAGAAAAAATAAAACTTTTTAAAAAATATATGTAGCGTTTTGTAAGAGTTGAACTACATTATCTAGTACATTGTAATATAAGTTCTCCTTACAAAAAGCTTAGTACATTAAAATTTTTAGCAGTTTTATCACATTTATATAATTAATACATCTCATGGAAATCACAATAGCTTAGACAATAATGGATTATAAATATTATATTTTAAAAAAATATCAATAGTGTTAGTAGATTGGCGAGTCAGTCATTAAATCGTCTCAAAACATGAACTTCAGTTGTGAAATTAGATTTACAGGCCACTACCCCAAATAAATATGAGAAAATGAATAGATAATAAATATATGAATGAGTTGAACAGGTGACATGAAGTTCTGCATATTTTGAGTTAGTTAAATATTAAAAATAATTATAAATTTTAAATTTAATAATTCATATGAATAATAAAAATCTATGTTGAATAATAGATCTTCATTTGACACGTGTATTTAGGAATACTTTTGATGCTACAAATTCTGCCAGTTAATAAAATATTCTTCAAGCAACATTTTCTCTAGCTACACTTTGTGACTGAAATGTTGATAATTATTTTATAGAAAAATGAATCAAAATAAGGTTAAGTATTAAACAATAATAAAATATCGCTACAAAATGCTGATGCTGAGAGAAATATGTAAACGCTATGGTAATTAAAACAATAATGATCGACTAAAAATGAAACATGGTCTCATTGGTTGTCGAAGCTTTTCTATCAACAGATTATGATGTTCAAGTTACATCTTATGTAGGCACTGCATTAATAAAGGTGAAAGTGAAAATAACGCTCTTTAGCCCATATAACTCAGCTGGTAGAGTTTTAAATTAATTACCTGAATTGCCGGTTTGAATCCCGCGTAGGCCAACCATTACCACCTTCTTTACATTGTGTTTTCGCTACATTAAATTTGTAGCAAACGCTTTAATCTATAAAGAAAAGCACTTCATAAATACCACATTACATTACATTAGGTGCACCGCAGCCTGCGTACATCACGCCGCAGCCAAAGTCTTGCAGGATGGCACCAGTTTTGAGGTCAGTAATAAAACACATTGGAGTCAATGAAAACTAATAAATCATTTTAATGCTGAAAAAACATTAAAACTGTTTTATTATTGGAAATAAATAAAAACTTATTCATGTTGGTCAGTTACAGGCATACGGTAGCAAAAGAGCCAGAGCCAGCACTGATGTGGTTATTTTCGGCGGCAACTCTTCTTCCTGCTTCAGCGTGTCTCGAGGGGGCCACCTCTCCTTGCTCAGCAAGCCTCCTTTCAGAGATCTCAGTAACGACACTTCACAGCAAATGTTGCTAGGTAGCAGCTGTATGACGTCATGTCTGAGAGCTGTGCAGGAAGCGAAATGTCGTATGTTGAAGGGAGGAGCTTTGGTGGTTAGTATTAAGTTTTGTTGAAGAATCATCATCACAAACGATCATTTACATTGTAAACAACATCATCATCCGCTTCATTAAAACAACTTCTTATCCCACCAACATAGATCTACGTTAACAGCGTCAAGATACAACAATCCTCGTGCAATGACGTCACAGTGAGCAGTGAACGCAGACGACTGCGAGTGAGCCCTGTGAGTGGTCAAGCTATGGTGCACACCCACTTTGTGGATATCAGCGTTGAAGCTGATTGGTCGGTTCGAATAAGAAGAGGCGGTCACAAGCTCAGCTGTGGTCTATCAACATCGTTTGTGCTAGCCAATGAGGTTGTCGAATTTGGGTTAGATGCCGAACAAAAAGTTTTTATACGACCTTTGATGGTTGTCAAGGAAACGTTGATAAAAAAAGATGCTTTAAGCAGCAAAATAATCTTGGCTTCAACATCCAACAAAGATGAAGACCCGAAGAATGCAGGTACAAATAAAAAGACAAACAAAACACCGCCTAAATACTGCAAAGACATCACAACAATCGACAAAACTCAAGATATCAAAACTACAACTTCTGGACCATTCAATGACCAAGATAAAACAACAACCGATCCAAAAACCAACACCAAAATTAGCAGCGGAAGCACCACTACTGTCAACCATAACAACCCCAACAATGACCACAAAAGATTTTCTACTAACCAGAACATCACTTCTACTGCCACCAACTCCATGTCGACTATTGCCTCTGCCTCTCATAAACCAAAAAAGCATTAACTACAAAGTACAAAAATAACAAAGACATCGAGAACAAATTTAAAAATTCGGAATCAAAAAGATCAAAAAATATTGTGATCATATATTTAAACATACACAACTGGTGTGAAACAGTTTTTGAAAATTCTCGCGCATCTCTATTCTATAAATAAACACCGTTTAAAGTTAATCAACGTATTTACATGCCAAAAAATGGTCAAATGAATTTTAAGAAATAAAATAAAAATTCTAGAGTGATAATAATAATACACAACGAAAAATAAAGAAAATAGTGAAATGACACAAAATTATTGATTAATAAGAAAACAAAAATAACAATACAAATATTAACAATAATAATAAAAATAATAACAACAATGATGAATGTAAAGATAAAACTAATTAACTAGCTAAATCAAGTGCTCAGAATTTGAACTGGGATCAAACATAGCATTTAATCTTTTGATATTACTAATATAAATTAATAATTAGAAATAATTACTACATTAATTATATATTATAATATTAATAATGAATATACTAACTAAAATAATTAAATATAAGATAAAAACAAATAAAAAAAATCACTATATTAGACATCCGTATCTCGACAGGGATCAAATGAGTGCATAATTGTTAACAATAATTTGTATTCATTAACTAGGTATTGCAAAACTAAAATAACAATAAATATCGAAAATATAACAAAGTAATTGAAAAGTAATCAACTAGTTGCAGTTGTCAATGTCTTGAAGACAACGAATGGGATGGAAGGATGGATGGAAGGTGGGTTGATGAATGTAAAATGGATGGATGAAGAATGAAAGATAATGAATGAATTTTAAATGAGTGAATAGGACAATGAAAAAGATTGTACCGAATAAGAGGAATAAACGAGGCATAAATAAACTGAGAAATCAATTTTCATATACTCCCCGTTGAAAGAATCGAAAAAATAATACATTCAAACTGAATCATAATTGGTGATTTATTATTTTTTTGAAAAATGAAACAGAATTAAATGAAAATATCCATAAATAACAACAAATAGTGCAAAAATTATAATAACAATCAAAAAAATTCAAAACCTAGAAATAGACAACCAATAGGACAATTTTGAATCTATATATAACAACCAATGAAGAGCGTGAAAATAATTATGACGAGTCGAAGAGGGAGCGTGGTGTGTAGGTGGGATTGTTTGGCATTTCTGTGAATGACCTTAGCTCATAATTCTGTAAGCCCGTTTCTCTTGTGTCTCTGTTACCATAAGAATAATAATAATAATGATAAAAATAATTATCATATTAATAACAATAATATTAATAGTTACAATAATATCGAAAAAAGATAATAATATTAATATTTATAATACTAAATACTTAAAAATAATTAAAATAAGCAATAATACTAAACAAATATGAATAAAAATGAACAACCTAGCAAAGATGAGTCTGATGTCTGTGTGCAGATAAACACGACCCTTTTTTGTGCTGCACAACCTGGTCGTTCAATAATAATGATAACAACAATAAAAATAACAACAACAAAAATAGTAATAATATAAACAAAAATAGTAATATAAACTAATAATAATAAAAAAATAGTAATAAATATAATAATAATAATAATAATAATAATAATAATAAAATCAACACCAAAAAATGAATGTCAGATATAAGAAAAAAATGTTTCAATAAGCGCAAAAAAGACAACAAAAATAACAAATAATAATAATAATATTATTATTATTGAGCAAAAGCCCTCACCTAAGATGCACGAGGTACTTGAGATGCACATGCTCATCATGCTGACCTGCAGAGGTGTCCATGTACAGTGTCCTCTGGCGCACTATCGTCTGTCATCATATTATTCCTATCATACCGTCATCATCTTTCTATTATTATTATTATTATTCTTATTATTATCATAGCATCGCCATCATCTTTCCATCGTCATCATCATATTTTCATATCATCATCAGGCCCTCATAGCCATCATTAAACTTACAGGTATAACATGAAATCATAATCATCATTATCAGTATTATTATAATCTAAAACCATCATTATTACATATCGTTAACATCATCATCAATTCAAAATCATTACTAAAGCCAAGCATCATCTTTATTATTCTACGCACGCATCGTCATATCGTTCTCACACTAACATTTATAAAAAAAAGAAAGAAAAAAAAAACAATAATTTAAATAATAATAAAGATGATATTTCTAAATATCCTTTTTTTCTTTATATAGCAACACTGAGTGCATACAAATGAGACCTCATGATTAGTAATCACCTGATGGTGGGCAGGCATATCGCTGACGTCATACTTGATGACGAATATCTTGAGTACTGAGTTGTTTGGGTTGAAAAGGGTCTGTGTAGTGGTGTGTGAGAAAATCAAAAAATATAAAAAAAGCTTAAAAGTTAACCAAACAAACAAAAAAAAACAAACAAAACACACACACACACACACACACACACACACACACACACACACACACACACACACACACACACACACACACACACACCAGTTGCACAGTTCCCTGCGATGGGATCCGATACCCCTTTTTTGAATGGGCATTCAAGTCTACGTGACCCTGTGTGACGTCATGGAAAATTACCGAATATATCTATGGTGTTTTATAATTAAATATTTTTGAACGAAATTGAAACAAAAAATTAACGTTACAAAAAATATTGAAGACTCACGCCTATGATGGTTTTTATATTTATTGCCTTGGTTTAACTTGGATGGATTTAATTAAACAAAAAGTGTGGCTTAGAAATTAGTATTGATGATATTAAACTAAAAACTTTGGTCAATAGTTTGGTCGAAAATTGCGTAATAATACACATACCTCTAAACATACACGATATTAAGATAGATAAAACATAAGAGGAATAGATGAACGATATAAAAATGAACAGATAACTTTTCAGAAACATCTTAATGTACTTGTGAATGATATTTGAAAAATTTTTTTCGCTAACTTTCTATGATAAAGCTAAACTTATCAAAAATTAGTGTTTTTTTTGCTCAATAAATGTACTAAACTTCTTCAGGAAATCGACGTAGAAAAAATGTTGAGCAAATAAATAGATGAAACAATACAAAGAGAAATGAAAGACAGAACCAAGTAAGGGGATGGAGCATTATCATCAGAAAGGGAGAAGTAGAAGGTGCGGCATGGGAGGGAGATGTGGGGTGGATGGAAGTTGCCACTAGCTCCAATCTCTACCCTGAATCCTTCCAACATCCCAGCTGCTTCTATTCTTCCTTTCATCATGCTTTCCTGTGTGTGTATGTGTGTGTGTTTATTTAAGTGAATAGGTGTGTATGTGTGAGTGTGTATGCGTGTACACATAATCTCCATACCCACCTCAAAGCTGCCTAGCAGACAGTTATACGAAACAGGAGCAGATGAGCTGATTGTCTTCTTGAGGTTACTCATTAGTTTTCCAATGTTGCTGCATGACAATGAACTGATGGGAAATAACGGGTGTTTGAGATATGGCTGGATATTTAGGTTAATGGATGGATGGAAGAATGGTGAAGTTATAATGATTTTAATGAATAGATAAGGTTATGGACTTAAATGGATAGTTGGTGTGAAAGAAATCGATAAAGAATAATGTATAGTTAGCTAGATGAATCATAGAACGAACAAAATTTGATGTGAATGAGAGATCAAGAAATTGATGGATGCCTTAGAAGATTGAAAAAAGAATAATTAATGGTTGAAAGAATAGGTAAAAAAAGAAAAAGATAATTGAAGACTTGACGCTAAATATGTGAAAATAAAGAACAAGAACGATTTAAAGTTCAAGGTAAAAAAATAAAAATTAAAAAATAAAATAAAATATATGAATAAATGGATGGATAAAAAATGAAAGTATGAATGGACAGATGGATACTTCTTAATGGCTTGCATGGAGTTGAGAGAACAATCATAATCAAAACTGCCTGATGATGATCTTTTGGTTGGTACCTGTCATTATCATTGTACTGGTGTGAAGATATGGTGGGGTGGAGAGATGAGAATGGTGGTGGTGTAGATGTAATGGGTGGTGGTGTTATGAAGATAATGAGGATGATAATGAAGTAAAGATAATGATGGTGAGAAAATAATAATGATAGTGAGAAGGTAATTATAATGATAATATAAGTGATGTAGAGTTAATGATGGTATCATGGAGATGATAATGATGATGGTGGTGATTTAGTGATAAGGATGATGATGGTGGTGATGGAGTGATACTGAAGATACTGATTTTCAAATAACAATCATAATGCTTATTTAGCTGAAGAGTGACGGAAAAAATGCTTCATTTGGAAAACTATTGTATTAAGAGAAAAATCAACAAAGACACTACTCAATAACCAAAATGCAATGAAAGTAATGCTTAGTATGCCCTTCAGTAATCTCTATTTTTACCATTCTTATGATAATAACAATAATAAGTGGTTATTTCTATTATTGTTGTTCTTATTATTATTATGAATGGGACATTACTGGACTAGAGTGCAAAGGGAGGAGAGTGGAAGGGTTGAAGAGGAAATGGTTGTTTTTGTTCCTTCTGATGTCATCATTATATTTGTTATTTACATTAGTTTTGTTAATATTTTTATTGCTATTTATAATATTTTTGCTAATATTATTATTACTATTAGAAGTATTTTGGTTGATAATACTATTATTTATATTATTTTTATTGATATTATTACCATTATTATTGATATTATTAGTAGTATTATTGATATTTTTAGTTCTATGAATGACTTCAAAATTTTTCTCAAGTTGGGATGGAATGGAAATTGGAGTAGAAAAGAGATGGAGGGATGAAAGTTGATCGGATGAGGGAGTAGATGAATGTTGTTCTGAGTTTGAGGCATGAATTTTTACAGTGTTTTGTTTGTTAGTGTTATTTTGGGGCAGGTAAAATGAAGGTCTCAAATCATATGATGCTTGTGAGTTTTGTTGGAAAAAACTTTGCTGTTGTTTTGCTATTTTGTTTGTTTGGGAAGAATGTTGGGTTAAGTTGTTTTGTTCAAAACTTTGTAGTTGTTGTTGAGAAAGCTGTTTAAGACTGAGAGGATTTTGCAGAGAAGACAAGATTTCTTTGTTGGTTTGCTGGGTAAGGATAGACTTGAAAAGGGTGTGCTTGGTTGAAGTTTGCTTGATGGTTGGAAGTTTAGAAGAAATTCGATGCATAGAAGGTCCTGCATGCCCTATATCTGCTGGAAACATATGAAAAAAGATTTAAAACTTCTTAAAACTAAAACTAAATAAAATTATTAAAAAAATGTCAATTTTATAATAATTTTCCGTCTAAAAACCTAAATAAATATATAATGAAACTTGTATCAAATTTTTTCAATGAATTATAGCAAAAAGTTTTTAGTGAAAAATGCAAATAAAGTACAAACTTAATTCTGGCTTCATTGTTTTAGGAGAATTTCAAGTGAGAAAACAAAAACCTTCCAAACTCGTTCGTTTTTTTCTTGAAAACACAAAACTTTTCATCGAATCATTTCCACGAATTAATGTTTTATTCAAAGTTTTAAAAATAATTTTTAGTGCTTTATTTGACCAAAATACCCTATCAAAATCAATTGTGTAACACCCATATTCACGAGTCATTTAAACCAAACTACGAAAAAATTTATTTGCTAAAATTTTTTTAATTGAAAAATAAAGTCTTCCAAAACTTGGAATGAGTGAAAAACTCAGTTTGAGTGAGCTCAAGAGGGATATCTAGAGAGAATTAAAAGGTAAACATTAAAGATAAAAAGATTATGAGAATTCTCATTGGTTGCTATTTTTAAACAGGTCAGCTGGTAAATTGCACGAAAAACAACCACAACAATTCATCATCAAATAATGAATAAATATCAATTTTCAAATTCTAGTATAACAAATAATTATATTTAAAAACAAGTTTATTCGAGAAATAAAGATCTAGCATTTGTTGTTTTTTGTTCTTATTCAAAGCCACTTGATTCTATCATAACTTTATCACTCGTTGCCGTTGAAAATATTATTTTTGTTTCCAAACCTTATATTGACCAGAGCCCAGATTATTTTTTTTTGAAATCTTATTTTAAACTAAAAGACAGCTTGGAACATAATGATAAAGATTGAGTTAATTTAACCAAAATATCAAAACGTTAAATATTTAATTCATGTATATAAAAATGATTATCGGCAGAAAAATGAATAAAATAACAACAAATGTGAATAATTATTTAAAAAATAAAATGTCAGCTATAATGATGGTGAACGTATAAAAAATTATTATAAAAATATTACACAATATTAATAAAGAAAATTGAACACAAAAACGCATAATAATAAATACAATATAAATAATATGAACTATCGATCACTAGGAGTATATATAGAAAAGAAAAAGCGTGAAGAGCTCACAACTAGAGTCCAAAATCGATGATGGACGAAAAAAAACCAAAGATTCTTATGCGGATCTGATGCCATCTTAGGAGCGTTTAAGTGGTCGATAGATTTCGAATCCTGCCATCGAATTCATAGAATAATAATAAACGAAGTGCTTCTGCATTGATTAGACAGGGATGAGTCACTTGTGCTATGGCCATTACAAGGGAGTTGTTGTCAATCTTAAATACGATTAAATTTGCTATAATAAAAAAAATGATAATGACAACGCGATAATAATAATAACAACAATAATAAAAAAAATAAGAATTATAAATAATAAATAAATATAATAATATGAAGATAATAATTTAAAAATATAATGGTATGATAAAAAAATTGATACTAAAACAATGAGATAAAATGATGATGGCAACGTATGCAAACACATCAGCCGACATGTAACACCTTTATATCATCACTTAATAACAATAAGAAAAAAAATAATAAAAATAAAAATTGAGTTTTATTAACATCATTAGAGAAAGTGAAAGTAACAAAAGTTTACATTTATTCGATGATCCTCATCCATTCATCCATTGCAAATGCATCATCCATTCATCCCTTAAACATGTAACCATTCATCCATTCAATATGCATATTCTCCCATCAGTATATTAGGAATGCACGTTGCATCATTCATTCAGACTACGAATTTATTGAAAATTCATCATTTATTCACTATTCACCGTGCATTCGAAATTCACCATTAATGCATTGATCAAATCTTCAAGCTTGCAAGTGTTCCATTTGAATTTCCAAGGCGATCCTTTGCTCCATCACCTCCTGAATAATAAAATCAATAATAATAATAATGAAAAATAAGTATGATAATAATAAAAGAAAAATGTGTAAATAAATCAATAAAAAGAAAGTATAATAAAAAAAATTATTAGTAGTAGAGTATTATAATCAACGTGTAATTCAACGTGTCAGCCTACAAATCAAGTGGTAAAAATACAACACAAAGGTGCCCATAAGTTTATTATGAAGCTTTTCCATTTACAATAAAGCCATCGTCAAGCTAAATTTAAAAGATTCGTAACGAATTTCTGAAATAATAATAAAAAAATGAGCTGAAGTATGTAACGATGCAAACAATGGTACTTCAGAGACATCATGTATACAACGTGTGTCAACCGTTTCCAAATAACTTAATGAAATAAAGAAATTTATTTTTAACACTATTTTTTGAATCGAAACCAAATTTTCCAAAAACTTCAACTTTGTTCTAAGCCATCAGTATAGACAATAATGATTTATGACAACGTTGAAGTTGTCGAAAACTTCAATTATAATGAAAAAGTATTATAACAAAACTGTCTTTTTTTATAAAGCTATTTTGAAAAATATGAATGACCTGTAGCTCTTGGTTCAGTTCACTGTTTACCCTGGATAACACTAAGTTCCTTTCCTTCTGTAGCCCTAGTTTGATATTAATAATAATAATAATAATAATAATAATAATAATAACAATGAAATAATAAAAATGATCCAATATAATGTAAAATAATGATGAAAATAGAAAAAAATCAAATTAACAACATCAATAAAAACAACAAAAAAAACACTGATAACAATAAAAAAAAAACAATTTAACTATACATGATGAGCAACAGAAAGAGGCACACAACGACAACTAACCAATGGAAGCTTCCAAGTCACGTCTGTCAAGACTGTCCAATCTGTTTATTATTGATTTTTTTATTAATTATTTTTATTTTTTTAAATGTAAAACCGGTATTGATAATAATTAAAAAAATTTTTACTAAAAAATTATTTCTTATTTTAATAATATATATAATAAATACAAAAAAAAAGAAAAAAGTTCAACTAATGATAACAACAACAATCCTACTTGTTAGTATGTTTTGCACTCAGTTTTTCTTCCGGCACCAACAGACCCTGTGAGATTTATAGAGATAACAAGCATTGAAACAACAATAAAAAATTATGGTGACTATATGGACGGATGCCATGATTTTTAAGTCATGTTATATTCCAGGTTGATGCAAATCAGAAACAACAAAAATAATAATAATAATAACAATAATAATTTTTATATAAAAATAATAATTATTATTATATTGAATTGGTAATAACAAAAATTTAATAATGAAGGAACAATAATAACGACGTCACCTCCTTAGAAGGAGGCCTTGGAGGTAGAGAAGGAGGAAACTTGGCATCTGAAATGTGGGGTTATGTGGAGGTCATGTGTGTGGATCGATATGGAGAAAAAAAAAACAACTGCTGCAACAAAACCAACAATAAGCCACTATACCACAACAACAAATACTACCACCATACCACAAGAACAACAACCAGCAACATACCACAACAACAATCACTACTGAAGTACATCATACAAACATACCATACTAGTACAGCATACTAGTAATGAAACAACATAGTACTACAAATCTTAACTACTAATCATTATACTACTAATGAAACAACATACTACCACAACAACAAATGCACCACACAACATCCTCAAACTGACTAGAACAGCCAAACCACACCACTAATTCAACAAATTAACCATCTCAACAAAAACCCCTTACGCCATACCACAACCACCACCAAAATTATTCCAAACAACACTACACCACCACACTGAGCACCAAACCACAATAGTACCACACACCATACCACCAGAACCGTACAATCCCATTATATAACGAACTAAACACACACCACACATCCACAACACACCAACCCTAAACATACTATTCCATCAACTTCCCACACATCCCACCACACAACCCACACACACACATCCAACCACACTTCATCACACACCGGAAAGAGTGATTAGTTTGGTATCTAAGGAAGAGTTTCTCGAGTGAAGTCGTGGTGGTGGAGGAGGCGGAACTTCACTATCTGAGGTCTGCGTTCATTGGTTGTTTTTTATTATTTTTATTGTTCTGACTTATTATTATTATTATTTTTATTACTATTATTATTAGTCTCTAAGTTTATTATTAAGTCTATTATTCGTACAAAGATTCCTATTATTAGTATTAATAATTCTATAATCAACATTATTAATGTTATTATCAGTATTAATGATGACGGAGAATCGTCTAATAGTGAAAAAAACAAACACAAAGTATTTATTAACTCAATCCCCAAAGCTGCACCTACATCATCACTTGATAATATAAGTTCGTCTTACGAAAAGCTTTGTGTATTAAGTCAATGCTTTGATTACGTAGAATAGCCTAAACCAAATAGTAAGGTTAATAAACACTAAGTATTTGAGAAAAGACATTACAAAGTAATGATCAAGCTAGTCTTACGAAAAGCTTCGTTTTTTTTTAATATTTTGTGTTTGTTGTCCTTACTATTCAAAAATTTGTGTTTGTTTCCATCAGTATTAATGTTGTTATTATTATTATTCTACTCCACATTATTATCGCCTATTCAAAACACCCCTTAAAGACCTACCAATGCTTTTGAAGTTAATATGAGTGAACTTTTACATACAAATATTTCACCAAGGTCTCATAGTAGGGTAAGTTGATGAATTGTTTAAAAATAAAAGCATTGTATAATATAACTAATTTATGATAATGATTTTCACCAGCCATAAAAAATAAGTATATTTAAAAGCACTAATAAATTTAATTGTGGGAGAAAGCTTTCGTTAACAAAGTAACATTTTAAGGTATGAGCAAAAATACCTGAGAATGTTACTTTGGTAAAAAAAAGCTTTGTATCCTAATTAAATTTATTTGTGTTTTTAGATATACTTATTATGATAATTAACAACTAAATTAGCCTATAAAATTATTTTTTAATATAATATTAATTTTTTTAATCATTAAATTTTTCTAAAATCTAGCAATGGTAGTCATGCGAAAAATGAACAAAACATGGACGTCAAACATAGCAAGACCAAAAAAGGTAAGAATCTATAAAGCCTATGTCCAATCCATCATGCTTTTTGGCTGCAGCACAAGGAAATGGAAAGATCAATAGACAGCTTGAACAGAAGAATGGTCAAACACGCATATGGAATCTTCTGGCCCAAAGGCATGTCTACAGAAGAAGTGAACGCTCTCATTGAACCAGCAACATGTGAAGTGAAAAAACGACGCTGGCAGATGCTAGGCCACATTTTGCGTATGAACGACCATGTTCCGGCAAAAAAAGCAACCATCGATGCCATCAAAACCAAAAAAAAAAACGAGGAAGACCAAAAATCAGCCCACTTACCACCATCAAAAATGACTTGAAACGTCATTCCCTTATAATAGAAGAGTCAATCGAACTTGTAAAAGACAGAAAATCGTGGAAGTTGGAAGGAAGACGTGCTTCGGGAAACAAAAAACTCTAACTATTGAATCAACATTTATTTTCTTAGTGCTTTTTTGTAAACCCTAATAAATAAATAAAATAATCATCATTATTATTCTTATTATTCTTAGATATTTTTTTGTTATTATTGTTTTCTTATTATCACTGAAGTGTTTATATTGCTGATTAGGTTGTGCTACACTGAAAAAACCGTCACAATCATTCTTTTGTCATTATTGTTTGTACTGCAATGCTGATAGTGATGAAATTCACAAAATAATTATTTAAAAACACAAAAAAAGATTATGATAATAATAATAAAAATAATAATAACATTAGTAATGATAAGAACAATAATAATAGCAATAATAATAATAATAATAATAACGATGCCCGTTCTCAGAGAGCCCCTCCACGAGGTGTCAGGCATCAGGAAGGATCTCTAGATTCAACAATAACAACAATAAGCTTTCGTCGTTACACAACAACAAAAATAGTAACAAAAAAAAACAATAATAATAAAAAAAAGTAATAATAAGAAAAACAACAATGATAATAATAATTAAAAAAATAAAAAACAATAATGATGTTTGAGACCTTAGGGGGCTTAAATGAAGATTGAAGAGAAAGCTTTTTGAGGCTTGTCGTATCATTAGCTGTGTGTTGTTGGTTGGTTGTGTGTGTGTGTGTGTTTAGTTGGTTGGTTGTGTGTGTATGTGTGTGTTTAGTTGGTTGGTTGTGTTTGTGTGCATGTGTGGATTATTGGTTGCGTGGTGTGGATGATTGTGTATAATGCATGTTGTGTGGCGTTTATGTATTGATTTAAATTTTAAATTTTGTGTTGATTTTTTGTAGGTTCAATGCTCATTATTCAAATTGTATCGAAAGTTGTTGTGTTTGTTTATGATGAACTGAATCAAAACATACCATTGGTCTGGGGCTTGACAGGGGTGGGTCTTGGCCGACCAATAAGAGGTGAGACATTAGCTGGCTTGCTTGTATCTTTGTTTGTGCCAGAGTCTGTTGCATCAAGGTCAATCAAAAGCAGCTCTGAGGTTGGGGTAGATGGGCGTTGTGGGATGGATGGGTGGGTGGATGAATGAGTCGGTAAATGGGTGGATGCTTGGATAGGTGGGTATCTGTTATCCTCTGGAGATACCCTCAATGCAACGGGATGCACGATGCTGGGATCCTGTTGAATGCAACATCAACATGTACAACATCTCACGTCAACATGCCACAACATTTCACATCCACACACCCCAACATCTCACGTCAATATACCACAACACCAGACATTTAAAAATTACTAAACACATTCCCTACAAACCAAACTGAGCCCTATCTCATCGCTACCAATACACTAACCATTAAATAACTCTGATCATTAAAAATCAAAAGAATTTAATGAAAATACCATATTGCACTATAAAAAACTCTTTATCACACCCCCAGTGAATCTCACGCCAAACTTCACCATATCCCATTGAAGGCAACCTACACCCACCACATCAGCACAACATACTACCATAACGAACCACATCCCACCAAACCACATCACACTGCGCCCTGTCACATTATACAGTAGAGCCAACCCCACACCACACTAAACCACACCACAACACATCCCCCATACAGCGTGCAGGGAGGCAGTTTTGAATTCAAAGTTGACAGGAGTGTTTTTGTTTCCAGGGGAGGACATGGAGCTTGATGACGGAGATTCCTTCATTCCATCCTTCGTTCATAGTAATAATAATAAAAATTAAATGAAAAAAAACAGCAATAATAAGGATAAGCTAACTGAGAAAAAAACTAAAAAAAACATAAGAATATAATAAAAAATAGTGTAATAATAATCAAAAAAAAAAAAATAATAATAGTTTTAAAAATTAATAATTATTAAAATATTATTATACCTGTTGATGAGGTGGTGATGTTGTCTTAGGCGTGTTATCTTCATCTGTTTATCATGACGGTGTTTGTTTTAAACATGCAGAAATAAATTTGAAATATACGAATATGTACCTGTGAATACGCGAGACAAACAAATAAAGATAAATAAAAAACAAAACAAAACGGATGCAAGCAGATAAACAAAAAATTAAAAAAAGGCATACATTGACACACAGACACAAACATACATACTGTGAATAACAGGAACGAGAGAAGGGGGAAGGACAGATGGCAGCTCAATCTCATTCCTCCTCAGCACTACCAGGTGCATGGCTGTGCAGAACTCACTCAGGTTCAACAAACCATCCCTGCTTACGTCTGACAACTGCCTTTAGTGGTGAGTAGAGGTTGGACTGGTTAAAAGGGTGGTAGGTAGATAGGTGGGTAGAGTAGGTTGATACATGGGTTGAAATGTGGGTGAGCGGTAGAGTAAGTTTAAATAGGGGAGTGGTGAGATAAATTTGTTGAGGGTTGGTTGTTGAAGATAATCTATTAAGTAATATAATGGGATTTTCATTATAACTTTTTGTAAAGCTTGTCAAAAATGATACCATATTTTAGAAAGTTCTTTTACAGGAAGTTTAGACTTCTCAAAAAACTCTTTTGCTACCGGTCCTGAAACCATTTATTATAATACTCAAAAGATTTAAAGATAAAAAAAACAATAAAAATAATAATAATAATATAAAAAACAATACAAAAAAAGTAACCGGAAAGAGTTTTGGTAAGATCAGACTGCATGCTTTGGAATTGTTTGACGTAATAAAGTCTCTGCTCATCTGTCATCATCCACACATCATCCATCTCTCCATCGGTTTTATCATCCACCCCTCCATCCGTCTTTCCATCCAGTTTGTTTTCTTTTTCCGTTTGATCCTCCTTGTTGAAACTCGTCCACGAACCTTTATCTGAAGAATCAAACATGAATAAACGAAGGAAAATTGATAGAGTACAGAATAAAATTTAGTATTTCACCAGTAAAACTCCAAGTTATGAGGATATATAAGAACACAGAGAGAAAATTTTTATTGAGCTAAAATTTTCAACAAGTAAAAAAATTCATTAGAGCTAATGAAGTATGACAAGGTTTTGCTTGTTGAAAATTTTAGCTAAATAAAAATTTTCTCTCTGTGTTCTTATAAATCCTCATAAGCTGAAGTTTTACTGGTGAAATTCAAGTTCACAAAAGAACATACGATGTCTCTAAAAAACAAAATTAAGTATTAAAATGCCTTTGTCAAGTGGTAGAAAGTTTTGTTGATAGAATTGTTGTTGTTGAAGAAGAAGTTGTTTCTGTTGTTGTTGATATTGAAGTTGTTCTTGTTGCAAACTTTGTTGTTTCTGAAAAGAGTAGTTGTCTTCAAATGATGCCCAATTCTTCTCAGCCGTCTTCAAATCATGGAAAGCGCTATCATGTGATTGATTGATGGATGAGTGGGATGGATTGATGGATGAGTGGGATGGATTGATGGATGAATGATGGGAGGTGTAATTAAGTTGATTGGCAACTGGAGCTGATTGTTTGCGAGCTGTGTTGGCTTGGTGGTTTGAAGACATCTGTTGGGAAGTAACAACCAAAGGAAATAAAATAATTCTCATTTAGTATATAAGTAATTCTGAACTGTCTTGAAAACAACTAAAAAATTCTTTTAAAGATAATTGATTAAAAAACTCACCTGCTGAAAGATATTGTGGTGTTGATTGAGTTGTCTGTTGTGTTGTTGAGGTAGTTGTTGTGCTTGTTGGTTCTGTAGTAAATGTAGCTGTTGATTCTGATGTAGCTGTAACTGAGGTAATTGTTGTAGTTGGTGTTGATTTTGTAGTTGCTGGTACTGGAGTTGCATGGCTGAGTTGTGTTGTTGTAATTGTTGCAGTTGTTGTTGAAATTGTTGAGGCGAGAGATGGTGTTGTTGGAGGTTGGTTGGTAGTGATTGTTGCTGCAAGTACATCGATGATAAATTTTTGTTCCTCCAAATATCTGCAATTTCAAAAGATTTTCAAAGCTTCATCTTACAGTTATTGTTGATTAATTAAAATGACTTTTTTTATGAAGTTGAACATTTTCTTGAAATTATCTTTACATTAATCTTAACTACCGAATACATTGATAAACCATATAGCTTTCAATGGTGGTTCCTTCTCAACTTGATTATAGAAGCTTCATTGCTTAATGAACTGTGTCATTTCTAGTACAATTATAATTGCCTAATTGGAGCCCAAAATTTTACTTAATCTTCTAAAATCTGCACACCTGACTGCATAGAAAATCTTGGTAAGGGAAGCTGTAGATCAGCTGAGAGGACATCTGCCAGCAATGGGACACCATTTTGAGCAGCTGCTATCAACTTCAAAGCAGAAAAAAATTGTTGTTTACCAAAACTCCCTATTTCTTTTGCTCCACACAGCTCGAACACCTATGTAACAAAAGTGGTTTATATGCTTGTAAATTATTTTTCATTTGATATAATAATGAAATGAAAAATTGATATAAATTTACTTGATAATGTGAAATTTTTTAAAAAAAGCTTTGTGTATTAAGTTAATGCTTTTTTGTTTCTTTCTTTCACTGATGTGAAGCCATGCAAGAATTAAAGCAATGAAAAAAATATAATTAAAATGGAATATCTCTGATATAATTATTTAAATTATATAATACAAAAAAAAACTTGAATGAATATAATTTCAGTTAAAAATGCCATAAGAACTGATAGAACTTAAGAAAAAGATTTGAATCTACATGAGCAAACTGAAATAATTTTAGCAACTCTTGCCATGAAAAAACTAACCTTAAAATATGAAAACAGTAAAAAAAGATAAATTATAGTCTCTTTTTGTATAGTTTAAATGGCTCGGTAAATAAAAAAATCATTAGAAGCTAATAGGTATAATATGTAATGAATTGGGTAATATTATGTCACCTTTATAGTGTAAGTAAAAAATAGTGAAAGACAAAATTTTAAAACATATAAGCTTCTATTAATTATATTTGTACCTCCCCTTGATAATGTAAGTTCATCTTACGAAAAGCTTCGTGGAATAAAATAAACTCCCAAAAGTGTTTTCATTTGAATATTTACGTTTGGCTCAAAGAATTAAAATATATGCTTCTACAATTGACTGGGACTAAATATTATAAAGGAAGTTTTATGGAATGCACAGACCCCATAATTCCTTCAAAACATTAAAAAAAGCTTAAACCTCTTCAAAGTGTGAATGAGTAAATTAACAATGTGAAGAGAGCCCGTCTAATTATTAATTATTTAACATAATAAAACTCTTTATATGACCTGGGTAAGAGTTTCAGGCGTAAGAGCAGACGTCACGAAAAGTTCATAGACCTGATTGGTGCTCAGTACTGACGATCCTTCGCCATCCAAAAAGTTAAACAGTTCCATATAACTCCTGTATTCCGTTTCGGAAAGTTTTAAACCGGACTTCATATTGCTGATGTTATTTTTGAAATTTTTCAGAATTTTGATTTTGTTAAATAAATTTCAAGTTTAGTTTTTGAAAGATTTTATTGTGATTTTTAGAGAAGTAGCTGAATTAATATCGTCCATGGTGGTCAATTGACAAAAATGAAGATTCTACAGAGAATTATTTATTATCAAAATTAATTAAAAACTCAATATAAATATACTACAAACAATTCTCATCTATCCAGAGATAAATTTAAAAAATAAATGCAAATTTGTTGAACATAAATTTAAAAGTTAATGTCACAAAGCTATAAAACTAATAATTAAATTTATTTTAATAAAACTTTATTTAATAGTTAAAAATTTGAATGTGAAAATGGTTGAATTTGCAAATATAATTTTTAGCTGTTTCAAAATCTAAATTTTTGATTAAAATATTCAATAACAAGTATTAATTCGAGCTAAATATTATTCATTTTATGTTTCAATTATCTGTGTTTTTGATATTCTTATTAATGTTTATAGTATTTTGTCGTTATAAATAATTCATAGTTATTAAAACCTTAACAAAAGTACGCTGTGAAAGCTATAAATAAATCCATAAAAATGACGAAAATGCGTGAACCAATAAAAATAAACTAAATATGCAGGCGAGTGAAATAGTTTTAATTACAAAGTTCAATTTTTAAATTTGGTGTTGCTTACGTCACACTACCCCCATTAAAATTTAATCACTATATTATTATATGGGTTGGAATCATAGATGCATGAATGCATAAAGGATACGTGAATGAAAAAAGCTGTCTCTTAATGGATAGATGGATGTGGAAATCATTAAAAGGATGTGTGAATACATGGATGAATTGAAAGATTTCTGGATGAATGAATGCAGAATCATGGCTGGTTGGCTGAAGGGAAGTGTGAAGAGATAGCTGACGTGTGAACAAATTGATGGATGGAAAACAGAAAAACGACTGAATCGGTTATAAATAGATACATATCGTTAGAAAATATTTTATTTGTGGAAGGGATTTAAAATTATACACATGAAATAAATCATAGGAAGGATGTATATATTGGAGCATGGATAGACTGGTAGTGTTGATAAAAAATGATGAAATTCATAAATAAATATATCGATAACTGTACAGATGCTTGGAAGAAATATTGAATGGAGGAATGGAGGAAACTTAATTAATTTTGAGAAAAGTTTAAAATAAAAAAAAAAATATAACGATTGAAAATTTAAAAGAATTTCAAGAGGATTAGGCTTCAAAGGTTTGCAAACTCATCTCATTACAACTATGCTACTACTACTACTACTACTACTACTACTACTACTACTACTACTACTACTACTACTACTACTACTACTACTACTACTACTACTACTACTACTACTACTACTACTACTACTACTACTACTACTACTACTACTACTACTACTACTACTACTACTACTACTACTACTACTACTACTACTACTACTACTACTACTACTACTACTACTACTACTACTACTACTACTACTACTACTACTACTACTACTACTACTACTACTACTACTACTACTACTACTACTACTACTACTACTACTACTACTACTACTACTACTACTACTACTACTACTACTACTACTACTACTACTACTACTACTACTACTACTACTACTACTACTACTACTACTACTACTACTACTACTACTACTACTACTACTACTACTACTACTACTACTACTACTACTACTACTACTACTACTACTACTACTACTACTACTACTACTACTACTACTACTACTACTACTACTACTACTACTACTACTACTACTACTACTACTACTACTACTACTACTACTACTACTACTACTACTACTACTACTACTACTACTACTACTACTACTACTACTACTACTACTACTACTACTACTACTACTACTACTACTACTACTACTACTACTACTACTACTACTACTACTACTACTACTACTACTACTACTACTACTACTACTACTACTACTACTACTACTACTACTACTACTACTACTACTACTACTACTACTACTACTACTACTACTACTACTACTACTACTACTACTACTACTACTACTACTACTACTACTACTACTACTACTACTACTACTACTACTACTACTACTACTACTACTACTACTACTACTACTACTACTACTACTACTACTACTACTACTACTACTACTACTACTACTACTACTACTACTACTACTACTACTACTACTACTACTACTACTACTACTACTACTACTACTACTACTACTACTACTACTACTACTACTACTACTACTACTACTACTACTACTACTACTACTACTACTACTACTACTACTACTACTACTACTACTACTACTACTACTACTACTACTACTACTACTACTACTACTACTACTACTACTACTACTACTACTACTACTACTACTACTACTACTACTACTACTACTACTACTACTACTACTACTACTACTACTACTACTACTACTACTACTACTACTACTACTACTACTACTACTACTACTACTACTACTACTACTACTACTACTACTACTACTACTACTACTACTACTACTACTACTACTACTACTACTACTACTACTACTACTACTACTACTACTACTACTACTACTACTACTACTACTACTACTACTACTACTACTACTACTACTACTACTACTACTACTACTACTACTACTACTACTACTACTACTACTACTACCACCACCACCACCACCACCACTACTACTACTACTACATCTTGACAAGCCATACTATTAATTACCATCACACTCCCATTTTGAAACGATTCCTCATATAATTGTTCAGTGATATCTTATTGGTTTTGAGCTAAATTAACTTTTAATTATATTCAAAGGATTTTTGGAGATGTGCTGAGTTTGAACGCAAAAATATTTTATAATGAAAAACATTTAGTAGCATCAAACTAGAATATATCTGTCAATATCATATATAAACCAAACCAAAGTTTTGAACGTTAATATTAAGCTGCGATAACGACACTGTTAAAGGAGGGCAATAATATTAAACCAAAAATATTAGTAGATAAATAAAATTTTAAACAAACAAAAACAATAAAAAATTTACAAAAAAAAAATAACAACAATAATAATAAATATTGTTGAACCCAAAATAACAACAAAATGGAGGCAACCTTAACGAGAAGAATAGTTAAGGTGACACCAATTAAAAATCAATATCAGAATATGTTCACACATACCTTTATAACTATGTTCACGTACACACAGACACACATATGAGACATATGTGACACCAACACACCCACAATGTATTAAAGTCACCAATCATATATCTATTCCATTGAACAGCCCTGTATCATCCATACTATCATTCATCTATCCATTCATTTATTGAACTGTCCACTCATCTATCCATCCATCCATTTTTCCACCAATCTTTTTCAAAATCTATTTATGAATCAATTCATCATTCATTTTATAAGCCATCCATCTATCAAATAAAATATCTACTCATTTATCTATCCATCAAATTATCTATTCACCTATCCATTCATGTATCCATCCATTAAATCATTTATCCATTTATTAATTCCTGTATCCATCCATCAATCTATCCCCTTACCGACCCATCCATGAAAAACTAGATCCTTTTAACAGAATTCCATGAACTTGGAACTTACAATAAACTCAATAACGACAATGTTTCGGAAAGTATTTTTAATTCCATTGAACATAAAATATTAAATATAGTAATATATTGAATATTACCAAATATAACCTATCAAATATAATATATTAAATATAATATATTGAATATAATACATTAAATATAATATATTAAATATAATATATTAAATCTAACATATGAAATATTATATTAAGTATAATATTTTGAATAATATAATATATATTAGAAAAAACTATGGTGTAACTCAGTTTCGAAAAATTATGACGTATGGACATTTCCAGATGCACGTGTCTTTAACCATTATTTAGGGTGTTTTTATGCTACAATATTATTTGTTTTTTATTATTTATTTTTGCTATTATTAGAATTTATTTAATCATTGTTTTGTTATCATATAACCTTCAAATATTTTTGCTTTCCTATTATTATTATTTTTTAATTTTATGTTTATCATTATTTTTTCTAAATTTTAATATGCTTTTTATTCTTGTTTAAACATTATTTTTTTTTTATCACACTCTTATTCGTTTTCAATTTTATGATTATTGTTATTTTTGTTATCCCCTCTTCAACAACTCTATTATCTCCACCATCAACCCTCCACCGTGTATCAAACAACAGCTCAAGAGCTATGACGTCACCCTTATATTTATATTACGTCATCATCACTCGTTCCAAGATGGCCGACGTGTTAGTGCTTACGTCATCGTGTCTGATCTCCTATCTGAAGTGATGGCGAAGACGACAACGATGAGAATGACGATGAGGATAACGAGAATGAGGGTGATGATGATGATGATGCTGGGGGTAATACAAGGGATGAAGATGGTGGTAGGAATGGTGATGTTTATATGGGCGATGATGGGGAAGATGAAGAAAATGTTAGTTAAGATGATTATAAAGAAAGAGGAAAGAGTTGACTTAAGGAAGATGGAATATTAACACGGAGAGGAAGCTCACCGAGCCCCAAGTGGTCTTTATTATATGGAAAAATGTGAACAAAAGACACTGGTGCTCTAAAACACCCTAGTTGCATGGAAGCTTTCCACACATATGACAAGTTTCCTAGTTGGTTGATGAAGTAAGAATTTTTGTAACGTAGTTTATATTATTAGTTGCAAAAGAGTGAAAAAGAAAAATAAAATAGTCATAAATTAATATTGAATAAACATGCTATCCAAAATACACGTATACACAGAAAATTAATAAAAACACACGTGATCAAACACACACACACACACACACACACACACACACACACACACACACACACACACACACACACACACACACACACACACACACACAATGTTATTTGATGTTATGAACCCACGTGACCTTGTCATCCAATCACATCTCTGCATTGTTGATCTCTTCGGGAGCTTTTCTCTGTAATAATACGTCTGCCATTGCCCTTCCTGCTATAATAATCAAATAATATTGTTTCTATTAATAGTAATAATGTTTATTTTTAGCATTCGTAATTAGATTTTTTCGTAATTATTGTTGTTGTTGTTATTATTTTGTATAGGTTAATGCAATTCCTATTTTCAAAAGTAATGACCGGTTATATTCTACATTTTAACCAATTTAGAAACTATATTATTGAAATAAAAAAAAAAAAGCAAACGATAAGTTTAAATATGAGAGAAGAAAAAAAATTCAATAATAAAATCAAAAATATAATAATAATAAAAATAAAGATGAAAGTTTTTTAAGGGTGGGTTTGTGCCCATTGGTGCAAGAAGAAGCCACGCGTGTGTGTTTGTGTTTATGTGTGTGTGTGTGTGTGTGTGTGTGTGTGTGTGTGTGTGTGTGTGTGTGTTTTATGTGCGCTTATATTGATGTCACATCAAAATAATATTCGAAACGTGCGCAAAAGCTTAATGGAAATCTGGAAATGATTAAAAAGTTCAAGATGACGATGATGATGACGGTGGTGATGATGATGATGACGGTGGGGATGATGAGGATGACAGTGGTGATGATGAGGATGACGGTGGTGATGATGAGGATGACGGTGGTGATGATGAGGATGAAAATAAGAATGATGATGATGATGATGATTTTATTTCAAAACTGATGATATTTTAATGATGATAATGATGTTGGTGACGCTCAAACATAGAATAACAATATCGATGTTAATGGACTTATAATGATGATGATGCTAATTTAGACTTAAATAGAGATGAAGAAGAAGAAGAAGAAGAAGAAGAAGAAGAAGAAGAAGAAGAAGAAGAAGAAGAAGAAGAAGAAGAAGAAGAAGAAAAAGAAAAAAGGGAAAAGGAAGATGATGATGATGATGTTAAAATTATCGCATATTTTCTGGTTGAGTGCGTTTTTAAATTAGATCCACAAAAAGATTGTATTTTCTTCCATTTCCTCTCTCCTTTCTGGTTGAGTGCGTTTTTAAATTAGATCCACAAAAAGATTGTATTTTCTTCCATTTCCTCTCTCCAATACACACATGGAATTCCAATTCTAGCCCATGTTTTGCTCATTGGTCTTCACAAAAGCAAATCCAGGCCTTCGTGACTAAACTTTTATTCCATCATCACTTTTTCCTACACCATCGTTGTTGTTATATCATCACCACTATCATCATAACCATCTTTTTTTATCATCACCACTACTAACACCATCATCATCATCATCATCACCACCACCACCATCATCATCCTCATCATCATCATCATCATCCTCATCATCATCGTCATCATCATCATCGTCATCATCATCATCATCACCATCAAAGAATTAGACACCTTGGGGTCAATAGATACACCTTAATCTTATGTCGTCTTATAACCACATTTGAGGTTTCATCTTTTTTTTTAATGATGAATGGATGAATACGAAAATAAATTTTTGCTGGAAGAATGAATAAATGGATGCAAAAATAAATGAATAGATGGTGCTTATATGATAAGATTGAAGAGTGGATGGTTGGATAAAAGTTTGGATGAATGTATGGGGGTAGGGATGGATGAATGAATGCATGAAAAAGTAGATAGATGAATGATGTGTAGATGGATGGTTAGATGAATGGATGAATGAATGAATGAATGAGTGGATAGATGAATGGATGGATAGATGGATAGATGAATGAGATTCAAGGTACATCCTGCATGTATATTTCTTTGATAGATGCAGAAATATTCAACAAATGTGCGTGCTTTGAAGTTTGCGGATGTGAGGGTGTGGAGATTGTTTTATTAAATAATTAATTGCAAATAACAAATTAATGTCGAAAATATTAACCAATTATAGAAATAACTATTAATTTACTTTTTTATAATAATCAAGTTAAAATACATTAGAGCCTCAAAAGATGGTGCTCCCCTAGCCCTAATCACTGGCTAATTGTCGTCCATTTGTATGCAAGAACCCTCATCTTACTCTTTCATCCATCTCTGTTATAGATTTATTCATTCATCTATTTTTCTATCCATCCATTTATCGAAGTATTAACCTCATCAACTATTTACCTATTCATCCATCCACTCATCCATCTACTCACTCACTCATCCATTCATCCCTTCTCCTATCCACCATCAACCCGCCCATCCATTCATTCATTCACACATTCATTCATCCATTCAATCACCCATCCAACAATCCACTTTTCTACTCATCATCCACACACCCATCCACACACCTATCCACACACCCATCCACACACCCATCCACACACCCATCCACACACCCATCCACTCACCCATCCACACACCCATCCACACACCCATCCACACACCCATCCACACACCCATCCACTCACCCATCCACACACCCATCCACACACCCATCCATCCAACCTTCCATCCACTTCTTCATCTACCCATACACCCACCCATGGATCGACTCATTCAAACATAAACATCTCATCAAAAACAACATAAAGCACTTACGATGAACATGAAGGTCGTTATGCTCTGTGTGTTGATGATTTTTTTGTTTTTGCTGTTGATGTTGATTTTGTTGTTGTTGTTGTTGTTGTTTTTGAGGATGTTGTTGTCGTTGATGATGTATTTTTTGTTATGTTTTTTTTTGTTATGACGTCGTATGTTTTCATGCTACTGTTATGTTTCTTCAAACATGTGTGTTGTTATGTGTTGGGAAGTGCTGTTTTGTTGTTGTTATGTGTTTTTATGCTTCAATGTGTTTTTATGTGTTATGTTACTATGTGTTATGCTGTTATGTGTTATGTTGTTATGTGTTATGTTGTTATGTATTATGTTGTTATGTATTATGCTGTTGTGTTATGTTGTTATGTGTTATTTTGTTGTGTGTTAAGTTGTTATGTATTATGTTGTTGTGTGTTATGTTGTTATGTGTTATTTTGTTATGTGTTATATTGTTATGTGTTATATTTTTACCAATAGTTTTAGTAATGGTGTTAAAGTTTAGAATATTTTAGTAAACATTAACTAAATATTAAAAATATTTATTCAAAATAAAACCAGATTAGAAATAAAAAACAAAATAATAAAAACAGAAAAAAACAAGAATAACAAGAAGAAATGATTGAAAAACAAAAGATCAATGAAATAACAATAGCCACATTTAAGTATCTAAGGAAACGGGTAATAACAATAATAAAAGGATTGAAAAAAAGAACAATAATAAAATCGTTTTTATTATTGTTGTTTTTTTTATTTTAATCAATAGTTTGAATTAGTTTTTGTTGAAAAATAATGATAAAAATGAACGGGGTTTTTTGAAAAACTTCAAATGAGGATGGAATTGAGTTATTGGAATGAAAAAAAAGTGATTGAAATAAAAATGAAAAAAAAATATAAAGAAAACTAAATAAATAAATATTGAATTCAAATAACAATCAAAAAAAAGGCGGAGCTTTGGAACTCATAAATATTCATGAACTCGTTAGAGGCAATTGACTCGTTTATCTCATTACAAATCCGTGTGAGTGTTGTCGTCTAAATGATGACGTGGTAGTAGTAATAGTAGCAGTAGTAGCAATATTGGTAGGATTAATAGTAGTAGTAGTAGTAGTAGCTTTAATACAATATGATTATAGAAACTCGATAACTGACCTTTGATGGTGTGAAATAAGCAAAAATGTAATGCGAAGGAGATAAAAAAAAACCCCTTGGCACAATAAATGTATGGATTCCCACACTACTTGTCTATATACAAGTCTTGAAGTAATATAGGTTCTTGTTATTTCTAGAAATTTTTGTTGGTTGATATTAAAAAATTAAGTGTTTGAAAATGAATGTTTTAAGAAAAAAAACGAAAACAGAAACAGGGCATAAGGGTATGGTTATTGAAGGTGTCAATATCTCGAAAGCGAAATTACTCGTATGTTAGTTGCTTGTGAATATAACGAGGATGATTATCTTTATTAATATGATTGGTTGTCGTTATTTTAACTTATTGAAATGAGAAAGATACTTATTATGAAAGTTAATAACTAACGAATAGAAAAATATTGTTAGTTATTAGTATTATGAGTTGATTGATTAAACAAGCTAAAGAAAACGTTCATACTAATAAATGAAATTTCATCTCAGGCAATGAATAACATTGGTAATAGAAATATGTGTTTATTCTCTAATTATTTTTATTTAATAAAATGAAAAAAAGTAAACATTTAGTATCTGGTTAAACAAGATAAACAAAAAAAATGATAATAATAAAAGCAAAAATTGATAAAGAATAAACAGACAGGTGTGAAGTTCAACAGAGCGAGAAAATTTAATAAAGCAATTTACTCATTATCCTATTAGTGATGGAATAATAGAAAAAATCAATTTTTTGTTGTTGTTTTTTCAATTAAAAACCACGTCCATTCAGCCAATCCTCATCGAGATTGACTTCACATTTTTTAATGCTTGTCTCTCATTGGTTAAAGAGAAAAGCGAAAGTTTTTTAATTTCTCTCAAATTCATCCTTCAAAACTAATTTTTAATTTTGATAATTACAAAAATAAACATTATCAAATAATTATCAGTTAAAATCGTATAAAAAAAAATATAACACAAAGATACAAATAACCATCTGAGGTGGGTGGAGCTATGAAATGTCAATCAAGTTCGGATGAGTAGTTAAAGGGCAGTGGAGTGGAATCATGAGGTTATGCCTTTGTGGAAAGTAGGTTCGTGTGTGTTTAAGTGTTTGTGTAATCACGTGTGCATGTATTTGTTTATCTGTTTTTGTTTTGTCTTTCATTTTTGCTTGTATGTTTTGTACGCCTATTTTCAGGTTCAATTATAACTAATATAAGTTTATTTTTTATTGAAGAAAATTAATTTTGATATTTCTATAAAGATTTTTAACACTCTTTGAAATAAAACCCCCAATGATTCATAAATGTTATTTGTCATTGTGGAAAATATTTATGTTATCACTACACATACACACTAAGATTCGATGCTGTAACATATATATAAAAGCTTTGTTTCGTTTTGTTATATATATCACCCACAATATTCTATTTTGCAAAGCTGCTCAAGGATTAACAAGAATAATATTGAGTTATAAAAACAAGAATAATAAGAAGAGGAATAATAACAAAAATAATCATTGAATAACATAAAAAAAGCAAGAAATAAAGATTATTAATAGAATGATATGTTGAAAGTTAGTTGGAGTTGCCGTGATTTGGAATAGAATTGGATACATCTTCCCTAACGACAAGTTGTTTGAGCATTTGTAAGTTGATGTTGCTGAAGAACTTTGAACATATTTAAAAATAATTGATAGATAGATAGATAGATAGATAGATAGATAGATAGATAGAAAAGATAGATAGATAGATAGATAGATAGATAGATAGATAGATAGATAGATAGATAGATAGATAGATAGATAGATAGATAGATAGATAGATAGATAGATAGATAGATAGATAGATAGATAGATAGATAGATAGATAGATAGATAGATAGATAGATAGATAGATAGATAGATAGATAGATAGATAGATAGATAGATAGATAGATAGATAGATAGATAGATAGATAGATAGATAGAAAGATAGATAGATAAGCATCGTCATAATCATGGGCAATGACTGATAATAAGCTAAAGTGATTTAAATCTAAATAATCTTGAGTCACGATATGTGTAATTTCAGTTGTGACTGTGTGTTTTTGTGTTTGTATTTGTGTGTGTGTGTGTGTGTGTGTGTGTGTTTGTGTGTGTGTGTGTTCGTTTGTTTTTTTGTTTGTTTGTTTGTGAGAAGATCACAAGTTATCCATAAACAGAATGATTGTCATATTTTTGTGAAATAAACATTTTGAGTTGTTTTGTTAAATGTTTGTGTTTGTATCTGCAGTTTTTCTCTTTCTAATAATTTTTATTAAAACGTCATGCAAACTATGTGGCCAATCACGGTTATCATAACTAAATAGTTTATAACTATACACGATTTATTTTTAGCTTTCTGTTGAATATTCATTCAAACCAAAACAACAGAATTTTACTGAATTGAAATGAAGCTAACAACAACCTTTCAAAACATCACAGCTTGAACGCTAGCCACATATAAATAAAAAATAAAAAAATAAAAAACAAAGAAAAAAAAAGAAAACATACTACAACTAAGTTTAATAAGTAAATACCATCAACAATTTTTCCATCAAACGTTTTGTTTGTTTCTATTCACCACCAGCATTGAGAAAATAATTTCTTATAGGAAATAAAATCAACAACATAAGCATAATAACTAAAAATGTAATATATGAATAAACAACAAAAACAATAACAACTGAACAATAACAAAAACAAAATAATAACAAAAAAAAACAATAAAAACAAAAAAAAACCGACCAAGAGCACTACTGCAACATACCTGCCACAAACATCACAAATGCCCACTAGAGGTGAGTAAAAAATTTGAATAAACAAAATTTTTTATGTTTTTAAATATTTATTAATTAACAAACAAGTATAATTAAATTCCAATATTCAAAAAACTGCCGCTCAAACGGCAGCCAATCTACAAGCACGAAATAAGTGGCAAGGCCATAAGGGGTGGAGCGAATGATATGATTGGTTCGTCACGAGATCACGTTATTTTGACGTCACTGACAGATTTTATACTGAACTGAATTCATAGTTTAAATTATTTTTCAATTCGTAAAAACTTTCGGAAAAAAGAAATTTTTAAAGAAAAAGTTTAATTCTGAATGCATATGAGTTACAAATAAAAAATTTGGTCAGTACCAGAATGAAATTAAACTTCTAACTAAACTCAATACAAAAAATTTATATTCAAAAACCGAAAAAAAGAATTGGAAAAGACAGAGAAATCCAAAAAAGTTCTTCACAAAAATTTTATTTGAAACAAAGTGCTTCAGTATAAAACTCAAAAAAAAGTTTAAAAATAATAGTAGAAAATGGAATAGATAAAATCAAATAAAGAATAATAAAAAAAGACATTAAAACAATAAAAAATAAAAAATGGAACAATGGTGAAGGATTCAAGAGCTTAGCATGGAGACGAGAGTTGAATTCATTTCGAGCAGACCTTGTTAATTTCCTTCTATTCATGTTAAAAAAAAATAATAATAATAACACCAGTAATAATATTTTTCTTTATAATCAAACAACCAATGAATGAGGTTTTTAGTTAGCGATGATGCTTCTTAGCAGCATCAAACAATTTAATAAAAACTCACCCGCAGAAGAATGTAAGAAAAATGAAGATGATAATGATGCTCAACGGAAGAAGATGAAGAACAAAAGAGGTTGAACTTTGAACTTGGCCTTAACAAGATAAACACACAAACTAACATTTATAACTACATATATATAAACACCCAAAAATGCATACCAATAAACATACTAACACAAATATTACAAACTAATGCAGCAACGCTTTCATTGGATTATTCATAATAAAAGAAGCTATCCAATACATTTCGTCACATGAAATCATTCAAATACAAGATATGGTGCACAATTTGAATATAATACCTAGACAAAAGCACAAACTCGAAATAAAAGCACATGCACACCTTCAATCACATCCATAAACACACACTTACAAACACATTCATAAACACACCCGTAAACACACACTCACCTTTTCACCTGTTTCATTCTTTTAATTAATAGCACTCAATTACTTGCCTGTCATCTTCATATTTTTTCCTTTATTCTTTTTCTCAATCAGTGTGCTCTTATCACCATCAATATCATCATCATAAATATCATCATCATCATCATCATCATCATCATCATCATCATCATCATCATCATCATCATCATCATCATCATCATAATCATCATCATCATCATCTGCGTCATTGTTTTTTCTTTTTCTTCTTCTTCTTCACCTTCTTTTCTTTTTCTTCTTCTTCACCTTCTTTTCTTTTTCTTCTTCTTCTTTACCTTCTTTTCTTTTTCTTCTTCTTCACCTTCTTTTCTTTTTCTTCTTCTTCTTCTTCACCTTCTTTTCTTTTTCTTCTTCTTCTTCTTCTTCACCTTCTATTCTTTTTCTTCTTCTTCTTCTTCACCTTCTATTCTTTTTCTTCTTCTTCTTCTTCACCTTCTTTTCTTTTTCTTCTTCTTCTTCTTCACCTTCTTTTCTTTTTCTTTTTTTATTTCCACTTTTAATCCTTCTTTGATTTCACTTTCTTCACCATCTCCCCTAATTTTTTTTCTGCATTTTCTCTTTCATGATTTCCACAGTAGCACATTTAGTTTCCAAACTGAACCATCGCATCTGTCATTTTACACTATAAGTGATACAAACAATAAAAAACAAAAAAAAACTATTTGAAAATCAAAATTTTATCAAATTAAAATTTTTGAACGTAAATAAATAATTTTACAGAAAAAGATTTTAATGTTAAAAATAATAATAATAAAAATATGAATATAAAAAATAATGAAGACAGCAAAGATTGGCTAATTGAATTTTTAAACCCGTGAGATTGCAATCGGCAAGGAATTCGTGGCATATTTTCATCCTAATTTAATCATAACAACAGCAATAACAATAAAAAAAATAACTCATTCTGTTATTAATATCATTTAATTTGGAAAACAAGCCTATAAAAAAATCATTTGATCTTTTTATTTTAATTAGTAAAATAAAAAAAACATAATATAATGAAACCAAAACAATAGTTTAATTTTCTTCCTAAAATATTTAACGTCATATTAATCATGTGGTCAAAAAATGTATATTCAAATCGCTCCAAGCCACCTTGCTCTCCCATGCATCCTCACTTCAAACTTCGTTCAGCTACCAAAAGTAAAGATGCAACTACGCTTATATCAAACTGTATGCTCACTGCATGACCTCATTGCAATCCCCCCACATCACACTAAACTACAAGAAACCACACTGTACACCACCACACCACACTTCATTACACTAACTTCTCTTCACCAAACCACATCAAAGCATACAACAAAAAACTAAAATAAGACACGATACACTAGCTTATACCACACGTCACTACACCATCAGTCAAACCTTACCGCAGCACATTCAAACTACAACACATCCCACCACAACATTCCACGAAGGGCACAGTGGGGTGAATCAACTAGGAGGATTATTCGTGAATGGGAGACCACTACCCGACAACACCAGGCATCGCATAGTGGAGTTGGCCCACAGCGGAGCCAGACCCTGCGACATCTCCAGGATCTTACAGGTTTAAGGGGTGGTAGCTTTATGGGGCGAATTTAGAATCGATATTTAAGCAGTGATTTGTGGTTTTTTTAGTTTTGCGACAAATTGTGAGTTGAGATGTTTTCGAATTAAAATAAAATATATAAATCTATTGAAAACTTAATTTTTTTTGACCATTGAAGTACAAAGCTTTTTTTAAGACGAAAAGTTTTCAAGTACAAAAAAACTTTGTACTTCTTAATAATGATAAAAGCTTAGTGCTCAGTTATTTAACAAATTTTAAGTCGTTTTATGGGTGATTCTAGGATTTTGGAGAGTGTATAAAGTGGTTTTAAGTTGTCATAAAATTCCTGTGTTTTAGTTATAAAATTATAAATTGGTGAAAAATGTTTATTCATAATGGAAAAGTTTAATGGGGTTTTGTGGTTTGCATTGCATCATCATTTTGAATGCTAAACTCTATCCTATCAAACTCAAATCCCTTCCCCAATGAAAAAAAAATTGCAAAAAATAAACCCAGCTAAACAAACAAAACTACTGACCCAAAACATCACCAACACACCTACACCTCGTACCTCCATCCTACCTCACCATCTTCAACGACAATTCTCCTTTAACCCAGGTATCAAATGGGTGTGTCAGTAAGATCTTGGGCCGGTATTACGAGAGTGGCTCGATCAGACCTCGAACCATTGGAGGAAGCAAGCCAAGGGTGGCTACTAGTGTGGTGGTCAGGCAAATCTCTAAGTGGGGGATTTAGTTTATTTATTGATTTTGTTATAAGAGACATCGTGTCTTTTTGTTTAGATAGTTTTTCGTTTGTTTCTTTGAAAATAAGGATTCAATAAAACAATATATTTAAAAGTTATGATTTTCAATAAGTGAAGCCTTTCCATGAAACACTGTATTACTATACCAGAAACAAACACTATGGTTTATTGAGAAACTTATTAAACGAAGCTTTTCGTAAGAATATCTTACATTATCAAATTACTAAATTTTTTCGTATTTTTTTTGTTTGCTTGTGTAATTATAGTTTGTTTTTGTTTAGTTTCTGTTCATTGCTTCTTCTTACGAATTTACTCTATCTAGTCATTGCTTCTTCTTACGAATTTACTCTATCTAGTCATTGCTTCTTCTTACGAATTTACTCTATCTAGTCATTGCTTTTTCTTACAAATTTACTCTATCTAGTCATTGCTTTTTCTTACGAATTTACTCTATCTAGTCATTGCTTTTATTATTTCTAAGACTTCCGTTTTTAATAGTTATCCTTCAAAAGCAGCTTATTAGATCATTTTTATTTAGTTAATACTTCTCATAAAAAGTTGTGTACACTCTCAAAAATCCCAAAGACCCTCATAACCCCAATAACCAAGCTTATTCAAAGTTTAACTCATTACTAGTTGTCATGAGACTTTCACAAGGGTCAATACCTATATGTGTACATCGTATAGAAATAGAAACCACCAACTGACTGTCGTGAAAATGTTTTCAACGTATATTTCAAGGCGTATAAGTCCTAATTGAGCGAAATAACGCAAACATGTGTCGAGGAAATACGATGACAGCAGTTACGGACAATTTTTTGCTTTGTTAGACTATGGTCAAGCTTTTTTAGCAAAATTAGTACGTTAGGGGTTCAAGTCTTGGTTAAGTTTTGATGAATTTTGCAAACCAAGTTAATTTTCCAAAATCCTACAAATATCACTTTTTAAAATAATCTTAAACTACCCCATCAAGCTGTGTTATTTGATAAACATATTAGTATCAATAAATTTAATAGAACGACAAAGACTCTAGGATGATAATTTGAATAAAAAATAATTTTTGTTCATTTTGAATAATTGGCCTTTAGAATGTGGATAATAATAACACGATAAAACCAATTTTTAATGAAACGAAGCTTTTCATTATATTTCCTACACCATCAAATGATAATGGTTTGGAAATATATCGGAAAGCTTCATCACACTAAAAAATTTTTAAATTTTTCGTGTTTTTAGGATTTGAAATGATTATTCAAAATAAAAAAAATAAAAATAATAACAAAAATAAAAAAATAAAAGCCTAAGAAATCCAAATCTCTAGCACCAACGTTCTATCACACCCACCCACTCACCTTCCCGACAACATTCCCTTTCTTTTTATTTATCCATCTTTTCACACCACTATCCTTCCAACCACCACTCTTCGTATTCATCAAATTTTCTGCTCCATTTTCATCCATTCAACTTCACAGCCATTACTCTAAACAACAACCACTCTTCTTTCCAACCACCCACATCTACTCACCTTTCTACCACTCAGATACAAAAATGAATGTCCTTCAATTTTTGCATGGGAGATCAGGGACCGACTTCTGAGTGATGAAGTTTGCACCCCAGATAATATACCCAGTGTTTGTATCTTTCATGCTTTGGGGAAGTTATGGTGATGATATTGGAGATATAATCAGTGATGGTAATAAAGACAATAAAAAAATAATATTATCATGATAAATAATAATGAAAAATAAGATTTTATATAATATAATGATAGTAATTACAATAAAACACTACTTTTAAAGTAAAAATAATAAAAAAACAAGAATAAGAATAGAAATATTTTTGAAAAAGAAAAATAATAATTCCTCGCAGGTGTCCTCGATAAACAGGGTTTTAAGAAACCTATCAGCATCCAATCCTATTAACGACCTAGATAACAATAATAATATAAACAATAATAACAACAATAACATTAACAACAATAATAATAATATAAACAATAATAACAACAATAACATTATCAATAATAAAAATATCGATATTAATAAAATTCTTAGTAGTAATGATAACAATAGCAACAACAAACTCATTGGAAACAAGTACTTCACCGCTAAAGAAACTACCTATGAGCACAATAATAATCCAAATATTTTTACATGTAACAATAATAGTAATAACAATAATAATGATTTTATTGATAATAATAGAAATAATAAAAATAATAATCAAAATAATATTGAATTGAATAATTTGAATAATAAAAATAAACTAAAACAAGGCTTTTACGATAAAAGCTACTGCAATGTGACAGATAAAAAATACTTTAGTGCTTATAATAGTAACAAAATTAAACACAATAATAATGTTGTTGTGAATAATAATAATACAAATAATGAAAGAAATAAAGATGAAAGCATAGAATCCAAATTGTTTTGGGACTTAGATCAATCCATTTTTGACCGGAAAAACAAACAGGAAACGGAAGAAGATGAAAGTGAGTTAGGATGTCATTTTTTTGTTATGTTTAAAGTTTTAAAACATTTGCAAATGAGATTCATGAGAACAATGAAAAGACATTAAAAATCAAAGCGTAAAAAAAAATCAAAATAAAAAAAAATTAACGAAAAAAAAAATAAATAGAATAATAAAAACAAAAAAAGCGATAATACAATGAAACGAGCAAACAGACTATTTAATATAAAGGTTGAAATTTCTTTGGTCAGGTCTCTTTAAATAACAACAATAATAATAACTTCAATAAAAAAACAACAGTAATAATCAAACTAGTAGTAATAATATTATTAATAGCAACCTAGTATAATAACAATAATACTGCTATCAATAATAGTAGCAAAAATATTTGAAGTTTATCAGATAAATAAATAAAAAGTGAATGGAAACAATAATAACAAGAATAGAAAAATGCTAAGTAATGATGCCTAGTAAATAAAAATATAATGAGATGATAAAAATAAAAATAATAATAATAATAAGATAAAAAAAATAATAAAAATAATAATATGAATAAATATAAAGATTGCCAAGCGAGGCATGAAGATGCCCGCTAGAAAATTGTTCACTCATGTGTGAAATTTGTGTGTGTGTGTGTGTGTGTGTGTGTGTGTGTGTGTGTGTGTGTGTTTGTTTGTTTGTTTGTTTGTGTTTGTGTGTATGTGTGTATGTGTGTGAGTAAGTGTGTTTTTGTTTATGTCTATATATTTAGGTGATTCATGTATGTGTCTATGTATGTGGACGATTTTGTGTATGTGTATATTTGTTTGTTTTTAATTTATGTAGGGGTGTATGTTTTTATTAATGTCACAGCATAATACAAGATTTTGTGCTTTTGTGATTTTGTGTGTAAGCATTCCAAACCTATCAATTGAAACAACATATCAATCAAAAAGCTATCTATAATATCAAACAACAGAAGATGTGATTGACCAATTAGATAGCAGCGACAAGTCACATGACTTGAACGGTAATGACGTCGAAAAACAAGTTAGTGACACAGCGCTTATTTGAATTGAGTTGAAAATAATTTTCAAATCATCTCATAAATTTTAATAAAAAATGACAATACTGTTTATTTTAATGGTCTGGATGGCCCAGATGTAAGGTGTTGAATCGTTTTCATTAACATGGAGGCATGCCCTTGTCTGGGTAATGCCTTCAGCGCCTCGATTCCATACTTTAAATCTGTATCTACATTGCTTTTTGGAAAATAAGAAAAACAACTTTCGGATTAAAAAAGGTGCGAATGCATTTGAAACGGAAGCTGCAGAGAAATCGCACATCGTTCAACACTCACCAGATCGACTGCCTGGAAAAGGGTGAGTCTTCATGGGGTTTACATATGTTTCGCAAGCAGTATGTGGAGTATTAAAATCTGTTGAGAGCAATGTGGTTGTTGTGAGGTCACATTTAAAACCATTAAATCAATGTGAAGATTCGATCTACCATATAATCATATTTATTATCTGTATTATGAATGGAGTTCTTTTCATAAACCTACATCTCAAAACTCAACCCTCAAGAATTCGACAAGACTCACTACCCAGATGTGTTTGCCAGAGAAAGATTAGCCCAAAAGTTGGATCTGGCTGAAGCTAGAATCCAGGTGGAAGTGAGGGTGGTGGTAGTGGTGAAAGAATTAAAAATTGTCGATTATGAAACAAAGATACTAATAAAAAAAGCATTTAATAAGTGGGGAAATGTAAGACGAGGATGCAACTAAAAAAAATAGCAATATAAATAATAATAATAATATTTGATGAACAAAACTAATTTCCATAATTAGGTGTGGTTTTCAAACAGAAGGGCAAAGTGGAGAAGGGAGGAGAAGGTGAAAGATGGTGATGATGAAGAAGAAGAGGGACTCAAACACGGAGGTCTGTTTATTAATTGAACTACCTCGAATCAAGTTAAGGATTGAGTTACTTACTAAAAGTTTAGTTTTCATGCAAAACCTCCATCCAACAGATCTATACTCCCCAAAAGCCTATCCCCCTCCAATGGCAGACAAGTCTTTTAAGCCATTTCTATCTGACACTTCCTCATACCCTCCTGCTTTCTATCATTACCACGCCCATACATTCTACCACTCCATCCAACCCCCACACACCTTTCCCCCACCTCACAACATCCACTCATCCCACACCATCCACCCATCCCACCAGTCTACCCTTCCTACTCAACCGTACTTCTACCCACCTCCACCACCATCATCTTCAGCCCCATCATTTCAGTCGTCTTCTCCTTCATCATTCTCTCATAATTTTGTTCCTCAGTCTTATTTTCCTTCATCTCCATCATCATTACTACTACCTCCATTCACTCCATCCTCTTCATCTTCTTCCTCGTCCTATAATTACACACAAACGTCATTTGGACAAAGGTATAAATCTTTAACAGTTATCACTCTTTCAATATTGCTACTACTACTACTACTACTACTACTACTACTACTACTACTACTACTACTACTACTACTACTACTACTACTACTACTACTACTACTACTACTACTACTACTACTACTACTACTACTACTACTACTACTACTACTACTACTACTACTACTACTACTACTACTACTACTACTACTACTACTACTACTACTACTACTACTACTACTACTACTACTACTACTACTACTACTACTACTACTACTACTACTACTACTACTACTACTACTACTACTACTACTACTACTACTACTACTACTACTACTACTACTACTACTACTACTACTACTACTACTACTACTACTACTACTACTACTACTACTACTACTACTACTACTACTACTACTACTACTACTACTACTACTACTACTACTACTACTACTACTACTACTACTACTACTACTACTACTACTACTACTACTACTACTACTACTACTACTACTACTACTACTACTACTACTACTACTACTACTACTACTACTACTACTACTACTACTACTACTACTACTACTACTACTACTACTACTACTACTACTACTACTACTACTACTACTACTACTACTACTACTACTACTACTACTACTACTACTACTACTACTACTACTACTACTACTACTACTACTACTACTACTACTACTACTACTACTACTACTACTACTACTACTACTACTACTACTACTACTACTACTACTACTACTACTACTACTACTACTACTACTACTACTACTACTACTACTACTACTACTACTACTACTACTACTACTACTACTACTACTACTACTACTACTACTACTACTACTACTACTACTACTACTACTACTACTACTACTACTACTACTACTACTACTACTACTACTACTACTACTACTACTACTACTACTACTACTACTACTACTACTACTACTACTACTACTACTACTACTACTACTACTACTACTACTACTACTACTACTACTACTACTACTACTACTACTACTACTACTACTACTACTACTACTACTACTACTACTACTACTACTACTACTACTACTACTACTACTACTACTACTACTACTACTACTACTACTACTACTACTACTACTACTACTACTACTACTACTACTACTACTACTACTACTACTACTACTACTACTACTACTACTACTACTACTACTACTACTACTACTACTACTACTACTACTACTACTACTACTACTACTACTACTACTACTACTACTACTACTACTACTACTACTACTACTACTACTACTACTACTACTACTACTACTACTACTACTACTACTACTACTACTACTACTACTACTACTACTACTACTACTACTACTACTACTACTACTACTACTACTACTACTACTACTACTACTACTACTTCTACTAGTACCCCCCTCCCCACACAGACATTACGATCAAAACACAGACAAAGCTCCAGCCTGCTTCATCCCACGTGATTTTATAAACTTTCATGTTATCCCAAAATTATAAGCAACAAAAAAAGATAATTTTGAAAATAATGCCACTATCCATTTTTATTTTTTTACTATTATCGATTGTTTTCCAAATAATTTTTATATAAAAAATTTTTTCAGCCGATTCATTCAGACATCAGCCCTCTTACGCTTCAAGTATAGATAACCGTTATTTATTATTTCTATTTTTTCAATTATTATTTTTTTTATTGATTTATTTGTAATAATCATCATCATAACCACCCCAGCCCCTCTGGCCAACCATGACTACATGAGTTCTTTCAACTATCATCATGACCACGTCAATAACAACAATAATAATAACATGAATAATGTCAATAATAACAATAATAATAATTTGCCTAAAAATCATGATAATCTTATCGAACACAACAACCAAAATTATTGGTACCAAAATAGCTTAATCACGTGACGTTTTTTTGACTTTTATTATTATTTCACTATGATTTTTTTTTTTTTACTATTTTTTATTTTTGGTTTTTCATCAAACAAAACATGATATTTATGAAAAAAGGATCGAAAACAAAACTTTTTTTAATAAAAAGTATAATTAGACATTACCATTTTACATCACCTTTGAGACAATTTTGAGACAATTGAATTTTTTCAATTATAACAGTATCATTACTATTACTAATGCTACTTCTGTAAGTAACAGTGTTACTACTAACTGAAAAAACACCTGCAGACGATAACCACATAATAACAGAAATAATAATAATCAAAATAAAAACAATAAAAACATAAAACAAAAAACTAGAAATGGAAACTTTAATTCTTATGATAATGTTAAAAGAATGTTCATAGAATCAGGGTTCAAAAAATCATTTTGGAATTCACTTTTCATCAGTTATTATCGTTCAAAACAAACATGGCTTTGCATTAAATGTAACTTAAAACATTGTGAACAAATAAAGAACATTATTGTAAACAAAAGAATTAAATAGTATTTCCGATTCAAAAAAAGAAGGATGTTAAATTAATCTTTTTTTAAAAAAATATTGTTTTTGACTTAATGTTGTTTTTATTATTAACAATGATGCTATTATTATTATTATTATTATTATTATTACTTTTATTATTATTATTATTATCAATTATGTTACTAATACTATCACCATTAACATTTTTATTGTTGTCCTTATCATCATCATCGTTATCATCCTCATTACCACCATTATCATCCTCATCATCATTACTATTATTTTGCCGGAAAAAGTCGAAGTTGTATTGATCGCATTTGTGGTGCAGCTCCTTTTCCAGGTACTTGATGGCTTCTATTGCTGGAGATATGGTTGTTGTCGTTGGCTTGTTGGTATTTTGTGTTTTTGTGCTTCTATGTTTTTTAGTTTTTTTGCTTGTATTTTTGTTTTTTTTCGTGTTGTTGTTTGTTTTTGTTTTGTTACTAATTTTCATTTTTTTGTTTGTTTTTTTAGACTTTTTAAACTTTTTTTTCAATGAGAAAATGGCGTTAGAGTTGTCATCTTCATCGTTTTCATCATCATCATCATCATCATCATCATCATTATCTTCTTTTTCTATTTCATAATCCTCTTTTTCACCACCATTTTTTTCTTCTACTTCATCTTCATTATCAGTATCCTCTTTATACTTGCTCAACTGAATCCCGATCGGATTCATTCTACCATCATCATTTTCACCATCATTATCATAACTAAGGCTTTCACCATCTTCTTTTTCTTCTTCCTCATTCCAGTCAATCAGTTTAAAACTACCCATTTCCTCATTTGAAATATTATCAGTTATTTCATTAATTTTATTATTGCTTATATTGTTATTGTTATTGAGCTTGTGCTTCAAATTACTGTTAATAGTATTAGTATTATTATCACTGTCATCATTATTAGTGTTTTTGATTTTATTATTATTATTATTACTATTATTTATTTTATTATTGATAAAATGCTTCAAAAGATGGATTCTCTTGCTAGCTCCACTTCCTTGAAGAATATCAATAATCATCATCATTAATTTTTATAAACAAAGTTATTTGCAAAAAAATATAAAATAAATAGAGGTTGTAACTAATTGAACAGGTTTTGATAAACATTGGGGTTTTGAATGGTATTATGAAGAAAAAAAAGAATATGGTTGTCAGAGAATGAAAGAAAACGATCGAGAAAAAGCAGGCTGAAAGAATAATAATGAGATAGATTTAATAAGAGCAGCCCTAGAACGGACTAGAAAAAAGATTTGATTGGTTGAATGATAGCTATGAAATAGAAAAACGCTCCATGAATTTGTCTGAAGGAATGTGAGATCATGTAATATAAAGGGATATTAGGCTTGAGGACCGAAGTTTCATTGGAAGCTTTAAGGTTTTCTTTGTCATACAAGTGAGTGGCATGGAGTTATGAGAGTGGGTAGGTGGGTTTTGTGTGTTTTTGATACTTAGGGATATTTTGAAGCATAATAACGGACTTACGGTGTTCATCGTTGTTTCCAAATTCAAGTTTCCTTCTCACCGTCATTATGTCTTGGTGATGACAATAGAAATAATATAAAAAATTGAATAATATAAATAATAAAAATGAAATAAATGATAAAATAAATAATAATAATAATAATAATGGAAAACATATAAAAACTTAATTTGTTATATAACAAAAACAATAAAAAGATTGAGTTGAAAAATACTTTATAAATGTCTTTGAAAACAGTTAATTTCAAAAATATGGCATGAATCCTAATGAATTAATGCTCAATTGGAGAAAACCATGTGAATTTCACAAACCTCGTTCTTCCGCTTTCAAAAAGTCAAACAAAATTTTTATAATTTACAATTATGAATCAAAACCTATAATTAAAAATTATAATTTTTAAATTTATAAATTACAAGTTTAAATCCACTTTTTAAAGTGATGTTTTATAACCCAAACTTCTTATTTATAACGAACGAAAACTGAATAAGAGCTACTAGGCTCAGAGTTTGATTTGCTGATGTAGAGTTTATAACAAACCTTACGTCAGCTTTAAATGTACCCCTATCGAAATGAAAGAATAAAAGCAATAATGAAGTTGAATTTTTAAAAATAAAAATAATAACAATTTGAATAAAAAAAATAATAATTTTATATGTAGAAATATCATAAAAATAAAAAAGATAAGAATAATAAATGCAATAAAAGTAGTACTAACAGAATGAATAATCGGGCACGCCGCTCTAGGTTCGTGTTTAGTTTTATTATTATCCTTGTTTTTATTGTTTATTATTTTTTCAATTGTTTTTTTTATTGCTTTTTTTCTGGAGATTTTCTTGAATTATTATTTTTCAATTATTTATTTTCTTAAAGGAAATATTTCAATTTAATTCATTATCTATAAAACTTCATTTTATTGATTTTTAAACTTAGAAAAATCAATTATTTTAACAATCAATTCTAAAGAAATTCAATATTTAAATTTTAATTATCCAATAAATAATAAAAAGTTAATATATTTTTGGCACACCATGAAAAACCTCAAAAAATCCACCTAAATAATTATAACGTACCATTCGTCTGTTATAATTTTTCTCCTTAGATTTTTATATTTTCTCATTAATCCTTTGTTTAAAAGTGAATTAATATAATAAATAAAAATTATTTTAAAATATTTTTCAATCGTCATCACTGATAATACTCGTAGTAACCTGTAAGTGAACTATTGTAATAATTAAAAGTCATTTCAAAATATTTTCTATCATCACTAATAATACTCATAGTGAGCTTTTATTTAAACTTAGTAACGTTAATGATATTAGCCAACCTACAAGATTCAAAATACATTGGAATAATCGAATACAAAAATATGACTAATGAAAGCAACCAGCCACTTATAGATTAATTACTAGTGTTCTAATTCTCTTTAAATTATTATAAATTATTTAAAAAGGTTATACATGCAACTATAATTATCTTACTAAAATATAATTTTACTCATAATTAATTAAACAATTTTAATTAATTAATTAACATATATTAAAATTTAATTAATTTTTGACCATGTGGGGTTTTGAAACAAGAATCTACGGATAATTGATCGATTATATTTTAGGATAATATTATCAAAAGTAAGTAAGTAGAAACTTGCAAAAATATAAGTTGTATCATTTTATATTGACTTTTCTTACGATTTTGTTGAAAATATAATTTTATCAAATAGTTATTGCTACAATTATGTTTTTATTATTTAAATTATTAATTATTATGTATAATTTTACATCATAATTAACTATAATTTAATTATTATCGAAATTTATTTCAGAAAAACAAAATTTAAAAATTTTAATTTCAAGAAGTCACCTCAACACACGCACCATCTTTAGTTCACTACCAAATCACTAAATCACTAGTGAAAATGATTACATAAGCATAGCAGATTTTTACACGTTGTAGAGATACAAAACTTTCTTCCTACCATTATGTCTTAAGATAATCGTTTGTAATCACTGTCTTGTGTTTTTTCATCGTAAATTAATATTTAAAAAAATTATTCTACAAATCGATTAAAATATACAAATAATTCACTTATAAATTAAATTTTCACGATTTGAACTTTTTGTAAACATTCCAGGCTATTTTTAGGCGTCTTAATCAGTGGTTTAATTAAGAATCAAGGGTTTAAAAGTGGATTTAGAATGCGGTGGTGTTGATCAGGTCGGTGTCCTGGTTGCCAAAAGTGCTGGTGTGATGTGGATGTTTTGTATTTATTGAAAAAGTATAGATATATTTTCAAAAGAAATAACACAAAAGTTGATAAATCAAAGATCATAAGTATTGTAGAAAACTAACAAGTTTCAAAACTTATAATATAGTATGAGACAAAAAATGTATTCATGTAGCACCAACGGGCGTTTGAGGCAATAAAAAGTGACAAGGATTTGAACCTCTAAACTTTGGCTTTATAGTACAACACATTACCAACTCAACCATCAGAACATATTGTAACCTGGCGTATGAGGCGTTACTTGCTCTCCTCTGTTCTCTCAGCTGTTCAGTAGGAATGGGTGCGTATTTGGAAGGATGACTCAACAAAAATGGAGCTTTTACCGAGATATCGCTAGTGTTGTGTTTTACAAGCGTTGAAATATAATAACTTATAAATATAAATAAATTAAGAATTAAAAAAAAAACTGAGCTTTGTTAATGGAATTAATAAGGATATAACTCTGAAAAAATAAAAAACTGCTTAGTATTGGAAAAGAAAGGCAACCTGGTTCCAAAGCCAAAAATAAGCTTGGCCTTGACGAAGTAGCTGATGATGATTCCCATGCTCTCCCTGTCTCTCTCATCATGAACTCTGTGATGAAGGCAGTCTTAACAAACACTATAATATATTAGGTCCATGTGGGTGGTACTAAAAATCATGAAAAATAAATATCTAGAGTGGAAAAATTGCGACGCACAATAACAAATGATACAATTGGCCAAAAAATAAATTATAAAGAAAAAAAAACAAAATAAACAATCTGCATAAATACATAAAAAAGCAACTAAAACGCTTGGAAACTTTTCTCCACAAAAAAACTACATCGCCTCACCCTTCTTTCTCCTTCTACAAACAAACAAACAAACAAACCACACCATACCACAAACATGGTAGAAGAAGCCAGGCCCGTATCTTCGTACTTGAACTTACCATCAAGAGCAAGCCCGACCTTTTCCCTGTTCATGCCGATTGTGGGCATCAGTTGGTAGCTGCGACAGAAGCCAGACTGGCCTGGTAGCACCGGAAAGCCTTCTCTATGGTCGGGTTGGAGTTGAAATGAGTTTAAGATGGTGATTGAAATGATGTGGTGAAATTGAAAACATGGTATGATTGAGAATTTAGTGATTAAAGATTGGGTGTGGTCAAAGTGGTTGGAGATGGAATGTAGTTGGGGATGTGTGGGTTTCAGTCGATTATAGTATATTGAATTATTTAAATAATTAATTTAATTAATTAATCTAATTGATCAATTAAATGAGTTTATATACTCGAATTCTTCTTCAGCCACGGTGCGATGATAGGTGTACTTCTGATGAATCACAATTTCTGCCACTTGCAAAACTGAACAAGGGTCATACATTTAATACATTCAAAATTTTAATTGGTTGTCAAATTAATTTTAAACAAAAGCATAAGAACAGACTAATTAATTAATAACATAAAACAACAAAAAAAAGTTATAAAAACAAAGCAGTACAACAATTAATAATTAAGTAACACTAGGTATTGAGCAGTAGAACACAAATCAATTAATTAGCAATATTAACTAGATATCTTGATCCTCTTGATAGACTTATCGGAGTTGTTGTTGATGGTGACATTGGCTTGCACCATATCGCCGTGGTAATAAACCTTGTTACAATGTATAGGGGGTTTTGATCGTGTCACAGGGAGCATTTTTTAACGAAAAATTTTTATTATTATTCTTATGATGATTATTATTTTATTTTTTGATAATTATAATTAGTTATTTTATAATTTTTTTTATTCATTATTGTCAGTCTTTAAAAAATCTATTTAACGGTGAAAACATCACTAGAGACGTTACAGAGCGGGAGTTGAACTAGTGACCTTACATTTGCCATCTACATCATCATCACTGAAGCATCTACCAACCTGCCTACTCGTACTCAGCTCCATACGGACATTTCCTTTGTTTCCACCAAAGTTCTTCACGATCTCTCCATACCCATCTTTGCGGCCTTGGATTGGAAAGAGTTTAAGATATAAATTATTATTGTTTTAGGGTAGCTCATATTAGTCTACACTTTTAACGATTAATTCTGGAAGGGTTTTCATAATGAATTGAAATGATTGGAGTCGATAATCAAAGCTTTTTAAAGACATCAAATATAGGTGTTTCCCACTTGTTTTACGACAAGATTACAATTCGTTTACATATTAATTTGTTTCAATGAACACATTTAAAATCGCTCAAAAAACTAAAAATTTGCATTAAATGAAACCCTAAAGCACCCAAAGCATTTAAAAACCTACCGGGTCCATCGTGGGATGCGAATGTGAGCTTGCGGATCACCATGGATACAGCGTCTTTGGGATCTCTTTCCTTGTTCAGGTCGTCTGTGACGTAACAGGTGAGTTCGTAATCAACCCCACAAGGCTGCGGAGTTTGGTGAAGTAGGGTGGAGGTTTGGTAGTGGTTTGGTGAAGTATAGTGGAACATGGTGAGATTTTGAGATGGAAAAACGTCTCATTTATGAATGGAAGATGTTTCAAGAAGCAACTGATGGACTTTTCACATAAAAATTAAAAAAAAGAATCTGAAAAAGTTTTTTCGAAAAAAATACTAAATAAACTTTGCAAAGAATAAAGTGCATAAAATAAATTTAAAAAAAGAAAAAAAAATAAAAAAAATATAAATCGATGCAGCTAATAGATAAAAATGAAAAAGTATAGATAGATACAAAAATACTAGACAAACACAAAAAATTGATAGAGTCAAAATACTTGGAAAAAAACGCCGAATAAATACATAATATAAATAACAGATGAATACATAAATACTGATGATGTTCGTCCTTCGCAGGCGAAGACGACCACAACTTCTATTCCTGGGTTTTGTGGGTGCGAAGATGGCTGATCAGGCCAATTCTCGCATTGAAAAGCCTTGTACACTTTGGGCAGGGATATGCTAAAGTAGAAACAAACTGAGAAGCAGTACTCGCTTTTATTTTGCGACGCTAGCGTTTCTGCTTTTGCTCTTCCACACGCTTCGCCTCAAAGCTCGACACACCTGTGGAGACAGCGCTGCGCCAAGTAGGCCGGTCTTGGGCCATTTCTTCCCAGGTGTCAGAATTAATGCCACAGGATTTCAGAGAAGCTTTCAGCGTGTCCTTCCATCGCTTCCTCTGACCTCCAAGAGAGCGCTTGCCTTCACTCAGCTCACCGTAAAGCAATCGCTTTGGCAGGCGCTCGTCGGGCATTCTGAATACGTGGCCTGCCCATCTGAGCTGGGACCGCTTGAGAAACGCATGAACGCTCTCCATTTTGGCTCTTTGGAGTACCTCTGTGTCGGGCACTTTGTCCTGCCATTTGATGTGAAGCAGTTTCCGAAGGCATTGCATGTGGAAAGAGTTCAACTGCCTGTACACTAATACATAAATACTAGAAAAACACAAAAGTACCTTGCCAGGCTCTCCAGGTTCAACCTGCAGCGAAACCGATGCTGGTGTGTTTCTTGGTAGCTGCACAGATTTGATAGTTCATATATATTTGACTAATGGAATGTATATCCATTGAATTCATCACATTTGTTCATTGAAACTAAATTCATAATTTATAAATAGCATTCTTTATAACTTTTTCATTCTCATTCTTATTTATTTTGGAATACTCAGAGTTACATTTTTTATTTCAATTGTTATTCAGATTCTTATGCATATTTATTACTCAGCTTATAAAGCTACTCATATCTATACCGCCAGCCCTATTTTATCACCATGTTCTATTAATAATATTTACTTTCCCCCAAGTACAAACACTCCTATCACCTCGACCACAAAGGGAAAACAGGATTTTTCACCCATCTTGTCCATCAACTTCTGTTGAAACTTGCTCAGTGGAGTGTTCCTTTTCGTCACCACGGGGTAAATCTGCTGAGAGTGCTTGTACAACTGCTTGCGGAAGTCCATGCCTAAAGCTTGAGCGTCTTCTCTGCCGTACCTGAACACTGCGGTGATCATCATCATTATCACATCTGTATTCCGCAGCATGTCCATGTTAAGGTTCACAACGCCATCTGTGTTTTATATTTGGGGGGGGGGTTTAGATGCTTCATGTTTACTTATAATGTTTATAACGAATATTTGTGATGATAAATTTTTGTATAACGCGTTTAAAGTATAGAAACGCTTTTTTGATTTGGAAGAGTTATCAAAAGTATTAAAAAACAATTAACAGAAAAAACAATAAACAAAAAAATAAATAAAAGCTTTATAAGTTTTTAACGCAAAAACTCAAGAATACATTTTTAAAAAGTATAATCTTAAAAAATATTACATAATGACATGATCGCAGCTAGTTTCCTCAACACATGTTATACGCAGACTGAAAATTAATCATTATCAAGACACCCGTGCCAAAGCAGACTTGATTCCACAATGGAAAAAATATTAATACCTTGGCCACCATGTTTTCGAGTAGAAGCTTCGGTTGCAAAACATCCCCTTACATGACCTAACCCTAACCATTACATGACCCAATCTCCCATAACATATACATAACCCGACCTCCAACCATCGCATGATCCAAGCCATAACTAATACATTACTCAACACAACCTCACCTATGACTTCAATATGAGTGTAGCAATCGATGAAATCTCTCTGTCCCATGCATAATGTCAACTGAGTGTTGTATCTTATGATTAATACAATGGTATGTATGTGGGAATCGGCCACCTTTACCCTCATCCCTCTCTTCCCAAAAAATACTACCATTACCCCTTCCCCAAAAAATGTAGCAATGCTGAAACATAGTATGTTTATATCTGGTTAGTTATTTGATAATGGATTAAAGGTAATGAATAAGAAATATGTGTGCGTTTTGAGGCATAGTTGAAGATTGTTATTGATGTAATTTATAGGATGGTTAGAATGCTTTTTAGTATGAATGGGACTATTTATATAATGATTGGAATAACCTCATACCAAAGAAACAATTGAAGTGTTATTACCTGAATTATTATATAAACATGTGAATGATTAACAAAGTCGCTAATTAATTATTAGAATTTATGACTTAGGATATTCTGAACCAAATAGAAAGAAAAACGAAGATTTTCACAAGAAAATTGTGTTTGTTCCCCTCATTATTACAATGATTCAATAAGAAGATATTAAAATCAATAAAAGATTATTGAATGTTTAAGAGATGATTGCTAAATGATAGAGCAAGCACACCTTGTTACTAGAGCAGGTTTTTTTGATAATCTTGACAACATTGTCCGATGTGGTGACCCTCTGAACTTGCATTTTAAAAACTCCCAAATTTTTTTGATGAAATTTTAATTTTTTTTCGACTTCTACCTTCAAACGATTACGTTACCAAGTAAATTGTCTTTTATTAAAATCGGAATAAACCCTAGAATTAAACCTTATGTGTTGTAATATCCTTTTATATTTATACATAACATATATAAATGAAGTGATATATTAACGTGTGGATCATTTTAAGGTGGAACGGTGCATTAGATTGGATAAATTAGGCTTAATGCATAGTTGCAATTAAAAGCAAAGGTGTGGAGAAAGGAGCTTGTTATCAAATGAGATGTTTTTTGTCACAGAATTTTCAAATTGAGGAAAAATAAAATTAGTTTAGTAACCATGAAAGCTTTAGTTGAATTCAATTATATAGTATCTAACACTATTTTTTTGCTGATTTGGTTGTAGATGATCCGATCATTTTTGAAGTAATACGGCTTAAAAGATATTAAAATCTAAAAGTTTTTGAATGCCACCAGTTCATTCTTGCTAAAATAATCTTTTTCTTAATCTTTTTCCTCCATTAAACTTTTACATTTGATATAATAATCACAAATTCATGTATATTTTTTGTTTTTAATAACATATTTAAAATGCATTTTCAACAAATAAATTTAATTTCCCAACTAATTTGTGAATTTGAAAATTTTGAAACAAATCCTTTAAAAAATATAATTGTAAAATATAATGAAGCCTTTACATCCAAACAATATTTATAGCTTTCTGATGTTTCAACTGAGAAAAAATAGTTTGATGCTTCTATTCATGAAAACACTCAATAAATAAGTAAACAAAAAATATTATAAATAACAAGAAATTTAAATATGGAGAGTGATTCGTCCACCAAAAGAAATGATACAAAATACGAGATCCTCTTAGAGCCTCAAAGTTCTTGGCACCCAAAAAGCAAAATCAACAAAAAACCCAGAGATCCCCCAGACACAAAAGCTCCCCAGAGTAACAAATGGGTCATATTAGCGTCAACACCAAGAGTTCATAGACCAGTGTTTATTACATTATAGCTCTCTACTGTAAAATATAGCATGAAGATGTTCTGACAAGAGTCTCAAGTTATCTCAATGCACCCTTTTTAATCATAACTTTTTCTCACAACATTAAACACAACTGGGAAGAGCGACAGGTAAACAAATAAAGAGGTGCAAGGAGTTATGGTGCAAGCAATAAGTCCATCAAGATTAGAGTTTGAAGTGTTTATTTAATTTTATCCCTAATTGAATCGGTTTTTCATTGGTTGTGCCATTTAGACAAGAGCAAAGAATGACCACAAAATATTTGGCAACATATCTGCACAAATATGGGATTTGATTAGGCCCAATGTTTGGAAGTCCTACCATTGATACTAAGATGTGGTCGAGAGAACCTTTTCATTGATCATATCCTTTCATGTAAGAGATGAAACAACCCATTGGGAAACAAAAACAATAGGGCAAGATAGCTTTACCGAAGCATACATCATTTGAAACAAGAGACACATAACCAGCAGACAACATCTCTATCAAAAAGTTTGGTGAAGCCTGTGGAACGCCTTATTTTTTGTGATTTATGAAGATACGGCAGAGTTGAGAAATGCCTCAAAAACATAGATTGCTCTTATAACGAATAAAAAAAACACGAACGAAAATAACACACAAGGCAACATATTGGATCACCAATCAATAATAACTTCCTAAACCATTTATAACATCGAATAGCCAAACTGCATATAACAATGGCCTATACAAGGATGATATTCAGTATTGAGGTTATGTTATCATCTCGTGGCCACAAACTTGCCAGTATAGCTTACCCAGCTAACATCGAGAATGCTGTCTGGAGTGTTGGAGATGGAAGATATCTTGGCTGTTCTCAAGTTAAGAAAGGCAACTCACCCTCAAACACAACCACCGCTTTCACAAGTGATGTGAATTGGAAAAATAAAATGAAAGCAAAATAATTTAACGGTCTTTTTCGAATCAATATATTTTAAGCTATTTAAAATTTTCCTATTTTTAATGAAGTCAAAAACAATAGAAACAGCGAAATCATTAGAAGTTCCACGGAATACAAATCTCGCCCTCGACACTTATACTGTACAGTTGCCCGAACCTCACACTTAAACCACTCAGGTCCACATTAAGGTTGTGCCCCTCCAACAGTTGAATCACCCTCTTGCAGCATGACGCCATTTGTTCACGAGTTATACTGCTGTCTCTCGTTAAACTGTTGGATGAAGATAGAAAAATAAGTAAGTCAACCATTGGGTTGCTCCTGAGCAGGGTTTTGCCTTTGTAATTAATAGATCTCACGAACGCTACTCCTTGTTAAGACAAGAAGGCTAGATAAGATGAATTGAGCTCTCGAATCATGCGTATATATTTTTGAGAAGCTGACTTCAACAGTTAAAAGCTCATTATAGAAAATCAGTAATGGTGAGTTGGCCATGAAGCCATTGAAATAAAAGTCTGTGCGACCTCCAGACATGGCGACATTTTGTGTGAACAACAATAATCAAAATATTTATTATAATAAAATACAAACTAAATTCAAAAAATTGAAATAATCTGTATTTAAACCGCATAAAATTAAAACAACTAGCTTACTTTTTAATGTTCAGCATGCTCTGACATAAGCTGATCAAAGCCTCATCTGAGAGCTGTGTACTATGGGAGGCAGTGTTGGTGGTGTGGGGTTGGAGTACAGTGGGTGAGTAGTTGTTTTGGCGGTAAGATGATGGCAGGGGTGATGGATGGGTGGATGGTTATAGTGGTGGTGGAGCGAGTAGTGATGGTCCTAAGCGGTTGGTTTTGTATTGAATGGTTGTGATGATAGGTGAAAAGTTTCAAGATAAATTGGTTGTTATTTAGAAAGATGGTTGTTGGTGGTTGAGTGATGAAATGAGTGATTCCATGACGAATTAGTTGGTTGTACAAGTTATTTGGTTATAATCGACTCCATAACTAGTTTTAATAAATGAATCTTCCACCCTCAAGTGTATACTACAATAAAAAAACGAAAAAACACTAACGTTTTGAACTGAGCGGAGAGCTTCCTTGCCTTGTGGGCGTTGTTGTGGATGAATTGGAAGATGAGAAAGACTGGGCATGAAGATGGAATCATTATGACACCCTCTTCTGATAACACTATTGGGCCCGTCGTGCTGTGTGTGTGTGTGTGTGTGTGTGTGTGTGTGTGTGTGTGTGTGTGTGTGTGTGTGTGTGTGTGTGTGTGTGTGTGTGTGTACGAGTTTATACTTTTCAGTGGTAATTTCATAAAAAATCGATATTTCCTAAAAAAAGGTTGCTTCTATAAATAATGAACCTCATTATTCAATCCACACATAGAAACACCATAAATTGTTTAACACATGTATACAAAAACATAAAAATGCATTGATTGATTGGTTAAACCATACTCACCACTCAATAGAGACATGCAGGTCTTGGTAGCCTTGAAGGGTTAAGCCTGTCTTCACCTTGTGTCCACGCACCGCCTGCCACCATAAAATTGATAATCATCTTCATCACCACTATTGTTTTACGTGGATAGCTATTTTCATACATTCAAAACACATACAAATAATGTGATAGCATCATGAACAAAGTACATTAAGCACAGCGATAAACCCGGAAAACTTCATAATTAATACCCAAGTCACCTACCCTGATGAGCAGTTGAACATGTTGAAGGTAGTTTTCAGCGATGCAGATGGAGTTACGAGGAGGAAGGATGCCTATTTCTCCCATCATCTCACTCAGTTGTCGCTCGTATAGTGGGATGCTTTGTAGGGTTGGCATGCTATCTTCAGCCTCTCTTAGAACCTGTGGTGATTGGTGGAGTGATGGACATCGTTGTTTTATGTCAGTTTATCTGCTGGCATGAGTAATAAAAGTGATCGAAAAGATTGGTTATCAAATCGATTTGATTGGCGGTGAAAATCTTTTGATTAAAATTTAAACATGTCAAATTATTAAGTTGTATAAAAAAACATTAATATAAATCCAGCATTATTTAAAACTAACAACTCATGAAACAGAAAACCCTGAAAAACAATAATAACAAATGTACCCTGCCCCATGCAGTGGACACAGTATCCTGTCTGAGCACCAGGTCTCCTTGCACTGACACTCCCAACACGTTGCTGAAGACAACTCTTCGTCCTGGGTGTGTGTGTATTTATTGCTTGAAAGGTGTTTTTTTTTTCAGTTGGTGGATGATGTGTGTCTGTGTGTGAATTTGTATGTGTTTTGATTGTATGCATGTTAGTTTGATATTAGGTGATTGGTTGGTGTATGTTGATTGATTGGTGTTTGTATGTTATTTGGTTAGTCTGTGTTGAGCACTTATTACTTATATATCAACAGACCTCGAAACACTTGTGGGTCAGGAAGTGCATCAAAGAGTTTGATGAGGGTTCGAAGGGCAGTGCCATGAGAAGTCATGCTCCAACCATCCCTCCACACCACCTCTCTTAAGCCTGTCTGTGACAGGAATTGAAGCCTCAGTCTTTCAACCTCCTCCTTCTTTTTTTGTACTGCTGCCTCCTTGACTCGAGCCTTCTGTGAGTTCTTCAACAACCATGCTCTGAGGGAGATTATGTTTTTTGGGATGTATTATGCTTCTAATTATATAGTGATAACAGTGATAGGTGAAAGAATAATGATGACAATTTGATGAAGTAGAAAAGCCTGACATATTTGTATAAAAACAAAGGATTTATTGAACAAAATTTACACAAAGCTTTTCGTAAGACAATCTTACACTCTTAGGTAATCAAGTTTCACTTGAGAATATAAGATTGTTTTAAAAAAAGCTACATAGAAATTTTGTTCAATAAATACTTTGAATTTGTTGACCATACAATAGAAATTTAATTTAAATGTGCAAAGACAAGCAGCAGAAATACAACACAAGTTTGCTTATGAGGAAACTCTCAACACTTTCAACAAATGCCCATAAGGTTGATAAATATATTGAACTGACTGCAGCGTCTGATGGTAGTTTTTGTGTGAGTCTTCATGTATATCTGTTCTCCTCCCTGACCCTCTGCCTTCAAACCAACTCCTTTATTTGATGTATATTTATTGGCATTTAATTTATATTCATTGGTTGAAATCTTGAAGAGTATCGAGGTTCAACAAGTCATGATGCAATTTATGTGAATCCAATTTGGTGAAAGCAGAGATTATTAATTTTAATCGATTGATTCAATAATATGAATCCTAAACCTATGAAAATACTAATATCCTTGATGAAGAAAAATGGGCTATAACAAAGATTTGATTGATTGATAATATATAGATAATAAATGATGATGGAAATTCTACATTATCACGTAATGCTGAGTTTTTGATGTCTCATGTTACTCTAAAAATTCAAAGAGTACAAAATCCCAACTTATAAAATTTTAAAACTGATAAAGTCAATATTGAGATGACCACAGCATTAACCAACCAATCATATTTGACAGAGTGTTGAGGGGAGGGATTATTAGAAGTACTGTGTGATGATATGTATGTGAGGGGCAAGTCACATGATTTCAAAATTTGTTTGACAGTTTCAACTACATCTGATGAAGATAGACGGATAGTGACTGGATGCAATGAAGGATCTGGAATGAAAGTTAAGTTTCATTATGTGTAGTTGTATTGGTTTTTAAGTTTGAAAAAAAATTAAATTTCAACATGAAAAATTATTTCATGGATAACTTTTATTATGGAGTCTAAAATAATTAGTTTAAAATTTGAGAATACTTGTTGAGTTGGGATCTTGAGGAATTTGCCTCAAATGGAAGAGAAGTGAAATTGGAGAAACCTTTTGAAAATTTCAATTATAAAATCATGAAGGTCAATAAAATTGTGCTTACAGCCTACCTTTTCTTTGTTGTGGATTTTGTGGATAAATTCATTAAGTTTTTTTAAAGAATCTTCATTTTTTTTAACCTTCAAGTGATTTTTTATGAAGATGAACATTTTTAAATTATTTTCATAAGTGTTTTTTTTAATGTAATTTGATATTATTGCTCACCTTTTCTTCACCATACCGGTTAAAGAGGTCTGGGTGTACCCTAAGAATGAATGGACGCAAAGCGACTGAAGTTTCAGTTACTGTCAAACAACGTTTCGAAGGTGAATTCCATGTTCTCAAAATTTTCAACTGAAAGATTTTATGTATTATATATAATATATTTGAAGCAAATGTGTGACATTGAGATAAATATAGATTTAATTATTAAAACTAACATTAAAATTTTAGTATTTTTATAACTTCAATGAGTTACCATTAAATTATTAGAAATAGTCAAAACCCTAAGCGAAATATTTCATAGAGAGTAAATTTGAAACTCTTGTTTTTACTTTACTTTTATAAAAACTTACTAATAAATAAGTTTATCGCAAAATTACCTAAAACCTTTGAAAATGCAAATCAAATGCCACAATAATTTTGTTAAAAAGTTATTTTTTTCACATTTTTTATATGTTTTTAGTAATTTACTTTTAAATCATATATCATTGTTGAGTAAATAAAGTTCATTTAAGCTGACATGAAAAAAGATATATGAAAGTCTTGTTTCCACGTTTTTAAAACTTTTTAAACATATTCTGTGATTTCATTGACTTGACATAATATTATTTTAAAATGACGACAAAATTATCTGACATGACTGCTCAAAGAGCCGAGGAAGAAGACGACGAAGAAGAAACCGATGTAAAATATTTCATCTTTTTTAGACTCAATAAATGTATAAGAACATTTTTAATATATATTATTCATTCTATTATTTTTTAATAGCCTTATTTCTTGTTTCAAGGATTTCTATGATGCCATTGAAGAAATGTCAATGTTAGTAATTTTTATTTCAAATTTTCTGAAAAAAAACTGAAAATAAATTTATTCATTGCGTTTTTAACATATAATAACCAACTAAAAATCTTCAAAAATAAATATTATATAACACAAATGAGTAAGCTCATAGCAGCAAAAGCTCCGAGATGTACATCTCATAATTCCATACATCTTCAGAACAGAGGAGAGAAGCAAGGAGTCATTGGAGGCACACATGGAGGAAGTCCTAAATATCTTCTATCTTTACCTCAACAACAACTTTGATGAAGCTGAGAAGATCCTTGAGAAATCGTAAATAGTTTAAACTTGTGCTATATATATTTAACAATAAAAAATTTTTTATTCAATCAATTTTTTATATTTTTTTGCATAATTTATTCAAATCTTTTTTTCTATTCAATAATATTTTCTTGTTTATTTCTTTGTTCTTATTTCTTTATACCACACATGTTACTTGTTTAACGTTCATACTATAATGATTTAAATGCATATCTTAATATCTAATGATAACTAATTATTTCTCATAAACTCTTTTTCCTAGAGATCATCAAACCCATTTAAACCAATAATATGATGATAATAACAATATACTAACGATAGAGTTATAATATTTAATGGGGTATTCATAAAGTGCTTATCTTCATAGCTCAAAGCGCTCGCTACAACTTTAATGTAGCGAAAACATACTGTGGAACAGGTGCTAATTGTCGGTCCACGCGGGATCAAAACCGGTAACTTTAGATAATTACTCTAAAGCTCTACCTTTGAGCTATACGGACCAAAAATAAATATGTAATGAAAAGTATACTCATATAAAAATCAGATTTTTTTTAATTTTTCGAATACATCTTTTAGTAATTATCTATAGAACATCAAGTTGAGGAATTCATACATTTATTCAAAATATATAATTTTCGATAAGTGTGACCTCACCCTGGAACATTAGCATACTAATACTTATTAATAAATATAAAATATCCAGCTAAAAGTATATCCACATATACAAAAGAAACATAAAAAATACCCCCATATAAATGAGACCTACCTAAACATACAAAACAATCAGGGTCAACAAAAGCATGTACCACTCCCTTGGCAGAGGCACTCTAGCCACTTTCCAAGCCGTCATGACCTTCCAATATGTGCGTCATAATCTTTGTTATTGTCGTAACATACTACCACACTGCAGTTAAAATATTCTATCAGTCGTCTTTGATGTTTGAGCGTTAAACTAATGATAATTTTTCAATCAGTCAAATTCTTTTTAAAGCCGGTTTTATTTTATCAAGGGTGATTTTTGCTTATATGAAAAAGCGTGTTAATTTTTTGTTCTAAGCACTCAACTTTTTTAGATTGTCAAGTAGGTGCTTGATAATGTGAATTAAAAAAACTGCGTACTTGAAATAAAATTTTGTGAAGTGCTTGTACGGTTCAAAGTGTTTAAACAGTTATTAAATAATTTTGTCAATGGTGTTATATAAAAACAACGATAAAAGCCAATTTTTTAGTGTAGTTATGGCTATTATGTGAAATATGTTTCTAATTGTAAAAGTGAGCATTGTTTCAGAACACTAGTTAGTTCATTAAGATATGAAGCTTTTCGTTATCAACGTAACATTTGAAAATTTGAAAAGCTTCGTATCTTTAAAACTAACTAGTGTTTTGAAATAATACTCATTTTGTTGTGGCTTTTGGAAAAAATCATTAAATTGCTAAAGTCTTTAAATAAATTTGAATTTATTAACACTGAATTTTCAACAAAATTTGTTGGTGTTTCCAAGAGACAACAGACTCAAAGCAATAAATTACTATAAAAATACCACAACACTGTAAACTACAACAAAAAAACCAAAGAAAATATAATAAATACAACATTTACAACAAACACCGAAGTTCAATTACGATTATAGTTAAAATGAGATTAAATCCATGAGTATATCCAAAGCAGTAATGATTCTATGATATCTATGCCATGAAGTTACTACATGGGTATGAACAACTCAACCGCAGAGCGATATTGAGGAAGGGCTGCGCAGGTTGAAGGTCTGCGGACAAACATGTGACAAAGAGAGAAGGAGAATGAATTTTATGCAAAACAAAAGCAAACTGTTCTCTAAGCTATCTCCTTGTTTGTTTATTTGTTTTTTGGTTTATTGGTTTTTTTGTTGATTGGTTGGTTTGTGTGTCTGTTTTATTTAGCTATTATTGGTATTCACAAACACACACACAGACGAAGTGCACGCCGAGTTATGTTATGCAGAGTGCTTGTTGGAGCAAGCATTTCTGACGTTCATTCAGGATGACAACTTCAGCAGCTTTATCAAGGGTGCCCTCAAAGTCAAAACGTGCCTCAGTACATACAAGTCTGTTGGGTGGGATTTAGGGGGGTGTGTGGTTGGGTGGGGTTTAGGAGGAAAGAGGAGAGTTGGGTGGAGCGTAGATGAGGTTGGGTATCGAGTTGTTTTACTTCATGTAGCTTTGTGTTATGGGGAGATGATTTGGCAAGGAAAGGAATGGTTGTGTGGGGTGTGATAAGAAGGGCCATTTGATGTTAGGGCTGGAGGCACTACATTCATAATGTTAATCATTCAGTTAGTTAACTTATTCAATTATTCGTTCACTTTTGTTTCTTCAGTTTATTTACGATATACTTGTTTTGGATCATGCTGAAACTTACCACAGAACCTCGGTCGATATAATGAGGAAACGGGAGTGGCAGGAAGATAAACACAAAATGCATTTTGAGAGCGGTATATGTCTTGGTGTGGGAGCATTCAACCTGGTTTGTGCGTGTATAATTAATTAGTTAATTGAAAATACATAATTAGCTCATTATGAATAAATGATCATTTATTCTCGAATACACAATTAAGTTTATTATTATCTCTTAATTTACCCTTGATTTATTCCTAATAACGTATGTATTAAATTTTTTAAATTAAGACATTTTTTCGTTCAAATATGTTTTCATTGATTATTTAACTCATTAAATATTCATCAAGTTATAAATAACCTCAAAGATGGTATCACTGTTGCCTCCAAAAATTGTCAAGGTCTTGGAGTTTGTAGGATTTAAAGCCAGCAAGGTTTATTAATATTCATCATTTCTAATTTTATCTACCAATCAGAACAGTTAAAAATGATAATATTTATTAACTATTTATTGAAACGAACTTGTATTTAACCAGTTGTTACTTTCAATATTTTGAGTCTAAAGATAATCAAATAATTTCAGAAAATCTATTTTGAGTGTATTTTCATGATCCAAATTTTGAATCCACAATTTTTCACTGTATTCAATATAGACACTAACCGCTCTCCATACGAACTCCATTGTAAAACCATGAATACATTTATGCCATGAGAATCATCATAAAATTTAACCAAAAATACACCTTTATAAGGAGTTTATAAAATCATTATTAGAACACTAATAAAAATCATTAATTCAGAACTATTGCCACAGAGCATTGATACAGCAACCACATACCAAAGCATTAATACGGCGCCAATACAATGGCTAATACAGCACCCCACACCAAATTACGACAGGAGAAAGGGCTGCAGGAGCTACAGAAGGGTGCAGCCATGACAGAGTCACTCAGGGGGCCTGTGTGCTCAATACTTCTCGTTATGTACCATACTTTCATTGATTATATCTTTGGTGGGTTGTCTTATATGTTGGTTGTTGGGTGGGATAAATCTCTGTGTGATGCTTGTAAATAATTGAAACACTTTTGATGATGAAGTTGGTTTAAAGATGATTAACATAGTGTTGTTAATGATGATTTTAAGCATGGTGTTTGTATTGATGATGATAATAGTAGTCATCATGATGATACTAAGCATAATATTCATCATAAGGACAATGGTGGGGATGACAATAACATAAACAATAATAATTGCACACAAGCAATATTACTCACAAGTAGTTATAAATGCACACAATGTTACTCTCACACAGGCCTGGGAGAAGGAGACTTGGAGTTGTCAGGCAGCTTGTTGGACCAGCTGTTGCTCAAATGTCCCAATAGTGCCATCTTCATCTTTCTCCATGGCAGGCTGCTAGAAGTTTCTGGAAAGATCAACCAGGTTTGTGGGGTTGTGTGTGTGCAGTAAGTTCGATAGTGTGTTACTGTTAGGGTTTTTGGCAGCTTAGGGGTAGCTTGAAATTTTTTTGGTTTTTCGTCAATAAATAATATTATAATTATGAGAAAAAGAGAAGTGCATAAAAAAAATCGAAGCGATACGATGTAAAATTAGAGATTATACGTTATAACAGGCGATATCGAGGCTGGAAGAGTCGATCGCCTCTCAAGGCCAATGGAAGCAATTCCATCACTTTTGTTACTGGGAACTCATGTGGTGCCACGCGTGAGTAACACATGTTTTAATACTCGCACACACACACCCACACACACACACACACACACACACACACACACACAGATACGAATGCGATTGGTTGTTAGCGATGAAGTACGCGGAAATATTGTACCGGGAAAGCAAATGGAGTAGAACGGTATGCGCCTTCAACGCAGGGGTATTTATGTTGATGATGGTGGATACCATGGATGGTTTGGGTGATGAGAAGGACTCGCAACAACGCAACAAAATGTTGCAACATGTTAACGCCATGTTTGCGTATGTTGGGGAGGTGGGAATGGTTGTGGGGAAGTTGTTTATAGTACGTTGGCGGCGGAGGGAGAGTATGTGTTGGTGATTGGTTTTGTGTGTGTTTGCATGCTTTAGGTAGTAAGCTACGCGTTTTTTATTGTTATTTGTTTTTTAATATTAGAAAAATTAAAAAAAACCAAACAAAAACCATAAATATACATACAATAATCATAAATGCAAAAACACATTGACAAATAACCACAAACGACAGAGAGGTGCCCCGTTGGAAACAAAGGATTGCAGGTAAGTCAGTCCCTGTAGAGAAGTGGTGTGTCAGGAAAGTTGAGTCGTTCAAATCTCAGCCTCTATCCCTTGTTTTGCCCGCTTATGTATGTGTGTGATGGGTGTGTTTTGTCTCGTTTTACAGTTAGTCACCTTTGCTTTTCGTTTTCGTTTGTGTGTAAGTAATTAGCTTTCAAAGATTTTTATCAGTATTGTTTTTCTTTTAATTCTGGTATATGTTTTCATTTATTCGTGTAGCAATTTGGTTATATAATGTTTTTTTTAAAGACATCGAATGTTCTTTCGTAAACTTGAATTTTACCAGTAAACTTCAAATTATGAGGATTTATGGAAACACGTAGAAAAAATTTTTTATTTAGCTAAAATTATCAACAAGTAAAACCTTGTCATAATTCATTAGCAAAGTTGCAGAGAAAAGTAGAGAATTTAAACGGAAAAACCATGGATAAGAAAATTTTTTATAAATTGAAAAATGTTAGATTATGTAATATTGTTTTGATATATGAGATGTATTTATGAATGGTGAAATTATTGTTTGTTGTTATAATTTGGAGTTAAACTCCTGCTCCCCTTCTTTTGTATTATTTGCATTCTCTTTAATATTGGGTCCCTTTGGTATTGACTAATAATGTATTTATTCTAATAAAAATAATGAAAACAATGTTGAGCAGGAGTTGTTTTTCATATGGAATGGCTTCGAGGTAGTGCACAAACTGCCTGGAAAGTTGGACAACATTTTGGCCAACGTCGACAAAAAAATCAAAACCTACACTTTACTCGAGGGTATGTGGTAGTGAGTGGTGATGAGAGTTGTTGAGCGATGTAACGATGTGGATACGGGTGTATGGTGTCATTGTAGTTGCTACCTTTTGGGCTCTCTTGATGCAGTACATATCTGACATCGTGGGTGGGTGGGTTCTCAAGAATAATAATTTTAAAAAATCACTAGTAGAACAAAAAATCAGCAAAACAATCTTCAATTATAAAAAAATTATCTCAAACTAAAAATAACTTGAAGATAATAATACAAATAAAAATTCAAATATGACAATAATCTGGAGCAAATGAGGACGCTTAAAACAAACAACATCAAGGAAACAACAGCACGACCACCCTACATGACAACCTGGCTCTGCTGCACCTGATCAAGGGCATGTGTCTGAGGAGGTCTCATAAACACTCCCAAGCCATCAGTGCTTTCAACCACGTTCTCACGCTGTTAGTGTGTGATGTAATGTGTGAAGTGTTGGGATAGTTCTCAGTCTGCTATGCATGTCTAATGTTAGTTATCACTTGGCCTAGAAACTCCTGAAGTTAATGCCACTATAATCGTATTTGTATTGTATTTAGTATGTGTAGTTTTAGTTTTTATTTGCTGTTCTGTTAAAATGCGTTTGAGTGTTTCTTTGTTAGTATTTTTCGTGATTTCTGTTACTAAAATTAAAAAAAAAATTTTTATTTGAAATATATTCGCCAACTCGATTCTCGCCCAAGCAGAGAAGGAAGCATCAAGAATGACACGTACCTCATTCCCAGTTGCTTGTATGAATTGGGTCTCACTTTCCTAGACGCTAACGATAAAGTGCAAGCTGCTAAGTACTTGGATAAGGCCAAGTTGGTGGCGTGTTTTTGATGCATATATTTTTTCAATAAATATGTGCTTTTGGAGTTTATGAAGGTATAATCATTTCGGTTATTGCATTCGCCCAAGATATATGACATGTGTGCTTAACAATTATTTTTTCAAATGACACAGATTCAAAATTAAACATAAAAATCTATATGAGCGTTATAATTATTTATTAACACTACTCTATAGGTGCAACTACACAGGCTACCAGCTGGAGTCGAGAATCAGCAGTAAGATACAGGCGGGTTTGAGGAAGGTCAGAGACCCAGGCCCCAATGTTGATATAATGGATCAAGTTCAGAAGGCCCTCTGACGCAGCAGTTTTCATGTTTGGAAGATTTTCGCTAACACCTGTGATCTCACGGAAATTTTTCTTGTTACTAAGACAGCGTTTTATTTATTGTTGAATAGTTTTTGTTGAACACGTTTTTCGTCACTTACCATTAATTGACTGGGCATTAGCGCCGTGTAATATAACTAACGCTTAAAAATGTAACATCTTGATAGAATCAAAGAAATTTTTATCATCTCTATCATTCCACCAACCTTGGTCCTTTCGTTGAAATTTTGTAGTGTAAGATATTTGTTGCCAATAAGAGTTGCAATTTAGAATTTTTGAACGCACTTTTCAATTGATTTTTTTCAGAAATGGCTAATATAAAATACAACAAAAGATTTATATGAATAAATCAAACGGTGAATTTATGGTGCATTTACAATAAAATCAAGCTTGTTCATTATTATCAGATTTCAACGTCATTCTTTTCTATATATACACATTAGCAGTTTAATAAAAAAGAACTTTTCCAGCAAAGTTTTTGGCCAGTTCAACGCAACAAGGAGTAGGTTGTAGGAAGGCTATATGACCCGGTTGTAAAGGCACTCCCAGACAGAAAAACCCCCTCACAGCGAGCAGAAGACGAGATGCAATCTTATTCCGTCTGTTCTTCTTTTCCACCCATAATAATTTAACACCTGCCTTTACCGCCACACTATCACAACCTACTTCACCTCCTTCCAACACATCACCCACTAAACCGCCCTCCCCCGCTTCACCCGTTATGCCAATGTTATCCCTTTCGGCTGTATCGCATGATGTTACTTTTTTACCTTCATATGCCTGTGAATAAGGTCGAAGGTGGTTTTAACCACTTAAGATAATTATTATAATTAGCGTAAGAGTTACTTTTTGGTATGCTAAACATTAACAATTTGCACCCAGATTAAATAACTAAAATAAATGATGGTGTTTGTCAAAATGCTTATATTTTCACTTTCATAATCCTCTCTGTCACACACAGGCCTACAATCTTCTTGTCTTTCACGAACACAAAGACTTTCTGGAAATATTTAATGTAATTAACACACACACACACACACACACACACACACACACACACACACACACACACACACACACACACACACACACACACACACACACACACACACACACATCTTTTTGTGAGGCACTAATGGGGGCATTTTGGACTTCTCTGTGTACCTCTTCAATCAATTTTTCCATCTGCTCAGCATTATGAGTTTGTTGTTAAGTTCATTTAAATTGGAATTATTTTTATAATTATAATATATTTCTTATTAATCATAGAATTGTTTATTAAAACTTTAAACTTTTTTGATTTTGTATTCTTTATAATGAGAAAATTTTAGAAAAATTTCTGCCCAACCCTTGGTGAAAAAAAAACTATAAAAAGGATTTAATTGATTGGTTATTGTATCATCAAAATTTAAGTCATTGTCAACACATCATAACTCACCTTGTCAACCCCAACAAGCAATACTACCCCATCGCCATATCGACTCACCACATCATCCCTCTGCTTCACCTGGGTGTATATTCTATTATTGCACTTCATTATGATAATTTTGATCCTATTCTGAGGTGTTCACACAAATGCTTAATAAAAACAATGAAAATGTTTCTAAAACACTATTTCTTGAATAACTAATCAAGCAAAAAAATGTTGATGAAATAGAATAGCCTGATAAAATTGTATAAAAACAAAATAATTATTAAACAGGATTTATGATTGAATAAGCTCTCAACTGAACATACAGTGTAGTTGAAGGAACCAATGTGTTTGTTGTGATGTTTGAGGTGAAAGGAAGTATCAGAAGCCTCATTAGCATTGTATGTCAACCCACACTCCTTACATGTGGTTGGGTCTAGGAGTTTCTGCCCAAAGTCCTTGTTGATTGTGGTTTAAAAGCGGAGAAGATTTAATGGAAGAGAAGGATGTCAGTTTATATTTATATTTTTTATATTTGAATGTTGTTCAGTAGGCCAAAAATTTTTCTTTAAAAAAAAATAAAATTCATAAAAAACTAGTTATAGGAATAAAACTGAGCCAAATTTTCCAATCTTGTTATACCTCTAAATTAGTTTGACTAGCAACAAAAAAATAATCTTGCAAATTTATTATAGAGAAAATAAATTACTAGTGTCATTTGATGCAGTCTAAGTGGGCTTTTCATATTTTCCTTGGAGCATTTGTTCTTGGTGTTTTGTTTGATTGTGGTTTCAGGACTGATAAGGGTTTGCTTGAGTGGGGTTTTGAAAAGTTTTTGGGAAGAGTTCGATTTTTGAAGCATTTTTTTAGAAGGGGTTTTTATAGGGGATGAGAGAGAATCTTCATTGTTCCATATATTATTGATATTTTTCAAGATATCTTCTTCTTCTTCTTCATCCTCACTAAACAATCTTGATACTACATCGTCATCTTTTTTTTTTAAAATTTCAACATCAATATTAGGCCCACCATCTTCTTCTTCTTCTTCACTTTCAGAACTGCTGTCATCCATCTCCACATCATCTTCATAGCTATCATTTAAACAGTGAGACATGAGTTTATACCTGGTCAAATCAGATGAATTCTTACCATCTTCACTGCTCATTTTAGTAGATTTACTTGGTTGGAATTGTTCAATTGTGAAATTTTTGCGCTTTCCGTTTTGTTTTTTGAAAAATCTTTTATTTAAGTCAGTTTTTAAACTTATTTTGGTTACTAGTTCATTTTTTACTATTTTTTCTTCAATCTCTTGTGGCTTGATACTGTTGAGAATTTTTTTCATTTTGTCATTTTTATATTTTTGTTTTCGATTTTTCTTTTTTTTAATTTTTAGATAATGATTGCTTTTTAAATTTTTTTTTCCTGTTTTTAAACTTGCTTGGAGAACAGGCTGTTCGATCTTACGTGATTTGGAGAAACTTTTACTAGCAGAAACTTTGAAAAACTCATTTTTTGACGATTTCTTTAATGATCTTGAATAAAAAGAATTTGGAGCAAATATTTCAGCCATATTCAACTTTATTTCGGTAAGAGGAATTTTAAAAGGCGCTTTTTTAAAAGTGAATTATAATGAGTTTGAAATGACGAAACTAAAAAATGGAGCATTGTTGTTGAAATGAAATAATAGAAATTTATATTAATTTTAAATTAAAAGTCGATGATTTTTACATTTTGTGTAACCAATCTGAAAAAAAACCGTGTAAGTTGAAAGTAGCATGAAAGAGAAACTTGGATGAGTATTAGAAAAAAAGCTTGATCTAGTAAAAAAACAGATCGGAGGACCCGTTAAATCGCTTGTGAATTGTTTCATTTACAGATTTACACGAAAGCCATCCCACTTCTTTACCAACAAGTTTAGTTTAGTTTTTCTTCTTGCATCCTTAGGAGCATAGGGCTGCAACAACGCTCTTCTAACGTACTCGGTTCTGGCTGGTCTTTTACAGGTCGGCTCACATCCTTCCGGTAGCCTTCCCTTCTGCCTTGATGCTTCTCCGCCAGGTCTGTCTAGGTCGGCCAACTTTTCTTTTCCTCTATGGGTCCAGTCCAGGGCCTGTCTAATGATGTTGGCTGCAGGCTTGCGTAGTGTATGACATATTCATTTTTATTTCCGCTTTTTTATTTCCGTCTCCAGTGTGACTCGTTTTGTCTTGTTCTAAAGTTCTTCGTTGGAAACAACTTCTGGCCATCTGATGTTCAGGATGTTTCTTAGGCATCGGTTCGTAAAGGCAGCTTGTGGATGATGGTATTTGTCACTCGCCACGTTTCTGAGTCATAGAGTAGTACCGATTTCTCATTAGTGTTGAAAATCCTGATCTTATTGCGGACTGAGAGGCTTTCGATCTCCAGATTTGTCGAAGGGTGTTGAAAACGTGTCTAGCTTTGTTGATGCGGCTTTTGATGTCTTTGTCTGTTCCCCCATCTTTGCTGACAACATTGTCTAAGTAGACAAATCTGTCAATCTCTTTGATTTCCTCGTGATGTAGTTTCACTGGATCTTGGTTTTTGTTGTTAACTCTCATGACCTTTGTCTTCCCAGAAATGATTTGAAGTCCAATTTTTTCAGCTTCTTCTACACGACATAGTTTCTTTTGCCCATCTTGCTGCTGTGGGAAAGAAGGCTTATGTTATCTGCAAAGTCTAGGTCTTCCAGCTGTTTGTTGAAGGTCTACCGGATGCCTGTTTTCTGATCTGCTGTGGACTGCCTCATGACCCAGTCAAACACCATCAAAAAAATGATCGATGAGAGCAAACAGCTCTGACGGATGCTAGTTTGCACGTTGAAAGGTTCCGTTAGTTTTCCGTCGTGGATCACTTGACAGGTAGCGTCTTCATACAGTTGCTGGATGATGTTTATAAACTTTGGTGGAAAGCCGTAGTGGTGCATCAGTCTTCAGATGACATCTCGGTTAACACTGTCAAAAGCTTTGTGAAAGTCGACGAAGACTGCGTAAAGGGGGGTCTGCCACTCGAGAGACTGCTCGATGATGATGCGCATGTTTGCAATGTGATCCGTGCATGAGCGATCTTGTCCGAAGCCTCCTTGTTCATTTATAAGTGTTTTGTCCAAGACGTTTTTCAGTCTCTCGAAGATAATTCTGCTCATTACTTTTCTGGGAATAGACAACAGCATGATTCCTTGCCAGTTGTTGCAAGATAAAAAGTCTCCTTTTCTTTGGCAGCTTTACAAGGTGTCTTTTTTTCCAGTCATCTGGCACTCGCTCTTGTTCCAAGATCTTGCATAGAAAAGGGTGTAGCATTTTAATTGAGGTCTAGATGTCGGCATTTAGAGCTTTAGGTGGAATTCCATCTGAACCGGCTACCTTTCCTTACTTGAGAGACTTAATGGCCTTGACAATCTCCGTCTTGCTAGGAAGGTTGGTGTTGATGTCGAGGAGCTTGTTAGGGGGCGGGATGATAGGTGGGACAGATGGTGCTGGTCTTTTAAGCGTACATCAAGGAACTGACTGCAGAGGCTGAGACTGCTGCAAGCCAGCGGAACATGAAGCGCCTGTATGAGATCACCAAAATACTCTCCAGAAAAAACAGCAACCCAAGTCGGCCTGTAAAGGGCAAGGACGGAAGCATTATTTTTGGCGAAGAACAGCAGAGAGCACGATGAGCGGAATATTTCTCTATCAACAATTAGTGCATTATTCGGTTTTCAAACGTTTTCAAACCCGGTTGAACTCTTGAAAAACATGAGCTCCAGTTAGAGATTTTTTATTCAATTATTGAAACGTTTAAAATTCACTTTGAGCTTAATAAGGAGATTATTCTTTGGGGATCTAATCTGAAATGACTGGAAAGTATTTTTTTTGCAATCTATATAACTCTACAATCATCGTTTAAAAACGCTGGGATGACATAAGCAATTTCACTAAATTTTATGAATTTTTAACCACATATTTATTCACACATTGATCAATAAGCTTTCATTCATTGATGAAAATGTAACCTAACAAGTAAAACAAGAATAAAATTTTTGTGACATGCGTCATAAAAACCTACTTGAGAAAACGAAAATGTCAAATAAATGGAGAAATAAATGAAGCATAAAACAAAAAGAATGTTAACCGAATCTATCCTAAAAAAATTTCATCATTTAAAAAATGTTTAAGAATAAAATTTTTATGTTTCAATAAATTAATGCTTTTCAACGTAAGATAAGTGCTAATATAAGTTTCTGGTTGAAAGCTATGAAAAGCAACTAAAAAGTATTATAATGAAAGTTTAATGAGTGAAACCAGCAAAAAAAAGAGGGTTTCAAGGGTGCCATCTCCGAGCAAGAAAATTTCGAGATTGGATATTGGGGCGGAAAGCTGGAGATTGAGAACTGAAAAATTTTGATGTTTGCATGTATGGATGGAGGAAAGGACGTTGGAAGTATCTTGTGGGTATTCCTCTTAATCTTGGCTCTCTTTGTTGTATAAAGTTTCTTCTATCGTTCTTTCTATTGCTGCTGATACCTCTTCTTATTTGTCTTTGATTTCTTTGGTTTGGTCTGAAAAGTCTACGTGGTTGTCTTCTAAAAGGTCTTTGTGGCCTTAGTCTTTGTGGTCTTTTTGGTCTCTGTAGCCTGCTTGGTGGAACTAGTTGACGGCTTTGCGGGATGGCTAGTTGCTGGAGTTGTGATGGGCGTAAAAATTGTGAAGCATTAGAAACTCCCGCTAATGATTTTGACGAAACACCAAATGCCTTCACAAGACCGTAAATTATACCCCCAATTACAGCTACTCCAGCAACGGCTCCGAAGGTAGACCCTAAAATGATAGCTATTTGTTGATTAGGTGCATCAGTGGAATTGTTGAATGATGGAACCGTTTCAGATGTGTTAGTTGTGGCATTTGGTGTATAAATTGAGGTAAAAGCAGTATTACCTGTTGTTGTTGCGGGATTGCCTGAAGTAATAGCTGTGGTAGTTGCAGTGTTGGCTGTGGTAATTGCAGTGTTGGCAGTTGTAGTTACGGTATTAGTTGTGGTAGTTGCGGTATTAGCTTTGGTAGTTGCTGTATTGACTGTGGTCGTAAAAGAATTTGTTGTGGTAGTTGCTGGGTTGGCCGTTGTTGTTCCGGTATTAACTGAGGTTGTTGCAGTGTTGGCTGTAGTTGTTGCAGTGTTGGCAGTTGTAGTTCCGGTATTAGCTGTGGTAGTTGCGGTATTGACTGTAGTTGTCGCAGTGTTGCCCGTTGTAGTATAAGTATTAGCAGTAGTAGTTGCGGTGTTCACAGTAGTTGTTGCAGTGTTGGCCGTTGTTGTTCCGGTATTAACTGTGGATGTTGCAGTGTTGGCTGTAGTTGTTGCGGTGTTACCTGTGGTAGTAGCGGTATTAGCTGTGGTAGTTGCGGTATTGACTGTAGTTGTTGCAGTGTTGCCCGTTGTAGTATCAGTATTAGCTGTGGTAGCTGCGGTGTTCAGAGTAGTTGTTGCAGTGTTGGCCGTTGTAGTTCCGGTATTAACTGTGGTTGTTGCAGTGAAGGCTGTAGTTGTTGCAGTGTTGACCGTTGTAGTATCAGTATTAGCAGTGGTTGTTGCGGTGTTACTTGTGGTAGTAGCGGTATTAGCTGTGGTAGTTGCGGTATTGACTGTAGTTGTCGCAGTGTTGCCCGTTGTAGTATCAGTATTAGCTGTGGTTGTTGCGGTGTTGGCAGTTGTAGTTCCGGTATTAACTGTAGTTGTTGCAGTGTTGGCTGTAGTTGTTGCAGTGTTGACCGTTGTAGTATCAGTATTAGCAGTGGTTGTTGCGGTGTTACCTGTGGTAGTAGCGGTATTAGCTGTGGTAGTTGCAGTGTTCACAGTAGTTGTTGCAGTGTTGGCCGTTGTTGTTCCAGTATTAACTGTGGTTGTTGCAGTGTTGGCCGTTGTAGTTCCGGTATTAAATGTGGTTGTTGCAGTGAAAGCTGTAGCTGTTGCAGTGTTGACCGTTGTAGTATCAGCATTAGCAGTGGTTGTTGCAGTGTTTGCCGTTGTAGTATCAGTATTAGCAGTGGTTGTTGCGGTGTTACCTGTGGTAGTAGCGGTATTGACTGTAGTTGTCGCAGTGTTGCCCGTTGTAGTATCAGTATTAACTGTGGTAGTTGCGGTGTTCACAGTAGTTGTTGCAGTGTTGGCCGTTGTTGTTCCGGTATTAACTGTGGTTGTTGCAAGGTTGGCCGTTGTAGTTCCGGTATTAACTGTAGTTGTTGCAGTATCGGCTGTAGTTGTTCTGGTATTAACTGTGGTTGTTGCAGTGTTGGCAGTTGTAGTTCCAGTATTAACTGTGGTTGTTGCAGTGTTGGCTGTAGTTGTTGCGGTGTTACCTGTTGTAGTAGCGGAAATAGCTGTGGTAGTTGCGGTATTGACTGTAGTTGTTGCAGTGTTGCCCGTTGTAGTATCAGTATTAGCTGTGGTAGCTGCGGTGTTGGCTGTTGTAGTTGTTGCAGTGTTGACCGTTGTAGTATCAGTATTAGCTGTGGTTGTTGCGGTGTTGGCAGTTGTAGTTCCGGTATTAACTCTAGTTGTTGCAGTGTTGGCTGTAGTTGTTGCAGTGTTGACCGTTGTAGTATCAGTATTAGCAGTGGTTGTTGCGGTGTTACCTGTGGTAGTAGTGGTATTAGCTGTGGTAGTTGCGGTATTGACTGTAGTTGTCGCTGTGATTACCGTCGTAGTAACAGTATTAGCTGTGGTAGTTGCGGTGTTCCCAGTAGTTGTTGCAGTGTCGGCCGTTGTAGTTCCGGTATTAAATGTTGTTGTTGCAGTGAAAGCTGTAGTTGTTGCAGTGTTGACCGTTGTAGTATCAGCATTAGCAGTGGTTGTTGCAGTGTTTGCCCTTGTAGTATCAGTATTAGCAGTGGTTGTTGCGGTGTTACCTGTGGTAGTAGCGGTATTAGCTGTGCTAGTTGCGGTATTGACTGTAGTTGTCGCAGTGTTGCCCGTTGTAGTATCAGTATTAACTGTGGTAGTTGCGGTGTTCACAGTAGTTGTTGCAGTGTTGGCCGTTGTTGTGCCGGTATTAACTGTGGTTGTTGCAGTGTTAGCTGTAGTTGTTGCAGTGTTGGCCGTTGTAGTTCCGGTATTAACTGAGGTTTTTGCAGTGTTGGCCGTTGTAGTATCAGTATTAGCAGTTGTTGTTGCGGTGTTCTTAGTAGTTGTCGCAGTGTTGGCCGTTGTAGTATCAGTATTAGCACTGGTTGTTGCGGTGTTGGCAGTTGTAGTTCCGGTATTAACTGTGGTTGTTGCAGTGTTGGCAGTAGTTGTTCCAGTGTTGACCTTTGTAGTATCAGTATTAGCAGTGGTTGTTGCGGTGTTACCTTTGGTAGTAGCGGTATCAGTTGTGGTAGTTGCGGTATTGATTGTAGTTTTCGATGTGTTGACCGTTGTTGTTCCGGTATTAACTGAGGTTGTTGCAGTGTTGGCCGTTGTTGTTCCGGTATTAACTGTGGTTGTTGCAGTGTTGGCCGTTGTAGTTCCGGTATTAACTGTGGTTGTTGCAGTATCGGCTGTAGTTGTTGCAGTGTTTGACGTTGTAGTATCAGTATTAGCAGTGGTTGTTGCGGTGTTACCCGTTGTAGTAGCGGAAATAGCTGTGCTAGTTGCGGTATTGACTGTAGTTGTCGCAGTGTTGCCCGTTGTAGTATCAGTATTAACTGTGGTAGTTGCGGTGTTCACAGTAGTTGTTGCAGTGTTGCCCGTTGTAGTATCAGTATTAGCTGTGGTAGCTGCGGTGTTGGCTGTTGTAGTTGTTGCAGTGTTGACCGTTGTAGTATCAGTATTAGCAGTTGTAGTTCCGGTATTAACTGTGGTTGTTGCAGTATTGAATGTAGTTGTTGCTGTGTTGACCGTTGTAGTATCAGTTCTAGCTGTGGTTGTTGCGGTATTAGCTGTGGTAGTTGCGGTATTGACTGTAGTTGTCGCTGTGATGCCCGTCGTAGTAACAGTATTAGCTGTGGTAGTTGCGGTGTTCACAGTAGTTGTTGCAGTTTCGGCCGTTGTAGTTCCGGTATTAAATTTGGTTGTTGCAGTGTTGGCTGTAGTTGTTGCAGTTTTGGCCGTTGTAGTATCAGTATTAGCAGTGGTTGTTGCGGTGTTACCTGTGGTAGTAGCGGTATTAGCCGTGGTAGTTGCGGTATTGACTGTAGTTGTAGCTGTGATGCCCGTTGTAGTAAGAGTATTAGCTGTGGTTGTTGCGGTGTTGGCAGTTGTAGTTCCGGTATTAACTGTAGTTGTCGCAGTATTGACTGTAGTTGTTGCAGTGTTGACCGTTGTTGTTCCGGTATTAACTGAGGTTGTTGCAGTGTTGGCCGTTGTTGTTCCGGTATTAACTGTGGTTGTTGCAGTGTTGGCAGTTATAGTTCCGGTATTAACTGTGGTTGTTGCAGTATTGACTGTAGTTGTTGCAGTGTTGACCGTTGTAGTATCAGTTCTAGCAGTGGTTGTTGCGGTGTTACTTGTGGTAGTAGCAGTATTAGCTGTGGTAGTTGCGGTATTGACTGTAGTAGTCGCTGTGTTGCCCGTTGTAGTAACAGTATTAGCTGTGGTAGTTGCGGTGTTCACAGTAGTTGTTGCAGTGTTGGCCGTTGTAGTTCCGGTATTAACTGTGGTTGTTGCAGTGTTGGCTGTAGTTGTTGCAGTGTTGGCCGTTGTAGTATCAGTTCTATCAGTGGTTGTTGCGGTGTTACCTGTGGTAGTAGCGGTATTAGCTGTGGTAGTTGCGGTATTGACTGTAGTTTTCGCTGTGTTGCCCGTTGTTGTATCAGTATTAGCTGTGGTAGCTGCGGTGTTCAGAGTAGTTGTTGCAGTGTTGGCCGTTGTACTTACGGTATTAACTGTGGTTGTTGCAGTATTGACTGTAGTTGTTGCAGTGTTGACCGTTGTAGTATCAGTATTAGCAGTGGTTGTTGCGGTGTTACCTGTAGTAGTAGCGGTATTAGCTGTGGTAGTTGCGGTATTGACTGTAGTTGTCGCTGTGTTGCCCTTTGTAGTAACAGTATTAGCGGTGGTTGTTGCGGTGTTGGCAGTTGTAGTTCCGGTATTAACTGTAGTTGTTGCAGTGTTGGCCGTTGTAGTTCCGGTATTAACTGTGGTTGTTTCAGTATTGACTGTAGTTGTTGCAGTGTTGACCGTTGTTGTTCCGGTATTAACTGAGGTTGTTGCAGTGTTGGCCATTGTTGTTCCGGTATTAACTGTGATTGTTGCAGTGTTGGCCGTTGTAGTTCCGGTATTAACTGTGGTTGTTGCAGTATTGACTGTAGTTGTTGCAGTGTTGACCGTTGTAGTATCAGTATTAGCAGTGGTTGTTGCGGTGTTACCTGTAGTAGTAGCGGTATTAGCTGTGGTAGTTGCGGTATTGACTGTAGTTGTAGCTGTGTTGCCCGTTGTAGTAACAGTATTAGCGGTGGTTGTTGCGGTGTTGGCAGTTGTAGTTCCGGTATTAACTGTAGTTGTTGCAGTGTTGGCAGTTGTAGTTCCGGTATTAACTGTGGTTGTTTCAGTATTGACTGTAGTTGTTGCAGTGTTGACCGTTGTTGTTCCGGTATTAACTGAGGTTGTTGCAGTGTTGGCCATTGTTGTTCCGGTATTAACTGTGGTTGTTGCAGTGTTGGCAGTTGTAGTTCCGGTATTAACTGTGGTTTTTGCAGTGTTGGCTGTAGTTGTTGCAGTGTTGACCGTTGTAGTATCAGTATTAGGAGTGGTTGTTGCGGTGTTACCTGTGGTAGTAGCGGTATTGACTGTAGTTGTCGCAGTGTTGACCGTTGTAATATCAGTATTAGCAGTGGTTGTTGCGGTGTTACTTGTGGTAGTTGCGGTATTAGCTGTGGTAGTTTCGGTATTGACTGTAGTTGTCGCAGTGTTGCTCGTTGTAGTATCAGTATTAACCTTGGTAGTTGCGGTGTGCACAGTAGTTGTTGCAGTGTTGGCCGTTGTTGTTCCGGTATTAACTGAGGTTGTTGCAGTGTTGGCTGTAGTTGTTGCAGTGTTGGCCGTTGTAGTTCCGGTATTAAATGTGGTTGTTGCAGTGTTGACCGTTGTAGTTCCGGTATTCACTGTGGTTTTTGCAGTGTTGGCTGTAGTTGTTGCAGTGTTGACCGTTGTAGTATCAGTATTAGCAGTGGTTGTTGCGGTGTTACCTGTAGTAGTAGCGGTATTAGCTGTGGTAGTTGCGGTATTGACTGTAGTTGTCGCAGTGTTGCCCGTTGTAGTATCAGTATTAACTGTGGTAGTTGCGGTGTGCACAGTAGTTGTTGCAGTGTTGGCCGTTGTTGTTCCGGTATTAACTGAGGTTGTTGCAGTGTTGGCTGTAGTTGTTGCAGTGTTGGCCGTTGTAGTTCCGGTATTAAATGTGGATGTTGCAGTGTTGGCTGTAGTTGTTGCAGTTTTGGCCGTTGTAGTATCAGTATTAGCAGTGGTTGTTGCGGTGTTACCTGTGGTAGTAGCGGTATCAGCTGTGGTAGTTGCGGTATTGACTGTAGTTGTCGCTGTGATGCCCGTTGTAGTAACAGTATTAGCTGTGGTAGTTGCGGTGTTCACAATAGTTGTTGCAGTTTCGGCCGTTGTAGTTCCGGTATTAACTGTGGTTTTTGCAGTGTTGACCGTTGTAGTATCAGTATTAGCAGTGGTTGTTGCGGTGTTACCTGTGGTAGTAGCGGTATTAGCTGGGGTAGTTGCAGTATGGACTGTAGTTGTCGCAGTTTTGCCCTTTGTAGTATCAGTATTAACTGTGGTAGTTGCGGTGTGCACAGTAGTTGTTGCAGTGTTGGCAATTGTAGTTCCGGTATTAACTGAGGTTTTTGCAGTATTGACCGTTGTAGTTCCGGTATTAACTGTGGTTGTTGCAGTATCGGCTGTAGTTGTTGCCGTGTTTGCCGTTGTAGTATCAGTATTAGCAGTTGTTGTTGCAGTATTGGCAGTTGTAGTTCCGGTATTAAATGTGGTTGTTGCAGTGTTGACCGTTGTAGTTCCGGTATTCACTGTTGTTGTTGCAGTGTTGGCTGTAGTTGTTGCAGTGTTGGCCGTTGTAGTTCCGGTATTAAATGTGGATGTTGCAGTGTTGGCTGTAGTTGTTGCAGTGTTGGCCGTTGTAGTTCCGGTATTAAATGTGGTTGTTGCAGTGTTGACCGTTGTAGTTCCGGTATTCACTGTGGTTTTTGCAGTGTTGGCTGTAGTTGTTGCCGTGTTTGCCGTTGTAGTATCAGTATTAGCAGTTGTTGTTGCAGTGTTGGCAGTTGTAGTTCCGGTATAAACTGTGGTTATTGCAGTATTGACTGTAGTTGTTGCAGTGTTGACCGTTGTAGTATCAGTATTAGCAGTGGTTTTTGCGGTATTAGCTGTGGTAGTTGCGGTATTGACTGTAGTTGTCGCTGTGTTGCCCGTTGTAGTAACAGTATTAGCTGTGGTTGTTGCGGTGTTGGCAGTTGTAGTTCCGGTATTAACTGTAGTTGTTGCAGTGTTGGCAGTTGTAGTATCAGTATTAGCAGTGGTTGTTGCAGTGTTGGCAGTTGTAGTTCCAGTATTAACTGTGGTTGTTGCAGTGTTGACCGTTGTAGTTCCGGTATTCACTGTGGTTGTTGCAGTATTGACTGTAGTTGTTGCAGTGTTGACCGTTGTAGTATCAGTATTAGCAGTGGTTGTTGCAGTTTTGGCAGTTGTAGTTCCGGTATTAACTGTGGTAGTTGCGGTATTGACTGTAGTTGTCGCTGTGTTGCCCGTTGTAGTAACAGTTTTAGCTGTGGTTGTTGCGGTGTTGGCAGTTGTAGTTCTGGTATTAACTGTAGTTGTTGCAGTGTTGGCTGTAGTTGTTGCAGTGTTGACCGTTGTAGTATCAGTATTAGCAGTGGTTGTTGCAGTGTTGGCAGTTGTAGTTCCGGTATTAACTGTGGTTGTTGCAGTATTGACTGTAGTTGTTGCGGTGTTACCTGTGGTAGTAGCGGTATTAACTGTGGTTGTTGCAGTATTGACTGTAGTTTTTGCGGTGTTACCTGTGGTAGTAGCGGTATTAACTGTGGTTGTTGCGGTGTTGGCAGTTGTAGTTCCTGTATTAACTGTAGTTGTTGCAGTGTTGGCAGTTGTAGTATCAGTATTAGCTGTGGTTGTTGCGGTGTTGGCAGTTGTAGTTCCGGTATTAACTGTAGTTGTTGCAGTGTTGGCAGTTGTAGTATCAGTATTAGCAGTGGTTGTTGCAATGTTGGCAGTTGTAGTTCCGGTATTAACTGTGGTTGTTGCAGTATTGACTGTAGTTGTTGCAGTGTTGACCGTTGTAGTATCAGTATCAGCAGTGGTTGTTGCAGTTTTGGCAGTTGTAGTTCCGGTATTAACTGTGGTTGTTGCAGTATTGACTGTAGTTGTTGCAGTGTTGACCGTTGTAGTATCAGTATTAGCAGTGGTTGTTGCGGTATTAGCTGTGGTAGTTGCGGTATTGACTGTAGTTGTCGCTGTGTTGCCCGTTGTAGTAACAGTATTAGCTGTGGTTGTTGCGGTGTTGGCAGTTGTAGTTCTGGTATTAACTGTAGTTGTTGCGGTATTGACTGTAGTTGTCGCTGTAATGCCCGTTGTAGTAATAGTTTTAGCTGTGGTAGTTGCGGTGTTTAGAGTAGTTGTTGCAGTGTTGGCCGTTGTTGTTCCGGTATTAACTGAGGTTGTTGCAGTGTTGGCTGTAGTTGTTGCGGTGTTACCTGTGGTAGTAGCGGTATTAACTGTGGTTGTTGCAGTTTTGACTGTAGTTGTTGCAGTGTTGACCGTTGTAGTATCAGTATTAGCAGTGGTTGTTGCGGTATTAGCTGTGGTAGTTGCGGTATTGACTGTAGTTGTCGCTGTGTTGCCCGTTGTAGTAACAGTATTAGCTGTGGTTGTTGCGGTGTTGGCAGTTGTAGTTCTGGTATTAACTGTAGTTGTTGCAGTGTTGGCTGTAGTTGTTGCAGTGTTGACCGTTGTAGTATCAGTATTAGCAGTGGTTGTTGCAGTGTTGGCAGTTGTAGTTTCGGTATTAACTGTGGTTTTTGCAGTATTGACTGTAGTTGTTGCGGTGTTACCTGTGGTAGTAGCGGTATTAACTGTGGTTGTTGCAGTATTGACTGTAGTTGTGGCAGTGTTGACCGTTGTAGTATCAGTATTAGCAGTGGTTGTTGCGGTATTAGCTGTGGTTGTTGCGGTATTGACTGTAGTTGTCGCTGTGTTGCCCGTTGTAGTAACAGTATTAGCTGTGGTTGTTGCGGTGTTGGCAGTTGTAGTTTCGGTATTAACTGTAGTTGTTGCAGTGTTGGCAGTTGTAGTATCAGTATTAGCAGTGGTTGTTGCATTGTTGGCAGTTGTAGTTCCGGTATTAACTGTGGTTGTTGCAGTATTGACTGTAGTTGTTGCAATGTTGACCGTTGTAGTATCAGTATTAGCAGTGGTTGTTGCAGTTTTGGCAGTTGTAGTTCCGGTATTAACTGTGGTTGTTGCAGTATTAACTGTAGTTGTTGCAGTGTTGACCGTTGTAGTATCAGTATTAGCAGTGGTTTTTGCGGTATTAGCTGTGGTAGTTGCGGTATTGACTGTAGTTGTCGCTGTGTTGCCCGTTGTAGTAACAGTATTAGCTGTGGTTGTTGCGGTGTTGGCAGTTGTAGTTCTGGTATTAACTGTAGTTGTTGCGGTATTGACTGTAGTTGTCGCTGTGATGCCCGTTGTAGTAACAGTTTTAGCTTTGGTAGTTGCGGTGTTTAGAGTAGTTGTTGCAGTGTTGGCCGTTGTTGTTCCGGTATTAACTGAGGTTGTTGCAGTGTTGGCTGTAGTTGTTGCGGTGTTACCTGTGGTAGTAGCGGTATTAACTGTGGTTGTTGCAGTATTGACTGTAGTTGTTGCAGTGTTGACCGTTGTAGTATCAGTATTAGCAGTGGTTGTTGCGGTATTAGCTGTGGTAGTTGCGGTATTGACTGTAGTTGTCGCTGTGTTGCCCGTTGTAGTAACAGTATTAGCTGTGGTTGTTGCGGTGTTGGCAGTTGTAGTTCTGGTATTAACTGTAGTTGTTGCAGTGTTGGCTGTAGTTGTTGCAGTGTTGACCGTTGTAGTATCAGTATTAGCAGTGGTTGTTGCAGTGTTGGCAGTTGTAGTTCCGGTATTAACTGTGGTTGTTGCAGTATTGACTGTAGTTGTTGCGGTGTTACCTGTGGTAGTAGCGGTTTTAACTGTGGTTGTTGCAGTATTGACTGTAGTTGTGGCAGTGTTGACCGTTGTAGTATCAGTATTAGCAGTGGTTGTTGCGGTATTAGCTGTGGTAGTTGCGGTATTGACTGTAGTTATCGCTGTGTTGCCCGTTGTAGTAACAGTATTAGCTGTGGTTGTTGCGGTATTAAATGTGGTTGTTGCAGTGTTGACCGTTGTAGTTCCGGTATTCACTGTTGTTGTTGCAGTGTTGGCTGTAGTTGTTGCAGTGTTGGCCGTTGTAGTTCCGGTATTAAATGTGGATGTTGCAGTGTTGGCTGTAGTTGTTGCAGTGTTGGCCGTTGTAGTTCCGGTATTAAATGTGGTTGTTGCAGTGTTGACCGTTGTAGTTCCGGTATTCACTGTGGTTTTTGCAGTGTTGGCTGTAGTTGTTGCCGTGTTTGCCGTTGTAGTATCAGTATTAGCAGTTGTTGTTGCAGTGTTGGCAGTTGTAGTTCCGGTATAAACTGTGGTTATTGCAGTATTGACTGTAGTTGTTGCAGTGTTGACCGTTGTAGTATCAGTATTAGCAGTGGTTGTTGCGGTGTTACCTGTGGTAGTAGCGGTATTGACTGTAGTTGTCGCTGTGTTGCCCGTTGTAGTATCAGTTATAGCTGTGGTTGTTGCGGTGTTGGCAGTTGTAGTTCTGGTATTAACTGTAGTTGTTGCAGTGTTGGCTGTAGTTGTTGCAGTGTTGACCGTTGTAGTATCAGTTCTAGCTGTGGTTGTTGCGGTGTTACCTGTGGTAGTAGCGGTATTAGCTGTGGTAGTTGCGGCATTGACTGTAGTTGTCGCTGTGATGCCCGTTGTAGTAACAGTATTAGCTGTGGTAGTTGCGGTGTTTAGAGTAGTTGTTGCAGTGTTGGCCGTTGTTGTTCCGGTATTAACTGAGGTTGTTGCAGTGTTGGCTGTAGTTGTTGCGGTGTTACCTGTGGTAGTAGCGGTATTAACTGTGGTTGTTGCAGTATTGACTGTAGTTGTTGCAGTGTTGACCGTTGTAGTATCAGTATTAGCAGTGGTTGTTGCGGTATTAGCTGTGGTAGTTGCGGTATTGACTGTAGTTGTCGCTGTGTTGCCCGTTGTAGTAACAGTATTAGCTGTGGTTGTTGCGGTGTTGGCAGTTGTAGTTCTGGTATTAACTGTAGTTGTTGCAGTGTTGGCTGTAGTTGTTGCAGTGTTGACCGTTGTAGTATCAGTATTAGCAGTGGTTGTTGCAGTGTTGGCAGTTGTAGTTCCGGTATTAACTGTGGTTGTTGCAGTATTGACTGTAGTTGTTGCGGTGTTACCTGTGGTAGTAGCGGTTTTAACTGTGGTTGTTGCAGTATTGACTGTAGTTGTGGCAGTGTTGACCGTTGTAGTATCAGTATTAGCAGTGGTTGTTGCGGTATTAGCTGTGGTAGTTGCGGTATTGACTGTAGTTATCGCTGTGTTGCCCGTTGTAGTAACAGTATTAGCTGTGGTTGTTGCGGTATTAAATGTGGTTGTTGCAGTGTTGACCGTTGTAGTTCCGGTATTCACTGTTGTTGTTGCAGTGTTGGCTGTAGTTGTTGCAGTGTTGGCCGTTGTAGTTCCGGTATTAAATGTGGATGTTGCAGTGTTGGCTGTAGTTGTTGCAGTGTTGGCCGTTGTAGTTCCGGTATTAAATGTGGTTGTTGCAGTGTTGACCGTTGTAGTTCCGGTATTCACTGTGGTTTTTGCAGTGTTGGCTGTAGTTGTTGCCGTGTTTGCCGTTGTAGTATCAGTATTAGCAGTTGTTGTTGCAGTGTTGGCAGTTGTAGTTCCGGTATAAACTGTGGTTATTGCAGTATTGACTGTAGTTGTTGCAGTGTTGACCGTTGTAGTATCAGTATTAGCAGTGGTTGTTGCGGTGTTACCTGTGGTAGTAGCGGTATTGACTGTAGTTGTCGCTGTGTTGCCCGTTGTAGTATCAGTTATAGCTGTGGTTGTTGCGGTGTTGGCAGTTGTAGTTCTGGTATTAACTGTAGTTGTTGCAGTGTTGGCTGTAGTTGTTGCAGTGTTGACCGTTGTAGTATCAGTTCTAGCTGTGGTTGTTGCGGTGTTACCTGTGGTAGTAGCGGTATTAGCTGTGGTAGTTGCGGCATTGACTGTAGTTGTCGCTGTGATGCCCGTTGTAGTAACAGTATTAGCTGTGGTAGTTGCGGTGTTTAGAGTAGTTGTTGCAGTGTTGGCCGTTGTTGTTCCGGTATTAACTGAGGTTGTTGCAGTGTTGGCTGTAGTTGTTGCGGTGTTACCTGTGGTAGTAGCGGTATTAACTGTGGTTGTTGCAGTATTGACTGTAGTTGTTGCAGTGTTGACCGTTGTAGTATCAGTATTAGCAGTGGTTGTTGCGGTATTAGCTGTGGTAGTTGCGGTATTGACTGTAGTTGTCGCTGTGTTGCCCGTTGTAGTAACAGTATTAGCTGTGGTTGTTGCGGTGTTGGCAGTTGTAGTTCTGGTATTAACTGTAGTTGTTGCAGTGTTGGCTGTAGTTGTTGCAGTGTTGACCGTTGTAGTATCAGTATTAGCAGTGGTTGTTGCAGTGTTGGCAGTTGTAGTTCCGGTATTAACTGTGGTTGTTGCAGTATTGACTGTAGTTGTTGCGGTGTTACCTGTGGTAGTAGCGGTATTAACTGTGGTTGTTGCAGTATTGACAGTAGTTGTGGCAGTGTTGACCGTTGTAGTATCAGTATTAGCAGTGTTTGTTGCGGTATTAGCTGTGGTAGTTGCGGTATTGACTGTAGTTGTCGCTGTTTTGCCCGTTGTAGTAACAGTATTAGCTGTGGTTGTTGCGGTGTTGGCAGTTGTAGTTCCGGTATTAACTGTAGTTGTTGCAGTGTTGGCAGTTGTAGTATCAGTATTAGCAGTGGTTGTTGCAGTGTTGGCAGTTGTAGTTCCGGTATTAACTGTGGTTGTTGCAGTATTGACTGTAGTTGTTGCAGTGTTGCCCGTTGTAGTAACAGTATTAGCAGTTGTTGTTGCAGTATTGGCAGTTGTAGTTCCGGTATTAAATGTGGTTGTTGCAGTGTTGACCGTTGTAGTTCCGGTATTCACTGTTGTTGTTGCAGTGTTGGCTGTAGTTGTTGCAGTGTTGGCCGTTGTAGTTCCGGTATTAAATGTGGATGTTGCAGTGTTGGCTGTAGTTGTTGCAGTGTTGGCCGTTGTAGTTCCGGTATTAAATGTGGTTGTTGCAGTGTTGACCGTTGTAGTTCCGGTATTCACTGTGGTTTTTGCAGTGTTGGCTGTAGTTGTTGCCGTGTTTGCCGTTGTAGTATCAGTATTAGCAGTTGTTGTTGCAGTGTTGGCAGTTGTAGTTCCGGTATAAACTGTGGTTATTGCAGTATTGACTGTAGTTGTTGCAGTGTTGACCGTTGTAGTATCAGTATTAGCAGTGGTTGTTGCGGTGTTACCTGTGGTAGTAGCGGTATTGACTGTAGTTGTCGCTGTGTTGCCCGTTGTAGTATCAGTTATAGCTGTGGTTGTTGCGGTGTTGGCAGTTGTAGTTCTGGTATTAACTGTAGTTGTTGCAGTGTTGGCTGTAGTTGTTGCAGTGTTGACCGTTGTAGTATCAGTTCTAGCTGTGGTTGTTGCGGTGTTACCTGTGGTAGTAGCGGTATTAGCTGTGGTAGTTGCGGCATTGACTGTAGTTGTCGCTGTGATGCCCGTTGTAGTAACAGTATTAGCTGTGGTAGTTGCGGTGTTTAGAGTAGTTGTTGCAGTGTTGGCCGTTGTTGTTCCGGTATTAACTGAGGTTGTTGCAGTGTTGGCTGTAGTTGTTGCGGTGTTACCTGTGGTAGTAGCGGTATTAACTGTGGTTGTTGCAGTATTGACTGTAGTTGTTGCAGTGTTGACCGTTGTAGTATCAGTATTAGCAGTGGTTGTTGCGGTATTAGCTGTGGTAGTTGCGGTATTGACTGTAGTTGTCGCTGTGTTGCCCGTTGTAGTAACAGTATTAGCTGTGGTTGTTGCGGTGTTGGCAGTTGTAGTTCTGGTATTAACTGTAGTTGTTGCAGTGTTGGCTGTAGTTGTTGCAGTGTTGACCGTTGTAGTATCAGTATTAGCAGTGGTTGTTGCAGTGTTGGCAGTTGTAGTTCCGGTATTAACTGTGGTTGTTGCAGTATTGACTGTAGTTGTTGCGGTGTTACCTGTGGTAGTAGCGGTATTAACTGTGGTTGTTGCAGTATTGACAGTAGTTGTGGCAGTGTTGACCGTTGTAGTATCAGTATTAGCAGTGTTTGTTGCGGTATTAGCTGTGGTAGTTGCGGTATTGACTGTAGTTGTCGCTGTTTTGCCCGTTGTAGTAACAGTATTAGCTGTGGTTGTTGCGGTGTTGGCAGTTGTAGTTCCGGTATTAACTGTAGTTGTTGCAGTGTTGGCAGTTGTAGTATCAGTATTAGCAGTGGTTGTTGCAGTGTTGGCAGTTGTAGTTCCGGTATTAACTGTGGTTGTTGCAGTATTGACTGTAGTTGTTGCAGTGTTGCCCGTTGTAGTAACAGTATTAGCTGTGGTTGTTGCGGTGTTGGCAGTTGTAGTTCTGGTATTAACTGTAGTTGTTGCGGTATTGACTGTAGTTGTCGCTGTGATGCCCGTTGTAGTAACAGTATTTGCTTTGGTAGTTGCGGTGTTTAGAGTAGTTGTTGCAGTGTTGGCCGTTGTTGTTCCGGTATTAACTGAGGTTGTTGCAGTGTTGGCTGTAGTTGTTGCGGTGTTACCTGTGGTAGTAGCGGTATTAACTGTGGTTGTTGCTGTATTGACTGTAGTTGTTGCAGTGTTGGCAGTTGTAGTATCAGTATTAGCAGTGGTTGTTGCAGTTTTGGCAGTTGTAGTTCCGGTATTAACTGTGGTTGTTGCAGTATTGACTGTAGTTGTTGCAGTGTTGACCGTTGTAGTATCAGTATTAGCTGTGGTTGTTTCGGTATTAGCTGTGGTAGTTGCGGTTTTGACTGTAGTTGTCGCTATGTTGCCCGTTGTAGTAACAGTATTAGCTGTGGTTGTTGCGGTGTTGGCAGTTGTAGTTCTGGTCTTAACTGTAGTTGTTGCAGTGTTGGCTGTAGTTGTTGCAGTGTTGACCGTTGTAGTATCAGTATTAGCAGTGGTTGTTGCGGTGTTACCTGTGGTAGTAGCGGTATTAGCTGTGGTAGTTGCGGTTTTGACTGTAGTTGTCGCTATGTTGCCCGTTGTAGTAACAGTATTAGCTGTGGTTGTTGCGGTGTTGGCAGTTGTAGTTCCGGTATTAACTGTAGTTGTTGCAGTGTTGGCAGTTGTAGTATCAGTATTAGCAGTGGTTGTTGCAGTGTTGGCAGTTGTAGTTCCGGTATTAACTGTGGTTGTTGCAGTATTGACTGTAGTTGTTGCAGTGTTGACCGTTGTAGTATCTGTATTAGCAGTGGTTGTTGCAGTGTTGGCAGTTGTAGTTCCGGTATTAACTGTGGTTGTTGCAGTATTGACTGTAGTTTTTGCGGTGTTACCTGTGGTAGTAGCGGTATTAACTGTGGTTGTTGCGGTGTTGGCAGTTGTAGTTCCTGTATTAACTGTAGTTGTTGCAGTGTTGGCAGTTGTAGTATCAGTATTAGCAGTGGTTGTTGCAGTGTTGGCAGTTGTAGTTCCGGTATTATCTGTGGTTGTTGCAGTATTGAATGTAGTTGTTGCAGTGTTGACCGTTGTAGTATCAGTATTAGCAGTGGTTGTTGCAGTTTTGGCAGTTGTAGTTCCGGTATTAACTGTGGTTGTTTTAGTATTGACTGTAGTTGTTGCAGTGTTGACCGTTGTAGTATGAGTATTAGCAGTGGTTGTTGCGGTGTTACCTCTGGTAGTAGCGGTATTGACTGTAGTTGTCGCAGTGTTGCCCGTTGTAGTCTCAGTATTAGCTGTGGTAGTTGCTGTGTTGGCAGTTGTATTTCCGGTATTAACTGTGGTTGTTGCAGTGTTGGCAGTTGTAGTTCCGGTATTAACTGTGGTTTTTGCAGTGTTGGCTGTAGTTGTTGCAGTGTTGACCGTTGTAGTATCAGTATTAGCAGTGGTTGTTGCGGTGTTACCTGTGGTAGTAGCGGTATTAGCTGTGGTAGTTGCGGTTTTGACTGTAGTTGTCGCAGTGTTGCCCGTTGTAGTATCAGTATTAGCTGTGGTTGTTGCGGTGTTGGCAGTTGTAGTTCCTGTATTAACTGTAGTTGTTGCAGTGTTGACCGTTGTAGTATCAGTATTAGCAGTGGTTGTTGCGGTGTTACCTGTGGTAGTTGCGGTATTAGCTGTGGTAGTTTCGGTATTGACTGTAGTTGTCACAGTGTTGCCCGTTGTAGTATCAGTATTAACTGTGGTAGTTGCGGTGTGCACAGTAGTTGTTGCAGTGTTGGCCGTTGTTGTTCCGGTATTAACTGAGGTTGTTGCAGTGTTGGCTGTAGTTGTTGCAGTGTTGGCCGTTGTAGTTCCGGTATAAACTGTGGTTTTTGCAGTATTTACTGTTGTTGTTGCAGTGTTGACCGTTGTAGTATCAGTATTAGCAGTGGTTGTTGCGGTGTTTTCTGTGGTAGTAGCGATATTAGCTGTGGTAGTTGCGGTATTGACTGTAGTTTTCGCTGTGTTGCCCGTTGTAGTAACAGTATTATCTGTGGTAGTTGCGGTGTTTAGAGTAGTTGTTGCAGTGATGGCCGTTGTTGTTCCGGTATTAACTGAGGTTTTTGCAGTGTTGGCCGTTGTTGTTCCGGTATTAACTGTGGTTGTTGCAGTATCGGCTGTAGTTGTTACAGTGTTTGCCGTTGTAGTATCAGTATTAGCAGTGGTTGTTGCAGTGTTGGCAGTTGTAGTTCCGGTATTAACTGTGGTTGTTGCAGTGTTGACCGTTGTAGTATCAGTATTAGCAGTGGTTGTTGCGGTGTTACCTGTGGTCGTAGCGGTATTAGCTGTGGTAGTTGCGGTATTGACAGTAGTTGTCGCTGTGTTGCCCGTTGTAGTAACAGTATTAGCTGTTGTAGATGCGGGGTTTATAGTAGTTGTTGCAGTGTTGACCGTTGTTGTTCCGGTATTAACTGAGGTTGTTGCAGTGTTTAGAGTAGTTGTTGCAGTGTTAACCGTTGTAGTATCAGTATTAGCAGTGGTTTTTGCGGTATTAGCTGTGGTAGTTGCGGTATTGACTGTAGTTGTCGCTGTGATGCCCGTTGTAGTAACAGTATTAGCTGTGGTAGTTGCGGTGTTTAGAGTAGTTGTTGCAGTGTTGGCCGTTGTTGTTCCGGTATTAACTGAGGTTGTTGCAGTGTTGGCTGTAGTTGTTGCGGTGTTACCTGTGGTAGTAGCGGTATTAGCTGTGGTAGTTGCGGTATTGACTGTAGTTTTCGCTGTGTTGCCCGTTGTAGTAACAGTATTAGCTGTGGTTGTTGTGGTGTTCACAGTAGTTGTTGCAGTTTTGGCATTTTTAGTTCCGGTATTAACTGTAGTTGTTGCAGTGTTGGTCGTTGTAGTATCAGTATTAGCACTGGTTGTTGCAGTGTTGGCACTTGTAGTTTCGGTATTAACTGTGGTTGTTGCAGTGTTGACTGTAGTTGTTGCGGTATTACCTGTGGTAGTAGCGGTTTTAGCTGTGGTAGTTGCGGTATTGACTGTATCTCTTAGTTACGCTGAAAAGTTTTAAGCCCCGCAGACTGCGGTAAATTGTTCGTCACTGAATAAGCACAGTCGTGTTGACGCAGTCATGAAATTTCTCAAACCGAAAAAATTTTTTTGATTAATTCCCATAAATTTTTGATTTTACTTTTGAACATTTTTAAAAGATTCATTCGAATTTATAATAGCGTCTTCGAATTGCCTATGATAAAACTTCAAGGCCTAATAACTAGAACTCTCAATGATGAAATAATAATAAAAAGGTTCTTTTCATGAATAAATACTCGCTAATGTCAGTCATTCGTTAGTGAATTATTGATTCTTCGAATAAAAAGGAGAAGATGCCAAGCTCAGGCCGGCGTTGTATAGGTGTCACAAAGTAGAAGATGAACTTAAAAAATTTGGAAATGAACAATAAAATGATATTTGAAAAATGGCATCTATAAAAGGAAAGTTCATTGTTAAAAGGAAGAGAAGCCCATGCGACAATAAACTTAGTTGAAAAGTTAATTTTCATAAATTCAATTGAAGTTTTATTCTAAAACTGAAACGACGATAATCTAGTTTATTAAAGTAGAATTTTTTATATGGTTGCTTTCTTCGGCAAGCAATGGTGCCTTTTTAGAAAGCAGCTTAAAAAATTTTAAATTATAGGCTTCTCTAGAGGTATAGTGAGCAGGAAGATCACGAGGATAGATACCAAATATCCAATAAAAAATATACTAGACACAAAAGAAAGGTAAATTTGGAAATAAAACTTTTTAGGAGCAATACTTACAAGTACTTATTAATGTAAGTTGTGCTTATGAAGGTTCGTTGTTTGATAAGCCTTTGTTTTTGGGGAGATGGTTGTAAAGTGAAAAGTTAATGTATGCCTATAGCAATAAGTTCAGTAAATAAATGACTTTAGCATGTTATTTTTTATATTCAGAATCAAAGTTTTGTGAAAATCGGGGGTTATGCATCAGTTTATTTATATAGTTGAGTAATAAGGGTTGAGGCCGAGTAGACTATAATAAATAACTTAAGAAAATGAATGACGAAGTCTGAGAATCGGGAAAAAATGAATACATTGTGGTGTTTAAAATTTTTATAAGTGAAATTTCCTAATTATGTCGGCCCCTATAGCTCAATGGTTGAGCGTTAGACTAATTATCTGAAGTTACCGGGTTCGATTCCACGTGGGCCGACAATTAGCACCTGTTCCACAGTTTTTTTTCCCTACATTAAATTTGTAGCAAGTGCTTTGATCTATAAGGAAAAGCGCTTCATAAATACCGCATTGCATTATATACAAGGTGGTAATAAGAAAGAAAAAATTTTAATGGGAAAAGTAAACAGTCACGAAATGGAATTTTGAAAAATTTTAATTAATAAGAAAAAATTGAGCTGAAATATGATTAAATAATTGATTGAGCTTTCTCGGAATTCTTTATAAAAAAATAATGTTCGAAAACTTATAAGAATCATGTATGAAAAACTAGAATCTTGATTGGAAATTCGATGAAATCCTTTGGGATACTTGGAAAGTTATTCAAATTATTGGAAAAATTATTTGAATAATTAAAATGATTTTTGATTATGTTTAAATTAACAAAAAAAAATTCTAAGGATTATAATAATTAATTAAGATATCAAAATAAATAACTAAATAATTCAAATTATTAAAAATATTATTTGAAGTAATTAAAAATTCATTTGAATTATTGAAAGAAATAAATTAAATTAGTAAAAAGTTGTTTAAAAAAGTAAAAAAATTATTTGCATTCGTAAAAATTAATCAAGTTAATGAAAAACTCATTTCACTGAATTGATTAATCATTATGATTAAAAGGATAATTTAGAGTATTTTATAAAGTTTCTCACCTACGAAGACGATGAAAAAGAGGACGAAAAATCGCCTACCCGCTTTCTCAAACATGTCTTACCAATTTTTCCGAAAACGTATTCAAATCGAAAAATTATTTCGAAAATTAACCAAGTTATTTCAACTTTATGATCTTCGAATGCTTGAATTGAACTACGAATATTTGAATCCCGAATCCTACACTGATTTTAAAGCTTGTCCACTTATAAACTCATCAGGCAATTTATAATACTTTAATCTATAAACTCATTCGTTAAATCAAATTTTAAGGGTGAATAGCGTGAACGAATTACTAATTCACCCATGTGGTAGCTCTATTGTTTTCTCTTCGTGGGGAGCAAGAGCTTCAACGTGGTCTTAAAATATTTTTTTTAAGATATGTTATTAATAGACTTTTTACTGCTTCACATGCCGTTAATTTATATCTTTTTTATTGAAGGTGTTCTTTATCTGTAGAACTTCAAAACAACAACAACACATCCTACAGTTTTTTTGTTGAAAATAAATCAATAAAAAGACATAAGTTGGGAAATTTGAAAGATGAAATCTGGAAATGGATTAGTTTTTTGACCAAGTTTTTTGTTCAAAGATGGAATAAAATCACTAAAAAAACATCAAAACCACATTGAAGATCCTATTAGAATCGAGTGAAAGAAGAAGCTCTCAGAAATGAAAGTTTCCTTTTTTAAACCAACCAACAGTCTTCTTGTGTACATTTCAAACCCCCAACAAAGCGTTATATAATATATTTTTAAACCATTAATGGGATAAAAAATGACTAAAACGACAAAAAAGAGAAACACAATATAATGAATCTGTCAAACTCCTCTTATTTAGTACAGGCCACCCTCATCATCATCATCACCTTAAGCTAACAATCATTTGTTGATCATGTTCTGCAAATATCGAGTACTTTAGTTAACTATTTCACGAGTTGAGTTTTTTCTTATTTTTATTACTATTTTTTTGGATTTTTAATTTTAAATATTGAATAAACGTGGAAAATTTTTTAAAAAAGGGTAAAAATTGGCACGAACACACTAATTTAGATATAAATATTGCGATATGTTTTTTTTATGTTAATAAAATTGGTCCGCATAGCTCAGCTAGTAGAGCATTAGACTATTTATCTAAAATTACCGGGTTCAATCCCGCGACAATTATGTACACAAGGAGTAGTGCCCTGTGAATCATCTGTTGAGCTAACTAAACCCCAATATGGAGCGACTGAAAGTTTATCTCAAAAAATGTTAATAAACGCTACTAAACTCAGTTCATACAGAGACATTCAAATCCCTAAAATAAATTTCAACTTTTTAGTCGGTCTTAAATCCACTTTTAAACAAGCCGCCATGTTCACTTGTCGTTCTACTCCATAAATTATTTTCATTGGTGTCATATATAAAACATAATGAATTATGAAAAATTTGTACTTATCGAAAATTTTAGCTCACAAATAAATTTTTATCTATAAAATTCTTATGTTTGAAGAAATAAACGAAAAAAAATGTTATCTTTATTTTTCTTTTTGCTAAACTTTTCAATGAGCTTAAATTTCAAACCCAAATAAATGCTACGTTTACACAGGGATTTAAAGCCGATACAAGCGAAACATTGTGAACTTTTATGTTAGCTAAAATTTTAAAATAATTTATAAATTATATAAAAGCGAGTTGTTTAACACTTTGAACAATTTGCGAGCACTTTATTGCCAATAAACGGCGATTAATTCTAATCTTAGCATAATTTGAAACGTATACCATTCATTTTTAGACATTAATATTCTCAGGTAATTCATCATTCTATTGAACTCTGAAAACTAGTGAGACCACGAATGATATAAATAAATTTTAATGACTTCTAAGAGCTAGATTGATCTTTATTATAATGGAGTCAGTTATATTCTCTGCACTCTTTGTAACCATTGGGTTTACATACGCTTTACTGGTCTATGAAGCAGTGGTTTTGCCATAGATTTCAAATAAAGAATCTTTTTTACTTGTCCAACACATGCTAAACGGACGTGAAACGGTGACGAAAGTATGAGAAACTTGCGAAAAGCTCCAAACCAACTATTTCTATTAAACTTCCAATGTCTCAAAACTACTAGCTCTTATAAGTCCCCAAACAGATCTGTTCAGTTTTTTCAACTTTTCAAGAACTCAACAAAGTTTCTTTTGACCCTAATAAGACCACTTGGTAATGTAAGACCACTTGGTAAGGTAAGACCACTTGGTAATGTAAGACCACTTGGTAATGTAAGACCACTGGGTAATGTAAGACCACTTGGTAATGTAAGACCACTTGGTAATGTATGACTTACGAAAAGCTTCGTCTCTTTTTTGAATAAATACTTTTTGTCGACCTTACTATTTGTTTTAGGTTATTCTACGTTCTTAATGGATAATATATTAAATACAAGTTCTTTGCCTATAATTAACCATGTTTTTTGTAATATTAAGAAGTAATTTTATGTATTGTATCCATATTTTTGAGACATTATATATATTTTTTAAAATAATTTCGCATTTTTTAAATTTTTAAGCGATTTTCAAAGATAAAATTTGTTGTCAAACTTAATTTCCACAATATTAAAGTGTCGATGAAGTATAAATAAGTTTTATATAAATAAACTCAATTCTTATTCATAGTAGTCAACGTCAATACTTTATCAATGTACAGCCTTTTTATTTTTACTTTTAATAAAACGTCACGCAAAGATTTTATTGCCAACTAACAACCAAAAACTTAAATTGTTGAAAACTAAAATTAGAAAAGAAACAATCAAAATTTTACTTAAAGGCTTTCTTGCAGTCCATAATGCTGGTGTAATTATATGTAATAATAGTTTCTTCGTGATGTTTTCTGAGTTCGCCTCTAGTCTCCAGTTGTTCTTTTTAGACTTTACAACACCCAAAAATGTCTCATTAGAAAACCCCTTTTCTCAAACTGACGAATGGCACGCTTGTCTCAGTTGTTTGCTTGTGTTTTTGCATTGTTCACCAGATGGAAATGTCATCATTCTTTTTATGAAACTTACTAGAAATATTATTTATATATTGGTAACTTTTCCATCAAGTTTTGATGACGAGTTGAGTATTTTTCCAATCTTTTTAGTTGAAGAGTCGTTGATTCACATTTTTAGTTTCTATTTTTGAATTTTTATCATATAAGTTCGATTCATGAGAAAACGGTATGTTTGGTTGATAGAAAACTTGAATTTTTTAACGAAGCCTTTTTTGAATTCCAATTGAAACGTTCATTTCAATTCATTCAACAAATCAAACAATATATTAATACTTTATGTCACTAAGACGTCTTAATAAGAGCTAAATTATTGGTATTTTATTTAGTAAAATTTTTTTTATCAAAAATTTTTATTTAAAAAATGTTCGCTCTATATTTATTTCAAAAAACATGAACATCTAGCTGAAAACGGTCCGTATAGCTCAGTTGGCAGAGCATTTGACTTATTATCTAAAGTTACCGGGCTCGATGCCCTGTTGGGCCGACAATTAGCATCTGTAACATAGTGTGTTTTGGCTACTTTAAATTGGTAGCAAGCACTTTGATCTACAAGTAAAGGTGCTTTATAAATATCATATTACATTACATAAGGGAGAAGAAACCTAGAGTTGTGAATGAAATCAGACATCATGGCTATATGTATATTTCTATCCGATCATTTGAAGCACCAGAATTTTCAAAATGCAACAAAAATTTAAGTTTGAATGGCTTTGAGGAAGTTACATCAGATGAATTACTCTATGCCATCCAGAAACTTCCAAATAAACAGTGTGAACACGACCCAATTCCAGCCTGGCTACTGAAAAAGAGAGCTACTATAGTTGCTCCATTCATTTTGAGTATCTTCAATCTATCTTTGTCACTGAAAGGGTTCCATGTCAATTCAAACATGCTTACGTCACACCGCTTTTGGAGAAATCAGCTCTGGACCAAGAGACCCTTTCATCGTATCGACCAATTTCAAACTTGAGCATCTTTTCAAAACTTCTTAAACGAATTGTCCTTCCAAGAATTTTCACTCACTTAAATAACAAGAATTGACTACCAGCTTTTCAATCAGCTTATCGTCGCCATCATTCAACAGAAACAGCATTACTAAAGGTTTCTACTGATGTTTTGGAAGCAGCTGACAAAAAAAAAATATCTCTTCTCGTCCTTCTCGATCTTTTATCTGCCATTGACTTAATAGATTATCAAATACTAATCAGGAGATTAAACGAATCATTTGGCTTGAATGACCTCACTCTTCAACAGATCATTCAACGTCAAATTCCCCAAAACAGAATCAACGCCAAACGGTTACTCAACTGGAGTACCACAAGGTTCTGTTCTTGGGCCGCTTTTGTTCATTTTATATACAGCTGCTTTGGAAAAGATTGTAGCTTCTTACAATTTGAGAATTCATCAATATGCCGATGACACTCAATTATATGGGCATTGCTCATTTGATGCTTCAATGGACTCGCAAGAAAGAATTTCAAAGTGTATTTATGGAATCGCAGCTCAGATGAAAGCCAACCAAATGAAATACAACAGTTCAAAACTGAAGTCATTTGGTTCTTAACATGTAGAAGCATATGCAAGCTGCCAATTCAACCAGTTCGTGTGCTAAATGATCATATGATTCCTTCTGATTCAGTTAAAAATCTTGGTGTCTATTTTGACAAAGATTTAAACACGAAGACTCACATAAACAAATTATTGCAAATGTCATTTGCATCATTGAGGAAGATAAGAAGCATTAAAAACTACCTGAACCATGAGTCACTCAAAACACTTGTATCAGCCTTGGTATTGAGTCGCATTGATTATGGAAACATTGTACTGGATTACCCAAGTTACAAACCCTGAATATCGAATTAGTGGGAAGAAAAAAGGGTAAACGAAAGGAATGAAAGGTGTGTGTGTGTGGATTGAAGGATAAAGCGTGAAGGGCAGGAAAGAATGAAAATTAACCATATTTGGACTGACTCTATACATAAATGGATATTCCAAAGTGGTCTTGAAGACTTAATCAGTTTAATGCTATTATAATAATAATCTTTATTTGTTTGTTACTCACATTATTGATGTTTATAATCTTTATACTGCGATTCAGTGGAGACTCCGAAAAACATATGTTTGAATAAAGTATTAATATTTTTAATGAAACTAGTCATGCTTAAGTAATTTCATCAAAATGAGAAAGACCTTCTATTTTTAAAATAAACTACAATGACTTCTAAAATTGCAAAATTTTTATATCCTATACAGGGATATAAAATTTCTTCATGATAAGAGTGGATAGAAAAACAAATATTCCTAGATGGGCATATATTTTTTTCAAAAACTCTTGTTTTTAAATTTTTACTATTAAAGAAAAATGAAGTAAAAACTTTGCTATTTTGAATTTTATTGAAAAAATCATTCATTTTGAAAATTAAATGTATAACTATCGTTTCAAGTACGAAATTGCTACAGGAGCAGCATGTTTTACTGGCATAATCTTCATTAATAGTTCCACGAACTTTTGGCGATTTTCAATTAAATTATCTTCAAGATCTAAACCATTATTTAAGAAGCAAAAAGAGACAAAAACACCAAACTGAATAATACCACTTGATTTTCTGTATCCTTTCACTTTTCTTATCTGCTAATATCAATAGATTTTCAAAAAAATTGTTCAACTAAGTTCTTAAATACGAAATCATATTGATGATAACAACCTGTTCATTTTTGGCACATAGTAATAACATCTCCACCTTCAAAAACTTAAGGCTTTTTAGAGAGTTTGTTGATCTAGCAGCTTTGAAGTGTTAATAAATTTTTAAAATATTGACCGGGTTAGTAAATGTATGTATAAGATAAAAAAACTATTTAGAATTAGTTACAAAAGTTACATACTCATTGAAAATTATTCTGCAACTATTGCCTTGTCTTGGCCCGAAAAAAGAAATGAGCCATCTTTTCGATTTCTTCAGAGTTGACTGAAACTCAACAACTTCTTCTGTGTAATTTATTTCTTGAGTTGAATAAAAAATTATTCAAGGTCTAACTAACTTAATACCATTATCATGAAGCTTTGCTCTAATCGTTGCTTCACAAACATTATTTATTTTGTTTGTGCCTTCACTATAGTTTTCTTCAATTCTTCCTTTGGTTTATAAATGTCATTTTGAAACAAAAATAGAATTTGGAAGTTTGTCTTTAGCGGTGTCGAATTTTTCAAAAGCAGACATAGTAAATCAGTCAGGAAAACCAGCACGTTTATATTCCTGACGTATCTTACTCCTTTCCAGTTCAAAGCCAGTTAGCTCTATGTAAATCTCCTTTTATAAGATTTCTTTTGTATTGTTTAGGGATAGCCAACATCCAATGGATTAGTAATTTTCTCTCTTTTTGTACCACCTTAAAAAATAAGGAGCCGTCTGGGTATCTAGATATTTGGGTATCAAGGAATTTAGTTGGATTTACTTTAACGGTCAATTTTATATTCTTATGGAAAGAGTTTAAAGCAGTGAAAAGAATATCGTTCTTGTTTTTTTTTCTTCTAAAATATGTGTCGTCCACATATCTCACATAGAATAGTGGGTTTCCAGGGACAACTACCTTTTCTTCCATATGGTTTAGAAAGCAACCAGAAACCACCGATAAAGGACCTTCCATGAAAACGCCATCTATCTGTTTATATAGTTTTCTATTTGCTAAAAAAACATTCACTGTGGTGGCTCTCAACAAGAGTTTTGAGAATATCTGTCTGCTGCACAGAGGTGAAAGTTTCTCTAATTTATAAATTTTTTTGGTGATGTAGTCAACGGTCTCTCTGATCGGAACATTAGAAAAGAGAGACTCAATGTCATAAGAGACATCTTCCTCGTCATGTTGGAGTGGGGGTAAACTGTTCAAGAGGGAATGAAAGGATTGCGTGTTGGAAATAGTAAATTGATTTTCAGCCAGGGGTTTTAGGTAATCAGCAAGGAATTTTCCAAGATTGTATTAACAAGTACCCGTTTGATCAATTATTGGACGTATTTTTAAATTATTTTTATTAATAACTGATAAATTTTCGTGTTTATGAGTTTTTACCGTCGCAAAAAATCTCTAATTTAATCTAATTTACATGATAGTCCTTCTCATTTCATAGCTTTTATGATATATCTTTGCAACATTCATGAACTGCAAGATTAGGAATTTATTATGATTTAGAAATGGTGTTACAGAATAGGCCTTATTTTATTAGAGTTGCTTACACATTTTCATTTTTTTTATTATCTCTTATTTACATTATAGTCCACGTCACTTTATTATTTTAGTGCAATAATTATGGGGTTTGGAATTAACTTTTAGCTGTTGCCATAGTAATATCAATAAAACGGTTTCTCATACTTGAAAATGTTACGTTGTTAACAAAAAGCTTCGTATCTTAATAAACTTACTAGTGTTCTGAAATTATATTCACTTCCTGTAAGCTTTCAGCAGCAACTTTCAGAACGCAGCAAATTTGAAACGCAAATTTTGACAAACTCACATAAACATATTTTATTGGTTGATAAAATTTCTATGTAACAGCTCATTTGTATGCAATTACTATGAATATAATTTTTTTACCATTCAAAATAAGGCAATAACGTTCTTAAAAAGTTTAAATTTCTGTTAAAAATATTTGCCACATCTTTGGTAGTAAATATATATAATTAAGTTTTAGGAAGAAGTTGTTTGAAATGTGAAGTTGGATGAGTTTCTGTCTTTTCCTTCTAGAAATGAGGTAGAAAAAAAACTGCCTAAAAAACGTGAAAAAATACAAATTGATTGTTGCATTGGTATTCACGATGTTGTTAGTGCTATCGCCAATGTAATAATGTTATTATTTACCAGAATATTATCACTCAATCAACATATTTTCTACATTCATCAAGAATTCTCGCACTTTTTTCTTTTAAAACTTGTTTCTCATTTAATATGCTTTTTTATGAATTCATACCTTTCCACAAAAACACATAGTTGGATTACCTCACCAATATTATCTGTTTTTTATCAATTAAGCAATTATGTATTCATAATTCTATTTAGGGAGATTCACGATAACTGTAAAATTTTAGTAAAAATTATTAAAAATTCATGGAATTTCTCTTCCAATATAGAATTATCATCGAAAGAGGAATACTGTCGTATTCGGTCGATGCAGCTATAATTTAATTTAGTTAGATTTGTTGGTAAAAAATGTGAAATATTTTCGGAATTATCATTTAAGGTCGAGTTCATGCTCACAACAAACTGCACGGATGCAAATAAGAAGGAATGATTAAGGTTCGAGTGCAAAAGGAAATTTGCCTTTTAAATTTCATATCTAGAATTTGATGAATGTTTAAATGACGATGATGTAGAAATGGAGTGATGTATTTATAAGAAAATGTTTGATGGAACGATGAAGAAAAATGAGAAAAATTGGAGTATTTGATGAAATTATTTGGAAGTTCGCATAGATATTTGTTTTAATCTGCAGAGTTTTCCTTGCTTCTGAGGGTTACAAGATCATTAAATTATTTTTAATATACTAAAAATAATTGCATCGTAAATATCAAAGCCTGTTACAAAATCATCAATTAATTCTTAAAAACATTCAGACCAAACTCGACCACATTAGGACATCATAAAAGACACAAAAGAATTTGTAAAAGCATATAAATGAAGACATCCCTACACGATTTTCGTTAGAAGCTCAGTGTCTAGCCACGCCATATACCATTACATTGGAGGCTCGAATGAGGTTTTGTATAGTGTTTGTTCGCATGGATGGGTGTTGAGATTAAGGCTAAAGAAGCAAGCTGGTAATTTATGTCACTACCACTTACTTACGTATTAATTGATTTTGCTCGTGCGATCTTTATCAACGTTTTTCAGTTTGTTTGGTATGTTATGTTTGTGTCGTTTTAATGCAAGTTTATACTCCCAAATTACTGAAGTTCCACGTATGTGTGTTAAAACTTGATATTATTGGTGTTATATAAAATACCTCAAAGAACGCTAAATTATACATTAAAAAAAAGTTTAATTTGCTGCGGGATAAACGACGTTTTTGAGACATCTAATCCGGCCAGACACCAGAACACACTGTGAGTGAAAAAGTGTCTTTATGAGTTTGCGCATAATAGCCAATGGATTGCTGATATTTATGTTGAAGACTCCTAATGGAGAGTTGTTATATGCATATAAATAAATAAAATACTGCTTACATAACAATTAATAGAAAAAATAATTTACCTATAAAATAAAAAATTTATGGCGTGATGATGATGAATGAAACGGAAAATTTTTCTAGCACAGGTTTATTTCTGATTAAAAATGAATTCCGAAACAATGTTTTGTATGTATAATTTTTCCCTAATGATCGTTTTTTGTGCGCAAGTGAAGAGTATGTGTGTATGTATGGATGTATGTATGAGGCTGCCTTTGAGATAAAATAGACGGAGCACAAGCGATATTTTGCTTTTCAAATTGGTATTTCACTCGGAAAATTAGATGAAATGGAGTTGTCAATAAATTTAATTGCAGATATAAATGTTAATTAAGAAAAAGTTGAGTTTGAATAAATAGGCATGTTTATAAATATACCAAATTCTTCAATTTGAAATTTTTTGTAATAAGTACAGAAAAAAAATTTAAAAATTTTAGTTACAATGTTGTTATTGAACATGCAAAAGAACTATCGGCATTAATAAATTTTTTTAAAAATTCAAAATTAATGAAAATGGAAAGGCGGGATAATTTTATGAGAACAAAAGGTTTTGAAAGATCAAGCAATCGAGAAAAAGTCAGACAACAATTCGATTTGAGAGTTCTCAAAACTGTGGTTGCATATTTTTTCAGATAATATTACTATTATGTGTAAATTTGCAAAAAATTGCTCCATTACTTGCAAGGCCGACAAAAAAATCTGTTGGGAAATTAATATAGCCTGAGAAAAAGCTTTCTGAAATTTGTAAGGGAGGATTTGTTGGTGATGTTCTTAAAATAATTTAAACAAAAGCAACTCAAAGGAATTGAAATTCTTTTGAATAATTCACAATCAAAGCAATTTACAAAAGCTAATTCAGGAAATATTTATTGCGAGCTGAGCAAACTTTGACATTTTTTGCAGCATAAACCAATTCCAGAACGGGAAGTCATACATTTTAAGATAAAATACACTTCAATTCCACTGATTTTAAAAGCCATGCGTTATTCTTTGAGGTTTTAAACTTGCTACAACTCTCGAAATGCATTTAATATAAGCTAAGAATGAATTTTGTCCATTTCAGTACTGGCCAAGCATCCAACTTGAAACGTGCTCAAAAAGATGACATTCTACTTTCTTGAAAACAAAAAAAAAACACAAAAATTCGAGATTATTCTTGTAGAAAATATCATTCTTCTTTGATCAAAGTGACTACCGACACAAAACAACAATGAACATGGAAAAAAGTCATTTGAAGAAGAATCAACAACAAAAAATACTGGAGAAAAAAATCTTGATTTTTGCATAAACCTATTGAACAAAATCTAGGCATATTGGAGCCACGTTATGTAGTGAAACAGCATGGAAATAAAAAAGAAAAAAATTAAGAATTATTTTGCGAAATTCTTCTTAAATCTTCTATGTATTATTTCTCTCGAAGCAAAAGGTTACTAAATAAATATTTCTTCTACGTTAACTTTGATTACGAGTATTTTATAACATCGAATTTCATATCGCTTTTAATTTCATAAAATTGCCGGTCTGAGAAAGCATCTTATTCCGAGATTAAAATCACTTTTAAAACAGCTGAAAAAAATCCTAAAGATTGAAATTCAATTTTATCTCAGAGATTATTTTCGATTAAAGCTTTGATTAACAATCCAATTATAATTTTTTAAGAGCCTTGGAGCTATTAATCATGCTTCCTGCAGGAAACCTTCATTCAAAACTCAAATATACCTTTATAAGTCCTATTTACATCTTAAACATTTGATCGAGAAAAAAAAGCTTTCTGGCAGATTTGAATGCTCAAGATAAATTTTGAGGTATTGAGATGCATTTGTTTCCATTTTAAAGTGCATATTTCCACGTTGGATAATATAGATTAATTCTGAAGATTTTTATCCTAAACTTTTTGCAATGACTTTTTTTACGTTAATGTTGATTTAATATGTATAGATTGTTTAACCAAATAAAAGATTATTGAAACAGAATCTGCATGGAAACAACAATACCTAAAGGGTTTTAAGATGACTTTGATCGATCTTGTGTTAGAACATACCTTGTATTTAAGCATGTACTTGCTTATTTCTGTTCAATAAATATACTTTATTAACACATGTATTTGCTCGTTTGTGTTCAATAAGAGGATTAAATTTTATATTGTTACACGCACTTCACTGTCTGTGTCAAAAATGCATCTCTCCGTGCCTAAAAGCCTTACTTTTTAAAGTTTCGAAAATTTTTTTGTGAAATATAAATGTAACGTTATTTTTGTTTCGTTTTGATTTTTTTGATGAAAAGTGAGCAAGCAAAAAAGTTGAATGGCGAAACAAATATGAGAATATAAAAAATTTTTGAAAAAAAAATTTTAGTTTTTTTTTAATGTGTGAAATAATAAAGCATTTTTACTCATCCAACATCATATATTTTGTTTGTTTTTTGTTCGAAAAAAGCATTTTTTTCAGAAAAAATTCTATTCAAAACTTACCTATAATTAATGTTGACGATTTGTATTTATATTCAGGATTTGCTAACAAAATCTTTTCAATTCCTAAGCACATAAATTCATAAATTGTTTCAAAATTTTTGGCTGAAACTAAAAATTAATACTTATTAAAAACCTTTGTTCAACTCGAAGCAATAATCGATGTATATTCTTCAATTAATTCAATAATTTAAAAAAAAAATTTAGACAAAAAGCATTACCATATAAACTAAAAGCGCCCAGAATTTTTGAAAATGCGACAATATTGAAAGAAATTAAAATAAAAATCAATCGGCTGAAACCAATGCCACAGACATTAGCTTCTGGGACTTGATTGAGTGTTGAGGAAGCAAAAATGAAGGGTAGCGACAGTTGCCTTGGTAATGGTTGCAACGGCGTTTGATCAAAGGAACAAGTAAAACCGTTAATCTTGGTTCTGAATTGTAAGTGCATTGTGGGCGTGTGTAGATTGTGAACGGTTTATGCATATTTGAAGTTGGCAATGGAGAAAGGTGGGCACTTGATCGATTGTGTTTTAGAATTGATTAGTTAACGCTTTGCAGGGTTTTGAAACCAAATTTGAAGGAATGCAATAAGAAAAGCTTTTGGAGGTATGATCAGCAGTGTTGTTGATTATAAAATCAATGCTATTTTTTTCAGGCCCATAAAAATAAATCTTAAATACCCTCATATTTCTTGTATTTTCTTAATAAGCTCGCCATAACCTTTATCAGCTTCATTAAAAAATTAAATCCAGAAAAGTTTCCAGTTTCGCTTTTAACGCACAAACTTTACAATTTTTATCAAATGTTTTTTTTTCACCGATTATGTTATATAGAAGTCTAAAAGGAAGCGAATAAAACTATCAAAAATATTTTTTGCAAAAACCAAAACATTTAAAAATTTTTCGTTTTCAAACTGCTTTTTTTAAAATGAAAATAAATTTGAAAAAGTGAAAGAATGAAAGAGTTTATAAATTAATCAAGCTCGAGTATCAAGAAATTCTACAGTGTCACACAATTAGGAAACCGCTCGAAAAATTTCAAGCTTTCAAGCGGGATTTTAAAGTGTTTAAATGAAAATTCATTTTTATGGCAAATTAAAAGTCGACTGTGATTATTAGAAAGTTTTAAGTGATTTCCTAAAAAAAATGTAGGTTGAGTTTAAAGAAAGGAAACCTAACGATAATGAAGGGGTCTAAGCTTTTTAGAAATTAAGAAAAGAAACTTTGAAAATCCGGTCATATTAAGTTGATAGTTAGCATTGATAAAATAAATTTATTTAGTGAATTTGATAATGGTTTTAGAACATTTTAAAACAGTAGTGGAAATTACTTTATTAGAGAGCTTTCCAGAATACGACTTCAAACTCTTTTCTATGATTTGAAGTGACTAATTGACACTATTTTTCTTATTCAAAAAATGGCTTCTAGATTATTCATTGTAGATTTTCTCAGTACGTAGAAATTCGAGACTAACTACATTGGTAAAAAATTCTTATTTAAGATAATTCTATCTTTATTATCCTATTATCCAAAAAACAAACACTGTTGCTAAAAAATCGATATCTTTTGTAACACATCAATTTCTAATAACTTCTTAGCACATCACTTTTTGAATCATTGTTTTAGTCACAAGGTGTGATGCAAGTGATTTTAAAATCTATTGATAAAACAAAAAAATCTACGAGTGGTGGTTATTGTTAATATTTTTGATTTATGACTTGGCGACCTTTGCACTTCATATTAAAACATTTTTAAATACGGGAATGTGTATTTTAAAACTATTTTTAAAAATAATTATTCAAATCCATCCACAAGGAAGCTCATAACATTTTTTTGACCTCAGTTAAGAATCAATTTTACTATTAGAATAGTGAGCCTTAAAATTGTGAATCATAAAAACACAACGTTTGGGTTTTTTATTTTGACGAAACTTTTCCATATATTCTTATATCATCATAAAGTAACTAATTTTGATACTTTTACTATTAATACTTTCTCATAACTTTAATTCAAATCGTATATTTATATTTTTTGTACATTCCTATGTATATCTTTTCAAATGATTGAAAGTTTTAGAAAAAAACCTAAATTCCATATAAAATACAGGGAACTAAATAAATTTAAAGCATGAAGTGGGGAAAAGCTTTGAAAATATAACTCTTGAAATATAATCGTATCATTTTAATCAAAAATTTGAGTGATGTGGCATTATGGAGTAGAGAAAAATGGATAAACATCCAGCCCTAAAAATGAATCTCCAGTAGGTCATCTATAAGAAAATTCATTTTTGTTCTATAAAATCTATTACTTGTGTTGTTTTAGCCTTCGATCCGTCAAATTTTTGTGTTTATTTTTTTCTATGAGCTTTTCTGTTACTTAAAAGTTTGTTTAAAATTTTATTGTTGTTTTAGAAAAAATTTCAATTCTTTTAAAATTTTTTTCTTTTTAAACTTGTTCTTGGGATTTTCTGATCACATAAGTTGTGTGGGTGAAGTTTTTGTTTTTGAATTCTATTTACCGCTTCTGAAAACCAACTCTGTCTTTATTTTTTCAAAAAACTGACATTTTAATCAAAAAAAAATTTCAAATAAAAACTAAATCTTCTCATGAAAGCGCTCACAATATGCATTTTTCGTAAGCATCAATGCAGAAAAGCCCTTCATTCTGGTAATTAATTCCCAAGTAGCACTCTGTTAGGTTCGAAAACACACCTTTACAAGCAAGGATTCCACTCCTTTGTAATGATATTTTTAATTATATAGAAAAGAGAGTCTATATTGAGTTATATTTTGAATTAATTCATAAGAGACTGGAAGAGTTCGTTCACATTCTTTGCAAGGTTTTTTCGGAGTTTTACAGTTTAATCTGTGATAAAATATGATTTCAAGTTCAGTTTGTTTAACCCCAAACAAACAATTTAATCTTTATTGACAAAAACATTGCTAACTTTACAATATTAAAGTTCCAGTCCATCGGAGAGTATCATTTTAATTAAGGTTCAAGTTTTATCAAAAAACGAGATTTCCCGCGAAAAGATTATAAAGTAAAATGTATAAAACTATCATGACCAGTTGAATAATTTTGAAATTTCCATTTTTTGACATTTTTAAAAAAAAAACGTCACCACACAGGCATCTTTCATTTTTACGTTGCATTTGATGTCGTCATATTTCAGTTTCTGAGACCATTGCGCCACCGATGCTAATTGATGATGATCTCTTTTTTGATAAAATAAATGAAAAAATAACCAGAGTTGTGTTGAACATTCTAGTTTTGTCTCTTGAGGTTTTAATTACAAACTCCCCTAAGGTGAAGAATTATGGGTAAAATAATAACATATAAAATGATAATATTTATTTGTATAGCGCCAAAAAAATGGGATGCATGTAGACAAACTCATTTAACTTATAATGGATGTTGAAAAAATAGTCAAAAAACTTTGATAATTATATATTCAAAACAAAAATTATAGAAACTACCAATTTAATAATAATTATTGTCAGAGGTTTCATTATGACATCAAATTTAAAAGTGGCTATTTATTTGAAAAATAAACTTAATAAAACTGAAGTGAATAATGCTTTAAACTTCAAAAAATAAGGAAATGTCAGACAATTCTGCAAAGATTTAGCCGTATCTCCACCGCAGCAAAGTGACTTTTGAAATATTTATCTTGTGTTAATGCTTGTAGAATCAGAAAAAAAAACATTGATTGATGGTTTGGTATGAGGTTTTATATTAAAACTACAAAAAATCACATATTAAAAAATTGGAAAACTTAGTTTACATTTTATGTTCAGTGCCTCTTGTGTCGAAGATCTTTTGGTAAAATATTACTTTCATTTTGTTTTTTTTCATTGTTTTCATAATTTTTTTATTGAATTAAAAGAATATTCCATCATCACGGTTTGATATTGAAATTCCCTTTTAAACTTTAAAGATGTGATTCATTGATCGATTATTTTGAAACTCGAATAAATTTTATTTTTTAAATTAATTTTTGAGTTTTGGTTGCAATCTTCAAACCCAGGTGCTATAATTAAAACATGGCGGGCTTTTCAATCAGTTTGTGCTTCTCATCACGTAACTGAAACTATTTTGGAACAATTTTTCAATAAACTTGAAAAATTTTATATTGAATCTTTTCAAAAACTCAAAATGTATTCTATTATGAGAACTTCTAAGAGAAATATGTACGTTAAAATATATAAAAAAATTGAGAATCACTCAAAACTATTGTTTTTTCGCAGTGAAAGCCCTGAATGAATGAGGCTGAAGAAGTGAATGAATAGCAAAGGTGGTGTATTGATACGTGTAAAACAAACTTTACAGGACTTTTTCACGTATAAAGACTTTCCAAAAGTACTTTTATACAAATTAAGATGGAATTCTTCGCATCTCTTGATTGCATTGTCCACCCAGCGTTGATGATCAATGGCTCTTTTGCTCCCTCAACTTTAAAGATATTTTGCTGACATATTTTTTGAAATTCAATGCCACCTCTGTTAACACTAACACGTCACATGAGTCTATGCATTTGGGGTTTCCATCATTTTGTGTAGTGGTAAAAAGATGGTTTTTTTTGAAAAAAAGTAGATAAATTTTGCATATATTTCCAATATTTGCTTAAGTCACTTTTTTAAAAATAAATTTAAAAAATGTAAACCTTCGAAAAATACGCACAACCTTGGAGACTTTTGAAAGAAAGCATTTTCAATATAAATTATTTTTTAAACAGGCTTTCCGCATCTCAATTTGAAAAAAATTTAGAAAAAAACTCAAAATTTCATGGAAATAAACAAACAGTTGCTTAAAATCAATTAAAGATAAAAATCAAAGAAAATAAGCCACCGTGTAAGTTATCGTCCAATCAAAAGCTTCAAAAATAGGTCATAATTTAAGATTTCCTCATGCTTTAAAACTGCGAAACTTTAATCAGAGAAAACGTGGGTAGGTGTAAAGAAACAATGCTAATTTCACCTTAATTAGTCGCTCTTCTCGTGACTCAGGTGGCCTGTAATAAAAGTTGCTAGTAGTGTTACTGCAGTCTGATTGTTGGGATGACTAAACTCTCCTTGCATCCATCATCTTCCTAATGGAGTTGAAATAGCTTGTCTGCTTAAAAAAATGATGTTGAGTTTTTAAATTTTTCTTTTTTCCTATCGATCAGTCTCTCAGTTTATTGCACTGTTTTTAGCATTAAAATTTCTAAGTCCCTCTATTGGCTTCGCAACCAAAAATCTTTTCGAGGGCTCTAGTGACGTCACAAAAAAAAATTGCTACAAAAAAATTAAAAAATTATGAGTAGTTCAACAAAAAGAAACTTAAATAACATTATGAATAGGGCATTCAAGTGCTATGTACCGAACAGAAATACAATTGAGTTATAATTGGAGAATGAAATAGCAAGGATGGACAGTAGATAAAAGATCTTTGTCACTCAATTCAAACGCACATCTGCCATTCAACCTTTTACCACCACTTTTAATTTTGTCTTTAACGACAAATGAAGCTTCGTTTTTGGCTTTTTTCCCCTTATAAAACAACCTTCGATCACATTTTCACTGTGCTGTCTTTTTTACCTGAGAGCTTTTTGTAACATATCCAAGAATTTTTCAGTTACATTATATTTCTTCGAAATGATTACTTCAAATGAAAATCCTCTTGGAACTATTTTGGATCTGTGTAAGACTGCAGTGATTTATAGATGGGCCGTTTCATCATTATGAATGAAAAAACTGTGGAAAAAAATTAATGCTTCACAAAAAAAATCTATTTTTTTGAATGGGTTTTGAAATATTTAAAAATTCTCAAATACTTTTTGGATTAATTTTTCTTACAATTATATTTGTATTCGATTAGAGAATCTAAAACAGTGTCTATTCAAGGCAGAAATTTTGACCAACTTTTATAAAATGAGATTTCCGAAATGTTTTTATTCTCAGTTTAATTAACGATAAAAGCATAATGGTTCTCGAATATTATTTCATTGTAAGGCATGGAAAGACTCTGAAGACATTCATATCAAATAATTTTTTTTGTGATGAAGGCTTTTTCAAGGTTTATGCAGCAAAAAAAATTTTTCAATTAAAATATCTATTCCATTTGTAACAATTCTTTCCGCATGTTTACTGCTGATAATTAAAAAATCTGACCGAAACGATTATAGTTTAAAAACAATTTTTCATAATTAAATTCCAATGTTATTTATTTCAAGAAATTGCACGAGCCTCAATTATAGCTCTAATCCCCCCGAATTAATGACTGGGTTTTGAAAGATAAATAGCTGTAATATATAACAAAATTTCTTCTATAATCAATTTTTTATCAAAAACTTCAAAATTAAATCTTTATCTATTGAAAGCAAAGCCCCAAACAAAGCTTTGGCATCTCGGAGTGAAACTATTTTTCATACGATAAAGTCATATTTCTTCACGCGATTTGTATTTTAATCTCCAAAACTGGTATAAGACATTTAAAATTCACTCTTTTATTTACCATAAATCCCTGTAAACTCTGCGAATGATTTATAGGTGTATAAAACGGAAGACTTCATACACTGCAGCATAAGCCATAATTACATTTTTAGCTACTCCTTTTAATTGAATTCCCTCGAGTCAAACTTCCACAATCGTTGAAAGAGGGGAAGACTTTAATTATTAATTTTAGTTTAAATATTAAACATTGCTAAATCTTTCAGAAATGAACAGACCGACAGATCTTAAACTGTGGGCAAGCACAGTGACCCAGGTAAAAAATGGTATTTAAAACTTTTTTCACATCTTATAACTTATTCTTAAAATACTTTCAATGTTTTTTTGTTCAAAAATCCGATTCAACACCTAGTCTTAAATATCCTTCTCAAGCACGTAAAACTCGTATAAAAAACAAACAGCGCACAAAACGCCAACAATTTTTCACTCAGTTGGGAGCATCGGAAAAGTTAGAATGCCAGTCATTCTCGATGGAGATGGATGAGAGGTGGATGGTTGTGTGGAGAAAATGGGGACTGCAAGCTCCTATCATTACAATCAAACACCCGTACCCTCCTAAGATTGATATCAAGTTTGAAAACAGAATAAGGTTGGTGTGGGGATGTTATTGAGTGGTGTTGGTGGGGTGGTGTTGGTGGGGTGGTGTTGGTGGTGAGTGCTGGTGGTTAGTGGTTGGTGTTTTTGTTTGGTCTGGGTTGGTGGTGTCAGTAGTTATTGTCGTGTGATGTTGAGTGGGGTTTGATTAGTTGAGTATGGCGAGTTTTGGATGGTTGGTAGGTTATTTAGCTGATAATGTTTTGATAGACAGAATTTATTTGGAGTTTAATTAATATGTTCCCAAAAATATCCATTAACCTTCAATGGTTGAAAAAAATTTAGAGTTTTAGTAATTTGCCTTGGCTAATTTAAAATTTATGTCGGCCTGAGAGATTAAGTTAAACAACGGAAAAGGCCTTTATTTTATGAGGGACTCTGCCTCGTCGAGCTTAGTTAAATTAAGAAATGTCCAAGATTTGAAACACTGCATACTTGGTCAATGGAAGCTTGTCGATAAAAACATTGTTAAAACAAAAATGAACCTATGTATAAAAGCTTTGTATTCAGAATGACTATGAAGCTATAAATATTACTCTAATAATTGAGATTGGTTAAGTATTTGAGATCAATAATTAATTAACACATAAACATTTGAAAACTTTTTGACTTAATGAAGAAAACACTGGGTTCTTAAACGAAAAAATTTTAGAAGTCTCTTAATAAACGCTCGTCTTTCCAACGAAGCAACTCAAACTGTTTTGGGCTACAAAATCGAAGTAGTTTGGTTTCAACGAGTGATGAGTGGTTTAAACGTAATATATTTTTTAAAATTAAATAATAAACCTATTATTATGATTATAATATTCATTTATAATTTGAATTTTTTCAGATAAAAAATGCGCAAAAAGTTTTTAAATTTTAAAACCACAAAAAGCCTGAAAAATTATTTAATGCTTTGTACAAGTGTATGTTACTAATAGCATTTCAGACTTCCAAGTTTGAGTTATGTTACTCACAGTCATCAATTCTCCGCAGCGTGGAACGTTTTTTTGTTTTTTATATTATTGAAGTATATATCAAAATTTATTGTATATTGAAATTTATTCTATATTTCGTGTTATTGTGTTTATTTTTGAATTTTTGTTTTCGATGAAGCCCTTTTTTACTTAATAATTCCCATTTTGTAGTTTATTTCGATTTCCAAATATTTTTTTAAATTCCCATAAGTTTTTGTTTTATATTTTGTTTTGATTTTTATAATTTATCAAATATTTGAATTTATTTGATAAAATTGCATCTTATTTTAAAGCTGATCATTCGATGGTCGAAATCCTACGCAGACTACATTTAGGAATGAATTTTAAAAAATTCTTGCCATCAAAAAAAAAATAATTCAATTTTACGAAAGTGAAGTGAAAAAATGCAAATGATTTTGAGGAAAAATTGAATAAAAACTCCTTTAAGTTGAAACAGACGAATTTCAAATGCGTAAAATGATTAGAGTACATGAGATTAGGATTCAAACCCAGCTTTTTTTGTATAATCAGAGGTAGAAAATATTATTTTGGACGCCGCAGAATGGCTGTTTCGTGTGTTTATTCCCAGCAGGTTGGCGTATTGAAGTTTAAAAGAGTTGAAAAATGAAGTGCTTTTATGAATAAATAAAACAATGAAAAAGATAAAAAGAAACAACAATATCTAAAAAATGCCGCATGATTATCAAAAAAAAATCGTAGAGATAATAACGAAAAAAAGATTGTTTGAAGAGGAGATTTTAAGAGTAGAAACAGATAAAGAAAGGCATTAAGGAAAGACGACGATAAGAATAATGCATTAAAAATACAATAAGAACTGCAATAGGGGAATCTTGAGAGCCATGATTGAAATAAATACTAGGATTGAATTATATCAAACATATAACTGCAACACCTTAGTGGAGTTTACTTCTTTTTAAAAAAAAATTCAACATTCACTTCAGTCATTGTTGTTTCTTCCCCCCGTTAGAAAGTTAGGTGTGAATGTATTTTTCTTTATTCCTTTGAGTGATTTTATGAAAATTCTCATAGATTTATCCCAGCTTTGTATCAAAATATATTTATGAAAACCAAAAAATAGAAATTTACACGCACAATGAATAGTTGAATCCTATAATATTTATTTATTTCATGGAACTATTTTCATAATTTGAAAGTGAAAAAAAAGAAAGTTTTAGCACGCAATTATAAGATGGGTAAAGTGAAGACGCATTCAAAAAGCTTCTATGCCTTTGAATCGTACATATGTTCAAGTTATTACCTTTGGGAAAGCTTTAAAAAAGTTCCATAATGATAAAAAACAAAAATAATAATAAAACCAGAAAAAATAAAAATAAGAGAAACGATTGTCGTGAAAATGGAATGGAAATGATAATAGTAAAGATGATTGAAATGAGGGAAACTTTTGACTAAATAGGGTACTACTAATAACAGAAACAATAATAATTTTGATAATTAAAAAAATTAATAAGTAATAATAAAAATAATAATAATAATCATTTTTCAAAACTATAATATAAAACTTCAGAAAAAATAATAACTACGATAACAAACAAAAACTAAAACCACAACCCTTGAATGCAAAAAATTACGAGAGAGAACATATATCGGAAAAATTATAATTAAACATTTATCTATCTACTTATCCATCTTTAAAAAGCCGAAGGAGGCTTGAATGAAACAATAAAAATTAAATAGATTAAAAGACTTCGGCCATCTCCAAACGCTCCCCACAGACCTTTTTAATGCTTAGTCGATATTGGGGCTTGATTAAAAGTAAAACGTACTTAAATATAAACTTTTAATAACTTCTAAAAGTTTAAATGTTTTCTCTCCTGTTTGCTAGGGTTTTTTTCTGTTTCGATTGAGTTCCATTTTCCATATTTGATTTGTTATATATGTATTCGAGTCGGTCATCTTTTGGATCATTTTTAAGTTAATATTGTGCTTTTGATTAAATAGATAAAATCTTTGTTCAAAAAATATTTATTTCTCTACATTTATATAGCGCGTTTTTCCAAAATCGAACATGTGTCAGAGGCTCTTAGAGATACCAATATAAAATTCAAAAAATTTTGAAACGAATACAAACAAGTTTTGAACAAAACCATAAAACTCAAGTTTTTTCATACTAACATATTTTTTCGAATTGATTTTTTTTCTGAAGCCAATGTTAATTTTTATTGAGTACAAATAGTTTTGAAGTTATGTCCGCCCTTTTCCTGGGTTTTAGAATCATGGTCAACTCAACAAACTTACAAAAAAATATGCCAAAAAATGCCATCTTCTTTATAATAATGAATTTTTAAAAAATAAATTAAAAGCAATAGACATAATTTTCAAAGATATTTTGAGTAGATTCTCATGTGTAAATTATTAGCAGGAATATTATTTATTATGGAAGATAATTTTTTTAGAATATTCTGGAAGTTGAATTTCTTATGCAAGAACACGATCAAAACTTATTATTGGAGCAATTGTTTAACGTTTTATTCATTATTTTTTATTCCAAGAATCGTTTGATGACCCACCAAAATTTTTAAATCGTTTTAAAGTAAATTCAAAAGTTCTCATCATATAATGGCGTCTGAAAGATTAAAAGTGCATTAAACAAAAATTTAATAATTTCCAATGTTATTTATAATTACTGGATGGTATCGTCATTCGGATGAAGATTGATATGACGCTGAAGTAGGTTTAGTTCTCTTCAGAATTGATCAGCTAAGCTTTGCGTTCATATCAAGTGAAAATTTTTTAATTACAATCTATATGAAAGCACTGTCGGAGTTAATTATATCCGCAATATATTTCGAGGCATTTCAAAGTGCATTTAACTATAGCTTAAAAATCTGGATTTTCTCTGAGATCTACACGATAGGTTATCTAGTTGCAAAAAGTCGATTAAAAATTGACTGGAAATTTGAAAAGCTTTTGTTGACAAAATGTTCAAATACTCCAATTTTCAAGTGTTTAATCTCTAATCATTTGGACTGACATTTTCTATAACCATTCGAACTAATATTTTCTATAATCGTTTGAAATAAAATTTCCTATAATCATTCAGAATCATATACTCATAACCACTCAGACTCATTTTTTGATTAAACTCAACCATGACAAAACATTATAAATTAAAATATCAATCCATCACAATCGACCACCCACGATTCGCAGTCACAAAGTCTTGAATGCTACAAACAGTGGATGCTTGAGAGTTTTTATTGATTAAGCATATGATATAGCAAACATAACAGTACCAATATGATGACGACTCATGGGGAAATAAGAAAACTATACTCATCCAAAACTCTAGCGTTTGTTTATCAATAACTGCCTCAAAAAGTTCCTCACATTTGATGTTTTGTTGAGGAAATTGTTGTAGTGTTTGTGAGGTTGAAAAATGTTGGAAGGTTTGTGTTGTAATGTTCTATTTGTTCATATTATTATCTCATATTGTTGCATACCGAGCTTTTATATGTGGTTGTACAGGGTTTTTTAATTTATTCTTTACATTTTGACGCTGATTATAATTATTTGAATGCTGGACTTTGAGTTCTGGGTTCAACGCCACTATAAAAATTATTTATTATTATTATTAGTTATTTTTTAAAATTCTTTGAAAAAATATGTTTTCGATTGATATAAAACATCGATTATTTGAATTATTAGTATTATTGTAATTTTCTTATTTCATTTTTTTTATTATTATGCTAGTTTTTATTGTTGATATTTTAGATTTCATCCTAATGAATTATGACAAAGTTGAATTTGTCGAAAATTTTAGTTTTTTGGAAAAACATATGTATCTAAAATCTTCCTCATTCTACGATAAAAATCAAGAAAATTGAATTCTCCTATTATTTTTACATTATCAGTATTATTAGTAGTTTATTAAAAACTTATTTACTGTTTAACAAAATAAAAAAAATTAAAAATAGCGGCAGAACGCACCCTTTATTGAAGGCATCAAAGAGTCCAATGTGTTTATTGTAGCGATTTAAGATACTACAGGAAGTTGAGTTAAATTAGAACATTATCGCCTACAGTTAGTTACTTTAGTTCACTTTTTATCACCGCAAAACGCAGCAGAAGTCTGATGAAAAAGAATAAACTAGGGATAAAACTGCACAAAATTAATGTGATTAACCAAATTTCGTCGTTGGCATTGTAATTTTTAAAATTTTCAAATTTTTTTTTCACCATTTCTCTTTCCCCCCTCTTGAAATCTCACACCAACTTCCATTAAAATTTACACAAGAAAAAACAGTTTATTCGGATGTATCGAGAGTAATTTGTTATTTTCCCGGGGTATCTCTTAATGATCTTTTTATGATGGCTTGCGTCTGAACTGCCGCAGCGAGTGCAAGCGTTTATTGCTACAGATCTTGCGTCGATTAACTCGACTGCTGAATGATCAATTTAACTAATAAAAATTTAATCTTTATTTCGATATATCAAAAAATGATGTGTGTTCTTTAGTGTGTTAAAGAAAAGATCTTTGTGTGGTTGTGTTGCTTATTTCATTGTTTTCCAAAATTTTGAAAAGTAATGAATGGTTTTAAATCCTTAATATTCACAAGGAAATGATTAATATGCAAAAGTTATTTTGGAAATTATGATTCATCATTTGAATAAAAAACTAATTAATAACAATTCATCTTCATGAATATTCATTTAATTTTAATTGGCAGGTCTGTGGGAGGAGCTTCAATAGAATTAAGTGATATAAGGGCAGAAGATGATGGCTGGTATGAGTGTGTGCCCATGTATGTACCCAAATATAGCAACAAAGTCTATAACAGCAACCATCACAAAGAACAAGAACGACCCAAGAATAAAAAGAATAATAAAAATAATGAAAATAAAAAACATAATGTGAATAATGGAAAAAATAAAAAAAAAAAAATGAATGATGAAGAAGAAGAGGAAGATTTTTTGAATGTCGAGAACTCGTGGGTCCATCTAACTGTAAACTGTAAGCCACTTTCATATTACCTTTTAAAAATTAGAAGCAATTTTTCAATTATAAGCATACCGTTTTTTATGTGAGTTTTTATGATATATTGAGTAACTTTGAGAAAAATATTAACCGTGATGAAACAAAACGCACTAAAAGTGGCATTAAAGAATCACTTTAAACCGTGTGTTGGGAGCTGTGCTGTTGTTGAGCTCTTCAAACAGACTTCTTTTGCTACTTTTAAATGCTTCAAACACTTCAATACTTCCAGAAGATTTAATTTTTTTCTTACAATGCTATTTTTCAAATTAACTTTTAAACCATGCTGAGCATCTTTTATGTATAAACATTAAACGGTTTTAAACTCGTTTTAAAGTGATTTTACAAAAATGAACTGAAAATGCATGAAAGAAAATTTTTTTTTGTGACAAACGAAATTCTGACGATGCAAAGTGAACTATTTGAACAAAAACATTGAAATAAAATAAAGAACACACATTGGAAGCATATTTTGATAAGAAGAAAAAAACAAAACGACACAAAAAGGGAATAATTTTCAGATAAGTCTTGTTAATTGTCGATGAGTTAGATTTTATCTGCCCATACGATCGTTAGTATAGATTAATGTAGCCCAAATATAATTTTTATATTGTTCCGAAAGCATTGGAATAATTTTGTTGTTAATATCCACAAATAAAAAGGCGTTTGTGAATGCTTAATTAAAAATATCTGTTTTTAGTTTTTTTATTTTAATTGTTTTTTTTTATTATTTTTTTATTTTGATTTTTTTAATGATATTTTGATTGGGAAATATCTGAAAAGATCAGCAAAGGGATTATAAACTAAAAATAATGTGGGAGGAATTATTAATTAAAAAAAAAAATTAAGTCTTATTCACCATAAAAACAAAAACAAAAAAACAAAAAAAAATCATTTATCAAAAAAAAACAAAAAACAGGAAATACAAATAATGAACATCAAACAATAAGAATACATTTCAAAAAAATCCAAACAATTAAAAATAAAAAAACGTTGAAAAGTGTCAAAATTGTGCGCAAAAGTAGCCAAGCTATTGATTATACTGGCGATTATTTATCGGCTAGTAAGCTCCTCACAAACTATCATCTCCTTGAGGTGTTTCTGCACAAATTGTTTCCAATCTACATAATAATTGGCCTCCATCTTTTTTTGCTTTTTTGTTTGTTTTTTTTAAGATAAAATTTTTTGTTTTTTAGAATTTGATAAGTTATTTTTACCATGCTATTTTTCAGTATTTGTTTTTTGTAGTTTCAAATAAATCAAACATTCAAAGAATTTTTTTGAAACTTTTTTTTTTAAATTTAAGAAATTCACAAAAATGTTAAAACTGAAAAAAGATGGTTTTGTTTGAACTGAATGCAACTTAAAAACTAACAAAATAACTAGTTGGTTTTTTTAGTGCTTAAAGTGATATTTTAAAAACATTTAAAAAAGAATTATTTAAATTGAAAATAACGTTAGAAAAAGTTTTTGCTGTGAAATTTGAAAGATGCTTTGAAGCGATATTGGCTTCAAATGTATCGGCAATCAATTCAATTTTTTTTCGAAAAATAATCAATAACAACAAAATAAAATTTGACAGATGAAAAAAAAATTGATGTTTTCCAAAAATAGAAGCGAAAAATATTTTTTGAAAAAATTATATTTATTGTTTTTTGCCATGATACCAAAGATTTTTGAAAGCACGTAAAATCTTTAAAATTTTCAAAAAAAATCACCAAAAAAAAAATTTTTTTTTCTGTTTAGTTTAAATTTTTGTTCAAAAAATAAGAAACTCGTTTGAAAAATGAAGTATTTTGTGCAAGAAATAGAAAACTCGTTTTAAAAATGGAGTATTTTTGTGCAGATGATGGAACTTAATAACAAACCTCGTATGGATATTTCATCGTTCTGATGAGCAATATTGAATCTTCGTCATTTTTTTTATTTTCCACTTTTTTTCGTTTTTTAATTATTATTCAAATTTTTTTTCTAACTTCCATTTTTTTTGTGAATTATTTATTATTGCTTTCTTCTCTGTAATTTCATTATGTTGTGTTTGGGAGTTATTTTTATGATGTAATGAGCATTAGACGAATTGATTAATACATCTGTTTTTAAACTTGTTAATATTTTAGACAAAAAAATTTTTTTTGTTTTTTTTTACAGTGTAACTGTTTAGTTATTAGTACAAATAAAGCATTGCTTTATCGGTTTTTTTTTTTTGAAAACTTGCAAAGCAGAATGTTTTTTCAGAAGTACCACAAATATTTGAAAAAATAAGTTCAGAAAGTTTTTTGAAAATAATTTCAAAATTTTTTGTCAAAAAACTTCATTTTTTAAATTCAAAATTGAGTTCGAAACAATAAATAAAAATCTAATATGTGTATAGAACGAAAAAAATAATTCAAAAAAAAGAAGAACCACCAGAAAATTCTTGTGACAGTCGAGTACAATTTATTTTAAAAATGACTTAAAAAGAGCAAAGAAAATTAGTTTGAAAATATTATTTTGTAAAAAGCATCGTTACCTTAATTAACGAAAAAGTACTAATAAAACAATTATTGAAAAAAATGGTAGTGAAAAAAATATTAATTGCATATTTTTAGCTCTTTGTTTTCAACGAGATTATTGCAATTGGGAGATGGCGTGAAGAGAGGAATATACCATTTTATCTCATTTCTTAATGATGAAAATGCCCGTGAAAACAAATAACGATATTTGAAAGAGTAAAGCCAAAGCTTATCATTAAAAAAAATGATGAGAAAATAGTTGAAAAATAATCAAAACAAGAAAATATAAATCATAAAAATCATAAAAAAATAAAAAAATAAAAAATAACAATAAAATGATAAAAAAAATATAATATGAAAAAATAAATAATAGCATCAAAAATACATCACCTGCTTCAGCAAGAACTGCCAAGTCCTCTCCACTTGTTTATGTAACTTTCCAAAGCTCATTTTTGCTAGTTCTTATGCTATCATGCTCATATTACTGCAAATAACACTCATATTAACATTATTATCAGTTTTGATTCTGGTATCAATCTTATTACTGCTAATCATATTGATAAAACTATTACTACTTATACTAAGATTAACGTCAATTTAACACTATCATTTGAATATTTACGTTTGGATCAAAAAATTAAAATTTTAAAACTGATATTAAAAGTAATAACTGAAATTCACTTGATGAAGTACAATAGCCTGAATCTAAAAGTAAGGACAACAAACACAAAATATTACTTTTTGAAATTCACTCCATATATGATGTATTTAAAAAACAAGGCATTTATCGCTTCAAAATTGAAAACTTACCCACATTAAAATTGATCGCTTAACAGCACTGGTTAAAAGATAATAATTTTGCTGTAAAGATTCAAGAGTAAGGTTTTCTCTCCATCTCATACACTTCATTTCACATTGTGAAGGTTTGGAAAGAGTTTCCCAGAGATGTTGCTGATTTGAACTGTTCATATTAATTTTTTAACAATAATGAATATTATATATTTTTTATACTTGGCGCTATATAAATTAGAATTGAAATTACTCAAAATGTAATAATAATGACAATATTACTGATGCGATGAAAATTATGACGGCAATGAAATGGACTTCGGCTATAATTTTAGGGTACTTTGACAGTTAAGGAGAACTTTTGGAAATTACCATAATGTGCGAGTTTAATTTAGGAATAATCACATTTGAGGGAAGCAATTTGAGTATTTAAGTAACGTTGAAAAAATGGGAAATACAGCAAAATAAATGGAAAAAAAGAAAAAAAAACGAAATGACTCTTCGTTCGTCTTGGAAATAAATGTGAGAAAAACAAATTAGAAAGATATTTATTACTTTTTCGGTTATTAGTTAAACCAAAAAAAAATAACTTTTACACATAATCTATTATTGTTTGTGAAGATTTGGAGTTGTGTAAGATTAATTTACTTCATCGTCTGTTGAGAAAACTTTTCAAATTGAAATAGTTTGATTTTGAGGCAAAAGACAACATTGGAAAAACTATGAATAGCAAAAAAAAATTAAAACCAAAAAAAACGTCACTAAAAATTTTTTAAGTGAAGTTCGAAAGTGAACATACAGAGGGATTTCAATTTGGAAGTCTCTCATTGCTTCATTACAAACATAATAGTACGGCTGATTGATTGATACAAATGACAATTTTTCAATGAGTTTTGAAGGTTTTTTTGTGTTTAACTTCAGTTTTTCAAAACAAGCTTATTTGATAATTATGGGAAAAACTTCAAAGTGCAGCAACATAGGAAAAATGCTTAATTATGACATAGTTTCAGTGCTGGAGATAAAAAGAGACAAAAAAGGTTATTAATTTCTTCCAAAAAAAAACTCAATTTTTTCATTTTTAAAATTTGTTTTATCAAAACGTTCTAAGGTTTGAAAAGGATTTTGAATTACAAAACCTGTCATTTTTAATCTTTCGGAAGTAATTATACCTCTTATTGCATCAAAGTTTTCGACTGAGTTTCAACGAAATAAAATGTTATTTAACATTTCTTTATACAGTTTTTATTTTCTTTATATATTTTCAAGTGTTTTTGCCCATGTTGATGAGTTTTTCACATTTCCATTTCTGTTTGTTGAAACAAAAACCTCAAAAAACAAATCGATATTTAGGCATTATGGAATTTTCAATAAGGATGAAAAACACGAAAAACATTAATAAAAATGGAAACAACAAAAACTAGCTCAAAAAAACTTCCAAAACTTCAGAACGTTCTTCTATATTTTTTTTATTATCACTCACTTCAAATCCTTTTTTTTCCTATTAAAACTTTTTTCGGTCATTCTCAACACATTCAATGTTCTTCATTCGATGGACTCTCCACACATCGTCTAAGCACCAGCCACTTCATAATTGTTCTTGGAAGCAAGAATTCTGGTCGTTTTATACGCAATGTATTGAACACTCGATAAAAATAATGGTTAAGATAAAGAATAATATTTTTATAAAAATAAAAAAATTTATATAAAAACGAATGATGAAATAAGAGTGAAAATTTAACATAATATTGATCGAAACAAAAATAACCTTGAAAATATGCAAATATTAGTTTAAAGTCACTTAATTATTTAAAGCATTGCATCCATTTAACTTTTAAACTCAGAAATTTACTAAAGAAGCGGGCATTATTTAAGATGGAATGAAGTAATATCAAAAAACCTCCAATAAAACCTGATCTACGCAGCCAAAAAAATAAATAATATTTCTTTTTATGATGGTCATTTTTTGAGCTTTACCTAAAAATTTTTCTTTTTGTTATTTTTAATTTTTTTTGAATGGGATATTTTTGAATTCTTTCACATTTCTCATTTTAAAATTCAATAATTTTTTTGAAAAACCTCGTCTTTAAAGTTGCTTTTTTTAATTCTCAAAGTTAGTTAATTATTAAAAGTTTTTTTATAATTTCAACTTCTGTGGCGAGATTTCCTTGCTCTTAAAGCGATGTATTATCAAGAGAAACACTAGTTCTCTTTAGAAAATAATTAAAAAAAAACATGGAAAAATAAAATTTTAATTGAATTTACTTAACTAACATTTAAAAAAAATAAGACAATTTAATTAACCAATTTAAAAAACTCAATTCATGAAAGATTGGTAAACTAACTAAACCAAACAAAAAAACTGAAAAATTAAATAAACTGATCAAAAATTCTTAATTGCATCTTATCTTACACAAAATTTCAAAGACTTTTGCATCTTTGTTGTCCAAAATCTTTTTTTCAACCATTCATACAAAAACTGAATCGGTTCAAACAACAATCTTCCTCTTAATTCAAACTGATATTCAAAACTTTGTATAAAACAAAAACTATCCGCTTTGAACTTAAAACTTTTCAAAAAATGGGAGATTGTCTGAAGAGCTTTGTGTTCGAACTAAGGTTACCAGCTTTTGGGGGATTAAAGGGGAATGTATTTTTGAATCTTGAAGGTTTGCTTTCATGGGTTTTATAATAAAAACTGCAGTTCATTGTCCAACATAAATTATACCGAAGAAACTTGATTGTGATCACTTGATTATTTAACTTTTTCATGGCGCTGAGCTCAATCAGAAATAAATGAGAGCCAAGACATAAAATGTCGATTGAAGCATTGCTAATTATGTTCTGTCTTTTTGAAGTTTTGTTCTATGTTTTTAATTTGAAAAAATTTATTTCTCCATGTATGTTTTATTAATAAAACTTTTCCCATTCAACTAGGAAAATATTTGAAGTGGAAATACGGAGAAAAATTTTGTTCCTAAATAATAAGTTGGACATATTTTTCAATGCCGGGAGATAATGCAATCTAAAATTCAAACTCCATCTACCATACATATCAGAAGAGTTCCAATTGAATTTAAAATATATTTTTTTTATGACTCATCCACGTTGTTGATTAAAATGATATAGCGCCTTGTTTACTGTATTTTTTTGTTTAAATTGCCAATTTTTAAATCTTTCCGGCTTTTTGAGCATCCCACACCAGCAATTTCAGCATTTTTTCATGGCTCTTTAACTACTTTTATCGACTTTTTTTATTTTTTCACGCTTTTAAAATTTTTACTCTTTTTATAAACAAACATATTTTTCACCTAATTTAAAAGTTTAAATACATTCAAAAACCTCACAGATCCACCAAAAATAATCTCTTCATTTTCCTCTTCTTCTTCTTCTTCTTCTTCATCATCTTCATCTTCAATTCCAATCTTGATCGTTAAAACTATAGGACAAAATGTAATGATGGCATGCGTTGCATTATCGAATCCAGCGCCATCTATCGTCTGGTCACGAAACCACCTGGAATTAACACCTCCCCATCAAACAGCAAAATCCCAGCCTCTCAAAGCAGAAAGAACATCATACTACCAAATCTCACAACTCTTAACAAAATCCCTTTCTCAGGAATCATCCCTTCAAAAACCAGTAAAACCTCTAACACACCACCCGTCAAAACCACCCTTCACAACAACAAGTCGAACCTCAAGCCTCAAATCTCGATCCCTTTTATCTTCTCAAACCTCTTACAACTACAGCTTCTCTCTTGAGAATGTTACGATCACAGACACAGGTATTTACACGTGCACAGCTAGAAACAGTTTCGGAAGCGATTCCATAGCCTATAAACTGGTTGTCAAAGAGGGTTGGTTTCAGAGATACATTTAATGACGTTAAATAATTTATGAATAAATTATTCTCGTGTCACTGACGTAAATTTTATTCAATTAAAGAACATTAGTTTTAAGTTGAAGTTCATTTTTAGATTAAATAAAAAAACTGGCAAATTAAAAAACTCATTTGGCGTTTAAGCTTTTTTACATTTTTGATGACATCACAGTCTAGCCTTAAAAGTATTTCCTTCCAGAAAAAAATTATTGAAGATTAAACAAAATACAAAATTTTTCATTTTTACGGCAGTCTCTCCATTTGGATCATTTTAATAAAAATGTTTTTCTGAGAAGGTGACATTTTGCTAAATTAAAACAACCACCTAAAAAGATTTATTAAGCAGACAACATATAATAATAATAATAATAATAATAATAATAATAATAATAATAATAATAATAATAATAAAACCGCTAAAATTAAAATGATATAGTTTATATTCAGCTTTTACAGTCCAATGGGTGTATTAAGGATTTGAGAAATATTACCCTTGCTCGAGCTCTAACTGTTTTGTCACTTCCTAATTAGATTTTTGAGTTGAATAATCTACCGCGAGAAATTTTGGCATTTTGAAGTGAAATTTTGAAATTTATAGCTGTCTTTTCTTTTAGATTCACTGCTTGCGATCAAGTTTTTTGAAAGTTTCTTTAAGAGAAAATTATCCACCCCAAAGATAATCTAATAGCCAGCTTCCTTATAAATCCCGCATGTTAACACATAATTAATTGGTTGCCAAGGTGCTGCAGTGAAAGATGCTGCGGTGAATATGACGGTGGAGGAGGGAGAGAAGGTGTTGTTGAGGTGTGGTCAAAATCGTGTTGAAGCTCCTTCAGTGTCCTTCAGGTGAAGGGTGGATGGAGAATAAATATGCGGATAGAAAGGTGATAGATAAGTAGATACAGAGATACGAAGATAGATAGATGGTAGATTGGTGTATAGAGAGATAGATGGCTTTTCAGAAATATGTAGCTAGTTTCATAGATAGATAGCTATCTAGCTAGTTAAATCGATAGTAGATAAATAAATAGGTCGATAGTAAGTTAGGTAGATAGATAAATAGGTAGATAAATGTGAGAGACATAACGAGAATTCGTGAACGCTGCTTAAATAGCATATGGCACGACTAATGAGCAATTGAATTTTTGATAATAGTTTTTTCATTTAAAAGCCCTTATTCGTACTGGCATTATTATTCATATTTTATCATCGTTTTTTCCGTTTTGGGCACAAATGCAGACATCAAAGAACATTTTCAATCTTTTCTATAGAGTTCTTTTGATCTTAAAATTGGAATTCTCAAAAATGATTTTTTTTTGATATTTTGTCTAAATACGCAGATGGTTGAAAGGAGGAGGAGATATTGAAACTTTTCCAAAGCTATTTTCTCGAGCAATTGTAACTAAAATTTATTTCTTAAAATTTTGATTGAAAAACAAATTAAACACACCGACTTAATTGCAAGTTCATTAACAACACCTCCACAGACAGCCAATGTTGAAAACACTAAAAATACGTTCAAAATGTTTCAGATAAACTCATCTAATGGAGACTTGTTGATAAGGAAAGTTTCAAGAGAAGATATGGGGTGGTATCGCTGTATGGTGGTAGGAGGGGTGGTTGCGAAAGAGAACAAACGTTGGCACAACTCTGCGTCTAAAAACACATTAAATCCTAATGAAATCTACAGACTTGATGAAGATTTGACAATAAATGGTTGGAACAAAAAGTTGGAAATGAACGAAAACATTGTTGGTAGTTATGAAGCTGTGAAAATTTTTGTCAACGTCACACGTAGGTTGATGGCTGAAGCCAATATATTTACCAATTTCCTTCCATTATTCAACTTTTCTGCATTTCTAAATATATTTTTATCGATAGTTTTTCTATTTTTCTATATACATTACTTTTTTTATTATTTTTCAAAAAAAAAAGATTTTAAAACAATAATCTTTTTTTAAAATTAGTTCTTAAAAGGTATGTTTTTATTTAATTAACTTGGAAACTTTGAGTGAATTTTTGCTTATATTGCTGGAATACTAACAGATTAGCGTGACCTAAAAATTGAAGTTTCTTCATTTTTCACTTGTGGCATTTTTGCAAAACTTCTAAGACAAAGTTTTCTTGCATTCTTCTAAAATCTTTTCAAGCTTAAAAATTTTATTTAACTCAAGATTATAAAGTTAGTTTCGAAAAATCTTTTTCCAAAACCCGTTAGAGAAATCCTTATACATACAACATTTTCTCAAAAAACTTCAAGGAATATTGTTTCTAACTTATTCATACACTTGAATAACTTTTCAAAAACACCGTGAAAAAATTTTTATTTTTTGATTAAATTCTCAACTATTTAAGCTTTTTGCATCAATTCATTTTAAAAATTTTTCGATTCAGAAATAAAAATGCTTATTTAAAAATCAAATTAGTTTTTTTCTGAAACTTCAATCAAATCCACATCCAGCCCCTTATAACACATTCACCACCTCACCATATCTCCACCATCTCACCATATCTCCACCACCTCACTGACCCATTTGCAGACCCCCCCACAATTCTCCACATGCCTCCCAAGCTGTACCTTCCCCTCCACCTTATCTCCACCATTAACTGCCCTACTCAATCTAACCCTCCAATTGGTGCTATTGTCTGGTTCCATAATGACCAGAAAATCGAAACTAATCCTTATTACCATGAAGACCATTACCAACAACTCCAAGATGGTTTTCACAACTCCAATTATGATCGCAATGACTCTAAGAATAACTTTTATGACGCAGATCAATACACTCAAAAAAGAAATTACAACATTACAAATGGAAACAACCGCATCGCAGGCATCGATTACAAGAGGCATAATAGACAAAGTACTTATGGAAACATGGTCGGCTATAAAACCGCTTTTGATGAACACATGGAAAAAGTTTATAGTGACAAAAATAAATACAACTACAAATATTCTAATGCCGATAGTAATTATTATGTCAATGGCACCTTCTTGATCATCAAAAACGCATCTAAGCAGAACGAAGGTATGTGAAGGTTCTAATAACTTAATCTATATATATTTCACATACAATCAAATGAGTTTAAATAGTAGCTCAAACAAATTTAATAAATTCAAATGCTTATTAAATAATGGATGAATGGTGAATGACAAAAGGAATGTACAGCTGTACTGTGCACTCTTCATCTGGGCAAAGCAGAAAATCTCCAAAAGTTCGAGTGTTTGTCAGAGGTTAGTATTTTTCAGTCATGAATAGCTATTGTTTACAGAATAACAACTTTTTTTAACCGAAAAAATAAATTTGTTATTGGGAGATTCGTTAGCCCGTATAGCTCAAATAATAAAGCATTAGTTGAATTATCTAAAGTTACGTATTGGGTCAAAAATCAGCATCTGTTCTACAATGTGTTTTTGCTACAGTAAGCTTAGAGCGAGGGCTTTAAATTTACAAAACGATATATCAGAATCCAATTTTATAGCATACAGTTTGAAGTGGAACCCCACCACATCCCATCAGAACTTCCAGCATTCGTGCTGCGGCCTTCCTCCATCTACCAGGCTCAACTGACGCAGCACCTCAGCATTCCTTGCATGGCTTCTGGACAACCCGTGCCTGAGATCTCATGGAGAAAGGTACTAAGGGTTGTTAGAAGTGGGAGTTATTGATTGAGAGATGGGGGATCTCAAAAGCAGTTGATTTTATTATACTACCATGCTTCTCCGTGTGGGTTAGAAACATACTCTATTTTCATCATCAGGCTGTTAGTATTCGTTCAAGAATGTTTTCTTTGCATATAAAGAACTTGTTCTAGAAACCTACCCTGATTAGAGAATATTGAAGAAAAAGTCTGTGTTGAGTTCTTCAAAAATTATCTTGACTAGCTAAAGTTAGTGAGCCTAAAGAATTTCCTGGAAAGAAAAAACATTGTTTAATTTTTTACCCTGAAAAGGTAGCAGCCCCACCAGCTAGCAGGTCCAAGCACTAGGACGTTAAGTAGGTGCATGTAAATGTCATGCCTTGGACAGGTGCCTTTTAACGTCATGCCCAGAACCAAGCAGTTGATTAGTGATGTTTAGTGGTGTTAATGCTGGTGGTGTTAGATGGATGTTTGTCATGGGAGTCGTTTAAAATGGTTTTTTATATAACAAATTTCATTCTACTTTATAATATTTTTTATACAAATTTTCAACAAAAAACTGTACATTTCAAAATATTTTTTCAAATTATTTCACAAAACATATCTCATGTGGGCAATAGGTCGTCTAAACAAAGAATGCCAGTGGCGCCTTCAGTTCCACAAGCCACTTCTGCACACTCCCACACAAACTCCACAACACAACCGAACCTCACAGGCAGGGAAACAGCTTGTAAGCACACAAAGAGTAAATTTGAATGGTGGGAACTTGAGCCTCTCAAATCTGGGACTGGATGATGAAGGGGTGTACGAGTGTGCAGCCTCCAGCCCTGTCGCCACCATCATCAGTGCCTCCTTGGTGCTTATTGAAGGTTTGATGATTTTGTTGTTGTTGTTGTTGTTTTTGTTAAATTTTGTTGTTGTTAAATGTTGTTATTAAATTTTGATGGTGTTGTTTATTTTTCAATGTTGTTGTTGTCAAGTGTTATTTTTTGTTGCTTTTGTTGTTATCCTTTTTTTTGCTATTATTATTGCCCATGTTTCAATCTTTGTATATTATTGTTGTATATACTATTTCTAGAAACATTTCTGCTGTTTTAATGTTTTGTATATATTCTTATCGCATATTTATTCTCATAGAAGTGTTTGTTTCATAATTATTACTGAATAGGTTATTTCTGAAATTATTTTCCATATTTTTTTCGTTTTATAATTTTAAACAAATAATGTGGTATGTATTATTATTGTATAACTTATTGTTATAATGAATAAATATATATTTTTTAATAGTAATATGACCACTTTTGAAGTTCACACCACAATAATCGTAATCGTGGTTGAAATGTATTGTGTACCTTAGGGACAATGTTATATATTAAATTTGTATATTATATAATATTATTATATATGTACTCTTCATATTTATTTCATTTATATTCTATTTGAATTATATTTTCATATAATTTTATAAAATATAACTCAAACATGAGAAATTCTCAATATACACCTGTTTCTAAATTTCAATTTTCAATAATTCCAATCCTACATAATTCATTAGCAAACGACTGTTTCCATTAATGTATGATATTATTTTATGGTTTTGATTGTATCTTATTTATTTTTTCGGATGTTTTTTATGTGAATTGATTAAACCCTGTGCATTCACTGTTCTCAAAGATTTATTTTGCAATCTATTAATTTATCTCTTCAAGTTCACACGCCCCACCCACCTACCAATTTCACTGCGTTCTCCATTGGACAAACTTTGATTTTATCTTGGCTGCCAGCCTTCGATGCAGCCGCTGAGATACATTACGTGCTATGGTAAGTCATTACTCATTGTAAACGCTATCAAAATGCTATCTATTTTTAAAATATTTCCGGCAATCTTTTTATACGTCATAAACTGCAAAACCTACCGCTTATAAATAATGATTGGAAATCAGGTACAGAGAAGCTTCCTTCAAGTCGAATAAAAACTGGCAAACCATCGCACTTCCTTTCAACTTCTCTTGCCCCAACCAGGTATACTCCTCTCCCTTCTCCAGCGCCATTCACAGCATCGATGCACCGCCACTGATGGAGTTGATGCTGATGGCCCGTGGGAGGATGCCTTTTGAGATGTTCACTGATCGCATCACCATCAAGACTGGGGGTCAGTTCATTTTTAGTTATTTAATAGCTGCATTGTTTTGTCACTTGGAATTGAATAGTGGTTTCAATCTTGAGTTATAGCCTTTTGAAGTTTTAATAGTTGATGAGCTTTCCAAATATAAACTTCATAACCACCAGAATGGTTGATGCAAAAACCATTTTCCAGTGACGTCACATTCCCACGTGAGTTTTTAAAAGTAGATTCGAGTTATATCTTTTATGATCATAAAAAAGTGGATTAAATAACAAAGCGGCAGAGGATTCTTTTTATATGGAAGCACATTAATTTCACAGGGAGACACGTTTGACTACGCATTTTGGAAAGAAATATTTGAATAATGGCGAAGGGTTTAAAGCCAAAAAATTTGCTTTTAAATTTTAAAATATTGAATACTGTAATTTTAGTTGACAGCGTAAAAATAGAGTTTTTTAGAATTTTTAGCTGACGTTACTGATTTTAAGGTTTTTAACAAAATCAGTTTCAATATAAGATTGAAATTGTTCAAACTGTTTGAAAAGCAACAATCTCGCCATTTTATTTCAAAAGCCATGTATTTCAAATCTCATTTGATAGAATTCACGACGGAGGAAATGAATCATCAATAAATCATAATCAAAAAATTCAATTTTAAATATCTTATAGTAAAATTCTCTATGTTGGTAATGTTGAAACAAAATTTTGAAACCAAAGAGATCTTATATTAAAAACTAAAAAACACTGATTTTAAAACTTCTATTCGATCTGCAGTGATAACTGCTAAACCCGACAACGTGACGATAAAGAGGACTGGCGACGGCAGTATTCATATCGGCTGGCAAGTCGGTAGTTTTTTCCTCAGACCCGTCCCTGTCCTTCAGCAACGTATCTTCATCGTTTTATCAATTTTTACCATTAAAAATGATTTTTTTTACATAAATTTTTTCATCATTAAATCTTTATATTTATATTAATTTTTATTATAACAAATTTCATCTCGTTATTTTATTTCCTTTATTTTCCCTCAATTTATAAGTAGATTCCATTTTGAACATTTCTTAGAAACTGAATATCGGATAGCTTCGTGCCCAAATAGCTTTCAACTTTAATTAGCATGTTACAGTCCAACATAACCGCCACGTATCTGTTTATATTAACCAAATTATACTCTCATTCATTATGCCGTATAATGATCAAAAATCTCTAATATAAAACCTAGTAATGTATTTGTGTATATCCCAACGTGAAATAATTAACACCAACCATTCACAGAGACGAGAAAGGTGGGCTTTTGTATGCACACTCCGATTTTCAACAACACATCAGCCGCAGAAAAAGATAGTCATTTGAATGTGATTTCAAATGGTGAAACCTCGTTTGAGGGCAATTTGCATGTCCAAAATGCCGTTGAGGGAGATGGTACGAGAAATTTCAATGAAAAAGCTTCTTTTCATCGCACAAAACACTTGAAGAAGAATCAGGTTAAATAATTTGGTTATTTTTGGGAAATAGAATGAAGGTTCAGTATGCAAAAGTTGAATTATTAATTATAATTAGAAATACAATTTTAACTTATACTGACCAAGTTCATAGGTAATTAATGTTGATTGTTATGTTTGGAATAATATGTGTATAATATGCTGTGTTGTATATGAGTTCTGTTATAATGAGAACTGTGAACTTGTATTAAAGCAAAACTTTTCAATTTTCAATGCCACCATGAGTTTCCAAACGACATCAAAAGTAGAAATACTTTCCAATTTAAACTAAAATAAATATAAATATATTTATTCATTTAATATTAATTAAAGATTTTTAAATTTATTATTAAAATAAAAAAGCATTAACTTTGAAATAAATATTGATTCGAATTTTATTTTATGAACCAATCATTCCTATGCCAATTGAGTATCAAAACCCTCTTGCACACAAGCAAGTCACTTGCTTCATGCATGTAGTCGTTTGAAACTTTAGAGTGAATTTTAAATAAAATAAACTCATTTTTAATTGATAAAAGTAAAAATTAATCCATTAATTATGAACCAATTTGGAATATCAACTTTTCAAAAAATTTTTTGAAGAATTTGCAGAGCTTTAGTGGAAATCATCGTTTTTTTATTTTCTAGTTTTTTTGTTGCTTGCGGTGGGTGCATGGTCTGAGATTTTGTCTATTCCTTTGAAATATTCAGTTGATTTTGTCACTCAAAAATTGATCAATTATCTTCAGTAAATTTCCAATAAATTTTTTATATATTTTATGAAAATAATTTGAATTTTTGAATAATTTTATGCTGGTAATTTTGTTACCAAGCAATTTTATTTGTAAAGTGTTCACATCTGAATCAAATTTTTTTTATATATACTAATAACATCTAAAATGAAGTTCACTTTTAATAAAAAAATAATCTCGTTTCAAAATAGACTCAACTAAGATTTCAGTGTGAACTATTTAGGAAATCCTATTCCAAGATTTTCAAAAATACCCATTTTACAGGCGTACCAAAAAAAGAAAAAACAAAAAAAAAGAAAGAAGAGAAAATTGTTGACAAAACCGAACACAAATAAAACAATATTTGATGGGAATTTGAAATTAAGGCATCGTTTCTTAGCTCACAACGAAGGCTTCAATAACACGTTTAGTTTTTCACGTCACAATCTGCAAAATTCCAATAACATTTCCAATTCTTATTATGACAATTATTTTCATATAATTCCAAGCAATCACAATAAAAACTTTGGAAACTATAATTATTCTAAAGATAAATTTTCTTCTTTAAATTCATCTCCGCGTGAATCTTCATTCAAACCTCCATCTCACACACACCCTTTCTCACACAACCCCCTTAATCCATCCCACCATAAAACCCCTCACCACGAAACCCTTCTTGCTTCCACCAATCCACAAAAATCCAAATCGTCTCGCTTCCAGACGCCATCTTATCTATCAAGAGGTACGTCTCACTACCCACCTCTTCCCCACCAACCCCACCCCACCGAGCAACCGTTCGTGGTAGTGGGTCAATGTTACGCAGTGCAGTACAAAACACTGAGCAAACACTGGGTCACCATCTCTGATGTGCCTTCGTCACAACGCCACTTCAACTGGACCAACCCTTCCAGAGGGGTCAAGTACCACTTCCGGGTCGTCCCCATGTTCGTCGTCACTTCCGCTTTATCTTCTTCCGCTCCAACTTTTGAGTTTTCTCACTTCAATTTGAAATCTTCATCTGGCTTATCACGTATTTCCGGTCATTCTACTTCCTCTCAAAGACTCTTTGAAGGAGACCCCAGTGAAACGGTCATTGTTGACGCTGATGGTCAGTTTATGAATAAAGCTTGCTTAAAAATTAATAATAAATAACCTTCAAAAGTCTATTTTTAAAACCACCGTGTGAATCTTTTAGATCCACTACCTGACAAAAATGAGGAAGAAAGTTCGAGAGTGTTGGTGGGTGGTTTGAGTCTGGTGGTGCTGAGTGCAGTGATCGTAGTGGTGCTCTACAAATGCATGCAAGTCTGGAAAACTCACCGCATCGTTAAAGGTTTGGGATATGTAATGTGAACATAACATAACGCACGTCAGTTCAGTTCAATGCAAGACAATGACACGAGGAGTGAGAAAAGAATCATTTTAATTCAATTTGATTTTGGATAATAATTTATAAATTTATTTGGTTTTTTAATTAAAAAAATAATTGAAAAGTGCACCTTTTTATAAAATAACAAAAATAACGGTATGAATTTAATCAAAATTTTCAATAAACAAGATAAATGTAAATTTAAATTTTTTTATTAGATTGAGCTTATTGCATAAAAGCACGAGTTGTTTGGACATAAGCCGGCTAGGAATGATAGTTGTGTTTGTAGTGTCATCTGCGGCTTTTTATACACTTTTGTATGATTCTAGTTGTAGGTGCTAGTGGATTTATAAGACAAGAGCTGTAGCTTTTACAAGACTTATAACTACCACGTATTTAGATGCTTTTTTATATATGAAAATTAATGAGTTGTTTTACAAAAATTGTTGCTGCGTTAGTTTTATAATGCAGAATAATTAACTTTATGAAAATTGGTTTTAACGATTTTTTCATTTTTACAAATGAAAGTCGAATGACTAATATTTATGAGTTGGGATGTAGTTTGTGGTAGCAAAGAGACATAAAATGAACTTTATACTACAAAAAAAAACTCAAAATACATTAAACTCCTTGATATCGTGGTATGAACCCGTATAAAAGCTTATAAATTACTATAACACTTAGGAAAGAGTGTGTGGTTTGAATAAATAAGAGAATAAGATGTTATACAAAACATGTAAATTGAGGCAAGCGCGTTGAGAAATGTTACCAATGCGTGGAGGATATTGGAGGAAGGATGGCGTTCATCAATTCAAAGTACATTAAGAAATGTCATGGTGACACACTTTTATGTTTAGAATTTTGTGGTTGAGAGCCTATTAAGTTCAAATTTATTAATGTATTGGAAATTATGAGTCGAAATGGTTTAAAACAACTCTATTTAATTGGAAAATTAATTGATTTTTTAGTGTTTTTAAGAGCAATCCAAAAAACCAACAAACAAAAAAACTAATTTTTAAAAAATTAAAATTTCAACTTGAAAAAACAATCAATCACCGCAATGCTGACTGGAAATAAACGCTAATTTTATAAACGATCACTCTATCAAAACCAACCAAGTATTAAGGCAGCTCCACCGTTCGCCCTCCTAAAATCTGCCTTTGTGCCATAATTTATCAAAGCTTTTTACTATTTTTAATAGTAACTCAGGCAATCTTTAATTGCGGATTTTTTTTCAATTTTCTGCCTCCCATGGTGATTTATGTTTTAAATTTTCAGTTTTTTGAGATTTCTCAATTAACAAATAGTTATTTTTCAATAAAAATACTTTTTTTCTTTTTAATTTCATTTTTTTTTGTTGTTTTATTTAGAAATTCTCACAAGATATTCAAAGCTTAAACAAATTTTGGAAGACATAGTAACAGTTAAGAATCCAATTCAAGTTGCAAATATTTATATAAACAATTCAGAAAAAAATAATTAAAAAGTAACTAACTTTAAAAACAAAAAAAAAAAAGAAAAAATTTTTTCCATTTATTGTATAAAGGAAACAATACAACTTAAATGGTCTTATTTATAAATGTTACTTTTGATACAGTGTCTTATATTATGGTGTATAGTAATTATGCTAACATATTACGATAAAGATATAACTATTGAAAAATCTAACTTTTGTTTCTAAAAAATTTATTTAAAGTTAATCAAATTTGATTTTTTGTTTGAAAATAGTACTAATATGATAATTTTTAAAAAATAAAAAAATAAGAAATATAACTTTTTAAAAATGAATATTAATCATATTTATTATGATGTAGGCAAATGTAGAAAATATATTTCATATTGAGTTACAGAAATGAATGAAAAACATTTGTAATCTATATATTCATAAATGACATACAAAATCTATCAACACTTTTAGACTTCTCTCTTATCATATTCCTTATTATTATATCTATTGATATTACTATATTTATCGATATTGTATTTATTGATAATATATCTATTTATATTATATTTGTTGAAATTGCAAACTGAACTCAAAAAAAGTTTCATATTTCAATGAAAAATTTAAAAAATCTCTTTTTCATCAATTTTGTGTTATTTGAATTCAATTTTATTTGAGCTTTAAACATTTGCACCTCCACTTGATAGTGTAAGTTCATCTTACAAAAATCCTCGTGGACTTGAATAAACTCCGAAAATTTTTTTCATTTGAATATTCAATTTGATAAAAATTTATGTTAAGTTGATAGTACCACGACTCATCTACAACATGATTACAACACAAAGCAACTATTATCTATTCTAATTTGCTTTTATAACCACCCAGCCACAATCGATTTCAAACTGAGTAAACTTCAAAGTTGTGTGAGAAACAAACACAAGATATTTATTCACAAAATTTTAAAAAGCTTTTTGTAAAAAAATCTTACCTTTACAAGAAATGATTTTGACGAAGTTTTCGTAACTTTCAGACTACCCAATGGAGTCTGAGGAGCCTGGACAACTCCTGGAACACAACGACATTGGTTCGATGAAAAGAAGCAACCATATCAAAGAGACTTCCATATAACCCAGCCACCATTGGTACATTCATGAAAAGTTTTGAAATATTTTTTTTGGAGGTTTTATTTTTATACTTTTTGTTACTCCATTTAATTACAAAACATGAAGCTTATCTCTTGGCACACATCCCGCCATAAATTTTGTTCCTACTCTAATATTGAAAAATTATTTCTTTGCTATTTTGAGTCGTTTGAGTTAAGTTGGCTATTTGTTTCAACATGGGAATTACTTATTTCAAAAAGAAAGTTCCTATTCACAAGCTTTGATGGGCCGTTAGTTTTTTGATCAAACCAAACCTCATTGCGTTTTCAAACGTCGTTTCTACGTGTGTTTTGTTAACATTATTTCATTACGACATATGCTAAAGTGATTTTTTTTTTCATTTTATGTCAAACGGTCTTGCACATATCAAAGGTGACACCTGCAAATCCAATGATGCAGTTGATGATAAAATAAACCTCACCATACTCAAAAAAGATTCAAGGCAGACATTCATCAAAAACACTAGCTGAGTAATATATTTTGACAAATGCTCTAGTAATATTTCACCTACGTTTGCTAATTAATTACATTTTAAATAAGTCACCAATCAATTCCGAGCATTTGTTAAGTTTCCAGATGTTATAATGTTGAGATGATTCTTCAAAGAATGAAATTCTTATCTAAGTATAGGTATTTCAGATAGTTTTATGCAAAGTTTGTTTTATATTAGTGTGAGTTGCAAACATTTTTTTTACAGTGAAACCTTGAAGATTTATTTTTGACGAAAAGAACGGAGTTTTAATAATATTCAATAAAATAGATTAAAAGAATTTTTTCAATAAATCAGAATAAACATTAAATATTAATCTATGCCTTACGATTGAGAAACTACGACAAATGGTAAATTCTTTCAACAGATTCACAACAGACGCTAACCTTTTTTACATAAAACATTTCAAAACCGTCCTTCAATATTATCCAATTTAGTGATAAATTTGAAAAATAATTTTTTGATATCGTGGTAATTCAATGTTATTTGTGGTATGTTACAACAGAAAAATTTTTCACGTCGAAAACATTAAATTGTATTAACAATCTACTGTCGTTTTAATTGCTAAGCATCATACATACAAGACTTTTGAAACACCAGGCTAACGTGCACAAAAATAACAAAGGAACACACATGTAAGTGAAGATATAAAAACCTAAAAAAATAAACGCATAGAGAAAAATAGAAACAAACACACACACATACAGGAAATAAAAGACGTGCCGATAAAAAATACATACATACATAAAAAGAGCATGAAAAACATAGATACACACATAAAACCAAATAAGCAAACACACACATAAACAAATCAAGCATCAGAAGTAGTTGTAGGGGGTATGGGTGCCTCCTCCTGGTCTTCAAGGATGGGCACATTGAGGTATTCCTTGGTCATAAGATTGTACTTGATGACGAAGGTGGTGAACCTGCGACACAAGGCTGTCTCATTCTGTGCACGGAGTGGTGGCGTTTTTGATTGAAGATGACAATGTCTATTTATACAGCGCCATATATACAACTGAGACGTCTTTAGGCATTATTATTTCTCTCATAAATTTCAAAGCGACAGTTTCGAAAAATAATTTTTTTAAAAATATAATTTTTTAAAATTATATTTTATTTATAATAAATTATATTATAAAATTAATTATTACTTTTTAGACATCTTAATGTACTTATAAGCAATATCAACAGTCTTCAACGTCAATTTATGGGGAAAATTTAGTACATTTATCGAGAAAAAATAGCTAAAATTGTCGGTAAAAATAGCCTTACCATAATACGTTAGCATCTATACTTACCGAAAATTTTAGCTATTTTTGCTCATTAAATGTACTAAATTTTCCCCATAAATTGACGTTGAAGACTGTTGAAAATTAATTATTGTAATATTGCATAGTAAAAAGTTCATTACAAATGTGAGTAAATAGGTAGATTTTTAAAATCCAGCATTATCCTAATTGTACTAAGTTCAGCCAGATTAAATATCACCCCAAAATAACTTCAAAACTTTATTTATTAGAAATAAAATTAATATTCACACCAGTGAACAGCACAATAAAAATATCATCCTCACTGTTTATAATCTGCAGAATCTCATAATTTCATTGAAATAATAATAGAAGAAAAAAATAATAGTAGTAAAAAGAGTAATAATAACGAAAATAATAATAAAAGATAAAATAATAATAATTAATAATAGTAACTAGCCTCACTAGACTAATAACGATAACAATTCTAACAAAAGCAATTAAGCTACATTCAAATCTCATTTGAGCCTCCCCCTCCTCCAGCCTCACCTCATAAGCATCAAAGAGGGTTTTATGATGGAAGTAGGTGTGTGAAAAAATGCGATATATTCTCCTGGTCACTGACACCAGCTTCGTCATTGAGCCTTCCTTTATGTTAACCCTGCATTTTTTATTATTATATTAAGTGTTGCTATTATCATTATTTCCAGTATTTTCCTTGGTCTTGGTACTGAGAATATTGTTGTTAATTTTGTGTTGACTAGATACCAAAATTTTAAATGCAATTTAACCTCCATTAAAAAAAAAATGGCCAGACATATTCCTTTTACCAGTCATCAACACATGAAGGTTATAACACCCATATTAGAACAGCTGAATGTTATCAACTTCAATAAGCTCAAAACTATCATAATGGTTAATACCACTAGTGATGAGCAGACCTTGATGGGAAATACTTGTTGCTATTCAAGAGGCATGCAGCTCCATCTAGGGTGTGTCTTGTGTAATCTATGGCTGAACACTAATGTAGATTAAGGTTTTTTATTGGAACATGGTGTAGTTAGTAGGTTGGTGAGAGATTTTTATTAGGTTTTTATTATCATTATAGGAGAGTAATGAGATAGTAAAAATAGTAGAGTTAGTTTTGAAAGGAATAATATTTATATTGATAACTAGAGTTAATTAATACATTAATGAGTAATAGTAATAAATGAAACCTCTTTGGGGATTTTGTGAGCAGCACATAGGAAAATCCATTGCTCTGTTGCAGTCATTTTGATGCAAGTTTCTGGGTTGCATTCCAACTGTGTGGTCATGTTTTATGATTTTTAATTGAAATTTTCAATTAATGGTTGAAAATAATTTTATAGTATTTGAAAATTACCTGAAGCTTCACAGCAAGAGTGTTCAAGTCCATACAAAACTGCCTGAAAATATTGATGATTTTTGAAATGTTTAAGACTTTTATGACTCCACCTTAAATGCTCATATTTCCATACACCTTCATCTTGGCCTTCTGGTGGTGTGAGAATGGCGTCAACATCAGAAACGTTCTTCTTTATCATTTGTTGGATGTACTGTTTATTATTTAATATATATTGAACTGAAAGCTATAATAAATTTCCTTATTGCTGAAAAATGAACATAATTTAAATTTTTTCAAATTTATACTTGCTGAACTGCTAATGTACTCTCCATATCTTCAAAACTTTCATCCGGCCATTGACACCAATCCTGAAAGTAGCTATTGTTTAAATTCAAAAAAACTTCAATTTTTTTCTAAATATTAACATTTGCTTTTGTTCCTGGCCGATTACGCCGAACAACCGGTAGTACCTCAGCCGCCATTTTTTGCAACTAATGAAAATTGTTTTGATAATATGCGAAAATAATTTAAAACTATTTATGTATAAAAAAATTTTTTATTTAAACGAGCATTCAAACTCTTATAAAAATTTAAAACTTTTTTATGATTAAAAACAAGATGAAAAATTTTTTTTAAACTAAACTTTTAAAAAATTAGAAGATAATGTGAGTTGTTAAACAATTTAGAAGATTTTCTTTATGTATTTTCAATTTTTTATAAAAATTTTTTTTAGAGTTTCAGGAATGTTTTGCAACAATAAATATTTGTGAAACTGTCGTTGTTAGTGCTTGTTAACACTAATTTCATGGTTTTTTCATGCCACTATGTCTAAAAGTAATGGTCTAAACCTTAAATCTATAAAATCAGATATAATTACCTATTTAACTTTTAAAAACGTTTCAAATCGCACTGTAGCAATATTTTGGATTAATTTCGAAGGCGAACGAGTTTTGTACAAAATATTGAACGAAGGAGAGAGTTATGAAATTTTTTCATATGCTGGTCATCCATGGATTTTCAGAGATCATGACACAGGTGATAAACTGGTGTCTTCCAATGACCAGTATATATACTGGCCTCAAACGTGTGAGAATCTAAATTCAAGAAATTTAGTTCTCATCAAAATCCCTGGTTACTAATTAATTCATGGTTTTTACACTATTTTGTTAGGATAAGGGCACCTTTTGCCCAATTCAAAAAATTTTTAGCTTTGTGTGAAATATTTTATGTATTTGCACTTCAAGATACAAATTAACCAAAAAATAAATTATTTTTAGATCAAATTCATTATATCTAAAATCAAATTTTATATCACAGTTTACCGATTAATGGATAGATGTATGCAAGTAATAAAAAAGCATAAGCTACCATTGAATGAAGAATATTTACCAAGTGATCTTTACACCCAACTGACACATGAACCTAAACCTGTCCCTTATCACTCTTTCCAAAATTACACCTATGAAAATTTTATAGATGATTTTGAAGAATTATGATTTGGTTAATGTTGTAAAAAAATTTAATCAAAAAAATGAAAACTATTTTTGAATTGTGCCTTTTCTTTCTACATTATTTTTTTACATTATAAAATTTGTTTGTTCTACATTGTTCAATTTGATAATGATATTTCAAAAGGTATATTTTGATAAAATCTTGTTGGATTTGTGACACATATAAAAATAATTTTTTTATTTATTGTCTTTACTGCATTTTTTCTAATATATTACTTATTTGATATTTCCTTCTAGCTTTTTCAAGTCTAACAGTGAGTTTTAGCTATTGTTTTATTATCATTGCTGAATATGCAAACTTTTCCACTTTTTTAACTAAACCTTCAAATCTTTCATCTAAAAGTTTCAACAAAGCGTTAACCGATTGAGGCTTTTGTTTTTTGCTTCACGTCTTCATATCGACGATTGTTCATATTAAAGGTTTATTTATTGTATATCGTTACACTCCATCTCTATTCTTTGTTGTTATTTTAGTTAGAAACAGTTGAATGGGTTTTGGTTCAAAGCTTTTAATTATTGAAAACGACCGTTTTTATTTTACTCATAACTACTCTTATAGCTTTTTGATTTTAGTATTATCGTGAATATATCTTACAAGGATTTTCGATGTGTTCCAACCATGTAGTAGTTGATCAAAAATAATGAATTATTCGAATTTATAGAAACTTTTTTAGAAATTAAATTTTCATAGATGACTGGGTGAATTCAATCTTTCGAGTTTTTCGTTTTATAAATTTTTTTATCACAGCAAAATACTCAATATATCAATGCTTAAGACTCTTGTGCCTTCTCTAAAGAAATTCTCCAGAGTGGGAAATTTCGAATAAGGTAGATTTTTCGTAGAAACAAAGTTTTCTATAATTTTATATTAATGCTTTATGATAAGGTGGAAATTATCGAAAACTTTTTAATTATAGACGAAAGCATGTCTTCTTTTTGTGTCTTTGCAGAGTAATCTGCGTTTTGTGAGCTTTATTTAGCCACTTGCTCAAAAACGAGTTTTTAATGATATAGATGTATGCAGAATTTGTCTGATTTTTAAGTCTTACAATTTAAATAAATACATTTATAAATTTCTGTGGTGAATTCTATGACGGCTCATTCATACGACAATTTTGACTAATAATGAAAAAATTTTATGTAAATAGATATTATTAAAATCATTATATTAATAGATTATGTCAAAGTTGAATTTGTCGAAAATTTTTGTTGAATAGGTAATAGTATTGAAATGTTGCCTCTTTTTAAAGTTATTCTCGAAAAAAACTTAAAATCAATAATTTCAACAAAGGCTTCAACATTTGAACAAAAGTTCAATTTGAAGGAAGGTTTTTAAAATTATCTAAAGTATCGAAGAAAGAAAATTACAGCAGATCGTTAAAAAAAATGTATATTTCAAGGTTTATTGTGAACTGTTCAGTGGAGATTTTTAATTTGGTAGTGGAGCATCGTTAAAATGAAGAATATTCTGATTTTATGTTATAAGACTTCTTAAATCTTAATCAAATTGATATATAACTCAAAAAATATTTTTTGTATTGTATTCAAGCATACCAAGTATATCAACTTGTCTTTTCAAGTTTCTTTGAAGGTTTAAATCGTGGTTTATTGCAAACTTTTTAATTCAACCTGCTTCTTAACGATAGCTTTCTTCAATCATAATTTTTCACAAGTTCGAAGCCTTCTGAAGCAACCTAGTTTTAAGCGTTATCTGTGTATGTAATAAACAAAAGTAGAAAATAATTATGGAGAAGGCTTAGGTAAATTTCCATTTTAACAGACTATTCAAAAAAATTTTAAACTTTAGTTAATGAATTTAGATTATTGAAACAATTAATATGTAGTATCTAGATATTCTACATAAAATATGATCAAACGTTGGAGTAAAATGCCCAAGCATTCAAAGCTATTTTTTTTGAGAAATTTTAAACATTTTCTAAAACCAAGGTTGCTTGTGAAAAGATTTATTCGTTTAAAAGATATCCATCTAAAATTGATGATGTTTATAGATGCCTTTCAATTTCTCACGAGTTGTAGTATAAAAAAATATGTTCAAATAAAGCTAACATGGAGTTGAACGATTGAATAAAAAAACTCATTTCTACATTTTAAAATGCCGATATAAAACAAGACAGAATGAAAACACTATAAATCCTTATTGATCTATATAAAATGTTTATTATTTATCTTTGATGCACATTAAAAAATAATTTACAGATTTATTTTATAGATCTACTGTTTGTTTAAATGTTGTGAGTGAGAAGGTGGTTGTGATGGCTGCAGGCCATTAGAAGTTGTTTTAAGAATTTCTGTTGGAGTGAAGAGCTTTGAAAATGAAGTTATAGTTTCTGGAAGGCTAGGAGGTGTGACTGGTGTGTTCATGGGTGTCTGAAAGATTTTTGCAGTTTTAGTATAAATTGAGTTAAAAATTTTTCCATCAAAAATGATTTTGAGATTGAATTTTCATTATTAATCAAATTCTTAGTGGAATTTTACTTCAAAATGACAAGATGAGAAGTTTGAGTGTGAAGGAGGAATGTTACTTTCTTCAAAAAATGTACTGAGTGCAGCCTATGGGAGTTAAAAAGAAATTATTTATTGATAAATATGAAAAAAAAAATAAAAAAAGATTATAGGCGCTGTAAGTTTGGCGCTCTCAAAAAGAGCTGAAAGCCGCAATAAGGCTGAAAAAATATTTTTTTAAACCGGAAAAATGAATTTTATTAATTTAAAAAAAAATTTTAATGTTTTCTGGTCTTTTTAGGCCAGACATAAGTTAAACATGCTATAGCCAAATATAGGTTGCAGCCTTTGTTTACAAACACACGAATCAAGAACAACGCTGTGGAATTCTTACATCAAAATGCCATTTAGAAGAAGATAGATATTGAGTAGCTTGATCCATTCGACACCCTGTCACATATACAAACTGATTCACCATTACTTGTTGTTTGAGAGGATCCATTTTTCAAATTTTACAAAGATATTTGGTACAGTGTGCACTAAATGTTAATAGCTGCGAGTGATGGCTTGTTGAAAGCGCCTGCTTAGAATTTAAATTCCATGCTATATATTAAATAGTTCAATTATTATTGTGAAATTATTTATTTTGAATTTTTTTTTGATCAATATTTTTATATCGATAATTTAGTAAATTATCAGGTTATGTATAAGAGTAAATTCCCACGACATTGAACTTTTTAAAAAGAATGAGTTGTGCCTTGTTGAAACATATTCTACCAAATAAAAAATATCCATTAAGTTATAAATGGTATTTGCATGTTCGGCGTCTCCTATATAGTGAAGCCGGCAAGTTGGAAGATAAATTCACTAAAAAAGAAAGGATAAAGATTGAAAAATTTTGGAAAAATAAAGTGATTCAAACATATGATGATAACATAAATAAAGTAGGTTTGTTATTTACTTTTAGAAAACTAAGTTGTATATATATATATATATATATGTTTTGTGAAAAAAAAACTTATTTGAATAATTAATTTACTCAAATTATACCACTGAAATCATCAAAATTTACAAAATACTACATATTTTTTTTTATAGGACACCTTCAAAAATGCAAGAGAAAAGTTTTATTGTCTTTCCATGTTTCCTTACCCCAGTGGTAAACTCCATATGGGTCATGTGAGGGTGTACACTATCTGTGATGTTATTGCAAGATTCCAAAGACTGAAAGGAAAACAGGTTTTTATGATTTTTTTATTGTTCACGAAAATCATTTATTTGGAATAAACTTTTTGAAAAATTATTATTAAAATATTTTATAAATTTTTTGTTATCTCTGTAGATCATCATCCAACATAACATTATTATCTTTGCCTCAACCACAAGGTGATTCACCCCATGGGATGGGACTCTTTTGGACTGCCTGCAGAGAATGCAGCCATACAACAGAACATTGACCCTGCAGTATGGACTCGGAGGTGGGTTCTTGGGAGGATTGTATATCATCATCATTTATCATTATAGCTCCTTTGTATGGGGTTAGATGTATCATTACTAAAAGATTGATAATATGAAGTTGACTTATGAAAAGTTTCACATTGTTCAGCCAATAAAAGTTTTGGTTTGATTTGTTATTATTACTAATGATTTCAGCAATATAAAGACAATGAAGCAACAATTAATTGATCTTGCATGTGACTTTGACTGGAATAGAGTTTGTTAACTTTATCTTTTTTAAATTTTTATTTATCACAATCTCTTCATAAACGATTCACCAATAATGAGAATTATTGAAAAACACTTTGAATTCAACTGCACATTAATTCAAAGCACAAGATTTATTTATAAAAATATTCATAACCTTCCAATACACAAACATTTGGTGTTTGTTTTCCCAAAACACATACTCACAACCCACCAACCTCAATCCACCTACCTCCACAGGAGCTGGCAACATGCGACCCTTCATACTACCACTGGACACAGCATCTTTTTCTTATGCTACACAAAGCTGGCCTCGCCTACCGTCGCACTGTCAGTTTTGTTTGCATGCTTGTATGGGTTGGTCCTAAATGACTGAGTGTTGCGTTTTTTATGTTTTTTTGGTGGGAATCATTGTTTTTAAAACTTGTGTTGGGTATTTTGAGATTTCTATCTTTTTTATCAGGCTGATAAGATTTTATCTTTGGATGTGTTGTGTCGCAATCACCATTATTATCAAACTCACCACCATTATGATAATTACTGTTATAATCACCACCATCCTTCTCATCCTCATCATCACCACCATAACCACCTTGCATCCATCACACCACATCTTCATACAGGCTCAAGTGAACTGGGATCCGGTGGATAAAACGGTGTTGGCAGATGAGCAGATCAATGCTGATGGAACATCCTGGAGGTCTGGAGCAACTGTCCAGAAGGTTTTTACCGTTGTGTTTTATGGTGCTTTGATGCTGTTGAGATGATGATTTTGTTAGGGGTATTTTATGGTATGATATCGTTATATAGGTTTTCTCAATTGCTTACCTGAGTTTTGCATTTGTTACAAGATCGTTGCTATTGATTACCGAATCTTTGGACGTGTTCACCAAAATTTTAAAAATTTTATAAATGTATTTATCTTAATTAGGTGGATTTGAAGCAATGGTACATAAGGACTACTGCATTCTCAAAGGTTTGCTTCTTTGACCATCACACTTATTTAAAAAAATCAATCATATTCGATGATACTGCTTTATATGTTTCAGTAATTGTGGCACAGCAGCTTATTAATCTGATTAAATTATACTGTTGTACATGTCCCAGTAACTGGGGTTGACAGTCGACCTAGGTTATTTATACTCTGATGAAGTGATTACTAAAAAAAGCCAGTTATTTGGGACAAATTTTTATAGACTGCCAGCTCAAGCTGACGTATAACTTGAAGTTATCCAATTCAAGATCCATCGTTTCCACACGGGCAGTTTGCCCAGTTGTTGTCAATAGAAAGATCATCCGCCAAACAAAATAACAGTTTGCCTATTCCTGCTATTGAAGTTTACTCTTATCCAGATTAGAACAAGAAAGCAGTCTCAATTTGGAGGTGCTAAGTTTGGCGCAGTTTAACGTCATTCCCAAGTGTTATTTATAAATAAGTCATGTATTTAAAAAAAATTTATACAAACTGGAAGTCTGAGCTTTAAATTTCCACCGATAGTATCAGTATCAACTAAATAATAATGTATGAATCTTTTTATTCATATTGTTTCATTATAATTTTTAGCTGATATATTTCAATAATTTAGCATTTCATTTTTATTATTTATGTTAAGCGTTATAGAATTAATATTAAATGATGCTACCATGGCAGTTAGCAAGGTCTTTAAGTTTGTATGCTTGATAATGTGAGTTCAACTTATGAAAAGCTTTGTGTTATTATTCAGTTAATAAAAGCGTTTGATTCAAATCGTTTTTGTAATAGGCTTGTTCAGTTATTCATAATGTTTGAAGTTATCATGCTGAAATAATCAAACCACTCATCATAATTATAATACTTCATTCACCGCAACCCAGTCGTTGTATGAAGGCTTGGATGAAGTGGATAAGGACTTGTGGAGAGATGTGGTCGATCTGCAGAGAAACTGGATTGGAGTGTGCAGTGGTGTCAGAGTGGAGTTCCCGCTTGTTGTCTGTATTTGTTTTTTTCCTCATATCCATTTTTGGTTTATTTTCTATTGTTTATTACCACTGATTTTTTTTTGCTGAATAATTAGCCTCAAAATTGTGACGAATTTGTTACCTGATGATGATATAGCATATATCGAAAAGCTTCTTCGAAATAAAAAATTCAAACATTATCGTGTTTTTATGATTCACATTGGTTTTTTGTCTTTTTGTTAATTTCAGTATATTTTTTCTGGATTTTTTGAAAGTAGGTTTTTTACGATGTATAAATTAGATATATTTCACTTCATACAGCGCCAAGATAAAGACAAAACCAGTCAAACTTTACACAAAGGTAATCAATTGTAATAATTGATTTTGATTTGTCGATCTAAACATAAATATTCAAATGAAAACACTTTTTTATTTCAATATGTAATAACTTAATAATTTAAACTTATATATCTTTTCTCAATCTAAGACCACCAAACCCAAGCACATAAACAGCAAATTTCACACAACTCTCCAGATGGCGATGATTTTGTAAGCATCTATATTAATGGATCGTTGAATAAGATCTACAACATCTCCCATATCATCCTCCACCCTAAACACCATCTAGCATCCAAATACAAGGTTATACTAAGCCATTGTTATCTCATTATATATGTCAGGTCATGCGGTATTATAAAGCGCTTTGAGCTATAAGGAAAAGCGCTTTCTACAAATTTAATGTAGCGAAAACACACTGTGGAACAGATGCTAATTGTCAGCCCACGCGGGATCAAAACCGGTAACTTTAGATAATTAGTCTAATGCTCAACCATTTAGCTATAGTCTTACTATGTCGTTATGACAATAGTAAAACAGCAGTAATTCGGGGTGACTCATGTTCGACTTATATATACATACAACATAACGCCATTAGGTCATATTCACGTCATCAAATTTTTATTTCGTCAATAGGTATGCCTACGTCATTAGGTCGTTACTAGGTTATTAGGTCAATTTAATGATTTTTTTTTTGGCATATCTTTTTACTGCTTGTTTTATCACTTGTTTTTCAGGGTTCAGTGTTAGAAATTCATAATTGCTTACTTTTTTGCATGATCTTTAATGTTTTTAAGCGATTTTTTGCGTTTAATAGTTTGAATCAAATATACTTTTTTAGCAGTTTTTACTTTTTCATTTTTAAAAATTTAATGAATTGCAATTTATTCGAAACAACTATGCACAGTCGGTAGATGGCTCTACAAAATTAAACGTGCAAGCATTAAACCCCTTCACAAATCTTTCCACTCCCTTATTCACCTCCGAGGACTCACAACTCTTTGGGGACTTTCTTGACCATCATATAGGTGACTTTGTGTTCATGTAAACGGGTTTTAACAATATTATTATGGATAGTTAATTTAATATTTATTTATCAATCATATGTATTTATTACTTTTATTTAAGTTGTTATTAAGTGAGTATCATGAATTATTTATGTATTTATGAGTTATATGTAAGTCATTAAAGAGGTTATTAATACTATAATGATGATGAAAATATAATTGTGATTCGATACCACATCAAAATTAGCTAAATATACACCTCCTTTGTCATGACTATTTAATCTCCACTGGGAGCTTCCAATAGTTTGCACATCTGCAGGTTTGGCTTCCCAGAACCTGGCTGATGAAACCTTTGCAGACGAACACAACATCCTATATAAACAGAATACCTCGGTGAGATGATAGTTTTTGATAATTTTGATGGATATTGTTTTTCATCATTGTTTTTCTCGCTTCATAGGGTGAAAGTTCCAATCAAAATATATTCGCAAAAGCCAAGGTAACTTGAAACATTTACAATTTGAAAATATAATTTCAATCATTAAATATTTTATATATTCATAACGAGTTTTGAAATATTCAAGGAGCTAAATATACCTCTGCACGTGACGAGTGAGAGAGCCCGTGATTGGTTGATATCGAGGCAACGTTACTGGGGAACACCCATCCCCATCATCCACTGCTCCGAGTGTGGGGTGAAATTTGGACTCATTTAAAAATTAAGTTCACATTTAAATAAACTCAAACCAATAAATTCTAAATATTTTCTTATTTTCAAGTTCACCCAATAAATTTTCAATTGCACATTCAATCAAATGACCTAACACCAGAGTGTGCCAGTGCCAGAGAAAGATCTGCCAGTGCAGCTGCCTTCATCATTCCAGCCATCTGCCTCTCCGTGTGATGTGGATGAGATAGCCTCCCCCTTGATCAAGCATGCAGAGTGGAGAGTTACTACCTGTCCCAAGTTGGTGGTGGTTGCTGAGGATGTTTCTCATGAATTGCTAAATTCATTTTATCGAGGACATCTTCAACATTAGTAACTACTACCTAATCAAATAAAATTTTTGTTTTTGTAATAATTCGAATCGATAAATATACATAAAGCTTGCTGTTTGAAGTAATTGCGCAACTGAACGTAGGAACAATAAACAGGTGTGGAGGTGAGGGCGAGAGGGAAACCGACACAATGGACACCTTCGTCGATTCATCATGGTACTTTCTCAGGTTCACTTTTAGTGCTTCAAGTAACGGTAGAGATGTGCCATTTATTGATAAAAATTATTTTTCCACAGATACCTGGACGTGAACAACATGAAAGAAATGTGTGACAAGGAGGTGTTGAGACAAGGAATGCCTGTGGACTTGTACATTGGAGGCAAAGAGCATGGTGTGTTGAGTGGGGTATTGTGGCATTAAGTAGCATTTTTTTTGTTTGCAATAAGCATAATAAGTCAACTTCACGGGGTTTAGATACCAGATTCAGGAAGTAGGTGTAGTTTTTTTCAGGCTTTCATGAGTTAGAGGTGGTAAACCATTAGCATGATCTAATTTTTTATTTTAATGCAAATTATAATTTTATTTTTATAAGCTTACATAACTGAATCATCACCATCCTCACCACACCAGTTTCCATCTTATTGAATATCCCTGTATTTAATAGGGGCATATGTTTATGCGATTATAATTAATTAATTACCAAGCAATTTTTTTCAGCCACCCTTCACCTGTATTACGCCCGCTTCATCAGTCACTTCCTGCACCAACAAGCGCTCCTTCCTCACAAGTCATTATGCTATTTGTATCGATAAACCCATTTTATTTTTATTCTGTTACAATTATTATTTTTTACTATTATTTTTATTATTATCACCACCATTATTGTTCTTATTTTCAATGGCGCAGAGAGCCGTTCAAGAGCCTGTTGACACAGGGCATGGTGTTGGGGCGGTCATGCAGGGTGGATGGCAAGTACCTCAGGCCTGACGAGGTTCACATCTCATCAGGTAACCCTCATTTATGTGTGTTGCAGATATGTGTGTTTTTCTATCACTATTATTTCTTGTGTCATTGTTTTTGTTTATTTTACATTTTGCGTTAAAAATTGAATTTTTATCGTTCTATTTGTATCTTAAATTTTTTTTATTATTCTCTTCATAAAAATAGTCTTT
>OZ038324.1:4418625-4667760 GCA_964035795.1 Pterobdella sp. o SKG-2022 | reverse complement strand
ATGATGACTTAGACGGCAAAGGCTTGGTGGAGAAGGAGACGGGCAAAGAAGTGGAGCAGGAGTGGGAGAAGATGAGCAAGTCCAAACACAATGGAGTTGATCCTCAGGTAGGTGTCGTCATTATTTGTTCATGCACTCTCCTATCTCTACCTGCTTTGTTAAAATAAAGAGCTTTAAAGATTGGTTGCTTTATTTATTGACTTATTTATTTATTAATGCTTATTTAATTTATTTACATAGAAGTTTTTTTGGAAATAATTTTTATGAAATTTCATCACACCGCTGCGTTCTCAGATGCAATACCACTCACCACCAATCCACAGCAAGTACTCACTTCCCACGGCACAGACTCCACTCGTCTGTGCATTCTCTCCAACGTTTCACCGCAGTCTGATCGCTTGTGGTCCGAGGAGGCTTTCGTGGGGGTAGAGAGGTGGCAGAGAAAACTGTGGTCTCTAGTTGTGAGGTTCATCAAAATGAGGAGTGGTGCTGCGAGTGATAAGGGTGGAGTCAATAGTGGTGGGAGTGGTAGTGGGATATTAAATAGTACAGAGGCGTCAAACAGCCCAGCAGATGTGGATGGCCATATTGATTTCATGAGAAATAGCTACCTACTTCAGGTCAGAGGAGTTTCATGCATTATTTTCATTATGCTTTCTTTCAGTTTCTTATAAAAATTCTATTTTTAACTATCTATCTATCTATATATCTATCTACCTATCTACCTATCTACCTATCTATCTATCTATCTATCTATCTATCTATCTATCTATCTATCTATCTATCTATCTATCTATCTATCTATCTATCTATCTATCTATCTATCTATCTATCTATCTATCTATCTATCTATCTATCTATCTAGCTATCAATCTATTTAGCTATTTTTTTATTTTTCTATCTATTTATCTATTCATTCATTCACCAACAATACTCCAGATAAACTTCCACCTTGAAAAAACATTCCTGCTCAACACAGCAATCTCCCGAGCACAAACACTCACCAGTTTTCTGCATGTCTATCAATAATTATAACTTGAATAATCTTTATCTCCAATAATATTGGTTTTTCAATCTTTCGGTTATCTTTTTTATTTTAAATATTTTAGTGTAATTTTATTGAAAATTTTTATTATTTAATAATACTTTTGTTTGTATTTATAATCATAATTTATTGAGTTTCCACTATCTGTTTTATAAACAGCAACAAACTAAAAATCGCATATTTTATCTGATAATAATAATAATAATAAAAATAAACTCTTTTGTATACCACGTTATCCCTCTTCACACCTACACCCACTATTCCACTTCACACCCATCAGAAGCAACCAGACGATGTATTGAAACACAGCAGATCATTCGAACGATCCCTCTTGGACCTTTTGATTGTCATTTCCCCCATGGCACCTTCATTCTGTTCCGAGCTGTGGTCCCCTCTTGCTGATATTTCTCTCTTCAATAAGCATTATAAGGTTTGTGAGAAGGAGGGAGGTTTAGATAGATAATAATAGATTCTTTTTTAAAAATTTTTATAAGGGTTGTGGGAAAAGAGGGTGGTAAGGGGGGTGTTGTTTAGGTAGGGAAGGATGGATGGAGAATTTTCAGTGTGATTTTAATTCCAGTCCCAAAACACGTTTCACAGCGTCCTTCTTAAACACGCTAACACACACGCACTACATCACAAACATTACTCCACACACCTAAACACACCCACTTCACACGCACAAACACAAACACTGCAGCAAGTATCTAACATTTTTGAGCAAAGCTGGCCTATTGTAGATGCAGATTTCAAACTTCACATGAATGTTAAGGTTTGATTGAGCTTTCATATTGTTTCGTTTTCATTACCGAGGTTTTGGATTCTTGTACTTTCATTTATATACAAATTAGTGTGTTTTGAAATATTTTTGTTGAAGGTGCATTATAAATGTTTGTTACATTTCAAATTTTCTTTAAGTCGTCACTACTTTTTATTATCACTATTATTTTTATTTTTTTGTTGTTGTTATCAATAACAATTAACACCTGTTCCACAGCGTGTTTTCGCTACATTAAATTTTTACGAAGCGCTTTGATCTATAAGGAAAAGCGCTTAATAAATACTGCATTACATTACATTATCATTATTATTCTTATTATCATTATCATCACCATCATCATCCCAAACAGATCAACACCAAGGATGTCTTCTCGATCCCTCTTTCCATGCCTTACAACCACACAGACACCCAACTGACCAACAAGATGGCTTGGCAGTTGGTGCAACAAGATGACAGATATAAGGAGTTGACTGTCGTCTTATCAAAAGGTTGAGCTTTCATTATTATTATTTTTTGTTGTTATTTTTATTTTTACTATTTTTTACACAATTCTGTTATTTTGGAGATATGATTAGTGCAGCAGGTGGGACAGAAGGTAGTACTTTTGCTCGTGTAAGATCTGGTTGGAAGAGCTTTAGAGTTCTGTTGCCACTGTTAGCCAGTCTGGTCATTTCACTTGAACCACAAGGACGTTTATATACTGCTTGCGTCAGGAGTGTTATGGTTTATGGTAGTGAGATCTGGCCTCTTAAGGAGGAATTTTCAGAGCTGATAAGATGATGATCAGGTGGATGTACAATATAAGCTTGAAGGATGGCAGATCATCAGAAGAATTATGAAACAGACTGGGATTTTCAGGCATCACTGAGAAGCTACGCAGAAATAGACTGAAGTGGTTTGGGCATGTAATGAGGATGAATGCTGGGAACCCAGCAAGTGCTTGCAGATATGTTGAGGTAGTGAGGAAGACCAAGAAAACCATGGTCCCAGTTAGTAATCAAATGAAACTTAGACCTGAACTAGACCAAGACCGTGAAGTGGGGAGAGGAACCATTATGAGACCACGTCCAATCCATGCTAGCATGGTAATGGACGTAAAACTATGAAAATGATTATTATTTTTGTTGTTTTAATTCTTATCCTTATTATTATTATTATTACGCGTTTAGCTTTTTTTGTCTCATTCACACGAGTTTGCTTTTGACATAGTTTTCAATGTTTTTTAGACTTTTATTTAGAGTCATTTAATGCCTGACTTACTTATTTTTGAAGATAAGATTATTAGTATATTAATGCACATATAGAATGGTCGAGTTACTAATTTTTTTAGATTTTTTCATTTTTGCTTATACATTTTCAGTGTTTTCATTGTATAATCTGATACTGAACTGTTTAAAAAATTTATTTAAAATGAATGATTAAAGTTATTTAGATATATTTTAGATAGAATTACTAGCATTTGATTTACATATGGACTCTAGTGTGATTGAATTATTATGATAAGCCTAAAAAGTTCTTGTGTTCCAGGTAAAGACATTGACAGTTTGATTAAAAATAAATCTCTACTGAACCAAGGGAACTCAAAAGTAATGGTTTTATAATATTTTTAATGATGATTCAGACATTTTTAATCGTCTTTTTTTGCGCAGGTCAATTTTGAAATTCAAGTACCCGAAAGCTACAACAAATATTTAGTAAAAGTATTAAAAGATCTCAAAAATTCAGATAAATTTGGACGCTAATTTTCATGAAATATTTTGTTCAAATAAAAAATATTTTTATTAAACCACAAAAATAAATTCGTTTCAGTCACACGAGATTACTATAGATGTTAAGGTTCATATTTACAGAGGAATAAGTAAGCTTTCAGCACGGTTCTTCAATGATGGACCTGTAAATGTCCCATCGGGGTAGCACGCTATCCTCGTGTCTTCGATGTCGTCTCCGATATCTCTTTACTGCACTTCTGCGCCTTGTTGGATTGTGTGTTGTGTCCCTGTGAAGTTCTCGAGGTTGAATCAAGACGGATATCATTTTTGATAATTTTAATTGTTGCATTTCTTCCTCTAGTTGAATTTCACGCTTTTCTAAATATTTGATCTCATCTAGCAACCTGCTGTTTTGTTGTATTATTTTTTCTATTGCAAAATGATTTCGAGCTAGTTTTTCATCTAATATACTTTCAATAGTATCTTCAATGTTGTTTTTTTGTGTATTCGTTGTTGCTTTGTAATGGTTCCTCTCTACACTATCATAATGTTTGACTGGTCTCTTACGGAGTTTGAACGATTTAGTGATGGTGACATTGCACATCATCACAAATAACACTAACACCTTCAAATTTCTCATCATACAAAAAATATTCAATCGTTTTGTTTTATCGCAAGGTTTGTTCGGATCAGGATTTCTTAATATTGCTTCAATAAAAAACTGATGGTATTTCTTTATCAGCCCTTTATATATGCTTGGTGCTTCTGCAAATATTATCAGATGGAAATAGAAGGTCTAATTTTGTCTCGATTTTCAGTTTTTGTTTATTTTGATTAAAAATATTGTTTTCGAATTAAATGTTGAGTACTATTCTAGAAGCATATTAATTTGGTGTGGCATTTATGATGTTAACTTGAGATCTGCAAATATAGATTCTTCTATGCAGTTTCATTTTTAGGTTTATTTTCAAAGGAACAGAAATACTTTTACTTGTTTCAAAAGCTTTGAACTAACAAGTGATGCCTCATTTATTTTCAGTTTCAACTTAGAATGTACGGATAATAATTTCATTTTTGAAAGTTATTTTCAATGTAAAAAAAACTGAACTGCTCTAAAAAAATTGAATAAAAAAGATGTAAATAAATTGGTTTGCAATTGACTATTGATAAAGAAACTAATACTATTATATACGCAAATCAAGCAGAGGTTCATATTGCCCATTTTTTTTTATATCGGTACTTGATGAAGATCACAAAAAGAGCCACCAGAAGAGCAACTACTGCGATAGAAGTTATGCTTATAATGATGTAATCGACGTGGTCCAATGGGAAAGGTCCTGGAATGCTAGAAGATTATCAGTTTATTTTGAGTGTATGAATGCCACAAAAGTTAATTTATATATTAACATTTTAAAAGTTTATTCTGCATTTTACACTATTTTATTTAATATTAAAATTAAGAAATATCTAAAAAATACATTCAGACAAAAATAAAAGCACGAAAATAAAAAATACTCACACGGAAGAGTTGCCAAATTTGGCGCCAATGGTTGCCATTGAAGAGAAGAAGATTAAGACCCCTGCAAGCATTATGACTCGTGTTTTCTCTGTGGTGTATGAGCTGCTCAAGATTTCATATCATTAACTTTAATCGAATAAGACCAAAAAGGTTTTAGTAACACAACAAAAATACTCTGAAGTTTTGTGTGAAAAAGTCTTACTTTGTCAAATGATTCAGTTAGTAACGTAAAATCTTGTGACTAAAGCTCCAAGATTTTATCGTTAATAGAACATTGTTTTGTCTCATTTAATTGTTTGTTTCAGGCATTTTTATAACATATTATGAACACTATTGATTCATGTATTTGAACAAATTCATTCTATCTAAAATCTTTAGACTTGAAACAAATTATTACTTATTCGTTGACAGTATTTTTCAGCCATTTTTATTTTTAGATATAACACAAATTAATATTTATTCAAATAATTATTATTTTAAAATTATTTCTGTATTGTAGGGCCATTCCTGTTTTAGAGCATTATATCCGACCAAAATAAATCAAGAATTAAAACAGAAAAGCAATGCAACCAGCTTTGAATAGGCCTATTTAAGACATCCTTCAAATAATATTATAATATTATTTGTATCAAATATAATTCATGATTTCCAACCTAAAATGTCGAAGGTTGAGACAAAGTTCCGGTTATAATGTAGAGAAACAAAAAATTAACTAAAACTGATATTAAATAAGAGTTCAAAAATAAATCAAAAGTAAAAACTATATCTCAAATTTTTTCGCTAAATCGCCACTCACAAAATTCCACTCCGAAGTACTGTGTTTATATTCATTATAATATTCACCCAAGCTTTCATGCTGTATATAATAGCATAGATTGTACTAGAAATCATACAAGCATATTGAAATTGCTTTCTATAGGAGACATATAGAATATAAAATATAAATTGATCATATAGTCTTGTCATATACATACTGAGTTATAGATTTTTGATGTATTTATTGACAGTAATTATTTAAATGGAATCTACTTTTAATCTTATAAAATAAAGAAGTATAATCTAATCGAGCTTTTGGAGGGCACTTTAGATTCCGGGAAGGTGGCAAAATTCAACAAATTGAGAATATTATCAACAGTGATTTTGAGATAAATTTCAGAAACTAAATATTCAAATGAAAACACTTTTAGGAGTTTATTTTATTACACGAAGCTTTTCGTAGGAATATTCATGTTTGGCTCAAAAAATAAAAGCTGAATAGTATTAGGTTTTTCTCAATGATCAGAAATTATAATTAGTCTCCTATTTAAATTAGGCTAACAAGAATTAGTATATTAAACGTTGGTATTAGCAGCTTTGGTATTCAAGCATACATGTAACTAGTATTTTCAACTGTTGAAAAGACATTCAAAACTCTTGTACTGTGTATTTTCGTGAAATTATATTGAGGTTTTCTAAGAAAACAAAATTATGACACATACAAGTCTGTCGAAGAATTTCTCAACCACTTCATGCCTGGTGTATTTAAATGCATTTTAGAAATTTTTGATAAAATGAAAGTTTTGAATTCTAGAACTAAATTTTCATTCCTTCTCAATTATTTTATTCATTTTGCGCCATTATTTTAACAAGTCACCTTATCAAAAGTTCATTATCAACAGGTATCATTTTGAAGTCGGCAAATATTCTTTGAAGTTGATCGATAACAAAATTTTTTCAAAAAACATGACATTGTCAAAATCTATTCAAATTTTAGGATAATTTCTAAAAAATGGAATCTCTTACCTTGCTGCATTTTGTGATAAAATTTAGAAAACTCATAAGCTAAGCACGTATTTCTACTTAGTTTTCAAATAGTTATTGAAATAATATTGTTTTCTGATATTGAAAAAATATAAATGTATAACTATTGTATGTAAATTTTAATGATGCAATTATGAAGTGCCATTTTCGCAACGTTCAAAGTACTATACAACAAATCGAGAAAAGTTTTGAGAGGTTTACAAAAAGAATAATAGATGGAAAAATTTTTGAGTGGAAAAAGAATAAAGTTCCAGAAGAAAAGCCAACATGTATGAAGAACGATTTTGCATAAGAATGCAAATAAATGGATGATGTGGAATTGAGAACTCAACCACTTTCACCCTCATGGTTAATTTCTGAAGCTATATCGGGGCCAGATTCCGGAAGGAAATACAACATCCACATGCTAGCCAGGATGTTGGTGAGCAAGAAAACCACACACATCACTCTGTTCACTACCACGCCTATCTTCTCCCACGTCTGCTGGTTCAGCTTTTTCTGTTGGTTTGATTCAATAAAATGGTGAGAAAACTAATGTAGAAATATAACAATAAATAGTGTGAGGTAGTCACCCAAATAAATTTTTCCAATCGAATTTATCAATTGAATAATTTCTTTAGTTATATTAATCACCCTGATTTTCTTTTGAGCCAGTGTTTGGTACTCCTTTATCGATGATTGCAGCTTGTTGTATCTATGAATGCGTCTTTTGTGGTACTCAGTATTCTTTGGAGGCGAGGCTTCTTGAGAGTTTGATGCCAATTTCTTTGTAAGAAACTTTTGAATGACGTCTTGTGAAGCTTGGTTTTCGAAAGTTGCAGTAAAGTGAGACAAGCAATTCAGTTTAATCTTTTCGTTTTTGTCATTAATTTGATCAAGATTGATACTCTGACCTGGGTTTTTTTCTCGCCATTGCTGCAGAATCACCGCAGCTACACTAGAAGCCATATTTTTCTTTAATACCTGTCCCAACCTCTCATTGGAAACACTAGTATTCGTATACTCCAACGTGCTATGGTGGTTCAAATACCAGGAAGTATAAGCCTTGAGATAGACAAACCTGGCCAGCCCACAGAAGACCAACTTCTGGACCCATTTAGGAGGGGCTCTAGACGGATCCCTGAGGTGGAGTGCAATGACGAAAATGGATGTGAGGATGGTTGAAGCTGACATTATCATTACTGTGTAGACGAATGTTCCTGTGATTGTAACGTGTTTTTTTTAGATTTTTTTAAAATGATTTTTATATTGTGTATTGAGGATTGATTTGAAAGTGAATTAGTTTTTTCAAATTTCAAATTAATTTTATTATATAAAAAAATGTGAAATGAACTTGGAAGCAATTCTATATTAAAATAATACAAAATTATTTTTTCGATTTCAAATTGATGTTATGATATAGAATGAAAAATTATTTGAAATACTGATGACTTATGACAAAGTTGAGCTTTTCAAAAATTTTAGTTTGAGTTTATCAAAAAATTTCTTCATTAATGATATATTTCACAACATAATGACTTAATTTTCCCACCAACGTAAGGTGTATACTTGGATGTCTCAGGCAGGTATTGTCGCACGGATCCCATTAGCAAAAAAAAAGACAAAAAAATCGTAGTACTCAAATCAATTTTTTTCTTCGAACTGAACGGGAGGAAGAAAGGTATTAAAATTATGAATGAAATGACCAAAAGGGGATAGATAAAGTAGGTGACAAAGTACACAGGGTTTCTTTTCAAGAAAAAAGTGTAACTAATTTCTGAGAAGGATCGGGCTGAAGTCCCGTGGATCCTGAAGTTTTCTGACACCTTATCATGTATTGATTGAATATTGTTGTGTTTAGCAAATTACAGCGTGGATAAATGTATAGTGCTGGATTTTTTAAGCTTAAACTTGCCGAAAGTTATTGACAAATTTTCAAAATGAAACTATTAAAAAACAGTTAGAAAAAAAGTTATAATGAAAAACATTACTTACAAAAGAAGTATTAAACACAAAAAACCCATGGAATAACTTGTCTATAAGCTATACTCCTAGAACGTTTTTAATGTGAACTCATCCATAAACCCCAAGTTGACCATGAGTAAAACTGACAGAAGAGTTAGTGACCGTCCACTGGCCGCTCTGAGTGTAGTGGTCCAATATGACGTTTTGATGACTAGGTTTCAACAACACCTAACGAGTATTTTGTTTCAAGTTTTTATTAGAAGTTAATGGGATTATCAATTAGATTGTACTCATCGAAGTTTAAAACATGAGTTTTTAATCAAATATAACTTTTCAGTTTATTTGTTATGGATGCTTAAAATTAAATATTTAAGATTTCATTGAATATAATTTTTTGCAAAGTTTATTAATCAATAAAAACTTATGAATAAATATAAAAAAAATCGAAAGAAAAAACAACTTGTTCTGTACTGAATGTCCAGCTATCCACATCTATATGGCAAACTTGCACATCAAAGGGAAAATAAGACAGATCCAAGTAGCAAAAAGTCTTCGATATACGTTCCACATCGTAAAACACCCACCCTGAACTGAGAAGAACATGTAATTTTTAAATATACTATAAAATGCAATACAGATTTAGGAATAGTTTTATACGGGTAGTATATTTTTATTGACAAAACCAATGGCTTATAAAATAAAAAATAAGCTATTGATACGACCTTTGATAAAAAACTCAGTATCAGAAAAGTTTCAAATGTGGGCTTCAATAGTGAGTGGGATGTAGGAACAACTTTAAGAAGCATTGAAGCTATAAACTCAATGCATGTGTTTAATATAAGTATCTTTTATTTTTGAAGGTCAACAAACAGAAAGTATTTATTTAAAAAAAACACGAAACTTTTCGTAAGACTAGATCAGATTATCACTTGATAATCTAAGCTAGTCTTACGAAAAGCTTTGTGTTTTTTAAAAATAAATATTTTGTGTTTGTTGACCTTAAAATTTGATTTTGGTTGTTATACGTTATCCTTCATTGATAATTCAATTGTGAACACCACCTGTTGACCACAACTTCGTGGGATGAGCTACTGTTGACGACTTCGAAAAGGTAGTTTGCCCTGGGGTGATATGGGAGTTTGTGAGTTGAATACAAACAAGTAAATCCAAAGACTTTAAAAATTGGAAACAAAAGTTTAGAGATTATTAAATTTATAAATCGTTTTTCATTATTTTGAGAAAAATTTGAACTTACTTAAATTATTATAAAGAGTTTTAAAGCACGTAATTTAAAAACAAAATTTGCTACAGAGGCGCTCAAAAGTTTGTGAGAAAATCATGAAGTTGTTCATGGCATATAACTAAGTTTTCAAAAGTTCTAAAATGTTTTTGAGGAAAGGTGATGAATATTAACCCTTATATTTTTCAACAAAACATCAAATGTGTGGAAGATTTTAACACATTTATTGAAAAAAAACTAATCTTGGATAAGTTCAGCCTCCTCATAACTTTTTATGATAATGCTAAACTTATCAAAAGTTCTAACTTTTGTTTCTTAATAAATGTGTTAAAAAACTCTTCAAATTCGATGTTTTGTTGAAGAAAAAAGAACTGAAAATTTAATTGTTTGAAATACTCAATAATTGAAATGCACCCACGCATTCCTTATAATTAGGTCAGGACGCCAAACATCATTCGCCTTCAAGACTAGTACGTCTGTGTGGTGAAGACTTGAATTCCAGGTCAAGAATGTGTCTCTCCACGTCTTCGAAGGATGGTGAGGATAAAGATGATGGTGGTGTTTATGATAATGGTGGTTATGATGATGATGGTGGTAAAGATAATTATACAGATAATGACGTCGAAAATAATTATTGATCTTATTCTAATTGTTAAACACGACAAAGCTCGTAAAAAGCACTTTGATTGTATTATGTCTGTGGAGAGTGTCAGTTCAATTGAATTATATATTTATTTTTCAATATTTTTTCGCGTTTTTTGGAATTATAATATTTTATTTTGTGCTTTATATTAAAAAAAAAGCTTTCGTTATCTTTTTTGTCTTATCTTTTTCAATTTCAAAAGTTGTAGGAAATTACAGAACGAAAACCTGCAATGATAACACACGGAAACCATTGCATTGTTTGTTGCTAGTAAACAACATCTTCATGGGTAAACATGAAATTTCACTAAAAATTGAATTTATTTTTTTTGGATTTAATTTAGATTCTAACCATTAAGATTCGTCCAATAGCGTGCATTTGTTGGTCGTGTTCGTTCTGCCGGAAGTTCGAAAATTGTTTACAGTTTTATTAATTAATACTTATATTTTTTTTTTGTTTTTTAAACCAAAACTTAAAAAATAATGGAAGATAGATTATAATATTTTGAAAAACACAACAATTATATCTGCATCGAACCAACAGTTTAAATTTTACTCATAAAACTCAACCAGCCATAAAAATATAATAACAAAAAACCATCCAACTACTAAAATAACAGAAATTTCTAAGTAAACCACCATACAAAAACACAATCAACCATTCACTAAAAAAACTTTAAAAAACCTACAAAGAACCTTACATACAACTAACCAACCCACCCAACCTCCAACCCACCCAACCTCCAACCCACCCAACCTCCAACCCACCCAACCTCCAACCCACCCAACCTCCAACCCACCCAACCTCCAACCCACTCAACCTCCAACCCACCCAACCTCCAACCCCCAAACCCACCCAACCTCCAACCCACCCAACCCCCAACCCACCCAACCTCCAACCCCCAAACCCACCCAACCCCCAACCCATCCAACCTCCAACCCCCAAACCCACCCAACCTCCAACCCACCCAGCCTCCAACCCTCAAACCCACCCAACCTACAACCCACCCAACCTCCAACCTCCAATCTCCCAACCCACCCAACCCACCAACCCTCCAACCTCTGTATACAACATACAGACCATAAAACCCAATCAGTACACCATAAAAAGCACCCAGTACCCCATAAAACTCAGCCAGAAACCTCTATGAACTCACCAAACTCTATACGACTTAAACCCCACAAAACAGCCTCTACATCAGCTAACGATTTTAAGGATAGTATAGAGAGAGTAATCTACGTCGACTTTTATCCTCTCGTGGCTTTTCAATATGGGTCGGATTCTCTTGTTGTATCTTTTCAGCAAATTTTTCATCAAAAATTTCTCTTGTGGTGAGTTGTAGTCGATTTTTTATTTAATTTTATAAATTTTGGCTGGTTGGGTATTTTTATGAATTCTTTTTTATTTATTAATTTTATCCTAAATCTTTTTTAATTATATTCTTTTTATTAAATTTTAATATTAAACAATTATTTTCTAAAAATTATGAATTTTTGAACTTTCATTTTTAATTTAAAACTTCACATACCGTCTGCCAAAACGAATGACACCAAAAAAACAAAATAAAAAATATATTTCATTCTATATAACGTCAATATTAAGCTCTATAAAATCAAATATTTCAATAAGTTCAAAGTTATATATCTTTTATTTCAAATGGAAGTCTCTTCCGATCCCCTTTATATCCTTCAGTTTTCGAATTTTTATGTTTTTCTATAAATAGCTTTTTTAATATTCTTTCCATTCATATATAATTCAAAAATATTTTTATTTTTGTGCTTTCGATTTAAATTTCGCATGAATACTCGCATTTCATTGAATACTTTGCTCAACTTGTGAATCATAAAAACGCAACAATAGTTGATTTTTTTTTGCTTAAATTGTGTTTTATGAATGTTGTTTGAGCTTAACTTCAATTCTTCCAGCAACCATAAATATAATCACAATTATCTGAAGCAAATAATAAAAAATTTAAATGAAAAAATCGTTGCTCAGAGTTTTCATCTCAAAAGCACGAAGCTTTTCATGAGAAAATTTAAACAGCTAAATTTCAAACTTTTTCATTATAACAGCTCACCTTGCATGGAGGACTTTGAAAATTTGTAAAGAGAAGTTTTCAATTGTTAATTCAGGATTCAAATGCCATAAAATCAGCATTTTAATGAATTTTTTACATTTGATGAATTAATATTTATAAGAAAATAATTCAATTCAAACACTAAACAAAAAATTGAGAATAATTTAAATAATTAGCCGTCGGTCTATTGATTTCACAATTATAAAAAGATTGTTAAAAAATGAAGACAATACTAAAAGTCTTAAAAGAACGACTGCCATTTACTGAAAAGATCGATACAAAGAGCACGCGTTTGTTTTTATCGTTTTACATGTGCAAAGATTCACTATTTAAAAAAAATCTCAAAAAAATTAAAAGCTACGATGTGTTTTGTACTGGTAATGCTGATGACCATTTTTGGGGATTGCGCCATTATTGAATATTCTGATCAGATTATCAAAAGTATTTTTAGTTTCGATGATATTTTATTGCTTAAGCTCGATCATATTCATAATTTAATAGTGATCTAAGAGCAATTGTGAATAAAATTTTCAAGTTACACTTTGCACACTTATAAAAAATAATTTTAAAAAATAATAGACAATTTTCTCGACATGTGAATTTCCAGGAACGGAATGAGTAGAGCTTGGGGACAGCTTCTATTACTTTTATTACGATAACGCAGTCAGTTTCTATCTTGCCTCTAACTTCTGCGCTCAAAGAAACAGTTATATCGCTTGTTATAACACTGAAAGAGAGGACAGTCTCGTATACAACTATACGCAGTGATTTCTCAATATTTTTAAATTTAAAAATATATTTTTCAGTTGAAGTTTAAATATTTATAATTTGGTTATATTTCAAGCACAAGGATTAAGGGAATTTTAACTAGCATTTACAATCTACAGAACTGTAGAACTTTTAAGTAAGCGGTCATTTTGGAACGGACTGCATAAAAGAGAATGTAAAAAAAAGGGCGATTATATTTTCTTGATTTCACACCAGGGACCTATGCCAGATTTGGCAATTTTGAACCAAACCAAGAAGAATGTTGTTTTTTCCAAGGATATCTGGGAGCCCTGTATGATGTAATTTGTCGAGGCATTAACTATGCTATCATATGCGAAAAACCCCGGTATACAAAAGGTCGTGAGACGAACATTTCAACATTATAACTCAATTTTGATTCATATTTTGACTCATTATGGAAATTTTTTTTTTTATACTAAAAATTTATCCTTAAATAAATGAAAAGTGGTGAAAGCCAAAGGGTTCACGAGGCGTTTCGAAGGAAAACGAATAGACGCTTTTTACCTTCGAAAAATCTTTCTCTCCAAGTGCTTAGCTCTTCTCTGCTCTCTCCATTGCCTCCAAAACCAACTATGCTTTGGATTTAGCTTTACTAAATCTGTTATTTTATTTCATTATTGACGTTTTTTCATTTATTTGAAGATTTCATTAAGCTTTAAACAAAATTTAACATTTGGTTGAAAAATAATCTTGTTTTAAATGTTTATTTATATTAATGTATACTAAGTATTTTTTTATTTAAAATGATTTGTGAATGAATTTTATATTTTATCAAGCGTGATGTGTGTTTGTGTGAACTGAGAGGCTCAGAAAACTACTTACCTCTTCCAATAACGAGTTCGGAGGCAACAGAATATTGGGAATGATGCGAGGCATCTCAAATACTTTGAACTTTTTTTGAAACTATTTATCTATAAAGTTATATTAAAAATAATTTTTTGATATTCAAACTTTGCAATCCGTGAAAAAATGTTTCATTTTGTATTTTGAGACTCTAATTTGACGTTTGGATTTAATAGAAATTTCATAATTATATTTTTCGTTTGTTTAATCTGTTCAAAAAACAATAACGATAATCTTTATTGATTCAATTTCGGATAAAATTAAATGAAAGTGATCTACTAGTCATACCTTTACGTGGCTGTGGTGTTTTTACAAAAACGAAAGCGATTTTACTGCAAACTTCATACATATTTTTTCATTTCAAATAATTTCAAATTATGCTTCAAACGCTTTTATAATTTTCTATGAAGTTTCTTATGGATTTAACATTCGTAAGTTTCTTAAATTCTTTACATTTTGTTAATACTTTTTTAGATTATTTATGTGATTTAAAATTTAAATCAACTTTGATAAATTAATCAAGGAAAAGACTAAATACGAATGCATTAGAAACTTGACTTCTTTTGGTGTGTCGGCAGATGTTTGTGAAGTAAGTTAACTTTTATTGTGTAAAATACCTCATTTTTGATAAAACCTTTTAAAATTTCTATAAGTTTGTTTCTGATTCACTGGAATGCGAGCATCAAATAAATGAAGCTTCTAGCAAATTTCTTCTTGAAATCTCCAATTGTCACACCAACCAACCCCATGTTTCTGCCTTATTTCCACTCCTGCAAGTAAGTATTTTTGAAATTATTTTTAAAAATATAATTTTGCAATAAAATGTAAAAATCATTAACATTTTTACAATACCAAAAATTAATTAACAATGGACTAAATTTTCTTTGAATTGATACTATAAGCTATGTAATTAAACATTTATATAAATTTTAAAAAATTATTTCTATCAAACTTGCAACAAGGTTATTGAAGCTAGCATCAGCTTCTTCTGGTCAATGACACTAATATGAATTATACACAAATCCATCCACAGAAGTCCATAGTTTTATACAAGTCATGGAGCAAAAAAGTAGCAGAACTTCAAGAAAGAACTAGTAAACTACCTGATTCCATCTGCTTAGACCCTCACAAACTTTTCTCCATTCATTCCTATAAATCACCATCAACTATCCATCGATTTGGAGTAAGTAGGTGTATTTTTATGTTGTTAACCATTGATAATGATAGTTATCAAATTTCTTCACATAATAGTGTTTTGTGAAACCCCTGGTTACCATGGTTTGATGCTTGACTTGAGTATCATTCAAAAAATCATCTTTAGTTTTTAATTATTTGAATAATTAAACTAAAAATAATTAATGAAACAAAAAAGCTTTTTATAGAATCAACCAAATTAAGTTCCATGATTTGTCTGGTTTTTTTATAATGTTATAATACCTTCTATTGTCAGTAAAGATTTGTCCCAAATAAATGGCCTATTTTCTAAATCACACTATGAGTAGTATCATTAATTTAGGTTGACTGTTGTCAACCCCAATTACTGGGACATGTACAGCAGTATAATCTAATATAATAAAAAATAACAATTACTGCTTTTTATTCAAATTTTTCAATAGAAAAATTTATTTTTCAATAATTCTTTTTCGTTTGTATTTGGTTTGAGAATATAATGAAAATCATAGTTTTATGGAGAGACCATGTACCAGTGTTTTGTCAAATGTTTCGAAATATTTTGATAAAATAAAGCAATTTTTTTGATACTTTTTTTTATTAAACTAAAATTTTCAACAAAATCAACTTTGTCATAAATCATTAGTATAATTATTAAATGAGAACAATTTTATTAATCTAAATAAATTTCATAATCCAGCTGAGCTTAAAAGAAGGGGAGACGGTGCTGGTCACAGATGCAAGCAAACCAGACAAATGGAAGGTTAGCTTCATGACTTCTTAATTCATATATTCATTATTGCTGCATATTAAAGTTATTATAAAATTTTTTCTTTTAATGTGTTTTTCTCTTGGTAAACTAGAAGATTGCCTAAATTAATTGTTTATTTTTTGTGGGTTACTCATATATTTATTCTATACTATACTGTAGGTACGTAAATAAATCTATCGCTTTAAAATCATCTTAATTTTGTCAAAAAAGTCATACAACCACCCAAAATATCACCATAATATTGTGTTATCCTCCGTAACATCATCACACAAAGGTGAAAGATCGGAGAGGAAATGAAGCTTACCTTCCATTATCCACTTGCCTCATCCCCTCGCCACACACCTCGCTCAAGAACTTCACTCAAAAGTAGAGATTTCGATAATCACTCAGAGGGATATAATTTTATGTTTTATATATGACCTCTAACATCATTCGATGAGACAAAAGACGTTAAAAGCGTTATAATAATGATGATAATAATAATACTAATAATAATAATTGTAACTGCAACATTTGTTTTGAGTAATATTAATATAATAAATTTTTTCTGTCTTGATGTTCTCATTTAAAACAATTATCATATTGAATAGGGTTTCTTATTCAGGGACATTGTATTTATTTTTTTATATTATTTTTCACCAAAAACCACCAAATTTAAGGAATTTTTTAATACATTTATTGAGAAATAAAAGCTAGAACTTTCGATAAATTTAGCATTATCATAAAACGTTATGATAAGGCTAAACTTATCGAAGATTATAGTTTTTGTTTCTCAATAAAGGTATTAAAAAATTTTTCACATTTGGTGGTTTTTTTAAATGGTATATTGTTTTTTCTGTATTTCATTGGTATATTCTCATTCAAAAAATAGTTATTACTATACCACATCAGGTTGCAGACATGTATTAAGTTGATATATCTTTATTAAAAGTAGTATCAAACCCTCACTAGACTGCAAGTACAGCTGTTGACAAGTTGGAAGCAGACAGTTTCTAAAGAGAAGGAATGCTTGTCTACATTGCTACAACCAATCATGTCAAAGCTACTTACCTCTTTAAAATCGTCCCAAAAGCTCTTGTTTGATACAGAAAAAACGCGTGAAAGCTTCGCTGAAGAAATGAATGTAAAAACAGAGAAATATTTGTTTGAAACCAACGTTAGGATTTTGGAAGAAAGGATGGATGTGTGGATGGATGGAAAAGCCGATGTTTTGACTTTGTTGAAGCCCTTAAGCAACTTGGAAAATTGCCTTCTGAATGCCAAGTGTTCTGATGGTGGGTAGTGGGGATTAGTGTGATTGGGAGGTGGTGATGATTGTTATGATGGTGGGAAGTAATGGGGGCTACTTAGTGTGATGGTAGCTTGTTGGATGATGGTGTAAGAGTTATGTTATGTTTAAGAATGTAGCCCGTTGTATCATAATTAAACATACAATACCACCAGCATCGGGAGAACTCCTGCACCAAGTTGCAGAGGTCGACAAAGTTTTGCTTCTCCATCAGGTGTTTTACATATGAATTGTTTTCATAAAGTTTTGCTCTTTGATTTTAACCGTTAAAAATAAATGTTTTTTGTTTTTTTTTAATTATTAGCGACGTTATTACTAAAATAATACTTAGCAGTTCTCTAACTAATTGATTTTTTTTTGAAGGCTTTCAAGTTTTGTTTGGACGACCGTTTCAACTCTTTGAGAAAAAACAAACTAATCAAAAAAATAAATAAAGAGAATAATATCAACAATCAAAAAACCAACAACAATAACAATTTTAAAAAAGGCAAAAATAACTTGAAAAAAGACGAAAATAACAATAGTTTAAAAATGGATAAAAATAATAATATTCTCGGAACCATGCTGGCAAACGTCAAAGATGGTAGCATCGCGCCATTCAACATGAGAATAAAAAACTTAGACCACCAGGCTCTGAAACACTGCCAAGATAAAATGATCAAGTAAGGTATTCTGTTTTACACCTAATGATCCCATATAGTATGTTGCTGAATTTAAAATATCTGTGATCATAGTCGGTTTTTTTATTGACAAAATGACCATATTTTACAGGTATTTTGAAGTTAAACTCACCTCAACTGAGTCGACAGTTGTAGTGGAGAAGGAATACACATCGAAACCGCAGCCAGAGGGAACTAACGATACACCAAAAGCTCCAAGCAGCAGGACCCAGATCGACTGCATTCAGGATCCTAGGACGATGGAGTGGTTGTCACTGAGTGAGGCGATAAGTGAGGGAGTTTTGAAGCATAAGGCAGGCCAAGTTGTGAACCCTGACACTGGTGACAGCATCAGCGTTGCTGAGGCAATCAGTAGGGGTGTTATAAAGATGGAGAAGGTTGGCAGACAAAACTCACCTGTCGATAACAACAAGAGCAATGAAACATCAGAAAAATATGTGAAGTTAAAGAGATCTCAAAACCAATTGTTGAATCCTTTGTTGAGAATCAAGAGAATCACGAAGAGGAACCATTATGTGATTAAAAGTGTGTTGAACGTGTTGACGGGGGAGGAGTTGAGTTTGATGGAGGCGAGGATGACGGGGATCTTGCTTGGTGGCACCTTCAAAGATACATCGAATGGAGAGGTGATGACTCTAGATGTTGCCATTAAAAAAGGTCTTGTGAGGGTGGCAGATGATGGGGAGGGAGGGGAAGAGGATATCGAAGTGGGTACGTTTGTGGGTGATGAAGACGAGGAGTTGGCGTATGTGGTGAAAGAAGTTTACGACAAGAAGGAGCAGGAGTTTGTGAGTCTGTTGGAGGCAGTGAGACGCAAGTTGATTGACACTGAGACAGGCTGCTACGTCGACAACGTCACGATGCAGCGCAAGATGCCCGCAGAAGGCATCAGAAGTGGGGATCTCATCGTCAAACGGTTGATCAACCCACCGAAAAGCTGCCATGTTGTTAAATCTAACGAGACATACACACGATTCAACAAATCTCAAGGAGTTAATGACAATCTTAACTCCAATTATATCAGTTTCTACGCCTGTTAGAGCACCATCCTTGACTTCACTACTGTTTTAATTAGTTTTTTGTTAATGCGTATTTGAATTCTTTCAAAGTTTATTTCAATTTTGATTCATTTTAAACTTATTTAATCGGTCGTACATTCATCTAGTTTTGCCATTTTCACATTTTACTCAAGCTTAAAGTCTTGAATGCTTTTGAGACCAGATATGACTGCCCATGATTTTAAATCTATTTTTAACGTATTTTTTCATAATGGACTTTATTTAATATATATTAGGACTAATTGAATGTATATATTTCTATTAACAAAAATAGAATGCGTTAAAATCAGTCAATTTTTGGACCAAAACAATCTTACAAAAATATTTTAAAAATTTATATATTATTTTTTTTTTCTCAAGCCTTGAGAAGCTGCTTTAAAAGCATTAGTAGCATGTGTGCATGCAAAATTGGTTTTACCACTCTATCGAACATAGCCTCAAAAATCCCAGTTATTATCCGTTAAGGATTATATTTTAATGTATTTTTATCTTATTCTCTGTTTTTCTTCTTTTTAAAATTTTTATTTTATTCCAAATTTTACTATTTTTTGAAAATTTTAAAATTTAGTTTTGTCTCAAATGATTCATCTAATTTGTTAACAGCATTCATAAAATTTCCACATCTTTAAATTTACCATAACCTATTTATATTTCAAAATTAACTCTTTGCCTTAAGAACCAAAAAAAATATCTCTAATGATGTCTGTTTTTTGTCTCAAACTTTAAACAAGCATCGAAACGACAGTATAAACGGTTTAGAAGAAAACGCCTGTTTTCTTAGAATCTGTTTTTTGTGCCCCAGCAAAATAAACATAACTACGGAAATTATTCACAAACCTGCCATACTAACCATTACCAAAATTTTGACATTACTCGTTATTTTACACATTTATTGAGTTTAATTATTTTGATTTTTATTGGGTAATAATAATGTATTAAAAACAATATAATTGGCCATTAATCGGTGAAGACTTTCATAAGTACAACTTCATAAGTTTTCTTTAGTTATATTTACCAAAAAGATCTGGTTAATGAACCCTCGTTTTTAGAAAATTTATCAAAATAACTCATCACTTGTATATAGATCTGGGTGATAAATCAAAAATGAACAATGTGAAACACAACAATGGTAGCTCAAGAATAAAGGATTTGTTATTGTAAGAAGCAAACTCTATTCAAAACCGCTCCACTTGGAGTCTTAATTTAAGTTTGGCTTGTCTTTTGACCGACAAAAACATTTCAAAGACAAGTCTTACTCAATTAAACTATTTTTGTTTACATTGGTAATAAAACAAAAAGAAATAAAATTTATAGTTAACTCTACCTAAAAAAAAACAAAATTTAAAAAAAATCGTTAAAACTCCGAAATGGATTTAAACATGAAAATCGGAATGTCAAAAGATGCGATTAAAAAGTCAAACGTCTAAAAGCAAAAGCGACATGGTTATCAAAGAATTTAACTAATTTTAATATTTTAATGGCTTTGTTCAGAGTTATATTGTCACCTGTAGCTGGATGATTGATGGAAAACGATTTTTAAAAGATATATCGAAGTTAAAAGGTGTCGGTGTTTTTTGCGTTGAAAAGTTGTAGCGATTAGGATGAGAAGCTTTGTTGATGAAAGTTGAGTATGTTGATAAATATATTTTTAAAAATAAATTATTTTAAAATAGTAATTTAAATGAGAAATGTAAATAAAAAATATTAAAAAAAAATAATAATTAATAAAAATAACAAACTAAAAATAAAACAAAAAAATATAACAAAAAAAAATAAATAAAAGATAAAGTTCTGAAACATAAGCTTTAGTGACTCTAGACAGATGTAAGCTCAATGACTTTAAAATATATGAGGTAATAAAAAAAATAATAATAATAATATCGATAAAAAAAAATGAATAATAAAATAAATAAATAAATAATAACAGAAATAATAATTATTATTTTTATGGTAAAAAAAATTATTATTTAGTTACAAATATTAACTGTTTATCTCATGTTTTTGCTGACCTTTTGCGTGGTTTCCCCAATGTTTACATTGAAATTCATCATTTTTATTTCTTTATGTTTAGTAGTACCAATTTTTGTGTATTAATATTGATTATTGTAATTTTGTTTTCATTTTAAGAGTTCTTTTCAATCTATATCGTTATTGTTTTTAATCTTTAGTGACTGTTTTTTCTTTATTTTCTTTCTCTAATTCCCCATGACTTCAAAAACTTGATAACTTAATCGCCCGCAATTGGTGATGCTTGTTGTACTTATTCAAAATACTTAGTGCACAAAAGTCGATTGTCGTCGAAGCATGCTAAAGCACAGCACAAAAATAATTGCAGCAAGAAAACATTGGACAGTAATAAATGGTAAAACTAAATATCGAAAAATAAAATTGGTTTGAAAAAACAATAAAATAACTATCGATATTGACACAAGACAATAGCAATGTCATCAATGGGAACCCTCATAAAAATAAAATAATTAAAAATTATGAATAAAATAATTAAAAAATGAAAAAAAAGGCAGCAATTAAAAATAAATACTTTTTAATCCAGGCAATTAAATAATTAGCACTGCCAAGCATCTGGCGGCCATGTATGACAAAGCATTAAAAGTTAAACTTTTTGATCTTTTCAGCCATTTTTTTACAATTTTTTCTTTTTTTTATTTTATTTTTTTGAAAGATTATTAATTAAGTCAAATTAATTTATTTTATAAATTAGTATTTTTGTGATATGATTTTTTATCGTATGTTTTTTTGACTGCAGGCCTACTTTATATTGAAAGCCATGTCGACTGCGTAATAAAGCTACCACCATTTAAAAGCTTCAATAAAACTAAAATAATTCATAATGAAAGCATCGAGAGAGAAAGTAAACACTTCAAAACATCAGGTATAAAAGTGAATGAATGATAAATAATCGATACACTCAACTTTGAATTGAAATCAATAACCCGTGAAGCGTTGATGGCCGGTTTAGGATAAGACTTTGATGTATCATTTAATATGCTAACCACGTCATCAATACTAAGTTATCTATCTATATAGAGTTCATCGTACACCGACTATCCCTCACAAAATCATTCAATATCACTCACGGTGCATAAAATAATCTAATTACCATAAATATCATGTCTGTTGCTCACCAAAGATTAAAAATAAATTTAAAAATATAAAATGAACACAATAACAGTTGTGATACGAGGGTGAGCCCAGAAACAATATGGTTGATAATTTTTCATTCAACTTAGTGAGTTTTTACTCGAATTAATTATGTATTTTTTTATATTTAGTTTTTAAGTTAATTTTTTTATATTTATTTTTGTATTCAATTTTTTTGTATTTATTTTTCTATTTTTTTTATATTTAATTTTGATTCAAATCCATTATCAAAGCTTATAATTCAAATAAGATTAGTTATCTTTAACATGATGTATTTTCGTTCTTACCTCTTGAAAATATAACTGTAAATATCACACACGGAGCTATTGAGAAATTTAATCATATTATTTTAACTATAATTCATACATTTATAACGATAACTTACTATGAGTGGCTCATAAAAACACGGAAAAAATCGAATTTTTTATTTTAACGAAGCTTTTCGATATATTCTATATCAGGTAACTAGTTATATTAAAAAGACAATTGTTATAATGATTCAAAGCAGGTTCCAAAAGCCAGTGTTATTAAAAGATTATTCATTGGAAGAGATATAAATATTATTTTGTATAAGAGAAATGTTTATAGTCTCTTCAATAATATTTATATAAAACTCGCTCATATTATTACTATTAGTAGTAGCTTTATTAGTATAATCAAAATAAAAAATAAAAGAAATAATAACTGTTATTACTAACTGTAGCGCTAGTATTGTTTATATAGAAATTATATATTTCTATATAAACAATGAAGGAAACAAAATTGAAAATAAGAAGATAAATATTAAAAACTATAAAAAATAGACAATAAAATAGACAATAAATATGGTGATGTAAATTTATAGAACGCCAAAATAAACAAGAAATAAGTTTTTAAACATTAAAGCTATTTGCAAAAACATTCATACACAGGAAAAACTCAAATGAAAAAATACCTGTTTATTCTATAACATCAAATACAACAAGGAGCAATCCGTAGAAAATCCATTATAACGCCAAAAACTGCGAGATAATATGCACATTGAAAAAACTTTATTCATGGTATAAATACAAATACACAATACGGTATTCCATACAAGTGAGGTATAATATTTTTGTAAATGTTGCATACAATTAAGGTATTATACCTTCGAAATTATTGCACCCAAAGAAATAATACAGTATTAAATACAAAGAAACAATACGGTTTTAAATACGATTGAAATTACAGTATTTAATAAAAATAAATAATAAGGTATTAAATACAAATAGAGTAATAAATACAAACAAAACTGTGGCTTTAAATAACAAAAAAACTACGGCTTTAATAAAAACAAAACTGTGGTTTTAAATACAAAAAAAACTACGGTTTAAATACAAACAAAACTACGCTATAACCTTGGTATCAAGGCATGAGCTTAGACAGTACGGTAAATGCATCTAGGATCCCTCAGTGCGATCAAATCCATCATAGGCCTCTGACGTCAAAGCGGTGTGTTTTGTGAGAGGCAAGGTGGTTTTGAATCAATTTCTTTATTTTTTAAGTTTATTCTTGGATTATTATTATTGTTTATTATTAAAATTATTTTTGTTTAATTAGTGTTTTTCTTTGATATTTAAATAGTTTTTACCTATATGATATTACTTTTAAAAATTTTTCTTCATTTTAGATTTAGTTTTTATATAGCCAGTTTCTAAAAAAAATATAAACTCAAAAAATCCCCAAAAGAACTTCAATTAGTGACAAAAACTATAAAAAAGTATCTCAAAAAAAGATCACAAAGTCTTCCATAAACAATACAACATCGCCCATAGACAATAAACCACTCAGTATTGAAATAGTATTTTTGGTGAGTATTATTTTATTACAAACAATAGATAGCGGAACATCTGCTAAAGGCTTGTCTTATCATTAAGTTGTTTCGCTTTTGATTTGATATAACTTCATTTATTTTTAAATTTATTTCTGCATATTTTTTTAGTTTTTCAATTGGTTTTGTTATTTTTTATTTTTTTTACATATTTTTTATTCTTTTACTTGTTTTATTATCTATTATTTGTAATTAAAATATATTGTATCATTGGTATGCTTTTAAAACTTCTGACCTTAAAACACCAAGGACTCCCTCCTGCATATTCTACCTTAAATCATACCACATCAGTTTCAATTTCTAATAGAACATCCCCATCGATCAAACCCCGAAAATTTTTTTTATTTAATTTAATATTACTCAATTAAATTTAATATTATCAAAAACACCCAATTAAATTCTTTTATGTAATTTAATATTATTTTAATTTTAATCAAACCTTTTACCTGGAACCATACCCACAACTAATCCAAATTGTCTTTTTAAGTGCATTTCTTGGTGCAGCAAAAGAGTCGCAACTGTCAATTTGAATATTTTAACCATTAAATTCAATTTTAGCATATATAACATTCTGTTTAAAGTAGGATTTTGAAGGAATATAGCTTAAGTTCTTGGGTAACAAATAAATATGGTGAATAAAAAATAATTATGATAAATATTATTTGGAAACTTTATATTTATTAATTATGATATAATAATTAGATATAAATTAGTTTTCAAATTTAAATTTAAAAAAAAAAATAAAACCCTATACCAAATTTTAAAATATTTTTTTATAAAAAAAATGAAATAATCTCCATTGTTTAATCGCCAAAATCTTTTTTATGATGCAAAAACATTAACACATCCGAGTGTAAATGACTGCGAATCCTAACGAACAAAGATGGCGGTGAGATAACATTAGATTGCTTTTTAATGGTTATTTAATTTTTTTTATTGTTTATTCTTTTTTTTTGTTCTGAAATTTATTATTATTATTATTGTTATTATTATTTTTATTATTATTTTTTTATTGTTTTGGTTTTTTAAGACATTTTTAGATCTGACGTTTTTAGTGTTGAGTTTAAAACGTTTTAAATTAATGATAAATTTAAGTTTGATGGTAGTTGCAATGAAAAGAATTCTCATGAAAATTAATTACTATTACTACTATCACCACCACCACCACCACCACCACCCATCTCCCACGACACTAAAAGACCATCGATTTGATCTAAGGATGTGGGAGCCAAGTGATAATCATCAATCAAAGCACTCGATGACACGCAGTCCCTATGGTTCAATCAGGATGTAACAGCCCCTATCAACACCAGCTTCCTCCCAGGTTCTTGTGGCGTGGCCAGCCGATATTGTTGTTATTGATATTATTATTATAATATTATTTGTATTTTAATTTCTACTATTACTATGACTACTAGCACTAAAAAAATAAAAACAATAAAAATATAATTTTTAATTTTTTTATTTCTTAAATTGTAAAAAAAAAACTCTGCATAATTCTATCCATTTATTTATTGCTAAAATGTAACTAGCATCCCATAAAAAATTTGACAAGCATTAAAACACACACACACACAGACAGCTGCGACTAACACACAGACGACTAACATACATATAGATGACACTTTAAAGATCACAGATCCTGTATATATTATTAAGATATCATATGAATCTGATACGAGTCTCACAGCTTTAAAACCAACTTTCACGAAATCTATCCCAAGTAATGCTTTGCTTAGAGTTGAATGTTGTTATTGATGCTGGGATTTTTATTGTTTAAATTGAAATCTGGTGCAGGTAGGAGATAAAACGGGTCAATAACTTACTGTGGCGTCATACGAGAGATTTGAAATACGAGTTATCGCTTTTAAGTGATTTTGAAGAATTTGAAAAAGTATATATGAAAGATTCAAAACTGAATACGTTGATTTTAAAAATGAATATTTATTGATTGCAAGTGAATATATAAAACTAAAAATAGATTCAGGTTAATTTTATAATAAAAACTGAGATAATTGAGGTTAAAACTTGGATTTCAACCCATGATGATGGGGAAGTTGGTGTGGTGTTTGTTACTTTTCCTGCTTTTAATGTCCGCTTTCCCAGGTAAATTTTCAGTTTTTTACTAAATAAACCTTTATTTTTCGAGTAAAAATTAAAAAAAAATTTTTATTTTTTTTAATTATTAAAAAAAATTTGAAAAATGCCATGGTGTTATTTCTAGTTATCAAATAATATTTACTTCTTATATAATTCCATTATTAAAATATATAAATAATATATTAATAAAAAGCTAACATCCTTAATAAAAAACTTTGTACTTTATATCAAAAGCTATCAGTGTTCACAAATTCTTCATGTAATAAAAGGAATTCTTGCACCATTCAAATCACATGAAAAGCAATTAAACACAAATTGAATGCTATCTGAAGTATCATCATGGGCCATTAAGAGACAAAAAAGTTTCTTATGACCACTGTCTAAACACGGTTTAAAACGACTGTAAGTGGTTTTAAATAAATATGTATATAAAAATTTTCAAAAATTAAAAAAAAAAACAAAAAACGTAACTTTTTAGAGACATCTTAAATTTTTTTGTTCACTAATGTTTTATGATATGGCTAAACTTATCAAAAATTATAGCTATTTATTTTGCTCAATAAATTTACTAAAATGCTTTCATAAATCGACGTAAAAAAATTGTCAAAAGCTAGCGTTTTATTTTCTTATTGAAATTTTTATCGGTGTTTGAAACTTAACATCAAAGAAAAAAAGTAATTCTGTTATCCTACTGTGTAATGTTGAGTAAAATAAAAGTAATAAGTGACTAGAAAAATTAGCGCTTCATTGAGAAAACTTGGGAAAAGTATTAAAAGCATTTCTCCCGTTTGTGAAGGGTACTCCACAACCCTACATATACCTCATATGTTATATATTGGATACTCATGGTACAGAGAACTTGAGGTTAAGAGAGTTCAGAAAATTATCAAATTTCTGTATTTATCAATGAAAACTGCCTTTAAAACTGATTTTAATCTGGATTTTTTCTATAAAACAATGGTTAAAATGCAGTTTTTTATGTTGTTTTAAAAGTCTTAATTTTTCTGCTCAAAACTTTAAACTTGAAATTTGAAAAAATATTAAATATATTTGTTGAAAACAAAGCCATATTTTTTTCTAAGTTTTTCTTTATCAAATACCCCTAGTCATCCACGTTGGTTCACTATCCCAAGCCCAACTAGCATGACATCTCTTAAAAAAACGCAAAGCATCTCAAACACACTAGGTTGATTTGAATGATTAATGGCCCCAAGATAAGACAATCAATGAACAAATTCAAATTCGATTCAAAGTTCGCTAATAAATTTCTCGTGTACAGATGCATCCTTGAGCAGCATCTTTTTAAAAATTGGGATATCGATAAACCCATTTGATATCATTACTATTCTGGGCGCAATCAATGGCGATTTGAGCGAAAAGTCACTATTTTTTTCATATTTTTACGCGTGTATTTTTAAACACAGTTCGAAACGCTACTGGTTGGAAAGAGGTTGAGTGCAGTTACTTGGACAACATCACACTATCCTGCGCCTCAAATCTTGAAAGTTCTTGGTTTTCCTGGACCAAAGATGAAAAAGTATTAGAATCTAAAAGGCATATGAATTCTTTTTGATTTTTTTTAATTTTTTTATTTTAGTTTAATAGTTAAATTAAATTTTCCTTCATCTTACCAATTCAAACCTCTCTTCATCCCACCACATCTGACCACAAAATACAACACTCAATCACGCCACAACATCAACCTACACCATCTAACATCCTACCACACAAAACCCCATTCCCCACACCACCACACCACAGAAGAACAAGCCAGACAGGACCAGTACTAACGATAAGTGGAGCGCTGTTCAGAGATTCTGGAGTTTACAGTTGTTTGAGTGATGGTCAAAATACTACTTATACTGTTTCAGTTATTGGCAGTGAGTTTTAATGGTTTTATTTACTTTATCTTTGTTTTTTTGATTGATATTATTTATTTTATATTGTTTTTTTCTTATTTTTGTTGTTTTTTTTTATTTTGATTAATTTCTCACTTATATTTTTATTATTATATTTATTATTTTTTGTATTAAAAAAATTTTTTTTTTTATATTATCCATTATTTCAAAAATATTTAAACTAAATTTATTTTCATGTTTATATAACTTAATTTCAACTTTAAATAAAAACTAATATCATTATATAAATCTTAAAAATCATAACGGTACATAGCTTAAATTTCATATCTGGTTATGTAATGCAGCACCTCGCTTATATCACCTTATTTGATAACTTATAATGAGACTTTCATAGAGTCGAAAAAACCTTGGAATTTAGATTGGCTCTATTCATTTTGTTGACTAAGTGTTTGCTGTTTCAAGTATAATGTGTGAAAAATAAAATGGAAAACTTTAATCTGTTTAGTCTTAATGCCGTTCAATTTCCGATTCATCAGTTAGAAATTAAAAAAACCTTGACGATTTTTGAATAAAGAATTTCATTAAAGTTATCAAATTGAATTTCATGCAGCTGGCATTGATAGGAAAACAAAAAATTTTATTCAAACTGTGAATATTTTAAATTTATTTTTGGTCATGAAATTCTTGCAACCAATCAGAACCTGTGTTCACATCACATGACCCCCTCAAAATGATGAAACCAACCGGAAATGACGTCATCATACCTTGTTACGCCATCTCCAACCCGCCACTAACAACCATCGTGTGGTTTAAAAATGGAATGCAACTGAAAAATAAGGTTGGTTTGAGATTTTATTGGTTTATATAGCGCGAATTTTTCATTTATTTCTTTTATTAACCCCATCACTTTATCGTTAGACTTCATTGAGCAAGCTGAAACCAAATAGTTCAAAAATTTAATTTATGCGACAGTTTACGTAATCTAGCAAAACAAAAGAAGGATTGACTTCCTTCAAACTCATGATGAGGATTATTTTAATGATTGCCTGTCTTTGATTGAATTTTGAACCCATTCATTTACAAATCTACTTTTTAAACTCAAGATTATATTGGGGTGAAAATACGACTTACAGGTGTTTAGAAGTTTAATACATAGCTTTTCAATTTATAACAAACGACCGTCATAACATTATCATAACAGCAAATAACACGAATAATTAACAGACAAATCCCCGAAAGAGGTCCGATTTTAGACTAGGACTTCACAGCGTCACCCTGAATGACCAAGCCAACTACACCTGCGTCATATCAAACTCTCTAGGCCACATCTCAAAGACTTACAAGCTTGATGTTGTTGGTGTGTTTGGAAGGTGTTTGAGCTGTGGTTTTGGAAGGTTCATATAAGTTGGGGTTTTCAATAAATTGTTTGAAGTTTAGTTCTGAATAAGTTTTACTGATAATGAAATGATAATGCAAAAACTAAAAAATAAAAACTCAACAACAAATACATTGAAGTCGAAAAACTTACCGCAGTGCGCTCTTTCCAGTACCCAACATTCCAGAAGCTTCTGACAGACCAGCAGATCCCACTGCATGGCAACGTCACTCTGGACTGCCCAGTCTCCAGCGATCTCAACTATCAACTAAACTGGTTCTTCAAGCCAGCAAACAACTTTTCAAACAACACCACACAGACATTCAAGCAAAAGAACATAGAAAACAAAGGAGTGAATATTGAGAACGTTGATGATTTGGCGAGGGTAATATCCACGCTGGGAAATGATCTTGGTGCAAGTGGTGAGAATGGGGAAGTAGTATTGGAGGAGGTTGATGAAAGCATGGAGGGAATGTACTCTTGTGTGGCTTACAATGATAACGGTCTCAACTGGCAGTCTATGTGGCTGTCGATCGGTTGGTGGCAATCGTTTTATAAATAATATGTTTATGAAAAATTTTAATTAAAAAATATCCCATAAATAAAAACACATTTTCAAACGAGTAAAAACAAAATAATAGCACAAATACCTCAAACCCCGAACAAAACTACAACAGAAAAAGGTGAACCAGCCCCAATAAGAGGCAGAAAGAGTCTTTACACCGTACTCAGCATCATTGTCACCACATGTGTTTTGTGTGTGCTCCTGATCACTTTACTTATTCTCCTTATTGTGCTTCGCTTGTGTCGCTATAAGCAGGTGCTCTAATCAATCTCTTATTCATACAAGCCCTCACGCTGCATATAGCATAACAGATAAAACCGAATATGTTTTGCATCTATTTAAATTACACAATAATTCAATAGATTCATCTAAGGGGAAACTTGATACGTTTAGTTTTAACATAAGACCCCATAAATAAATATAAGACCTCATAAGACTTCATGAGACCCCATGAGACCCCATAAAACCCCAGTAGATGTTGGGGATTGCTATAGTAATCCATGTGCGTTGATTTCCGCAGACGAAAGCTCAGAGTAGGTTGAAGGGCAGAGTGGTGGTGATGAAGGAGAATGCCTTGTATGATATCACCTCACAGTCGTCTCTTCTCGGCACTCCTCGGGTGGGCCGATGAGTTAATTAGTGTTCTTTCGATTTTGCTTATATATATTTTGTGTTATATACTGTTTATTTATTATTTTTTTTAATTTTTATTAATTTATTGTTAATATTGGATCGTTATTATTATTTATAATGTTAGTATTATTATTAGTTCTGTTGTTATTGCTGTTTTGCTATATTCTTTTAATTATAAGTTATTCTTAGTTTTGTTGCCCTTATTGTTTTGTTGATTAGAGCTATTCTTGTTTTTAGTTGTCTTTTTTTTATTTTTGCCTCTTTTTATTAAAATTTACGTCATTCAACCATACGTCTGTTTGCTCTCTATATGCTTTTCATTAAATGTTTCTTCGTAAGCTATTTCACCATTGGGTTTGAAACTTGGACCTCCATGAACCTGTATACCTTTGTTACTCCACTAAAACCATTCAAATAAAACTACAATTAGCACCTGCTCTACAGTGTGTTTTTGCTACATTCAATTTTAGCAAGTGTTTCGATTTACAAAGAAAAGCCATTATAAATACCGTTCTCTACTACATACTTTTTTATTCATATACTTTATGCCTTTCTCTAATCATATTACATACAATATTTTCAAACAAATAAGTATATATAAATCGAATTATTTTTAAACTCTAGTTAAAACTGGAGAAAAGCTTTTTCTGTGACGACAACGAGAAGGAGTTAAAAAACCAGGTTCCTATAGACATAAAATGGGAAATCGACAGAGAAGAGTAAGATTTTTCTATCTATTTATACTTATCTAATAATAAATAAATTAATTTTTATATAATATCTAATTAATTACTATTTGTTAAATAAATTGAAAAAACTCAATACTTATTTAATAAATCAATAAGAAGTGGTTTTAATAAAATTGAATTATGAAAACACTAGAATAATACATGAACAAATAATTTATTCGAACAATCTTTCTTTAAATTAATTAATTTTTCATCCATTAAATTAACCCTCCCAATCAAAACCAAACCCACCCACCCAGCCAACTAACCAACTAACCAACCAACCAACCAACCAACCAGCCAACCAATTAAATCTCACACCACATAACACAGCTTAAAAATAGGAAGTCTCTTAGGTGAAGGAGAGTTTGGCAAGGTGGTAAAAGCCACACTAACAACATCACAACGTCACGTAGCTGTGAAGATGCTCAAGGGTATGCATTATTATATCAAAATCTATACGCTTACAATACTAGAGCTGTTTGATGTTTCAGTAGGATTAAGTAATGCGTAATAATTTTATTAAAATAATATATAAATAAATAATTAATTAATTTATGTTTTCATCAATTAATTTTGTAACTTATTAATAGAGATTCGTTTTAGAATTGAGTTGAATTATAATTAGATTCTTTAAAATATTCTTTTCAGAGACATCGTATGTATTTTTCTTTAATATTTTGTAACGAAAAACATCAATTAAGACAAATTTTTAATACATTTATTGAAAATCAAAAGCTATAATATTCAATAAGTTTAGCCTTGTCATAAAACGTTAGGGAAAAGCTTAAATGAAATGAAACTTTTCATACATGTACTACTTTATTTCAAGTTCAAAACTTTCCAACAACAAAACACCATGTAAAAATCATCAAATCATTTCACCTGTCGCCAGAAGACGCCAGTGATCAAGATTTGTTAGACTTAGTTCACGAGATGGAAGTGATGAAAAAGATTGACCAGCATCCCAATGTGCTAGCTCTCATTGGCTGTTGTACCCAGAAAGGTGATCCAGTTGTGCTGTTGTGTGTGCGATAGCTAGTTTAATGTTTTGTTTCTATAGCCGTTTTGTGTATTATATATTATAGATATTCTGAAAAAAACTTGAGATAACTTTGTTAACAAACTCTATTAGATGAAATTTCTGAAACATGTAATTTCATGATAAGGTTATAGATTCCGTTATTATGCATTTCTTATATATTCCACTAATTCTTTGTTATTTATGTTTCATACAATGAATTGAATTTTTCGACATGATATTTTATTAAAGCAAATGCACCAATAAATATTCAAAAAAGAAAAAATCTAATGAAATCCTATATAAAAAAACATAGCACTATGCAAAGTGACCAGCCTAATAATACCAAACATAACAGCATGAATATTTTCAACACCGTCTGATTGGTTACCAGGCCCGTTGTACGTGGTAGTGGAGTTTGCTCCACACGGCAACTTGAAAGAGTACTTGAAACTGTCCAGAACATCCTGCCTTAGTAAGCCCCATAAAATTTCCTTCAAAGATCTTGTCTGGTACGCTGTGCAGATAGCCAATGGTCTGGAGTATTTGTCGTCTAAACTGGTTACTACTATTTTTAATTTTTATTTGAATTAGCTTAAAAAGTTTTTGCTCGTTTCATTTTTATTAAATATTTATTATGCTTGAAAGAAATAAAAGAAAAATTTACAGTAAAATTTTGTTGGAATATTGAAAATATTTCGAATAGATACTGTTTTAATCCTGAAAGTAAAGCAACACAAAACCTCAACTCTAACACTACACCGCACCAAATTCCGAACGCCCTACCACACCACATTCCAAACACCATACCACAACACACAACCAACCACACCGCACCACCCTGCCATTCTTTAGTGTGTGCATAGAGATGTGGCTGCGCGAAATGTGATGGTGGCAGAGAACCACATAATGAAGATAGGAGACTTCGGTCTGACAAGAAGTGTGGGGAAAAATGATTATTATAAGAAAACGACTAACGTTAGGAGCTTCACTGTTTTGGTTTTTATGTAATTTATATAGTGAATTTTAACTAAAATCATAATTTGAGTAAATGTCAAATAATAATATTTAAAATGTACGAATCATAAAATATTAATATATGTAATCTTTTAGAGACATTGTATGTATCTTTTCATTTTCAATGTTTTTTTGTTTATTTCTTCAAAAACGAAGATTCGATAAATAAAAATTTATCTAAAAACTAAAATTTTCGATTAGTATAACTTTATCATAATTCATTATTCTAACTTAAATAATGACTCCTATAACAATCATTTTAGTAAAACCAAGTTAACCATTCATTAAATACATCAATTAAAACATATTAAAATCTCTCACAACAACCACTAAACACCTCTCCAGGGACGTCTGCCAGTCAAATGGATGTCGCCTGAAGCACTGTTCGACCGCAAATGCGACATTCAAAGCGATGTGTAAGACTTGTCCCATATAGTTGTTGCTCTGATCGATTAGCATTGACCTCATCGTTTGAGCTGTTGTAAGCAGTTTATTGAGACAGGATAAGGATAAGTTATAAATAAATTGAAGTGGCGGTAGACAATATTAGATGATAAATCAATACAAAATTTCTAGAGCTATTTAGAACTATTATATAGAATTTTGAAAGTTTCGGTTGTCTAATGTTATTGTTTTAAGCCGCTTAACTATATATTCATATAAATAAAAGCTCTTACAAGTGTTATTCACGTGTAATATCATTGTACTGGAGCATGAACCATAAACCTAAAAAACACATCACCAAACTACCACAAACCCAATCTTGACTCTAATTCTACTCAAACCACTTTTCCATCTTCCTCCTACAGCTGGTCATACGGCGTGTTATTATGGGAGTTATTTTCGATGGGGGGTAACCCATACCCTTCGATACCGGTGGAGGACCTCTTCAACCTTTTGAAGGCTGGGTACCGTATGGAAGCTCCTGTCTACTGCAACGAAGAAATGTTAGTTGAGAGTTGATGCTTCAATGTTGGTGTTGTGTGGAAATTTTTGATTGGCTAGTAGTGTTTTGAAGGCGATCAATGTTAGTGGTTTTATTAGGTAGTTGATGCTTCAGTAGTTTTTTTATAATAGGTTTATGGCATCTACAAAGGTGTTTATCAGTTGTCCGTTAGGGTTAACGGATGGTATATTATTGTGTCATGTATATTACAAATCGGCGTTATGGCTCATAAAAAGGAATGTTGTGTAAAAAATGACTTGAATGTTCTAAATAAAGTGATGTGGAATTGTTTTCATTTTTGCATGCATAACTTCAATTAGTAATAAGTTTTATAATCTTCTAGAGACCAAAAAATTAAGTAGGTTTCTAGCTATTTTGTATGGTGTAGGATTATTTTGATTCATTTTTCATCATGAGTATGATTTAAATCAAAAAATGCTTTTTAGAAATTTCGAACAATATTCTTATTTATCAAAACCAACTTCAACTAACTTCTCTTCTACCAGATATGACATCATGTTGAAATGCTGGGATGCCAAGCCATCTCTCAGACCCTCCTTCAAACAGCTCAAACTCTCCCTTTCTCTCATTCTCCGCAGCCATTGTCTCTATGTTCGTTGCTTTTGATGGTTACCAACAGTTTGGGTGTTTAGTTGAGAGTTAAATGCGATCGGGTTTTAACGATGTTTTGTTTTGAACGCCAATAAAAAATTTTTGTCTTTTTTGTTTAAATTAAATTCTCGTTGTTATGATTTATTTTCGAGTTTTTGTATTAAAAAAAAATTCTTTTTTCATTCTTATAAATTGTTTTTGGAGACATACATTTATTTTCTATCAACACAGACAGAAGACTTGACGAGAAACGAATGTAAAAAGAAGGACGCTAATTTAAAAGATGCATCTCATGAAATTGTTGAACAAGTTGGCAGCAAAGATGGAGTTTTGAAAAACTATTTGAACGTTCTTTGTAAAAATATTAAAAATAATAACTATACCAACAATGTTAATGATAACAATAATAGTAATAATAATAACAACAACAATAATAACAGTAATAACAAAAATAATAATAATACTAATGATAATAAAAGTAATAATGTTAATAATAATGATGTAAATAATAACGAACCATTGAAAAAAATTGAAATCTCTCTAGAAAATAGCATTTTTTATAAAAGTGCAAAAAACGAAGTTTGAAAACAATTTGAAAGTGGTACAAACCATGAATAACGGGAATCTTTTGCTATTCAGTTGTAAATCATTTTCACTTGATTTTCAAACTATGTTAACTCAGTTCACGTTATTTTTCCATAAGAATTGTAAACTATGAGATAAACTTTAAATTAATGTTTATCCATGAAGTATTTTAGAATAAATCAAATTATTTAAATGTTATATGTAAATTTCAAGATCCTTTCTATTAAAATCCTTCATGCAATTACTATAACTTTAATAGCGGTTATGCATGCATAATGGATTAAAATTTCTGTTTAAAGGGGTACCTTTAGAGTAATGAAGCTGAACAGTGATTACATTTTTGTGACCTCATCTTGCGGTGCCTCATCATAATATTTTAAAGAAATATTTTGTATTGAATGATGTTTCCAGTCACTTTTATTTTCATGACAGTCCACAAAGCTAGTTGTTTACAAAGCCTTACGATATATATCTAAGTTCATTTTTTGTTACTTTTCTACATATATATAGATAAATATATTTCATCTTTTGACCTTCAAAATACATATCTTTTCTATCCATCTTCACATAAACGTGAAAATTTTATTTTAATCTTTATTAAAAAATAAAATTTTCGTTTCGAAATAGTACAAAAAGTTTAAAAAATTTGCAAATATGCTTTTATGATTCATTTTCACACTTCAAACTTGGAAGGTGTGGTAACGAACTTACAATTGAAATAGGGAAACTTAAGAATATCGATACGTTTGAATTTGATTACAGTCGAAAAAAGAGCAGCAACAGATATAAATTTTTTGGTTTTCTTCATCAAGACAAATCCGATAGGGCTTTTCAATTTTTTGAGCATTTTTGTCAACACTAGGGTTGGCAACTTTTAAATAGAAGTTTTTACTAGGAATAAACTTGAATTGTTTGTCGTAATAGTCTCGCAAGGGCTCCCCATAAAGTGTCGTTTTAGGTTTATCTCTTCCACATTTGATATCACCAGGGTCCGAGCACGTGGCGTTGTTGCTTTTGTTAAGAATATTGTTGTAGTTTTCAATGTTTTCTTTGAATTCCTTCATGTTTGTAGAGTTTTGTAAATTCTCTAATAAGGTTTGTTCTTTTGGTTTTTGTTTTTGTTCTACCATGGTAGGTTTCATTATAGTTTTTTCACTAGTTTGTTTTATATTGTCAGGTTTCAGCATGTTACGTTGGATAATATTTTTTGCTGGAGCAGTAATTTCTTCTAGTTCATTATAAAAGCTGTTTTCTGAGAAATTGTTAGCTTTCATGGCATTTTGGGATTTGTTTGTGAGCACTTCATCTTTCTTCAGGTTCAGACATTTATTTGTTTCAGGGGGCGAATCACAACATTTTAAAGAATAATCACTAGCTGAACCAGTTCCCAAGAGAATTTTAACAAAGTTGATGTTATTGTCTAACAAAAAAATAGAGTTATTAGCATAATCACACACGAGGATGTTTCCGAATCGGTCCATAGTCATATATACGGGTTCTACAATAGTTTTGCAGTCCAAACATGGATTTTTGTCGTCAAAACACACTGATTGGTGAAAGCTTTTGTTAGATTGCAAAGCTAAACTGCGTGAGAAGCATTGTAGATTAATTTTTGTGTAAGGATTCTCATCACCTTTTTGATTGTTTGCAGGCCAACATAATTTCCCGTAATTTTCATTTGAGTTTGTGTTGGAATTGTTTTCAATGAAAAATTTTCTCAAAGTATTCAGATAGTTTTGCGGGTTTTTATCCAATTCCTCTTGATGTTGTGAATTGTTTTGGTTGAAGTTAGAGTTATTACAATCCCTTGAAGATTTTTTGTTCAAAATATCACCACTTTTCACATGCAAATGTGGAATTGATGATGAACAGTTTTTAAAAAACTTTGGACGTTGTACATAACATTTTTTAATTTTTCCTCGCTCGTCTACAGCAACGATCCTCTTGCACGGATTTAACCAGTTTCTGCCACAAGCTACAAATCTGGAAAGTAAATACAAGTTTGTGTGTCATTGTTACATTTGTAACCCTATTAAACCTTCAATTTTTTTTAAACATTAGTTCAAATTTAATCACTAAAGAATCTGGAATATTTTTTTTTGTAAACTTTTAAAGCAAAAATATGATAAAAAACTGCTTTATTATGAAGTTTTACAAAGAACTACTTAAGCAAAAGGTACAAAAAGGACTAATTTCTATGTTGTGCATTCAAATGGCGAGCGTTCCAAAGGATTAAGAACACTAACGTTTTGTTATTTATTTTCAAAGCGTGTTCCACTTCCAAGCCATCAGCTTTTACCACTAGTTCTTTAAGTATCATGCCATCTAAGCTGTACTCCACTAACTTGTTCGGAAACTTTGTCACTAAGAGAGTGTCTAAAGATATTTTCGATATTTAAATCAATTTTCATTTTTATATTTATATTGAATGGATTTTTATCATTTCATTTAATTTCATTATGAATATTTGTGAATAATTATTTAAGTAATTGAAAGCAAAAACCATCTCTAGTTTTTGAAAGTTTCCTCACACCTGTCGAGTTACAGATCCACTTCATGATACAGCTAGATATTTGAAAAAGTTCAAATATATACGTATTTAAAGCTCATATAAACACATTATTCTTACTTGTTTTGAAGATCAATGCGATGAACAGCACTATAAGTGAAGCAGTCTGAGACAAAAAGGAAATTCTTGATGATGGCTATATCCCAAGGCTGCGACATATTGGGAACTTGGAAACGGCCGTAATCCATAAGGTTTTCCGCTCCATAATAGTTCAAAGTGCGTTTTTGCGCATCTGCGGCGTAAATATTAGATTCATGAATTCCAAGTCCGATGACGAGAGAGTTGTAAAAGTCTTTCATTCTCTCCAGCTTTATTGCGCAGTTTTCATCAGCTAGATTTCTTATGCACTCAAAACTCCCTCTATTAACTAATTCATCTTTTTCATTTTCATCCATATTTTGTTCAACGCCATTTTCTTGGTTTGCTTTCAAACCCTCTCCTGCTTCTTCATTTACATTTTTACTTTTTGCTCTTTCCATGTCTGGTTTTATACTATCATTACTTCTATCCTTTACTTTTTTATCTTTTGATTCATTTGCATGATTTTCGTTTTCTAAATCATTTATTTCTTCATTCTTCTCTTGTGTGCGGCTCACCTCACAAAGGCTTGTGAGTAAAGTTTGAAGTCGTTCCATTAGACCTGGGCAGTTAAACATCTCACATTTGAGTTTTTTACAATCAGAACTATCATTTCTATTCAAATTTTCTTTACTTTCTCCGTTCAGAACCAATTCTTGTGTAACATCTGAAACAATTTTTCCAGTCGAAATAACTTCAGTTCTTACATGTTTGTCAGATTTTCGCGTTAAATTTTCTTCGTTCGGCTTATTTTTTGCAGGAGTTTCTAGTTGGAAATAATGTTTGTTCAAGTTGTGATAGTTTTCTACCGAATCTTTAACAAGGTTGCCTAAAATAGTTGTTTCTCTACCTAATTTGCTGTTTTCACTTTTTTTTGGAATATCTTTATCTATTTTCATATTGTCGTTTGAAGGCTCTGTCGGAGTGGTTGCAGTGTTTTGTTTGCCAGATTTATGAGAACTTTTTTTCAGTTTTGTATGATAGGGTTCTGACTGGAAAGCTGTTAAAGATATTTGGGATGCTACAAACTCTTCTTCATTTGTTTTTGATTGTTTAGAACTAATATTTTCATCCACAATTCCTTTTTGGGGATCTTTCACCTCGTTTTTTTCTGAGACAGTTTGAGTCGATATAGATTTCGAATTATTATTAAAATCTAATTTCTCTTTCGAAATGTTACGGTTTAAGTTGAAGTTCAGCGAATGGAAACTGTTTGCCAAAGTATTTATCTGAAATAAAATATTATTAAATAAATAACTTATAATATAATAATAAATATTAATATAATATTAATAAATAAATTACTTCCAACAATTGTTGTAAATATTAATAAAGTTGGAAATAATCATACTATTTCTTTGTTGCTCATATCCTCTTCAGATTGAGGTTTCTTTTCCAGCTGTTTTTGCAAGGTATTCAACATAGAACATAGTTTCAATTGTTGCTGTTGAATTGTCTGAAATTCTAAAAAAAAGTTTTTGTAAAATAGTTTTTCACCTAGAGCCTCATCTGGGCTTTTTCCTCTGGGACTTCTGTAGCATCGAGAAGCACTTTTGAGTTTTTTATCAGACTTTTTAAAAAAGTTTTCACTGTATTTACTATTATTGTTAATATTTGAATTTTCTGAGCTATAATTATTAAAATTTGCGTTAAGATTTGAATGATCTGTTTTTGTGCTTTTCAGAGATTTATAGCGTTTGACATAGTTCAAGTTACTTTTAACAGCATTGATGTTATTATGTATGCTTGGAAATCTCGAGGTCTTTTCTGAGCTGTTTTTGTCCCAAATGTTTGTCGAAAAATTTTCTATATTATTATTAACGTTTTTATTGTGACAATTTTGGTTGTATCTTCGAGCACTGGAGAGTTTAGGGGGTTTTACGGTCTTTGAACAATTAAAATCTCTTTTATCGCCAATTTTTTTCTCCATATCAGTGACCTTCCTACACAAGATCATTTGTTGCTCTTGTAATGCCACACACACTGCACACAAATCAAGCAGTGTTTTGCAACTGAGACAAGAATCATCATCAAAGTGCTTTTTTCCAATATCCTTTTTTAAAGTATCTGTCTTCTCCTTTATTTCATTGTTTTCGGTTCCTACCCCACAGTCTACATTAGTCTTAGGTTCATTACATTCTTTCGCTAGTTGTTTTCTCACATCGAATTTTTCTTTCGAATTTTTTCCTTCTGGTTCAACTTCATTCTTCGGGCATCTTTCTGCAACAGGTCTGGGAGTGTTGCAAGGGGCAAGAAGGACTTTAGGCTCTGCACAATTTTGTGTTTTTGGAGGTTGTTTATCTTCTATTTGAGTAATTCTTTTACAAATTTCTTCTCTTTGTTGTTGTAGTTTATCATTTATATTATCCATATCACAAACCTTTATGCTGACTTCTTTAAAATTTCCACAACACCCACAGTTGGCACTTTTACACAAAACAGGGTCAGTTTTCCCTATGAATTCAGAACAATGCTTCGAAAAAACTGCAAATGCTTTTAAGATTTGATATTTTTCTGTTTGATTAAGTTGCAGATGTTCATTGTTTAAAACATTTTCAAGATCCAACACACGCACTACTCCTTCACCAGTAATATCTTCCTTCTTTAACTTTTCATTATTTTTTACTTTTTTAGGCCTGCTTTTTCCGCTACAATCTGGATTAACACCTTTACTTTCGATTTTATTTTTTTTTTTATTTTTCAGTGTGAGTTCTTCTGCAAGGTCTAACGATAGATCAGGAACATCGCCTAGATACCTTTGATGCGTGCTTTCGCTCGGTTGCACCTCGAGGCCTTTCATTATAGCTGATTTCTGTTGATCATTGAAACAGAATTGCAAGTATATAGATGTTTAATACTCTCAAACAAACAAATTTAGATTGGAAATTTCATTTAGTTAATATAGTTTCAACTACGTTTATAATTTTCATACTTAGTTTAAAAATTAGTAGAAACTAGTGCAATACCAACCCTGGCTAGGTTTTCTCTTATATCCCTGAAATCGGTTTGATTGTCTGTGCAGGACCCAGAAAAGTCGATATTACTGCTTGTCACTCGTATGCAGGACCCTTTTAACTCCCTGCAAGCCAGCTCCAATTGCCGACACGATGACTCAAGACACTCAGTAGATTTGAGAAACTTCTGTGATTCTGGGCTGTCTGATGGTTTGATTTGAGAATTAAGCCTTTTTTTGGAGACTTTTTTTACTTGAATAATTTTTGTATAGCAACGATTAAAACAATAATCGTTTCAAAAAAATATTAATTTATATAAATTTATTTGAAAATTTCCAAGTTTAATTCATACCATCAGTAAAATTCTTTTTTAGCTTTTGGCAAGCCTGTTCGAGGAGTTTGCAAGAAAAGCTTAGTTTCATACAAAGCTGGAAAATTCGGTTATGGCAGCAAAACATTTGATTAAAACTATTTTTTTGTTGATAACATAGGATTTCGAGTTTTGTACAATCACTAACTAAATCTTTTTCGATGTTTTCTAAATTTTTTTTAGCTTCTGGACTGTCAAAGTTCGAATAAGGAGAAATGATAGGAGGGAGTTTAAAAAGATTACTTGGTTTTGCAAGTAACTCTATACTTGACTTCAAGGTATTGTTGTCTTGCTTTAAATTTTCTGGATTGTTATCAATAAGAAACTTATTATCAGTTGTATTGTGGTTGTTGAAATTTGTTCCGTCAGCAATAGACGCGCCAGGTATCTTTACTAATTTGTCTTCAAATAAACTCTTGTACGCAAGGTTTTTCATCTTCATTTCTAAAGATTCATCCATAGAATTGTTTGCTACATTGAAATTTCGATTTTCTTCCATGGGATTTTTATCTAAATACAATACTTCTGAAGTACTTTTTTGTGATAATTTTCTCGTTTTAATATCTTTACATCTCTCTACATCATCTTCATCAGCTTCTTTATCCTCTTCTTGTCGTTGTGGTGAGTTACTTTGATAAGTTAGTTCAGAGATAATATTATCTCGAACTTTGAAGAATTTTTCATTAGAAAATATAGAGTTCAACGATAAATCAAGTGGAGTTAGTTTCTGGTTTTCTTCATCAGTTTCAATGGCTGAGAAATAAAAAATCTCTTTAGCGTCTTTCATTGAAGATTTGTGTTGAGTTTTCGACTAAAAACTGTTGTTATAATTTGTAGTTTTAATTAAAGCCAAATCATTTGTCATGTTTAAAGATAGGAAGCTCATAAAGTAGGTGATAAAAAACGTTTTGAAGTAAAAATGAGGATAATTTGAAGAATTATAAAAATAATGACGTTTTTTTAAAACATGGCTTTTAAAACGTTCAGTTTGAAAAATATTTTATGTTTCACAAATGAAATGATTAACTTTTTTGGAATATGCTTTTAAGTTTTACGTGTTTTCAACACTATGAATTAAGCAGCTTTAAATCAATAATCATATAGAGTTTTTTTTTCAAAAATAAATAAATCATAAAGCAAAACTAAAATCAAATTTATTGCTTAAACTATCATGAAAATCAGTCGACAGTCCCAAAATTGCAACAAATCAAAGCTTTGCTCATCATTTATTCCTAAACTCTGTCAGAGATCCATTTTTGGTAGAAAGAAACTTGAGTGAACACGGAAGGATAAAAAGAGTCACATAGAGGAGTACCCCAGGATGCAAGCCCAACCAACTTCCACCTTTTGAACTTGTCCTTGCATACTAAAGGACCGCCCCAATCTCCCTAAATTTTAAGTTATTTTAAAATAAATTTATTTATCTGTTAATAAAAATTGTGTTCATTAGTATTTTTCATGAATTTTTCAAAAAAATACAAAAAAATTTGGTTTCGTTGCCAAAAATATAATCCACACACATCAAGTATATAACTTTACTAAACTCATATTTAACCAAAAATATTAAGCGCGCATAAATTAATATTAACTCTATAAACAGTTAATAAGTGTTGTTATCATACAAAATAGTTAATAATGGGGATAACCATATAAATAGGTAACAAAAATGGCCCACCTTGCAAGCAGCGACTCCGCCATCTTCACTCACACAGTCCTTAACTCCTTCTACACAGACATGGGTAGGCAGGATTGGTGTGAGGTATTTTTTGCATAGCTGTGGAGACAGCAGGCTTACTTTGGCCTGTTGCAGCTTTTTTTTCTGAATCCCCACGGTGTCTTTTAGTGAGTTTAGGTTTAAGTTTGAGCCGAGCTAAAGATTTTTAGTTAGATTTATAAATTTGTTTTTGGCGTTCAGAAATATTTATTATTATCATTATTGTTAATCTTAATTCTTGGTGAAAAAAAGATTTTTATTAATTTCATTATTTCCATCAAATGACGCTCCTCATATATATTTATAATTCAAAACACTCACTCTTCTTCCCCCATCCAGTGATATGGCACTCTTCTCTAGTCCTGGAAATTGCACTGTCAAGCTTGATAAACTGAATAGCTTGGCTTTCAACGATTTCTTTTTCCCATGAAATAACAGCAACGTCATGGGGGTAGCCGAGCACACGAGAGTTGACGAAGAGCATGTGCTGTTTGAAATGTATAGAGTAAATAAATCGATCATCAGGTCACCCCTAACTGGGGTTTAGTTGCGTAATTGATAGGTTTCCCAGGTTGCTCTCGATAGAGCCATCGTAGTGCATAGAATTTAACAGAATAGTATGTAATGAAAGTGCATTGTGATATTATGAAAAATTAAATTATATTATTTTATATTTAAAAATTGAATTACGTTACATTTTTTAAAATTACATCATAATTACATATTCTATCGGAAAATCTTCAAAATATCAAAGTTAAATAATGCTGAAGTTGCTTCACTTTCGTGACGTTGGCAACCAATCTTTCTTCTGCACCCTTGTCCTTCAAACTGATAACTCCTGCCACTACGGAGTAGGTGGCACTTTGGGTACATGATTAAATTTATAAGCTGTTTTTGAAAATATTTCATAGTTGAGTAGTAAAAATTGTAACTAAATTTTTTAAAATTTTGATTAGTTTCATTATAAGTATTGTTTTCAAAAATAAATCCAGAGAAATTGTTTATTTGGTTTATTAGTCATATAACAAGAACTTAAAACAACTAACTTTGCATCAACAACACATGAGGCAGCAGTGACGGCGGATCTGGGCGATAAAAGAACAGCCCCACATGTTTGTTTTCCATCCTTCTTCAAAGCTAACTGCCATGGCCAAGCGTTTTCAGAGGCTGTTTCCCCTCCAACCACGAAGCTCTCTTCGGCCACCGCCAAAGCTGGAAGTTTAGTTTAAATTTTGTATTTGTTTCAATTCCATTATATAATTCAATTAAAAAAGAATAGTGTATTGACATACTTGCAAGAAGAAAAAAGCAGAAAGTCTGTTTCATTTTGATGCGTATGTTCTAGCGAGGAATTGTTGGCTTTTATAAGCTTATAACTCCTTCGAAATTCATTTTTTTTAAATCACAAGTGCTTATTGAAATAATTAAATGCAAGTATCAAGCTTCAATTGAACTTGGAACTACGATAAGAGTCGTTCTAATTTTTACCAAGTATTGTTAGTGATACAATACGCGACTTTAACTTCACCAGAAAAACATTATCGTTGTTTTCAGTTATTGATAATTTTATCGATTTTTTTGGGAAAAGTAACCACAAAAGAAAATCCTTATAGAAAAAAGTAAGATAAGAAACCAGAACTATAGACAATGGAGTGAAGGCTTAATGATAATGATGGTGTTAATAATAGTAACAATAACATTGAAAAAATAATATATAATAATAATTTTTAACTGAGTTTTCAGATTGAGAGGTACACTTAACGATGATGAAATTTAGAAGTTCACACGAGGAAATTTGTCTTTTATATTTTGATTGAAATGCTTAATTTAAGTGCTGATTCTTATTATTTATAAGTGAGAGGCTAAATTCTCTTTTGAATTATGAAGCTATTATTAGATTTTAGACTGTTAATAGCATATAAACTGAAGGTAGTAAAGGTGTTAGTCACTCAATAATGGGCATTTGTCCTACGAGAAGCTTCGTTAAATTTTCTTAAATAAAAAATTTGGGTTTATTTTTTATAGAAATTTTCCAGGTTTTTATACTTAATTCAAGCGATAATATTAACTCAACCTCTGCGTACATGGAGTTTATTAATTAATAATTACATTATAAAATTATAATTCTTCAAGCATAACATGAATACTTAAAATAGAAACACTTCAAAGTATTTTTAAGCCTACAAGGCTTTTCATTAGCTCAACTCACATTATCAAGTGGGTGTGCAAATATAAGACCTAAAAAACTTTCAAAAAATATAATATAGCACTTGAATAAAACTTCAAAAAGAGTTTTGAACACACAATCGGTATTAAGAATTTGCTATTCTCCGAAGTTTTTTATCCAATCGAGTTTTTGGAATTTACGTTAGTTAAGTTGTCTGGGAGAAAAACTGAGTTTAAAGCGTATTTATCAAAGATAACACATTAGACTAATTACCAAAAGTTACCGGGTTCAATCCCGTGTGAGCCGACAATTAGCACCTGTTCCACTGTGTGTTTTCGCTACATTTAATTTGTAGCAAGCGCTTTGATCTATAAGAAGCTCTTTATAAATACCGCATTACATTACATTATCATTAAAAATATTTAAAAACTTATTTTCAATCGAAAGCCTTTTGTGGATATATTTTCGGGTTTTTTATGTGATTTTTTTATCAAATTTCGATATTTAAACTTAATGTAGATTATTGAAACTAAATTATGTTTTTAACTTTGTTTTTTCCAGTTTTTTGAATAGACACTTGCTCGTATCTTAATCCATTAGGCTAATAAATTATTCAAAGGCTGAACTGAACATTAATAGAACCTCAATTTTTTTATAATTAATTACATTATAAAGTTTTCATTAACGTACGTATGCTGTTTTTCAATGAAGGTTTAAGTAAGGTTCAACATTAAAAAATTTCAAAATACATTAGCGGTTGTATTTTCAATAAAGTCTCTCTTCAATAAGCGTTAATCTAGATATTGCAAAATGAAATAGTACATGAAGAACAGAAAAATTGAAAATTGGAAAAACCAAAAGAAAAATAATATTGTTATGAACCAATTAACTATGAAGTAATAAAAAGATTTCAAACATTGATTGAATGTAAATGAGGGTATTGATGGAAAAGCTTATGATATGTTCTATTGTCTGTCCTGAATGGTTGCGGTTGAATTTTGTTGTCATGAAAAAGAGACATTATTTCGTTTTGTTCTGTGTTTTGTTGTGTGCGTTGGTGGAGGTTGTTGTCTTGTAGTATGTGGAGGGTTGATATGGTGTCTTCCATGTATAGAGAGTGGTTGTGGACTATGTTGTCGTGTGGCGCGTGGTTTTGTTGAATGTTATGTGTGATTGGATGGTGGATTATATTAGTTTTGTCGTCGATTTGGGTTCGAAGGTGTAGTGTGTTGCTGTTGTTTGGATCTTGCATGTGTTGGGAGGGTACATTGTTGGTGTGTTGTTGTGTGTGGAATGTGGTGAGGTTGGAATGGTTGGAGGAATATTTGCACAAAGAATTCAATGTTTTTTTGCTGACGTGGCAGACGACAAAGAAGGCGACAAAATTAAGGCACAAAAGAGCGCATCCGACCAGCAGTGTGAGGCGCAGCGTGAAAGGGGCGTCGTTACTTACGTTTTGAACTATGCTTTGATTTTGTTCAAATAAACTTTGAGAAAAGTTTTGGTTGAAGATGGATAAACTGGATGAAACTGAAAGAAGAAATTCTTTTTTTGACGTGTTCGATCTGTGCTGGTTGAAGCCGTCTGTGTTTTTGAGTAATATCTTATAAAAGTGGAGAAATAGAGACTTTAAAACATCATTTTATAACTAAAAAATAACAACACTAAATCCTATTAACACAAATAAACAAATTCTCCGTGAAACTAACTTGCCTTACTAATACTTCCACCATTTCAAAACCATACCTCGGATTGGTTGGTTGTTAACAGCGTAGTTGGTGGAGAGAGAGTAATTATGCGGGGTGTTAGTGGAATGCTTGTCTGAGTGGTTGGAAAAGAGGATGCGTGGGATTAGATCCAGCCAAAGTGAAATTTCCTTTCTGCGATAGCCTGACTTCATTTGCCAAGTGTCATTTTCTATTGTAGCATATTAAGGTAAAATGTATGAAGTTGTTTTGTTTTATATTAGTTGACTTGTATGATATTTTTTCTGTTTTTATTAAGCTTTAGTGTATAATATTATCTCGGTTTGTGTTATAGTTTCGATTTGAATGCTGTAATGTTTATTCCAATGGCAACATTATTGGAAGGCTCCAATGATAAATGCTGCAGGAAACATCAAAAGTAAATCTCTCTAGATTCTTTAATGACCATAATTTTTGTCCTATATTTTACTGGCTTATAAAAATACGTTTTATATCATGAAAATTCGTAAAAATACTCTGAGAAAAATACTTTAATTTTGTTCAAATTATTTTCAGTTTTCTCCACATGTAACTTAGTGTTTTTCTCACTCAAACAGCTATCGCTTATTTTGAATCTTTAAAAGTTCACACTCAAAATTTATGTGAATTTTTATTCTATTAAGAAAAATTTATTTATCTAGCTTGGAATTTTTTCCCAACATCTTTCAACACAGAAATTAACCGTCCCTCTGAAAATATTACTTATTTCAATTTGTTTCACTCAGAATAACTCACGAGGTAATATTAGATTTTTTTAACAAAAAGCTTCATGGTTTGATAATAAATAATTTATATTTTTTTTCTCACTGATCGCAAAAAAGCTCCGTGTCTTCCAGTTAACTTGAGTGTTTGACTTGAATTTTTTTTGTCTTAGATCATTTCAGTTATCTTGATAAACTATTTTTAGTGATATACTTGAATTTTTTATAAACATATTTTTTGTGAATTTAAAAAAAATAAATAATGTTAAAAATAATTATAAAAGCGAAATAATTGAACCCTTTAAACAAACTATGGAATAACTGTAGCCTAAAAAACCTAAGACTGATTTACAAGACAAAGTTAGCACTAATTTTCAAGTGATCATCAAGGTTCTGTTGAAGCTCAATTCACAAATTTATTTTTGTTTAGAACTGGCTTTGATCTTGTCACACAATTAACCCATAACCCGGGAGCGTTCCATTTTCGGGTAGTTGAAAAACTAAATAGATTTTGGGAACGCTATTTTTTAGCTTGATTTTGCTGGTATTGATCTATTCTTACAATTAAAATCATAAGTCATCAAATTGTGAGATTACTGTTTACAATATTGACAATTTTTCAAAACTTCAAAACAGTTTTTAAACGGTTATTTGTTGAGAACAAAAGTTGTATTATGGGGTTTGACATCTTGACCAAATTAATTTTAATTAGTGTGTTTGAATCCTTGTTATTTTGCTTATTTAATTAAGTGAATATAAAATGCTTTTCTTCAAAACCTAAAAAATTGGACACTAGCAAATTACTGTAGCTTTTGAATCTGTCCTATAAGAGAATCATTGAGTTTCTTTTTATTAATACATTTACATATAAAATAAGATATATCAACTTTTATACAAAACAAAGCAATTGTTTTGAATAAAAAATACATAAACCAGAATGTGTTTCTGCTTTACATTTCTGAAGCTTATAATAAACTATATATAAACAAGGTTCTATCATATTTGGGTGCTCAAAAGAAATTTTCCTGTAACCGTAGTTGATCGAAAATGCCCGAAAGCTGATTTTCAAAAAAACATAAACTTTTTTGTTATTTTTCTATTATTTCATTCACGATGTCTCTAAAAAGCTACTAGTATTCCACTTTTAACTAGGCGCTACTTCAGCATCTGAATTTAGAAGTATTCTCGCAAACTGTAGAGCTTATTAAAACAAGACTAGTCAAAAAATAGTCACTTTTAATTTCTGATATAAAAATTTCAAATTGAAGTATTTGAAATGTTGTATATAATTCAAAATTATGCTACTCCAAAAACAGCGCCTGAAGTTTTTCGTGCTAATTTTTGTGAGAAGATTGATCGCTTTTGAAAACATCCTGGCAACACTCAAAAGATAGAAATTTTTGAGCTTTGTAAAATTTTAATTGATGATATTGAAATGTTCGATAATCTGCGCTAAACCTCACCTATGCTCATGTACTGCTCTTCTCCCTGGTAAGGAATCCAGTCGAGATCTGGGTATCTAGGCCAGAATTGAAACATTCATTTACACAAGTGTTTCTCATCGTGTGATTATTCAAGTTTATCATACTGAAACAACAAACCCGTGTTTGACGAAGTTGCAGAAAAGGCTCGCTAGTCTGGCCGACTCAAGCTCTTGTCGTCTGCGAAGGGTCCAATGTTAAATAATATAAATGCTTGCAACAACCACTCACCCGTCCCACTCGACTGTTTTTCTTGGAAACAAGAGGGATAAGTCATCCAACCTGTGGAGTTTGAAACTTACAGTTATGCCTTATACATTCATTAAACTAGCATTATTAGTCATTCGCAATAGTGCAAGTACAACTAAGATTTGTACAAAAGGTGTTACCCTGGCGTAGATCGGACGTAGAAAAAAGCAGGAAAGTGCGGAGGAAGATGTTTTAGGAAGTGGATGGCAGCCGAAGCAAACAAAGCATCAGTGAGAGCGTGGTGGGAAGAAGAGGGAGGGTACTGATGTTTAAGCAGGTCTGCCAAAATGTTGTGTCTTGAAGCGTTCAACCATTCTAGGAGCTCCGTGTTGCCTTGATGGAGTCATATCAAATTAAAAACATTCACTTATAATGTAATGAAATACTTGAATTGGGGAAGAATTTTTTGGCGTCATTAGAGTTGAACCCGACCATGAGATCGATCTGAGAAGTTTCTAACAGGATTGGAGACGAAGGGGCAAAGAGAGGGCAGGTCTTGAAGTTGCGGGAAGCTGAAAGTAGGAACGCTACAGACAAGCGTTTCAAGCACGACACCAAGACATCATGTTGAGATTTGCTGGTGTTTGAGGGTGTAGAATGCAAGTGTGAGAGGTTGGAAAAGTGGAGATTTCGTGTGCGATGAGAAAAACAGGATGTGTGGCTGGCGAAGACAGGGAGGGATGGATGATCTGGTGTAGCCCATGTGGTCAAAGTTGACATAAGGATCACCCTTCGAAACAACAAGCCTTCTGTAATTGTGTTCACAGCTCTTGTTATTACCATTCATTGGTATTTGATGGAGCAAGTTGTCATGAAAAATGTTTTCCACTGATATAATCAGCACCACCATTATTTTGACCATTCTTGCGGGGGAATTTTATTGATCCATCATTACTTTTATTCAATTTTTTTCAAAATACTATTCTTTTATGCTGTCAGTTTGTATACGTCATATTTAAATGATATATTTGGACAATAAAAAACATCATTTAAACACAAAAAATTAGAATTTTGACATTCAATTTTTTAGGTTGAAAGATTTCACCAATTTGAAATTAGAATTGTAGTAAATTGTTCAAATAAAATTTGAAAAACTAATAAAGAAAAAACATAAGTTTTGGAAAAATTTGCTAAAAAGTTTTCATTATAAAATTAGAAACAAAAGAGCTTATATTCTTCATTGAATTTTGAAGGACCAATAAATATTTTGTATTTTATATTGAAAGTAGTTGTTTATGGTACATATGCTAATCTCAAAGTTTTTAAATGTTTTTCATTAAGCGATAAATATCTCGACAATTCAAACATCTTCAAACAAAATCCCAGACACGTTTAATGACACTGGAAACACTCAATTTGAGAAAAATACTTCAAAACGCAACAAAACTGCTTCTGGTATCTTAAACAAAGTATATAACAACTCCTACCTTGGTGAGAAAAGAGCAGGTGGCGCACTAGCGAGGCTCCGTAACCGTAGCCTGCCAAGGTGATGAGACTAGGATCGCCTCCAAAGTTGGCGATGTTGTGTCTCAACCAGTGCAGGCATGCGAGCACATCTTGCTGTGCGTGCTTGTCGCCTGTGTCTTGCGTCGACAAAAAGCCTGTCAGGGATTGTACAAATTTGTATTATTTAAGATAGCGCTTGCCTTGAAAAAAGTTTAATTATAGTTAAAATTGAATGAACGTCCAAAGAACTTTTTTATTAGGTTTTCCGATGACCTTCATGATTTCTCAATATCCTTCACATTCATCATGAGGTCATCCTATCACTTTAATCTCTTTTTACTGCTTGTGATTTATTGAGACTGTATGAATTATTTTTTACAATTTTTAGTATTTTTATTCAACATCTGGGTATGTGGATCATGTGAAGAAGATACATGATGATTACGAGACGAGCTTTGAACTCCCAACTTACGGTACTTAATCTAAACTTGGTTTCAACGCTTTTTCAACTAAGCCACCACATACGTGGAAAATATTTGAAAGTATCAATGTTCCAAAAAGCATTTACGTAATTACAGAACAACATCAGATCAGAAACAAAGTAACTTGGAGCAAATAAAACAAACATGGCTGAATTCTTTAGTAATTAATGAAAACCAAATACTTATATCAACTGTAAAACTTAAAGATTTGGTATATATTAGTAATTATTTTGAACTTTAATCATTCTTGATCTTAAAACTTTGAAAAGTTACAAGAGGTTGGAGGTAAAGGGAATATTACAGTTGGAATTTTATACAAAAACTCCAAATGAAGAGTATATTTCAGTAAAAATTACCAATCTTCTCGTCAAAATATATTAATTTTTTCTGGTTTTTTTTGCAATTACTTTCTTTGTTTCTATTTTTAAAGCTTTTTTTTGTTTCTCTCAAAAACTTCAAATTTTTCAACAAACTTTTCCTTTTTGTTCAACTAGAAATTTTTAAACATTTGTTAAATATCATAAATCAAAAAATTTTATTTCAAGTCTATTTTAAAATAAAAATGTGTATAAAGCCTGGAAGGAAATAGAAATTTGATGAATTTCTATAGAAAAATGGTTAATTTGTTGGAAATTGAGATGACTATTAATCACTATGGAAGGCAGCAGAAGGAGACTTGGATGACGAGGACTAGGAACTTGTGTCGCTATTAAAATTTTTATACCGCATGGTCTTAAAGTTTACTTAAGTCATTTAACTGAATCAAAAACACTTTATAAATTTCTCTTTAATTATACTCCAAGTTTGGTGGAAATTCTATTTTCAACACGTAAAAGCATGTGATATATTGTATATAAATTTATATCTTTATTTATTTATATTTATTTATATATATAAGAGCATTAATTCATTATGAAGTGAAATGACATTTAAATGACTAATACACAAACCATAAGCTGATGAGAAGAAAAATTTAGAAAGATTCAATTGGCTATAATAACGTATATGAATTCATTGGACGTAATTCCTAAGAGCTTTGATCTCATTTGAAGTGTATGATTGGAGAAATTAATAAAGAACTTTTTTGCAATATTTTATATAGTTTTTGAGATGCTTGCATTAAAAATTTAATACTTTTTTCAGCTTGAAAAACATGGATCTTTTGAAGACTTAGTTCAGGATATTTTTGACTTACTTTTTAGCTTCACATTTCCAGCAGGGTTTTGCTTAATCAGAATTTCAATTTGATTTTTTCCAATATTCAGTGCTTGAAGTTTGTTTTTCATTCTTGTTTTAAAGTTCATGGGTAGTCAAAGCCTTAAATGGCAAAATTTTTAAAAGTATTTATATGAATAATATGTTTGGTCTTTTTCTTACCTCTTTCATCTTGCTTCCTGTGAAGCTCAAAACCTCTGACGTCAATCTAATTCAGGTGTTTTTTTTTCATCATTAGAAGAAATATTTTTTTTGGAAAAGTTTTTTCATTTTTGAACTTGACAGAATTAAAACAAAATGTGACCTTAAAGATGCTAGTAACGTTGGATTGAGTAGCACTAAAATTATTCAGTTTAACGAAGAAACAAGAGAGGCATCAAATATTAACTTAGGACTTGAAAAAGCAAAGTTTTTCCAAAATTTTTTCTATTGTTAAAATTTTTAGAAATTTCAAAAGCCTTTTTTTTATTTGATTTTTTTTTTTTTGTAATTTCATTAGAAAAGAAAAAAAAACCAAAGGGTTGCGTAGAACCCGCGAGAGGCATTTCTTCTAATATAATATAATGTAATATGATATAATATAGTATGGGGTTCATAGTAATTTGTTATTTAAAATATATTTTTTTAGTTTACTTTTGAAAGAATTTATATTATCAATTGATTTCAGATTATTAGGAAGCTTATTCCAATATTTTGGACCCATAATAGATAAAGACATTTTTTTTAAGCTTGGGTTATATTTCTCTTCTTTGTAGTTATTGACTGATCTTAAATTACGAATATTATTATTATCAGAGTTTAAAATGAAGCTATTGGCTAGAGTTGAGTGGAGGAGGTTGTGTTTGTGATTATACATGTAAATTATGAATTGATATATGGTTAGACTTTTGATGTTCAGAATGTTGTGTTTATTATAGTGAATATGGTCAGTTTGTTTAAGATTTAGGCAGATTCTAATGGCTTTGTTTTTGAATTTTTGAAGTTTAGTTGTTCTATTGTTGTAGGTAGATGCCCATAGGTTATTGCAATAGTTCAATTTTGATTGGAAGATTGCTTTATAAACATTCATTAAATTATTTTTCGGTATTAAAGTTTTTAACTTATAAAGAGTTGCTATACATTTTGAGAGATCTTTATTTAATTTTATTATATGCTCTTTGAAAGTTAATTTTTTGTCAAAGTTTATTCCTAAAAATTTAATATTATTTTTGTGTTCAAATTGATTGTCATCCAGCTTTAACATTATTTTAGAATAGTCTATTTTGATATTATTATTGTGAAAGATTAGGAGATTTGTTTTTGCAGTGTTTACAATTACTTCGTTATGCTTGAAATATTTGAGGATATTGTTTACATTATAGTTTATTGTATTGTTTATAGCAACATAATCGATATTTTTACTATTGAAAGAGAAAGAGATAGATATGTCATCGGCATACATTATGGTGTTTTAAGAGGTGTTAAGAAAAAAATCGTTTATATATATTAAGAATAGAAGAGGGCCTAAGATAGATCCTTGAGGGACTCCCATTTTTATTTGCATGGTGCTAGAGCTATGACCTCCTATCTTCATTATTGGGTACCTGCTTTTTAGGTAGTTACTTAGCCATGTTATGGCATCATCAAAAAGATCCAAGTTTTTGAGTTTATTTATTAAAATTTTATGGTTAATAAGATCAAAAGCTTTGCTTAGGTCATATATTGATACAAACTGTAGAAACTGCAAAAAAAACATTTGAACACACATAAGAGAAATTAATTTGGAAAAAAGCATTATGAAAAAGAGTATAAAACGAACCGAAAAGGTCGAGGCGGTAATTGGTGGTGACAACGATGAGAGAGCCCTTAGAGGCAAGTGGAGAAGCATGTAAGAGGTTTCCTGTACCCATGTCTCGTCCGTGCACTATCAACAACACCCCCATTCCTTCTCTCCTCTTTTCTTTTTTATTTTTTTCTTTTTGTTTTTTTCTTTTTTTTGTTAGGTTAAATTTTTTTTTTTTCAACTTTTGGATTTTTTTTTGTTTTTGGTTTTTTAAAAGCAAATGTTTCTGTAGCGTGTGTATTTCAATATTTTCTTCGTTTTTTGTCGAAACGGTTTCTAAAATTTATTTTTAAATATTATTTATGGAGTAATTTTGGTTTGGACTTGAAGAAAAAATGAAAATTTAAACGGGAAATAAAGCAGATGAATTTTTCATCGAATCAACTAATGAGTGAGGTAGTGGGAGGGATTTTTAGAGCAAAATGTTGAGGAAATATAGAACTACTGGATGATGATGACTAATATTTCACATTTGAAAATATTATTCAAAATATTCCTTCAAAAACATCTCATGTTTTTGAACTTGCATCAAAAATTCACTAAACTAATTATTTTTAAAGAGTGCATAATTCTGATCATAATTAATAATTTCACTTTGCTGCACATTGGCTAACGTCTCATGATGAGGTTTTACATATCGAATACTAGAAATAACTTTGTTGAAAAAACGTGTCTTTTATAATAATCTCTTCAATGCTCCAAATTATTGTTGATCATTTTAATGTTGAAAACTTTTGTTTGAAAAACCTACAAAAAAATATAACTTCTTAGAGACATCCTAAAGCAATATCAACAGTTTTCAACGTCAATTTATGGGAAGAGGTTAGTACATTTATTGAGCAAAAATAGCTATAATTTTCGATAAGTTTAGCCTTATCATAAAGCATTATTAAAATATCTAAAATTATAGCTATTTTTTACAAAAAAAAATACAAATAAAATCAAAAATATAATTTAAAAAAATATTTTTTGAGTTGACAACACTATGAAAGAAGTCACCATTGTTCAAGAAGCGCTGGTGAGGAATTTGCAGGATAAAACGATGACAAAATTACCAAGAGCCTTCATTAAGTAGGACCTATCTTATCTTACGGTGCTCTACTTCTGTCAAAATCAAAAAAAAATCAAGCTTGTTAAGGTCTGAAAAGCTGTTATGAGAATTGAAGTTTTAAAAACTTTGTAAATATGAGCTTTATATCCCTCAATTTCTTTTGAAAAAGAAAAAATAATTAAAAATTAACGAAAGAAAATTTTTTACTAAATTTGAAAACTCGAAATGAAATTATTGTGAAAAAATATAAATATTCAAAAATTAAAATAATGAACAAAAATAAAATTAAAAGTAAAAAAATCTGGATGAAATGGGCGGAAAAGATTTGAAAGAACGGCTTGCCTCAAATATTCTACATGTTTTAAAATTAATAATTTAAAAAAGAATAAAACTTTTAGAAAATTTAATTCAATTATTTTTATATACAGTTTATCAATTGCAAGTTTCGAGTTTTTTCAGTCTTTTTTCGTATGTTTTATGGGCAGTGCAAAATGTTTCATGCAAAAAAATCAGATTTCAAATGTTTTTTGTGTCAAAGCTTTGTTTCTTTTAAAGACAGGTGTGTGCTGGAATTTTCTCATGATATAGTTTGAATATTAGGGCAAAATTTTTTCATACTTTCAAATAATTTTAAAATATCCAAACATTTATTTTTTGCTAGTTGCGAAGACTTTTTTTAAAATGATAACAATAAAATTAAACTTACAAAGAATTTCTCACAATTATAAATTTCTGCTGATTTGGGAATGAATTGAAAAATTCTTTCAGAGAAAAAAAATTTTTCAATAAATTTCATACTCCATCAATGTAGAAATACGAACTTTGATATTTTCAAGAAAGAACCCTTAATCTGCCTGTGACAGCTGAATAAAAAATTTCTTTATTTTATAACAGATTGTGTTGAATTCATTATGTTCCAAGAAAAAAAAATAAATACATTAAACTATTGTTTGTTTATTAGTACAACCCTATTTCAAACCTCACGAAATAATCGGAAAACTTCATCTTCAAAACCCTATTTGAGATTCAAATTTTTCGTGCTTAACTCTATTTTGAAAACTAGTTTTTATGACTCAAAAGCGTTTTTCCAGGCAGTATAAATGTTTGAAAAATAATTAAAAACGATTCGAGGCTGAGAAAAAGCACTAAATACAATAAAAGCTGTTGGAAATGTAAAAAATTCTACAATTACTGGTTTGACGATTTTTGAGTCAAAGCAACTCCAAAGACGAAGAAACAGACAATATTACGATTAAATACACAAATGGCCTTGGAAATTTGAAAAACTTGGAAATAAACAGGTGGGAAAGAAAACATGGAGCTTGCCGAGCTCTATTACCATGCTTATCATTGGAATGGATAAATTCCAGCTTTTTTGAGCGCTAATTTAGCGAAATATTTTTTATAGGTTCCATCAACTTCAATGTATATTTCAAACACTTTATTATGGTTCTATCAAATTATCTACAATGAAATAAAACGAAGGAAGAGTTCCATGCCATATGAAACTGATCATTTAGAACTAACTTTGAAGTTTTCCCCATAAAACAAAATTAATTGCAGCAAAAAACTTTAAAATAGGAAACTTTACTTAAATAAATTTTTTTGAAGTTTAGCTGAAAGGAAATGTGCTTTTAGTGCAAATATGGAGTATGATTCGATGAAAACTCTCTCTAAATATCATGCCTTGGTTTTTTCATTGAAACTATCAACTATGGGTAGATGGAATGCTGCATATGGATGCTTGAGCGGTGTGAAGGTGATAAGAAACGTGGAAGGTAATATTTTTTGAATGAATATTTTGAGATTTTTTAAGTTCAGAAACTGTTTAAATAAGAATAATTAAAAAATAGCCAGATCAAAATGAACTCATTTTCCAGATAAGTTGATTAAAAGTACTTTACGATTCAAATGGCAAACAAAAGTGTCGGACCCACCCGTCAAAATGGGCACATGGATGTTGAGAAAGAGACAGTCTTCGTCATTGTCCACTATCCATGTATCTTCTCCCGTCCATCCTTCCTCTCTCTTCAGATACTCTCGCAAACTATCTGCGTCTTCTACCACTTGTGGACATACGGGAGCAAACTTGGAAGCGTTGATGATGTCGCGAGAAGAAGGATAGAAAGACGAAGGGGGCATGAAACGGGATTGAGAAGCAAATTTGATGGCTTTGAAGACCTCCACCCCACCCTTCTCCCTCACTCCCCTGTACAACCCTGATGCCGTCTCGATCACCCTCGCGCCATCTAATGTGCAAGTTTTTAAAATTTGATCTTTTATAATTGAAATTTTTTGATGTAACTGTGAAGGAAAATTACAAAGTTTTATTGGATTTTTATGCATTATTTTCTTCTATTCGAAACCCCATCAAAACAGTTCTCAGTCCAATGAACTTGCATTTATAATTAAGTTTCCCTTCACTCAACCAAAGTGACTGATGATGTTAAAGATTTCATGATGTGCTCAAAAAACCCTGAAAATCACATCATAACAATCACTCTAAATATAGGGTTGAGCTTCTCATAGGGAATAAAACTTTAGTCTTACAAATCTTCAGTAGGTTTCGAACCCTGAGTCTTTCGGTTTATATAACTATATTTGTGAGATCTAACTAACAATATATTTTAAAAAATAATACGTTCAGACAAGCGATTTAGAATGGTTTTCTAGACTATGATGGATGGTGAAAATAGAGTTCCAGTGATTTAAGCTTGCCACATAGATGATTTGTCCTGGATCTATTGAAATGACAATCTTTTTATTAGCTTCTACATTTACAATAACTTTATCTTTTTAATTATTATTAAAATAATTTTTTTTTGTAACCTGTATTCATTCTTTTTTTATTCATAAAATCTTTTATCTTGTTTTAAAATGTTTTTCAATTGATTCTTTTAATGAAGAACATCCAAAATATTGGAAAGATTTTAGTTGAAAAATTTTAATTCAATGCAATTTCCTTAAGATCCATTGGAACATGTATATGTTTTGGTAGATTTTTGTCTTTATATTTTCTTATATATCCCACAACGTACAAATTTCAATTGCAATTAAGGTGCTTAAAATTCAATTTTCGAATAATTCACATAAATTCATTAAAAAGGGGTTATGAAAAACTAAAGATTATGATAAGCGATTCATCATTTGCAACGATGTGTCAATCGAGGAACAAGAAATTTTGATTTATTTCAACTAATCAGACTGAAATATTTAGGTACAGGTAATGATATTTTTAAATTAAATTTTTTTTAATGAAATTATCATTTTTATATTATAGTCATAATTGGAACCGTAGTTTGAAAATACAAGTTAAAATTCAAAACATCCAGTCGTGTGTTTCCTGGAGGCTGTGTGCAAGAAAAAAATATAATACAATTGCGAATAAGATTTAAGAGGCATTAACTTGAGAAGTTTCTAGGTAACAGAAATTTTAATATTCAAGGAAACTTATGAGACAATGTGTTATTTTATATGTATTTATTATATATTTTTATATATTATTGTTTTATATAGTTGAGATAAGATTGATTTTATCAAGCAACTTATCGACATATTCATCTATTGAATGTGTGCCGTCGTAGGTTGATTCTATTTTCTACAAAGTTTATTATTCATTCGGAATTTATATTTGGTTGATTATTTTTTTAAAATGTGTTTATTATTTGAAAAAAATTTAATGAAGTTCATATTACCGTTGGAAGCTGCGTGTGTCTTGACGGAAGTATGCTTTTTTAAAAAACACAAAAACACTGAATAAACCAAGAATTTCTCAAATTTCGAAAGCATTTTGAACTGTTTTAATTAGGTTTTTAAAATTTTGCAACCAAGCGTTTTTCAAATAGTTTTTCAAAACTGAAACTTTCTTCCATAAACCTCTAATGACACACGCGTTATATATAATTTCTTGTGTTTGAATGTTATCATTGCATATAATCGTGTGTTTGAATGCTCTGCTTTCATATATTCTTGTTTTTTGCTATCAATTTTTACTCAAGCAACTTTCGGAATAGGGATATGATATAGCTATCAATTACAAAATGGCGTAGTCTTTAAATGAAGTGCACTTTAAAATATGAACGACAATAAAATTTTGAATAACTCGAGTTTTTAGCTCTTAATTCCATTAAAATAATCTATAATACTTTCAATTTCTACCTCAACACGAACTTTTAATTGAAAACTATCAATTTGAAAGGATTGGTGCAGTGTCAAATGCTCACGATGTGATTTAACTTTTGGCCATTTTTTTGAGTTTGTCTGAACGATGATCGAGGATCTCCGAAACGAGGAGTGTCAAATAAAAAATGAATTTAGATCAATAAAGATTAAATTTATTTCTTTGATATATATTTTTTTAATTTCTTACCATTATTATTTTTAATTTTTTAAAAATTAGCAACAGACTGTTTTAGTTGTTTGGTGGTCACATCATAGTTTAAAAATACTTTCGCTTACGTTTTATGATATGGATAAACTTATCAAAAATTATAGTTTTTGATTATTAAAAAATGTGTTGAAATATTTCTCACATTCGTTGTTTTTGAAAACTTTGAAATACAATTTTTTATTATGAACTTAATGTTTTCTAGTTTTTTTTTATTTATATGAAGAGTGCATTTTTAATTTTTTTTATATTGGTTTTAGGTTTACTTTTAAGCCATAAGTTTCAAAAACAGGTTTTAAAAAATTAATAAAAATGGCAAGCGTATCTATTAAAATTTTAAACTCTCACAAGCTGTTTGAAAAAACCCTTTCAGCCATAAAAAAATAATTTGTTTTCAAGGCCTAAAATGTGAAAAAGATTTTTGACTTTTTTCTTTTTACATTAAAATTGTATAAGTCAACTGTTAGTGAGTAAAAACATTAAAAAACTTAAAAGAGCTGCCAACCATAACTTTGATTCATGTAGAAAGTGGAAAGCACAAATGAAGAAAAGTCTATCCAATAAATAATACAAACGGAGATTTATTTAAAGCAGAAAACTCTCATACTTTTTGAAAATAATTTCTTTTTATTATATTACGTGAATAAAATATAACATTTAGAATATTTGTTGAGAAATGCTTTAGAAGTTTTTTCTTGTTTTGATATCGTCTCATCTTATTTCATTTTGTTATAAGCATCATCTTTCCCTTTTCCATGGGGTCACTAACCTCTTTATCACCTTACACTCTCTTCATGGTATAGTTGTAAAAAGTCCTTTTATCAAAAAATTTTAAATGTTAACATAAGTTCAGCATTTCATACAAAATTAAGTTTTTTTGCTTTGTATTAACATAATGGTTTTGAACCAAAAGTCTTAAATCTATTAACCGTCAAAATACTTTAAAAAGTTTCAACGTCATCACTAAACTTAAATTCACTTAGCATGAATTATATTTATCAATTGAACTTTATCAAATTTATTCACATTTAAACTAGTTCTTCACTTTTCGTTTTCTCCTAAATATCCTTCCCTTTAAAACACTGCTCAATTTAATCTATTAGTTCTTTTCAGAAAGTTATTAAACTATAAAAATGGAAATATTAAAAAAATGTCTTTTATGTAAAGAAAAACTTTCTGCTCCAATTCTGTTACCGTGTTTTCATGTCTTTTGTACATCGTGTGTAGAAAAATTTGAAAATAGCGAGGCATCTTTATGTCCACAATGCACCCACAATTTTTCCTTTCCTGATCAAGCATCCCAAAATGTTTTTATGAACAAGTTGTGTTCCAATGAAATAGATCCACAATCAAACGTCAAATGTTGTACCCATCCAAATCTTTGCGTAAACTTTTTTTGTGCCACATGTGAAGTTACTGGTTGTCCCTTGTGTTCAACAGGGTTGCATGATGGTCATGATTTAGTCGATCTACACGAAATGGCAAAAGTTATTAGAGAAGAGTTAGAAAATGTGAATAATGAAGTTGAAGCTGTTAATAAAAAAATAGAAACACAGACTTTGAAAGAAAAAGAAAAAATCGTCAATCAAAAAAGAAATTTGAATCTTATGTGCAATGAGATTAGAGAAAAGGGAGAATTTTTAAAATCTATAATAGACCAAGAAGTGGAAGGGTTGTTGAATCAAATTCAAAAGGTGGATAAAAGATTAACAAAAACACATGAAGTTTATAAAAACCAAGCTAGACATCTGAGTGAGGGCAGTGTTTTATACTTTTCAAACTTCATCAAATCTCTCATAAAATATGCACCACCCCAAGACTTGATTGACAATGTCAGAAGCACCAAAGAATGGTCTTCGAAGGTTAAATTCATGAGGGTTGAACCTCCAAAAGTTGACAGCTATCCATCATTTCTACCTTCTTCTCTCCACCCTGAGACCCTTTGCCTCATTGGTCATATTGAATTCAATAGTAAACCAAATCAACGACCAGTTCAAGAGGGTTAGCTATTTGAATTGTTTTTAATTTAAGTACCCTTTCAATAATGCTTATGATTATATATCATTAATTAATCAAAATTTATTTTCTCATTATCTAATCACTTATATTATTTTTGATATTAGATTATAAAAAAAAACATCAATAAAAACTATAGATACCTCATCTGAGTCTGTTTTAAAAAAGGCAACAACCAACAATACTGTGAATCAGCTTAATAACAACCACACCACCACCAAAACCACCAAAAATGACTCCATAAAAGTGATTTATTAATAAAATTATTTTTATTTATCATTATTATTGTTTTTATTATTAATATTATCATTATTGTTTTTATTATTAGTATTATTTTTTTTATTATAATTATTAGTACCCATTCAACGTTTTTTGTCTCATTGCATGAGATTAAACCAATTTCAGCCAATCAAGAATGCCATGTTATCCCCTGTTATATTATCTAAATTTGTGTTTTTGTTTCTTTGCGGATACATGAGAATTGATGTTGGTTTGAATCTATTTAATCTTTGCTAAAGTATTATAGTAAGGCTATACTTACCGAAAAATCTTTATTTTTTCTAGTGCACTAAATTTTTCTCATAATAATGAAGTTAATGATTATTGATATTGCTTTAAAGTACATGAAGATGTCTCTAAAAAGTTATATTTAACCCTTATCAGTATAGGCTTTTGCAAGGCACTGGGCAGCAAAATGCTGAAATTATTCATATATTGATATATAACTATCATCATTACTATTGCTACTTTATTCGTAATATTTTAGTTATTACTATTTACATTATTTATTGTTATTTTTATTTCAATTATTTTTTCATTACTTATTTCATTATTTTTATTATTATTTTTTATATTACTATAATGAACAGCAGCTGCAAGACTGCTCAAAGAAGAGCTTGTTTATCAGTGATGCAGCATCAGCCATCACAGCAGACCACAACCATCTGTACCTGACTCAAGAAAGGGGGCCCATTCTAACAATGTAACTAGGAATGAATGGATAGGGTGGATGGTTTGATGAGTGGAAAGGTCGATTTTGAGATAGCTCTTTTTTTTAATCGAACATCAGTTGCCCCATAGTAGGGGTTTTGGTAACTCAACAAATGTTTCACAGGGCGTTACTCCTAGTGTGCCTAATTTTTGTTATAAGGCAAGTCTTTTAATAAAGTTTTAGCCTTGGTAAAGAAAAACGGGCTGTAAATATTTGACTTAAACAGATAATATATCTAATTTTTGTTTTGTGGTGATGAGAGGGGTTTGCTTCAGTTTTATAATGTCTTTTGTGGTTTCAATATGCTACAGCATTCATCTGACGCTATTTTGTATAATTATCTTTTTGTGTGTGCACATAACACGTATTTCATTACGTGCTTATATACGTACTCAATAAATTTCTCAAACATCTACAAACCTGCACTCACACCTACACACATACACAACAGTTACAGTATAGAAGGGGAAAAGAAAGGGGATATTGAAATAAGAGGGTTGGAAGCTCCTTGGGACTTGGCTTCAATCGTCTGTGATGACGTCACCAACCTGTTTGTTGTGGACAACCTACATTCTAAGCTTTTCCATGTTGGTGGAGGGTATTGGAATGATGGTGGAGGTGTGTTGTTGTGATGAGTGAATACTGGTGTGGGTAGTGACTTTGTCTTTTTATGAGATTGTTGGTTTTTATTGATATAAATTTTGTTTGAATCGGAAATTGAGGATTAAATCTATTCATAAGTCATAATGAAAATGTCTAAAATAATTGTATAAAAATTAAAAATAAAGTATTTTTATAAATTCCTGGTCCTGGGCATGACATTAAACTGCACCGAAGATAGCGTCTCCAAATTGAGACTGCTCTCTTATTATAACCTGGATAACAGTAGACTCTGGTAGCAGGTATCGACAAACTGATATTCTGGTATCATTGTCATTTGGCTTGGCGGATAATCTTTCTTTTTGTTGAAAATGGCAAGGCAAACTGCCCAAGTGTGGGAACGGAGGATCTTTAATTCGAGAATTTCAAGTTAGACGTTAGCTCGGGCTGGCAGTCTATAAAAAGTTGTTCTAAAAAATGATCGTTTTTATGCATCATTCTATTTTTGTATCAATAATCTAAGCCGACTGCTGTCAACTCCAGTTACTGGGACATGTACAGCAGTAAAATCTAAGTTGATTACTACTACTTATTTTTATAAATTCATGAAGCTTTTTGTCATAAAACTTTACATTTTCAAATGATATTTAAAAGTTATATCAAACACACAATATTGATTGAAACCCACACAAACTCTACAGCTCAGTGTGGACAAAGAAGGCAAAGGTCACAACCAACACTCATGGGGCCTGCATTTCGAGGGGTCAGCCAGTCTCTCTTCCCACCACACTGACCTCATCATCACCACCACTAATAATAAAGTATCGCAGTACTCTTTATCATCTCTACTCTCCTCTCCAGCTGAACTGCCGCAGCCCAAGCACGAATTCTCCATCATCCCACACATGACTGACCTGCTGCATGCTGGGAAGGTGGATGGTAGCAGGTAGGTTATGTGTGTTGTTTTTAGGCAAGTAAGATGGCTGTAATTCATCGATTTTTTTAAATCCAGTGATAAGGGCAAAATAGTAATAATAATCTTTTTTTACTTGAAATGTTAGACTTGTTTTATTTCGTAAATTTTAAATAAAACTATTCAGTGTTTAATAAATTTTCCAAATAGATTGATTTTATGATTGGTACGCATGCTATTATTTCAATCATATGATTTGATTAGCAAATAGGTGTATTGATTTATGAATAGAAAGTATTTAAATAAATCTATTTTTAGATTTGTGGTATTGTATCACCATTTGTACGAGTTGAGTGGAGTCTTCCTGGTAAACCCGTGGGGCCACATGGAAAAGTATGTATCATTAGGAATTTTTTTTATGAGCTCATGTTAGTTCCATCCTACACCATTAAAACCGTTTGAAGTTTTTGTTTTTGCGTGTTATTTTCGACATAAGCGGTACATGTTAAAACCTAATTATCATCAATTGCTTACACCATCTTGAATATCATTATAATAGTTGATAAATTATTATTATTATTATTATTATTATTATTAATGAGTGGTTTGATTGGCAGATCATTTGGTGGAGGGAGTGGCAACAACCCCCAATGCCAAGTGAATTTTCCCTGTCACATGGCCATACACCCATCATCAGATGTTTCCCACCCAGATAACCAAGGTAGGTATTATATCAAGTCATTTTAATGAAGCTTCATGAAACAAAATAAACATCTGAAAATGTTTTCATTTGAATATTTAATAAAGTAGATTAACTAAACTAGCCTATTAACAGCTTGCAAGTTTGTATTCTTGATAATGTGAGTTCAACTTACGAAAAGCTTCGTATTATTATTCAGTTAATAAAAGTGTTTGATTCAAATCGTTAATAAAGAAGAGTTAGAAAAATCTTATATTTTGACCAATATTCAGTGTATATATTATATCAAATGAAATTTGATTAGATATTAATCAACAGATAAAAATGAGATACAGATCTTCGTGTGTGACAACACCAATGACCGCGTGTCATGCTTTGATGAGGAATTGAACCTGTGCCGTATGATCGACGCAGACATCGATTCTCCGTGGAGGCTAGCCATTTTGCCGCAGAAACGTCTTCTCTTCATCCTCACACTCAACCATACTATCAATACCTACCAATACTAAAGAACCTGTTTCTGAGATAACCGCCATTTCATTTCTGTATCATTATTAGTTACCCGTGTGTTTTATCTATTTCCTGAGTGAGTTATTGATAGGCTGTTTCCAGCCGTGAATATTTCCAAACTTTAAAGGGTTGTTCATGAAAATTTCCATTTTTCGCTTGTGTATTTTCGATTCAATCTAGTCGCTTTCCACAAAATGTATGATATTATATGCGATATTTTCTACTGATTCATTGTTTTTGAAACTAACTTATACGATTTGAAAATCAAAATTTCAGCTTTCAACTTATAGAAATCATGCAAAATTTTGATCTGGTCAGAAATTTTGCTATTCATTTTCAAACTGGTTATGCGCCTTTTCAGCTATATTTATAATTTGATTTGAATTTGTTTTTAGTAGTTACTAAAATTTAAATAAAAAGAATTTATTTTCAAAACTTGATTCTTTACAAATGATTCAAAAAACTAAAATTTTTCTCAAACTAATAAAAATGACGATTTAAATAATATCAAAATTAAAAAAATCAAAATTAACCAAGAGCAAAATAGAATCAAAAATATCATTCATATTCATCTAAGCAGTTTTCAGCATCCTTTATCATTCTTTTCTGTTTCTTCAACCTTTCCTGAATGATGACGTGAAATAACTGGAAATCAATATAAAAGAAACAACACCAAGGTTTATTGAGAAACTTAATACACGAAGCTTTTCATAAAAGTATCTTACATTATCAAGTGATAATGTAAGATCTCTTAGCTTCTGTGTATTAAGTTTCTCAATAAGCCATAGTGTTTGTTTCTATTATATTTGCTGAATGAGTAGTAGATCAAATATATAACACTAAATACTTTCCATCTTTTGAGTTTTTTTTAATTTTAAAAATATTTTCAACATGAATGAAATGATTAACAATTTTATGAAACATAGCTCATGAGAACTAATATAAATTTAAAAAATTTGTTTAGAATAGTTGAGACTTTTGCAGACTTAAATCAAATATGAAGCTAAAACTTTGAGATATATTGATCTAAAACAGACTAACATTAAGATCAGCGATATTTTCTAGCAGCTTTTCAGTTCTTTTTTTATATTGTTCATGGTTCAATTCATTTTTATTGGTATAACTTTCTACAGATGCTAGATATTTTTTCTGAAAAATGTTTTAACAATTTAAAAAATAGTAAATTCAAATGAAATCTAATTACTACATTTGATCTAGTTATATTCAAAATATAGAGCTAAATTATTATATTAATCAAATTCATAAGATGTTAACACACAAATTTTGCGAGTTCAATTTGAGAAGAGCCTTGCAGGTACTGCTGAAGTTTTGAAGACTCCTTTCGCATTGTTTCCAAGTAACTTGACATGACTTCCTGTTGCTCTCTGAACTTTTTTTCTTCTTTTTCAATTTCATCAATATCTTTGAATGTATTTCAAGTATTTAAATAAATTTTGTTAGTTTAGCAATGAAATTGAACTGCATTATTTTTAAAAAAAATAAAGTCTGTATTGACCTTTTTGTGTTTCTTCATTCAACAATGACTTGCACTCCTGATGATTTATTCAAAATTAGGTTTAAAAATTGAACTATGGAATAATTGAGCATATTTTCAATCAGGTATATCTTCAATAACATACTTTCATGAAACTTTTCATATAAAGTTCTTTCATTTCAAGTGAAAAATCACATAAAACATCAGACTTGGTCATTGTTTCTTCTATAACTTTCAATAACGTGCTATGATCCATCTCGAAAATTCAAATTGTTTTACAAGTACCGCTCTAAGATTACTAAAAGTTAATTTAATCTAATGCACTATAACCTGTTTTTAAACTGAACAAACTAATTCGATTGTAACAAATTTTTGAAGTTGTACTAAAAATAAAATAAATTCAAATATAAAAATTGACCATTAGATGTTTTCATACACGAATCATCCCCATTAAATTAGCTAGTATTAAAATTTTCTGTTGGTGCTCTATAAACGCTCAAATCGAAAAAAAAAGATTTTTGCAAAATTTAACTCCACATTTTTCAAATTTTTGAATAATTTTGAAACAAAAGCGTCTAAGTTCGTTTATTCATGTCCTATGAACATCGCAAGAGTAAGTGGAAAACAAGACTTAAAAATGTTGTTTCAATCTTTCAAAAAAAACTTGAAAAACAACTTGAACTCATAACTTCCACAAAAAGTTTTTCTCAAAGGCTTGAAAACGCATCTCATGAATAAATTATATAATCTTACAACATGATTAAGAAATTTTTTTAATTATATATTCTCAAAGGGATTGTTGAGAAAAGGAAAAAAAATGACTGCGAGTTTGGAGAACCGCTGGATTGTATAATGTGGTGAAAAACTTGAAGAAGTGGAGTGAGTGAAGGCTTCTGAATGAAGCAGAAGAAAAATGTCATTTGATAAATAATAAAGTTGCCTTGAAGAACCTTTTAGTCGCATGCCATCAAAATAGAGTTGTTTACTCTATTTAATCTAGAAAAAATTTCGTTTAACGTTTTATATAAGACAAATAAAAAACTTGAAAAGCAAAAATTCATTTTTATTAAAAAAATGAAATTCAGTCAACCTGATGATGACCAAGGTCAAAAACGGAGAATAAGTCAAAGGCTTAAAACTGAGATTTTATCGGTTATTTTATATAATAAGAGGCTTTGAGCTAAGTATTGAAAAAGTAAATCTTAATTAAAATTTAATTCCCAATACTTTTTTGAGAGATTTTTACATCTATTATATTTCTGATTGTTCTCTTCTAACATGAAATACAACTATTTTTGTATTTAAATTTTCCTCAATATCACTTGATCTTTTCAGCTCCTCGTTTGTTGAATAGAAAATTGTTTGAAAAAATATAAAAAAATCTAATTAAACCTTCAGCTTAATTCAAAAGCTCGATAAAACTTTTTAATTTTTATAAAAAAAAATATTTTTAATAATTTTTCATGAAAATTTCAAAAAATGATGACCTCAAAGCAGAAGTAGGCATTATTCTGAAGCTGGAAAAAATGCGCCACTAAATATAGCCCCCATAATTAAATGGTGCGAGCTTGTGAGGGCGAACTTTAACAGTTATGTCGAACAATAAAGGCACTTTGTGGTGAATTTAGGTAGAAACTTCACGAATCTTTTCATTATTAATATAAGTTTTTCAAGTACATTTTCAAGTGCCTCAGAATTTTTATTTATAAAGAAAAGTTGTCGTATTCCGACTTAATTTTGCAGCTGAATAAACGGGAAACTAAGGAAAAAAGAATAAATAAAAATATGAAAATGAAACGAAAAAAAAAATGCAAAGAATTTTAAAACAAAGAAGTATAAGGAAATGTGTAAAAGAAAAATATTAAGCTAAAAAAATGGAAAAAATATATATCAAAATACCATGAATATATGTCAATATAAAACATATAACAATAAAAAACCATAAATATACCAATAAAAAGATATGAATATATCAATAAAAAAACAAATAAAACAAATTTTAAAAATGAAACCGCAGTTTATAACTACTCTACAATGCACGTCACGAAATAAAACCCAATCAGACATACAATAAACACGCCTTGCAGTTTAAATAAATATAAGCTATTATGAATTTATAAAAATATCTCAATACTGCGTTTATTAGATGAACAAGATGACATAGCCGGCTACCCATAAACATATCGTCTGTAGAGGCGTTTCTGGTAACAGTGCTGCGGAATTTATTTTAAAAACTACTGAAAGGCTACGGATAATTAATGAAATTTTTTTTTTGTTCAAACGCTTTCAAGAAAAGTTGTAAAAATTTTAATTTTTTATTCAAAACCCATTGAGTATTGCAATGAACAGTTCAAACAAAATTTTGATAAAGTTTTCACTGTCATTTGAAAACAAAAGAAAAGTGGATTTTAATAAAAACTCAAATGAACACAAAACTTGTATTTATCTCAACAACTCCCAATTGAGAGAGTAATAAGTGAGAAAGGTCTATAAAAGCCAAATAAATGTGGAAATGTATCAGCAAGTGAATTGAGATTACGAAGAGTTAAAAAATTTCCTGTAATGAGTCTATTGGCTTAGAAATTCTCCAAAATCAATGCTAACATTTGTTAATCGTTTCAGATCGTTGAGATGGTTCAGGTGCGAGGTTCAAGAAGAGAAGCAATCAAAATAAAATATTCAAATAAAATAAAATAGATTTATAAACAATGAATGGAAAAAATCAGCATTGCAACGAACTGATTTCTTTTTTAAACCTCACTTCCTTCCTATTGGACTGAAAGAGGATGAGGGCTGTTGTTGTGTTGGGCAGAGCGGTGTTGAATGTTTTGTATTGATGGAGGTTGTTGTGGAGAGTTTTGGATATATGCCTGTTGCCTTCAAGTGAAATGCTTTCCAAACGTCTGCTGTGATTGGTGAATATTTTATCGTCTGCATGCTGGTGGGGGTAGATTGAACTTTTTGAACCAAAAGAATTCTCTAAGGGTTTTTCGTAACTCGAAATTTCATCGTCAATTTTGTTGATGTTGATCTTATGTGATTTTTTGTTGATTTTTTCACGCGAAAGAGAGCAGTTATGTTGCGTGTGTTGGGAGGGTACATTGTTGGTGTGTTGTTGTGTGTGAGATGTGGTGAGGTTGGAATGGTTGGAGGAGTATTTGCACAAAGCATTCGATGTTTTGTTGCTGAGGTGGCAGACGACAAAGAAGGCGACGAAGTTAAGGCACAAGAGAGCGCATCCGACCAGCAGTGTGAGGCGCAGCGTGAAGGAGGCGTCGTATGAAGGATGCGAGATTGACTGTTGAAGAGTGGTTGCGGGGTCGTGGGAAGAATCAAAATGCCGGTTCGAATCTGTAGCCGACATTTTTTCGGGTGTATACCTGGCTGAACGATCAAGTCGTTACAAAGGATAAAATGAATCTCTGCATAAGCTTACCTAAATTGGCATTCTGGCTTGCCAACCGTGGGATGAGCTCCAGCCACAGCCTCATGTATCTGGACCTGTATCTTGACTGCATCCACATCTTTCCTGCTTCTGCAGCATTGTTATAAGTTTCGATGGAGTTTTTATTGAAATTAATTTCAATTTGTAAACGTAGCTTGATTTAAAACTCATTTGGTGATAAAAAGTTGCTGAAAGCTGTTTGAAGCAGTCGTAAATTTTTTGCTAGAATTCTAATCGTTTTAGGATCAATAGAGAATTTTCAATATCCAAAACTGTGTTTATGGATAACCAAATAAAATAATTGAAAATTTTTATCAAAATTTATTGAATGAATTCTTCAAAGGTATTTAATTGAAATAGAAATAATTTTTTTGAATTTTTGTTTCAAAAAATTGAAAAATTTGAATTTCCAATTTTTAAATTTTTTCAAAAGTGAGAATAATTTTTTTGGAATTCGCTGAGAGACAAGATTGCCCTAGGCTCGATCAATGCTTTCTAAGTACGCAGGATGAAAATAAGACTGATAAATATTGCTGTGCTTTATATTTTATAAGAAGAGTTTATAAAAATTTATCTAGCGTACCATTTCATTGCTCCAAATTTAATCTAACTTCTCTGACCCACGAAATTGACAAAAGTTCAAAGGCATTTGAGAATTTATCACATAGTTCGGTAAAACATATCTTATAAATTTATTAAATCGAGTAAAATTTTTTGAAAAATTTCCAAAAGCATCTTTCAAATCATAATACATTCACAATGTTAATGAAATACTCTCATAAATTATAGTTTTTTTTCGTTGCTTAATCTTTTATGATGTACCGTCATTTGTGTGTAATCACTTTGTAGCCAACGGCAAAAATTAGTACGCAGTAGAAAAATTGCTTTTAAATGAAATTTTTATTGACTAATCTATTCATGAAGTTTGAAAAAACTTGGAAAAGTTATTCAAAGTTACATTTAATCTTTAATACATTTTAAAATTTTTCACCATTTTTGTTCAAATTAATTTTAAAATGAAAATGGTGTTTTTTTGTAGAACGCAAAATTAATAAACCTGAAAGTTTTTTAACTCAACTTAGCAAACCGCTTTGAAAATAAATCTATCAAAAACAGTAAAAAAAATTTGAAATATTTTAAAACCGCAGCTTTAAATGAATAACATTTATACAATAGGAAAGATTACCTATCCGCAGATACTTCTGTTGTAAGGGCTCGTATTTTCCCCACTCTAATTCCATATCTATGCTTGGATTACTTGTGAAAATTTAAATTATACAAAAATTTATGTTGATTTTTTTGCAAAAATATTGGTAATTCGCTTTTAATGATAATTGTTATTGAACTGAAAGCTGGAGTACAATTTGATTTAAATTTTGGAAAAATAGAATGTATTTTTCATAATAATGTCTTATATTTCGAAAAATAATTTTTTCACTAAAAATTTAAAAAATTTTTGAGTAGTTAATTCCAAATCCACATTTCACTTTTAATTTCATTTTTTGCTGTTTTTTTTCTAAAATATGCAAACTTTTTGTTTATAATCTTGTGACGAAAACAATGTATAAATCACAAAAAATAAAGTTTTATATATGGTACAAACCAAAACGAAATATTTAATCTAATAAACCACTTTTTTAGGTTTATTATTGGGGTCTTTTAAAATTTTCAAATCTTTTTCAAAACATTTTCAAGAGTGAAATTCTGGCAGTAAAAGTTACTTTAATATATTTTTTCAACATCGCTGCCATAAATTTCACTTTTCTCGTTTGAGGATTTCAAAAAAGCTTTTTGAAAAATTAATTACTTTATTCATCTGTTAAATTCACTTTTTTGGTTTAGTTACTTCACTTTCAACAATTTTCCAAAAAATCTTTATCAAAAATAATGGAAAAACCCGTATTTGACGAAGTTGCAGAAGAGGCGTGCTAGTCTGGTTGACTCTTGTCGTCTGCGAAGGGTCCAATGTTAAATAATGTAAACGCTTGCAACAACCACTCACCCGTCCCACTCGACTGTTTTTCTTGGAAATAAGAGGGATAAGTCATCCAACCTGTGGAGTTTGAAACTTACAGTTATGCCCTATACATTCATTAAATTGGCATTATTAGTCATTCGCAATAGTGCAAGTACAACTAAGATTTGTACAAAAGGTGTTACCCTGGCGTAGATCGGACGTAGAAAAAAGCAGGAAAGTGCAAAGAAAGATATTTTAGGAAGTGGATGACAGCCGAAGCAAACAAAGCATCAGTGAGAGCGTGGTGAGAAGAAGAGGGAGGGTACTGGTGTTGAAGCAGATCTGCCAAAATGCTGTGTCTTGAAGCGTTCAACCATTCCAGGAGATCCGCGTTGCCTTGATGGAGTCATATCAGATTAAAAAAATTCACTCATAATGTAATGAAATACTTGAATTGGGAAAGAATTTTTTGGCGTCATTAGAGTTGAACCCGACCATGAGATCGATCTGAGAAGTTTCTAACAGGATTGGAGACGAAGGGGCAAAGAGAGGGTAGGTCTTGAAATTGCGGGAAGCTGAAAGAAGGGAAGCTACAGACAAGCGTTTCAAGCACGACACCAAGACATCATGTTGAGATTTTCTGGTGTTTGAGGGTGTAGAATGCAAGTTTGAGAGGTTGGAAAAGTGAAGATTTCGTGTGCAATGAGAAAAACAGGATGTATGGCTGGCGAAGACGGGGAGGGATGGGTGGTCCGGTGTGGCCCAAGTGGTCATGGCTGACATAAGAATTACCCTTCGGAACAACAGGCCTTCTGTAATTGTGTTCAAAGCTCCTGTTATTATCAACCTGCTTCTGTAATTATATTTAATCATTCAAAAATTAATTTATACGCCTGTGAAGTCATATAAAGGAATAGATTGCCAATGCCATTTCTATATTAATATACCCATCCATGCATCCAATGTGTTTCAATCGAGGAAGAAGTATGTGACGGAAAGCCGATCATCTTCATTATCGTTATTTTATTATTCTTTGCTCTTTTTATTTTTATGCCTGGCATGGTTCAATACATGCAAAATCGTATTTGTATAAAAGTCGTCCTTTAGTGTTGCTTTAACAATAAGTTCTAAACAATGCTTAAATGATGAATATAGCCATGAAACTCTCAAGTTTTTTACTTTTGATAAAGTAATCTTCTTAATCTCCATAAATTTATTTGTTTTTTTAATGATTTACTCAATCTGCATGAGAAAAAAGTATAAAAAAACAATCTAAACTTTTTGTTAAAAACACAAAAATATTTGGCTTTTCGAAAAGTTGATTTATATATTGGATCTTTCCCATGATCCCATCTTAATCTGGTGCTTTACCGCCTTTATCAAGTTTCACTTGCATCACACATTAGGTGAAACCAAAGGATCAATTTCTGAACAATTTGATTAAGTGAACCACTGTTAAATTAACTAGAAAACAATTTAGTGGTACTTCGCTTGGCTGGTTAGGGAATATTATCGAATGCTAATATAATTAAATGCATCATTGAATGCATTCATCAAAATTGGCCAGTTTTCGCTTTAATATTGTCTTAATGTTGAGAAAAATGATGGTTGAGGGGTGGGAAGTTTCCGTATTCTAAGTTTAAGTGTGGCTTTTTTTGCTTGTTCTATTTCCTTCTAAACTTTTTACTGATTGGAGCGTATTTAAGGCATTTTTTAAAATAGACCAACTAAGTTTTTGGAAGGTAGAACGGTTTTGTGACGGATTTACGAAGGGTAGATTTTGAATGCATTGATACAACGCTATAAAACATCAATGCTTTCATTTGCCGATGACCTTTGTATCTTACAACCTCCCAACCGACTCCTCAAAAACTCTAAACAACGATGTAAGAAGAGATAAGAATGACTGATGGAGTACTTGATTTAGCCGCCTTATGACTCGACTTGTAGTCTACTTCATGAGCACTGAATTTCGCTTAGCAATTGTTTTATTTATGACAAGCCATAAAAGCGCCAACTACTGACTGTTCCTTCAATTAAACTTTTTTTTTACCCCGGTTTAATGTTGCATCTTACGTGTAAGATCTTGTAGTTGAATTAATGATGTATAGAACAGAAAACATTAATTTAAAAGAATATTTTTATAAATTAATAAAATTTAAACTTTAATGGAAAATAAAGCATTAAAACCGCTCACGTAGCGCATTTAAAGGTATAATGACTGCGTAAAGAAACAAGCCGACTCTCAAACAATAGACATAATCAAAAAAACATAAGTCATCTCCTCTTTCAGTATTCGCCATGATAAACCCGCATAGTTTTTAGGTAAACGAAATATGATATCATAAAGAAAAAGCGCTGCGCAAAAAATATGATTGCGGAAACGATAATGAAAGCTTAAGGAATCGTTTTCTTTTTTCAAATAATGTTCTTAAAACTTCTGTGTAAATTTATGTTTAAAAGTCGACAACGATCAAGTTTAAAAAAACACAACCAAATACTGCGTTAGAAGTGGGAAAAAATAGTTTAAAAGTTCTTCAATAAAAGAATCTGCAGATAAAAAAGTGTGTTTACAGCGACAGAGCGAGCAAGCATCTTCAGTTATGAATAAATAATCGTACAAAAACAGAATCCGAAGCAACAAAGACTTTATAGCTATGAAAACGATATAAAACATTTTGTTTTATACCTTTATCTACCCTTTTCTTTTGTTTATTTGGTGTTCTTTTGAAAAATAGTTGCTTTGAGGTGATTAAGCAAGAAGGCTGCAAGCTTTGGAGGTTCAAAATATTGTATTAATTTTGGAAATGTTTAGCGAGGGTAGTCTTTATAGCGCAGCTGGTAGTTTATTTGCGTGGCTCTTTTAATAGATCCATTTCCATAAGTTGAATACAATTATTCAAATTTTATCAGTTTAATTTCATCTAGAAAAAGCAATAAATTTAATTAGAATGATAAAATATTGAATTTTGGAATCTAAAGTTTATGATAAGGTTCAGTTCATCAAAAATTATAGCCTTCTCTAATGAATAAACGCGTTTGAAGGAATTTTTTCATCTTTTATTGTAAGCTTTGGTTGTTCAGACTTTTTAGCCAGATACCACACGGTAGACTTGCATCTCCGATGGGTCTTTTAAATCAAAAACCTTGGTTAATTGTTTATGTGTATTAATAATCATGAGAATCAATTAATTGGCAGTTTCTTCATAGATTTGATGATAAAACTCTTAAAATAGTGCTATAAAAGCTATCACAACGCTAGAAATTTTTTTTCGGAAAAATACATAGATTATTTAAGAATATTTAAAAGAATAGAGAAAAAGTCGTAGAATAGATCCGATTCTCTCATGGGACATTTAAAATAATAGCAGCAGAGTCGGCGGAAGGTTTTTGGTGGGAGAATAATTGCTCATATTAAAATGTGTCAAAATACTCAAAAATTTTTTAGTTTATTTTCGATAAAATTAAAAATTTCCTACCATCAAAAGTTTTGGAAAGAGTTTTATAAATAGATATTTTGAGCAAACTCCATACAATGAGAAATGACTTACAAAAGGCAGGAGTAACGTGTAACAAGTCTTAAGACTGATTTGTTTTCATGTATCAAACAACAACAATCAAGGAAAGTAATTAAGTCTTCCATTTATCAGCCCATCCATCACCCACTCAACCCTTCCATCATGCCTGAATCTTCTCACCTTTGCTTTATCGATGCACCATCTTATCGACTCTTCACTTGGAAGAGTTGATAGCCCCATTTTCCACTTGTGTTTTCATTTTATTTGACGTATTTTTGATCATTAAGGTAAGTGGAGCATTCATAATCCCTTTCAACTAACGATAGACGCAAGTCATGTATGACTCCGGTCCTTGCAGCCATTCGGATATGAAACTTCGTACATTTTGACTCTCAGTAAATAACATGTAATAAACTTTTAAAACGTATAAAAATTGTCAAAACAACTTTCAGAATATGGTTGTAAAAAACGAACAAAACTCAACATCATCAGACACTCCTACCTCGGTGAGAAGAGAGCAGGTGGCGCACTAACGAGGCTCCGTAGCCGTAACCTGCCAAGGTGATGAGACTAGGATCGCCTCCAAAGTTGGCGATGTTGTGTCTCAACCAGTGCAGGCATGCGAGCACATCTTGCTGTGCGTGCTTGTCGCCTGTGTCTTGCGTCGACAAGAAGCCTGGAGTGCATAAATGAAAGTATAGTGGTTGAAATGCGTTCAAGAAAGTTAGCTGGTATTTGAAAAAGTTGCATTTTGGATATTTTAAATGTTTTAATTTTTTTAGAAATGTTTTGAAGAATATTTTAAATACGATGGTTGAAAATATGCAAAAAGTATAACTTCAAAATGTTTATTTCAAATTAAAAACATAGAGCTGTTTCAAAATTTTTTGCACTCAATCAAACGTTTAATCAAAGTTTGAAAAAAAATATATTTTACGACTTTTAGTAGGAATTCGCATTAAAAATCCCAAGCTCAAACGCCATAACCAAGCATGACCGAAAAAACATCACATGAGTCTTAAGGAAATAATTTAATCTCAAGATAAAATATAAGAAAAAAATTTAAATTAGATACAAATCGAAAAACTCAAAAGATTTGCGAAAATATCGAAATGAATAAATCGAAGAAAAGAGCAAATTAACACGGCTAAAATCAAACGTCGAAAAGAGTATAAAACGAACCGAAGAGGTCGAGGCGGTAATTGGTGGTGACAACGATGAGAGAGCCTTTGGAGGCAAGTGGAGAAGCATGTAAGAGGTTTCCTGTGCCCATATCTTGTCCGTGCACCATCAACAACACCCCCATTCCTTCTCTCCTCTTCTTTTTTTCAGAATTACTCTTTTCATTAACTTTCTGGTTGTTTTTATAATCTTCAGAGAAATCGTTAGTTTCGTTTTCTTTCAATATTGTTTTTTCGCTTGAACTTTTATTTGTACCATCCTTCCCAAAATCTCCTGTGTGAATGATTTGCATTGTAAACAAGATCTCAGCGAAAAAAATGAATTCGCATTAGAACTATGAGCTTGGTGTTATGGATAAACGAGCACGCAATACTAAAATAAAGTTCGCTTAAAAGATGCATCGGTCATCCAGTTTTAAACATAATTTTAATAAAGACTCAAAAAATAATCTTTGTGTTTTATATAGAATTCCATGAAACGTGGAGACAAGCGGACACCGAAAAGCGTGTACTGAATCCCTGTTGTTTTGTGATTATTTCTCGCTGTCCTGTATCCATCAAGAAGGCTTCAGAGCAGGCAAGTTTTTGCAAGTTTTGAATAATGTATGTTACTATATTTTTTAATTTAAAGAGTAAAAAAAAGTGAGCCGTTAAGCTAATGCCAATAATAGATATAATCGAGTTTAGATTGTTGGAATTTTTGAAAGCTTTTCTTTTGGTTGTTTCTCTTCGTTTTTTGATGCAAAGCCATTAACGCATCGAATGGTTTTACTCGCTCAATTTTCATGAGAACTTTGTTGCAAAAGTTGTTTTTACAAAATTGAATGTAAATTACAGTTTTTTGTATAAAAACTTTGAAGAACTAATATAAAAATAGTTATATATATTAAGTGACTTTCTTGTTCATTATTACCATAAATAAAGCACGAAATCACTCTAAATTTTCTGGGAAATAATTTTTCTAGAAAATATAAAACCAAAAAAAAGAGAAAGAATGACTTGACATAAATAAATTCATACATAGGAGGTTTGAGTTTTGATCCGAAAATCTTTAAAAATGAATGGAAATACAAATTGATTAAACAAGGGTGCATTTTTTTCAAAGGTTAATGGTATATTGTGTTAAGACGGTTTCAAAAGAGATTGGATGCACGCAACATCACAAAAATTTCGCTAAAAAATTCCAATTCTGAAGATAACATTGCAAACAATAAAATTTTATTTTCGAAATTTAATTTTTACAAAGTTGTTTCACATCTAAACTTTCAATAAAGAGGTTCTAAAATTTTCAGAGATAAAAACAAGAGTTACAATGATTTCTTTTTGATTGCATCTTTATGAAACCGAAGTTCATAATTGCTGATAACATCATCATTTTATCGATAATCTGCCTTTTCCTCTTCTTCCTTTTTCCCCATCTTCTCTTAACTCTAAACCACAGATCGATTAGACTTTTCTCTCCTTTATATCTTTACTAGTCAGAAATTTTGCTTTTTCATGGCTTTATGGCCATAAATGTTACATTTATACTTTTATATTGGCCTCGAAAAATTTAAGCATGAAATACAAGGTTTTAATTTTTACTTTGGCGAGGATTTTGAATGTTTTTTATCTCTGCTGCTTATCTATAAAAAGCGCAAACTTTTACTACATGACTCTCAGTACGAAAACATTTCAAAAGACCAATTGAACTATTCCTACGTTTAATTTATTATTTAATCATAGAAAGAAAGGGAAAGTACAAAAAATATATATTCATTCTCCTCATCCAAGAGTTCTATCACTTCAACGTTAACTGATAAATCTATTATTTCAAAAAGAGATTCAGAAAATAAAACGAATTGTAACTTATATAGATGGATGTATTTCATTCTGGGAAAGATTTTTAGATAAGTTTTCTGAAAATTCTAAAAATTTTTATATGCTATCATCGAACTGAATCGATCGAAGAATGCAATGTTATCGGGCCTTATAAAAGCTTCCACTAGATTGTTCAATTCTTTAAGTAATTTTTAAATCACATAAGCATACTGAAGATAAATTTAATTGAAGAAATTTTTCATACCCAAAATGCAGTATGGGAATTAATTTCTCATTGAAAAAATACCAAGAGGCAAAATTTAAATGTAAACTTGAGAGTATATTATTTTAATGGTTTCACATTTTTTACCCTGCTTTTACTAGCAGTTTTTTATGAGCAATAACCAAAATAAGTATTTTCACTATCGGCAAGTTATTTAAAAAGCTCACAATAAATTCACAAGCATTCTTTTCACTGCAGACCATTACACGCACTCTATCTCTCACCACTCATCCCATTTTCCACCACATACCTCCGTAACCTATATACACACTATCTACCAACATATCTATCACTGCACCCCTACATCCACTGAAACAAAAACCAACATCATATACTATAACTACCACCAACACCTCTCACATCAAACAGGGACCGTATCACAGCAACACACCCATCATTTGCTAAGTACCCTCAACACGAACGAACCCGCCTTTGAGACATTTGGAGCGTATCACTGAGGGACTTTTCGTGCGTAACGGAGACGTAAAGATGCTTGGAATGATTAGTAGAGATAACGTTAGAGATTGCCCTTGAATCATGTTGGTATAAATAAAAGTATTTAAAGATCTCGCTCTATTGTTGAATGTTTCATTGAATGTTTTATTCAGTGTTCCTGTAAAGCATGTGTCTTATTCAAATAAACCTAATTCTTGAGAAATAAAATTCAGAGCTTATGGGTAATGTTTCGATCCAAAGAAATCTCTCTATAAACTTAAGCTTCTTTCAAGACAAAATTCATTTATTTAAGAGAGGCATTGTGAATTAAACTTATATTACTTTGAGTAATCTGTTTTTCAAGAAATTTGAAAAGATTGATCATACCAAAAGCTTTCGCAAATAACTTTATTTTAAGCATTTGAATGTTTTTTAATTACGTAATAACTTGGCAATCAAATATAGAATTTTAAGAGAATAGCAACATCATTTTGAACTTGAAATGTTCATTTTGTGGAAATTTGAATTGGAAACCCAATTTTAGTCTGGTACTAAGACCATCTTAAAAGTTCTTTAAGATACTAAAAATATCTTCAAAATGAAAAGTTTGAATTTTTAATAAAAGAACTTAATAAGGAATGAATAAATTTTTGAAACAAAGATATAAAATATTTGGTTATGAATATTTTATGCTTCGGTGCAGATCTAAAAAAATTATTTTGGAAAACAGCAATTTAATTGCTTCAAATGGCAAACAAAAGTGTCGGACCCACCCGTCAAAATGGGCACATGGATGTTGAGAAAGAGACAGTCTTCGTCATTGTCCACTACCCATCTATCTTCTCCCGTCCATCCTTCCTCTTTTTTCAGATACTCCCGCAAACTACCTGCGTCTTCCACCACTTGTGGACATACGGGAGCAAACTTGGAAGCATTGATGATGTCGCGAGAAGAGGGATAGAAGGACGAAGGGGGCATGAAACGGGATTGAGAAGCAAACTTGATGGCTTTGAAGACCTCCACCCCTCTCTCTTCCCTCACTCCCCTGTACAACCCTGATGCCGTCTCGATCACTCTCGCGCCCTCTGATGTGCCAAAGACATACTTTAGATATATAAAATATTTATGAAATGAAAATAAGAGGAATGATATAAAAAATAGATCGGCTTATGTGGTTTTAGTAGTTTCACCTTAGAGCCACTAAGCGTATATGCTGATTTAGAATTGAAGCGCCAAAAAGTTTCGAATTTCAATCTCTAAATTAATGGCCTTAGAGCCGATTAAAACTCGTATTTATGTCAAAAATTGAAAAAAAAACATTTTTATTATCGATAAAAGTTATTTTTTAGAAAATTTTATTTTTTTTTTAATTTATAATTTATACAATATAAAGTTCAAAATGATTTATTTTTTTTTTAATTGAAAAGCTTTTAAGGCTTGTTGATGAAGGAAGCAAAATTAATGCGATATAATAAAAGTTTCTTATATTGTTAGCATCATTTTTTTCAAAAACTCAAGAAATAATCAGATCAGTACAACCACGCAAGCTACTAATATTTGAAAAAAAGTCCAGTGTCTAAATATGACCAACAGTTACAAAAGCGTTGTCCTGTTTGGGTAAGTACATACAAATTAAGCTAAAAAAACTATTAAAAAACGTTTTGCTCATCAAAAAATTGAAAAATAATTTGAAGACTTTAAAAATTAATTTAATATAAAATGCAATTGAAATATGAAGATAATTAAAGTAATAAAATGAAAGTGAAAAATATTATTGTTATGGGCATTCTAACTTTTCTTTAGACGATAAAACTATCTTATTGTGAAGTTTCAAAAACAAAATAATAATCGAATACAAATAAAAATTCAAGACAAAACCTGTCATTGGTTCGCAAAAATTCCTCGGCAACAAAAGCATCAGAATAAAATAATTAAATTCCATATCAAACTTTGAAATTATTTTAAATTTTCTTAAAACTACATTCCATTTTTTGATCTGTCATGGCTGGAAAACTAAATTATGTTCAAAACAATTCATAAGTAATCTACTGAAATGTGTGTTGGCGATGAGAGCGGTCTTTTATAGATTATGCTATAGGTATTAAAATGTATAAATTTAAAAGCTTCCAGTCATTTTGCTAATAAACCCACTTTTACGTGACATAATTTGATTTTAGATGTTTGGATAAAAAGCTTTTGAAGAGTAAAACATTAAAACGTTTGCGTGCTTCCGTCGTTTTGAGATGATCTTTTTGATCATTCAAACCATTTTAAGCTGCCAAAATGACTTGAAAATAATCATAAGGTTATTCTCGAAATAATCTTTAAATAGGTTCAAATTTATAATTATTGAACTACAAGCTTCCAACGATTAGACCTAAAATATATCGATTCATTTATTTCGGTTTCGCAAACTACTTTGCAAGAAAAAGGCGACCTATCTGCCAAAGAATTTAATCTCGTCTGCAACAAAAATTGAGAAAAATTAATTAAAAAGATGTACTGGTTATCGCTTTTCTCATAACATTAGGACATTTTAACTTCTTTATTTTCCGAAAGATTTTGTATAAAACAGTGATGGATGTACTGAGTGTATGTTTAAGAGAAGTTGATTGTGATTGGAATAATTTTAATAATTTATTTTAAAACCATTTTAAAAATAAATATTTTTATGAGCACTAAACTATAAACAAGAGAATATTAAAATTCTTAGCGTAATTAAAGCTCCTTTGGCAAAGTCACTCGATATTAAGATAATAAAAGATCGATTATTTAACTGGAAAGAAGGAAAAATGAGGAGGGTGATTAAGCAGTTATTTACGGTCTGAATAATGATGATAAATAGCATGGACGGGTGACTTGCTTGAAATTAACAGCCGAAATCCCTAATGCCTCTATATTATTTTTTAACAGATATTTCAATGCGCTTTGCCGTTTCAATTATTGACAAATTTTAAGTTGTTGTTACAATGATTGAATGAAATCAAGAGATGAAAGAGATGAGAGAATCGCGCTGTTAATGGCCATTTCTATACCATTTCCAAGACCTGCAATGAATCGTCATTAATTTTGTCTTTATAAAAATATCATTTTGCATAAAAGCTTTGCCACTAATGTTTTAAAAACGTATTAACATGTATTAAATAACCATATAAGAAAAACACAATATATGCGCGAGGCTGTTTTTAAAAGATTTGCCGTTAATGTTGAGAGCGATTTAAAAGTGCAGCGAGGAAATTGCAGTCATTTGACGGGTTATTCGGCGAGGAAACAAGGCGAGCTTGATACTTAAATTAATTTATGCTCCTTCATTGCTGCTGCTTCTTGTGAACATCATTTGGAATTTATAATCTCAAGAAGGAGCAAATATAAAAAGGCATTTGGTTTTAAAAAATATTAAATTATTTTCAACAAAATTTAATAAAAGTAAAATAAAAACACTCAGATAAATAGACTTATTAAAACTAACTTTCACGTTGCCCTGGCTGTTGGCAGCTAAAACGACGTTGGAATTCTGCAAAAAATCGCCATTTTACTCAGACAAATAGTGGTGAAATTAGTATTTGAAAGGGGTTTAATGAGGCCCGCATAGATATATCTACAGATGCTCCTTAATTTTTGTTCAACATTCCGCGCATCAAATTAGGAAATCATTCAGTTTACATTAGGCGAAATTATTTTTAATCAAAAAAACTTGATTAAGGAGTTATAGTGAGAAATTGTCGTTTCTGAATGAGATGGAAAACTCTTTGTTAATGTAATTGCGCCTTACTTTCTAAGTATTGTAGGAATTTTTAATCATTAAAAATTAAGTATTGAAATTTCAAATTAATCGAACAACTTAAATTTTGAGATAGTAGAAACAAGTCAATAACTAAAAATGAATTGTTGGAATTGCAAACATAGGTGTTAAAGAAACATGATTTAAATATTTGAAAGTTGATAAACAAAACAATTTCTTGAAATAAAATCAAGTCAATGATTAAGAAAAATGCCGCATGACTCACTGATCTCCAGCACACGGCTCCCACAAAGTTCTTGCGGTCCTCGTCACAATTCTTTTCGTTTTGCTGTTATTTTATATTTAAGATTATCGAAAGCATACGTACCTTGTTTTGTTTATAGTAACTTTATAGTGCATTATATAATAATTGTCAGTGTAAATTAAATAATAATTTCATAGTTTGTTTTGTAATTATGTCATTAATAAAGACGCAAAAATCGAGTGTGCACCCGGGAGATAATTTACATTGGAAAGATTCAAAATGATTAAAAAACTGTCATTATAAGAAAAAGAAAAAAAAACAGTTGAAAGATTAATCTGTGTTAATGTGAGTTGCCAGTTTGTGTGCATACACGGCCCTTCGTTTTGATGCGCTGTGTGGCGCTATACAATCTAATGCAAAACTGAAAGCAAAAAGTGCAATGAAAACTCATGAAATGCAGTCAACACTATGAAATGGAGAATTAAACAATATGAAGATGTAAATAAAGAACAATACAATTGACGATACCAAGAACAAAACAAAATACAACAAATACAAAAATAAAAATTCTAAATGGAAGCTCAAGAAAAATTGTCAATAGTGAAAATTGGAGTCAAAGTTAATTTGAAATAATTTTTTTAATGCTGGCTTTTGCAAATTTCCGAACCTTTTTGCGCTGCACGTTTAATTCTGAGTAATTGACTTTTAATGTGGAGGTATTTTGATGATCAATTCAAATTTAAGTATAAAAAACATCATTTTTAAAATCAAATAAAATTCCCAAAATAATGATAAAATGATACCTAACTACTACGACCAATCATGTTGAGTTGATTAACGATACATACAGCACAGTTTAGTCTCCAATAGACGAGACTTCAAAACTAAAAACATAGGGTTTATGCCCGGCAAACATCAATGGAGCCGACCTACTATGATCTAGCAGTCAAAAAGCATATAAGAATCATCAGATCAAAGGCAATCTCAGCTATATCAAGCTATCTAATAGAAAAGATGATGCTGAATTTAATCATGAATTATTAAAAATATTTCGAAAATTTATGAAAAATTAATTTTAATTATGAAATTATATTGAATACTTACTAATTAAAATTCTGTTTATTCAATATTTTTTCGAATAAAATTGACAAATATAACCGAAACAGAATTTTGGTTTTAAAGAAAATTCACTTTTTGATTTTCATTAAAAACTGCTTCTTTTCAAAGAAAAACTGACACGACTTATTTAACAAATTGAGTTTTGACCCTAAAAATTTATTCAAAAAAGACATATTTCAGCAATATTTTAAATATTTTAGCCCATATAACTCAGCATTAGGTTAATTATCTAAAATTACTGAAGTGGGCGAATGATTAGCACCTGTATATTTACGTTGGATAAATTTGTAGCAAGCGCTTTGGAGTGATTACAATAAGAAGCGCTATATAAACACCAATCAACATTTGAAAATTTTATAAAACACAAACAATACAATAATCCCCAACCAGTAAACCGTGCATTGACTCGAACTTGTACGACAACATGGGCTGAGAAAAATCCTTGCAGTACACATATACGGAGTTGTTCTCACTGCCTGTTCAGTGGATGTTTGAGATTAATAGGCAGAAATAAATCTAACTATGGTTTATTTTTAACTATCTGATTCATTTAATGAAAAACATGAAACAGCTAGTTTCTTTGAAACAACAAAAAAACTTCTCTTAGGTAAAAATTATATTGGTCAATTGTTGAGCAATGTATATTTTATATATTGAATTATTTAAAACTAAACTTTAAAAACATCAATTGAGGATTCACACATTTATTTAAAATAAAAGCTATAATTTTCGATCATAAAATTAAACCATTTATTTTAAATAAATGTGTGCATCCTCAAATGATGTTTTTAAAGTTTAATTACTATACAAAGCATACATAAGATGTCTCTGAAAAATTATTTGAAATGTTTTATTGCGATGTTGCGTGTACTTTGAGTGTTGAATTTAAAAGTGGCAGAAAACACAAGGCGGCTTTAATTTTCTTGGAAAGACATTTTAAAAACTAATTAATTAACATTTCGTGAGTTTTTTAAATAAAGCTTGAATTTAAAGTCTCTGAATAACTCAAATTTCGTCAACAATTAACTTTTCATTGAGTTTTGAAAATAAATTCTCCAAAAAAACTTAGAAATCTCAGTATCTCTCTTTAAATGAAAAGTCGCTTTAAAATCCTCGTATATAAATAGATAGAGTATCTATCTCTAAGAATGAAAACTTGGAAATTTTGGGTCAAATCACCCCCGCCCCCCTCACCACAAGCGATGTAATCGTCATCAGCAGCCAATCCGACGAAGTTCCTCTCGTTAGAATGCCCTTGGTAGGTTTTGAGGCATTTGCCTTCGTTCACGTCCCACAGTTTCAATTGAGAATCTGTCGAGCTGTAGGAGTAATGAAACCATAATCTTTATCGTCGCTTCGTCATCACCCCCATCACCATCACCGTCATCATCACTTTTTCACGCTTGTTCTACCGTTTAGGTAAAGAACATTCTCTACTTCATCACCATGCTTTTAAGTGTTGGTCATAAATTAGTTTCTTTACTTAAGAAAAACGTGTCCTAGAAACCTAGTCTGATGAGAGCAAACTAATAAAACAGACCGTGGGTTCTTCTGAAAAATAAGTATCTTGAAGAGATAACTGAAAAAAGATTACTGGAAGGCAAAAAAGGGGTGTTCAGATTCGTACCCTGAGAGTTGCAGCCCCTCTAGCTATACCACGCTGAGTTGGTGCTTTTTAGCGTCATGTCGAAGATTCCATTATCATTATTTAGTGTTGCCATCATTTACCGTCTTTACAAACAAAACCAAACATCAAACTGAATTGAAGCAACACGTTTTTCAACATAAACATTAAAATTAACAACACTCAACATCGCCATAAAAACACTCAACATTAACATGAAAAATACTACACAACACAATCATCACAGCACAACAATAACGAACGCGGAGACGAGAGTCTTGTTGTTGATAAACTTGGCGTATGAAACTGCCCTCTTGTGTCCCTTCAAGATCATCAAGGGCTGCTTCACGTTGCGCAGGTCGTAATAGTGGATGCAGTGGTCTGTAGGAATGGTGGGGTGTTTTTAGTAAAGTGGATTCCTATGGGTCACAAAAAAAGGTCAACTCATCTACTTGTTTCACCAAACTACCACACCACACAGTCCACCATCCATCTTACCAGCAGATCCGAAAGCCAGATGTGAAAGACTTTCTGGGTTGAACTTCACTCCGCAGATGTTTGCCTTGCTTTTGAGTGAGGTGACCGAGTGATTGGTGTTTGTGTGCCAGATTTTCACTGTTTTAAAGTTTTATATGGCTTTTAAAAAATAGATTGTTTTGGTTCATTTGAGATGTATAATTATAACCAAAATTTGATCTTAGGCATTCAATAAATCAATCGAATAAACAATAAAACATTCAATCAATCTATCAAGTACTAAAGTTGCACACTGACCGCTGGAGTCATCAGAACCAGAGGCGAGTAGGTAAGGATCGACTTTATTGAAGTCCACAGTCCAACATCGCTTTTCGTGCTCCTTTAGTAGAATGTATTAGTGTTTCTACTTGTATAAGCAATGAGGGGTAATCGAAAAATACATGCACGAAGCGATGTTACACAGTAATACTGGAGCGAAAACTACCAATAACAACGATATAATTTCAATAAAAAATTCTTAACACGAGAATTCTTTCACAAGACATTTATCATTATAACTTATTCAGTTTGGCACTTATATTGATTTGAAGATCAAACCACCTGAAAGACCCTGATTTTGGATGCCAGACACACATCCCACAGACACACAACACCATCATAGTTGGAACTGGCCAGAAGGTTCTTGTGGTAAGAGTTCCATACCACTGAACTGTGGTAGATGGGGTGAGATTATGTATGCCGGATTCACCATCGATTTAGGTACGTTTACATGCAGTATGCCGGATTATTTTTGCTTATAATTTTGGTTTATGGAAAAAATTATTAATAGATAGATAGATAAATAAATAAATAGATAGATAGTCCTCATCATCATCATCCTCATCGTTTTGCATTCGTTTTCATGCTAGCATGAGTTGGACATTAAAGATAGGTAGATAGATAAATAAATAAATAGATGAATAAATAAATAGATAGGTAGGTAGATAGATAGATAGATATTATTATTATTATTCGTCTAATGTCTTTTGTCTCATAGCATGAGGTTAAACGGATAGATAGATAAATAGATATAGATAGATAGATAGATGGATAGATAGAAAAAAAGAAAGAAAAATGGATAGATAAATTTTATACAATTTTTATGCAAAAAGTGAATGACTCACACCAACAGAAACGATATTTTGATTTCGCAAGCATTGGGTAATAATAAAAAAATTATAATAAAATACGGATGCTAAAAATAACCTCAGTTTGGATGAGCAGACCATATCACACACTGGGTAGTGCTGTTCAACCACCTTGGTCACACTTTCATACTCGAACACCTAGGATCGTTTATATTCTTTGGTATAATTATTTGAAGTTGTTACACGTATTAGATTTCGGGTTTTGAAAGTTCTACCATTCAATACTTCGACTCACGCCGTTACTATTATTACTGCTACTGCATCATTCATCACCACTATCCATGTTGGATATCATTGCTGAAGCTGTGTCTCTAACTGAAGTAATCAGCCGTCAAATATATCTCCATCTCCACTCAACTTTATCGAGCCAGGTTAAACTAACATGTGACTACTAAACCCACTGTTAACTGATAATTTTTTCTACTGTTATTCATATTCTAACAAGAGTGAAAGATGTGACCAAGTTAGTTATGTGGATATAGTTCAAAGTTTCGATCGAAACACACGCCTCATACTATCCAAGTACAATACAAAAATGTTAGATTCATTGGAAGAATGGGCATTTGAACAAAAAGCACCTTAATTTTTTTGGTGACTCCCGCAATGGCGAAATACTCCAAATCCTTGTCGAACTCGATGCTGGAACATTATGATGATTGGGGTTAAATATGAACTGATTCTAACACTATTGATATTAACTCAAAAAAAACTAGAATATTTACACACAAAATACGACTGAAAAACACTTTAAAATAATAAAATTGATTTATTATTGAGAAGTTCATATATAAACAAATACGTATTCATAACTATCTAATTATGATGCAAACCATACATGACTTTAACGATCAAACAGCAATGAGGTCAAAGCATTGATGCACCTGGAGACGATGGAAATGGTGTTGCTCAAGTCACTGTGGTAGTTAAAAGAAGACAACACCCGGAATGATGAATACTTCATAAACTTGTTGAGACTTTCCGAGAAGTCGTATAAAGAGGAGGAGGAGGAGGAGGAGGAGGAGGAGGAGGAAGATGATTTTTTTGGTGATGTTAGAGGGTTTTTGGTATCTTCTTCTGTTTCCTCATCTTTGTGCGGGTGGATCATAAAATAATAGATAGAAAGAAGAAAAAAAAAAAGAAAAAGAAAGATAGATAGATAGATAGATAGATAGATAGATAGAGAGATAGATAGGTAGGTAGATAGATAGATAGATAGATAGATAGATAGATAGATAGATAGATAGATAGATAGATAGATAGATAAATAGATAGATAGATAGATAGATAGATAGATAGATAGACAGACAGATAGATAGATACCCAACTTATAATTTTTGCTAAAAAAGCCCTAAGAGCTAAGATTCACTTTTGATTTCCTTCTTGACTTCTTCCGGTTCTTTAATGAGTGTTTTTGTCTCAAAATATAACTGAAGCATCTCCTCAAAGTTGTGCTCAAGGCGCATGTGCTGAGCTCCCAAGCATGACGTAGAGTCTGACTAAAAAATAAAAATTTTAAATATATCACGTTCCATCATCATCATCATCATCATCACCATCATCGTCACCAACATCAGCTAATAAAATCTTTTGAATGACTAATTAATGCTCATAACAAACATTCAGCGTCATGTTTTTCCATTTTGAAATACATTGATTTCTATTTCGAAAAAAATAAAATTGAAATAGAGCAATGATTCTAAGTCGTCTAACTGTTGTCCATGAGTTGAAGAACTTGTCACCATCACTTTCAAGGGCAGGCTGTTTTTTAGATGTTTGTGGTGTCGTCTGCATTTGTATATATTTTATATATGTATTTATGCAAATATTTATGTATTAAATTAACGTATAGCTTTATGTACGTGTTGAAACTGTATGTATGTATATAAGTATATATATAAAAGATAGGCAATAGAAAAATTTGTTGTTCCCGTGTAGTCAGTAGCTTTCCGAAAATGAACTTGACTTGGTTTTGTTAACTTGCAGCATAGTGAAGCATTTAGAGAACGCTGATATATGGAGTGATTATGAAAAAACCCTTACAAAACACTAACTGAAGCAGAAACAGTTGGGATGGTGGATGAGGAAGCCGGTACAACAGCTAATGTCTCATTGGTTGGTGGGTGTTCTTCTAGTAATTTGGTGTTCTGTAGTGTTGTTTTTAACCACTCTTAAGTACAGTGATAACATTTAAAGATTCAATAACTGTTGTTATTAGTATTATCAATTAGGATGCTTTGCATGTATGTTATTATAAGTGGTATTTCAAGTACTAGAGTTATCATTAATATTGTAACTGTTGATTACAATTATTGTTGGATTATGATGACTATTATTTTTGGTTTATTATGTTCTTTTTTAAAAGTGCACTAACTTGAATGAGATCAAGATCGTTTTTAAGGAAGTTAAGTTGTTCATTCAAGACACCCAGTTCCTGTGTGGATGATGTGTTTAAGGTAGGAGGATTAACTTTCATTTAGTTGATAACATGCTTGGTTTAATGAGGCTTATCTTATTCAATTAATTATTACTGTATGTATTCAAGTGTTTTGTGCTTAATGATAATATCTATATTAGATTATACTGCTGTAGGCGTTCCAGTTTACTAAATAAGTTTAACTCTTTTATTTTTGTATTATTAATTTTAATGAATATAATTATTATTAAAGTATAATAAATTACTTTCGTCATTATACACCTATAATAGTATTAAATGTCTATTTTAGTGCCTGCTAAAACCCAGAAGAAATAGGCCAAAGAAATAATATATTTAATAATTTTTATGTCACTTTATTAACAAAAAGTGAAGGCTCTAAGATGCATAAAATATTTCTTTGTGTTCATTAATTTCCATTATTTATATTTATGTCTGAGCTCTTGATTTCAATTTGATGCTTTACCATATTTAAAAATTTGAAAAAAAGACTACCCTTGTTTTCTTCTCAAAAGCTTTTTGCAGAAAATATTTCAATAATTCTCTTTTCTCTTCCATATTTTTCTGTTTCAAGGTTTGATTTTTCTCCATTAAATAAATCATTTTCATCTTATATGAGTATGAAACAATATAATATTCACAAAAATACCAAACAAAAAACAAAAAGTTGATATATCAGTTTTCTGATGAAAATTTTACAAAATTTAATGTAATGCGGTATTTATAAAGCGCTTTTCTTTATAGATCAAATTGCTTGCTACAAATTTAATGTAGTGAAAATGCACTGTGGAACAAGTGCTAATTGTCGGCCCACGCGGGATCGAACCCGGTAACTTTAGATAATTAGTCTAATGCTAAACCATTGAGCGATAGGGGCCGACAAAAATTACTAATTTTCAAATTAACCAAACTAATAAAACATTATATTAATATAATTATACTAAAGTTTTTAAAAATTTAATTTAAAATTTGCTAAAATCAATAAGTTAATTTAAAGCTTGATATTCCCAAAAGTTATTTTCAAGTGAATGATGACTTGGGTGAAAAAATATACACAGTTCTAAAACATACTATAAAAATGTTGAAGATAGATCTTATTTTTAAAAAAATTTAAAAACTTGTTGGAGAGAAAGTTTTTTGTTGTTGAGGATTTGGAGCAATTTCTCAAGCTGTGAAGCATCTAAATTTTCAATGCCTCCATTCAACTGTTAAAGAACATTATTTTGAATATCTTCTTTATCTTGCTGTTTATTTTTTGAATTTTTAAATGCTTTAAATCAAAAACTTTGAATGTAAGCTACATTGTTTATTTTTGGTTTTTTAGACTCTTCTTTATGTTTGGTAACAAGTTCAGCCACTGGAATAAAATTTATAGATATACAAAATTTTACAAAATTATGATTTAATATTTATGAAATATATAATTTATCATGAGCATTAAGAATCAAGATAGTTTTTTCTTTTTCAAAAAGATTGAAAATAAGAAATATATAGTATTTTTACTAACAAAGAAAGTTTGGAAAAATCTCATCTTTTTTCTCCACAATGAAACAACATTTTGGGCATCTAGAATTAAGTTCCAAACTCTTCACAATGCATGTATAACTGCAATTATTTTTAATTTTTTATTCATTGATGTTTTTTAATATCGATTTATGATGAATACCAGAAACTGTGTCCACATTTTGTCATATACGGTTCTTCCAACACATCAAAGCAAATAGGACTGCAAAATAATATTGAATTAACTAAACTAGACTATTAACAAAAATGATTTGAATCAAACACTTTTATTAACTGAAGAATGGCACAAAGCCTTTTGTAAGTTAAACTCACATACAAACTTGTTAGTATACTTGAAAATGTGAGTTTAATTTACAAAAAGCTTTGTGCTATTTTTCACTTAATGAAAGTGTTTGATTCGAATCATTTTAATATTGAATTTTCCAGCTATTTAATGATATACACTCTTTTAATAAAAGTACCTTAGAAATTCTGTGAAAACTTTTTAGAATTCATATTTTTTATTTTAATTTTTGATTTCAAGATACTGAATTCATAAAATATATAGAAAAGACAAGAAAATAAATGCACCAGCAATAATTGCAGTCAGTCATTTTGTAATGATCTTTCCCTCCGTGGATAATTGGATTACCTCTCTTTCTTTTCAAAATAGGTTGAGTTCTACTTGACATCTGAGTTTTGCAGTTATTTTTAAAAATTTAGTATAACACTTCTTCGATTATTGCAACAAATCTCTTGAAATTTTGCAATATTTATCAATGATTCAAACAAATTCTTATACAATATTAAGATTTGAATAGAAAAATGATCAAGAGACGGAAAAAGTCAGTTAATCGAAGTATGAAATTTAAAGAACATGTTCTAAAAGTGAACTTTAACATGCAAGAAACTTTCCGTTTAAATAATTTAAACTTTTGATTTGCGTCAGTTTTTAATTTGGGAATTCCTTCATTGAAATGTTTAAATTCATTTTTTGTTGAGTCTTTCAATATTGTATATATTATTAACTATTTTAGACATAGTTTACAGCGCCTTTTATTCGTTTAAATACGTTTTTTCTACAGATAGGCTGTGAGATTTTAAAAAAATGAAATACAAAAAAAAATATAAAACAAAAAGATAAAAAAAAAAGATGTTGAAAATATTTTGCTTTTAAAACCTAAATAATATTGATATTTGGTTAGGTAACTTATAAGTTAATAATGATAATAATGATAATAATAATAATAATAATAATAATAATAATAATAATAATAATAATAATAATAATAATAATAATAATAATAATAATAATTTACGAGGTTTATTATAGTGATGTTTAACCCAGAGAGTTTCAAGCTCACTTGATATTTTTGAAGTATTCTATTATAATAATAGGTTATAACAGCTTAATATTTTTTTAAAATACTAGTTTTCAGCTTCTTTCCAAAGTCCTTCACTTTCCTAACCCTTCTTAAGCCTTCCGGCAAGCCATTCCACAAACTTGGACCTTCAACCTAAAAGCTACGCTTTCCAATACTATACATTTTGGACTTAAGGACGTATAAATTGGTTGAGTTTGAAGATCTAAGCTTTCGCCTTTCAGGTATTTCAGAGATAAGTATGAGTCTTTCCGATATGTATTTTGGGCCATATCCTAGCCTACATTTAAATATAAGTAATAATATTTTATAAACTACCTTATCCCTAACTTTGACCCAATACAACTTTTTCAAAACTGGAGTTATATGGTCAAACTTCCTTGTGCCTGTAATTAACCTGGCTGTAGTGTTGATAAGACACTGGACTCTACACAGCTGCTTTTCAGGTAACCCAGCTAACAATGTGTTGCAATAATCTATTCTGCTCAGAATCAAAGCATCAGCAAGGGTCTTCAACGATTCATAAGAAGCACACTTCTTAATGGACCTTCTCTGCCTGAGAGCTGAGAAGCCTGTTTGCAACATCTTACTTATATGTGAGTTCATGCTCAAGTCTCTATCCATGAAAACCCCCAGGCTCTTGACACTTTCTGAAAGTGATATAAAAGTATCCAGTATCCTTATCTATTTGGTTGGTAACTTGTTCACCTTTCTCAGAGAAGAAAACCATATAGCTTTAGTTTTGGATGTATTGAGTTTAAGACTATTGGATTCCATCCAGGCTGCCATCTCATCGACACAGTCAGACCATCTGTTCTGCAATTGCTCAGTTTCATCAGAGATACAGCTAGAATACAATTGTGTGTCATCTGCATATTGTTGAAAACTCAAGTTATGTCTTTGTTCAATTGTTTCTAAATCACTAAAATACAGATTAAATAAGAGCGGGCCGATTACAGAACTTTGTATGGAGATGAAATAAATTAGTCCTAACACTATTATTAGTAATATAATAACAACTATTATTTAAATAGCTCTTATACCATTCTAAGACTAAACCCTTAAAACCGAATTTTGAATATAGCTTATTTATTAAAATATTATGATTATCTAAATCAAAGGCTGAGGAAAGATCCAACAATATCAAAAGATTAAACCTACCTTCATCAGCTGCTTTTAAAATATCCATGTGGATTTTTGTGATAGCAGTTTCTGTTGAAAGAAAAGGGCGATAAACAGACTAAAATCTCGATAAAAGATAATTTTCAACCAAAAAACTATGTGTCCTTTCTAAAACCAACCGTTCCAGTATTTTTGATAAGAGAGGGACATTTGAAATTGGTCTATAGGAGGATGGCTCAGATTGGGTTTTTTCAATATCGGCGTCACAGGCTAACTCCAAACCTTGAGAAACAGTTCCTGATTTAAAAGAGGAATTAAAGATGCTAACTAAAAAAATTGCTATCAAGTTTGCTATTCGTTTTAATAGCCAAGTTGGGATCGGATCTAAAACACACTGTTTATTTGGTAAGTTGTTGATCATCTTCACCAATTCCTCTTCATCCACCTCAAGAAATTCGTTTAACACTGAAGTCTTGGATGAAACCTCAATTTGAAATAGATCACCATATACACTTTTGACTTCACCAATTTTATCATCCAAGTATTTCTTAAAACTACCAATTTCTATTCCTTTACCTTCAACTGCCTTCGTATTTATAATTAAAAACTACGCCGAAAATTACAGACCATGTCAATTTATTTATAAGCTCAGACATTTTCAAATTATTGAAAACACCATAAATAAAACCAAGTTATAAAAACAAGTTTGAAAGCTTTGAAGTGTGAATGAAGCGAAATGAGCTACTGCACACGGTACGTATTGCAGACTTGAGAGTATTTGTGGAGTAACATAACCAGATGTCATGTAATTAAAAATGGAATCAAATGAAACAATACAAATTCATCAAAGTGTGGTAGAGTACTTATTCTAATACTAAACAAAATAAATTTGAACCACTTAAATAACTAAAAACTGTACATTCCTACAAAGCCAAACACAAACGAAATAACTCAATTACTAGCATTGAAACCAACAACAGAAAAAACAAAACATGACTAACTCGATGATTTAGTTGGTTTAAATTATCATTAACAAATCGATAGACAAAGCTTCGCAGTATATTCATATGTTTCAAATGATTTCTCAACAACGATTCAGCTTAATTTGATTATTTAAAACCTTCACATACTTGACAACATTTGATATAACATAAAATAATGCTAGAACATTCATAAAATATATTTTTTTAAGGTAATCAAAGCATCTGTACACCCTTCATGTCACCAGCTGGTGATGCCTGGTCTGTTGAGAGTCATGAAGTAGATCTGGCAGGCTGATCCAGCACTCCTCATCGATGAAAAAAATACCTGCTCATTGATGTTTAATTATAAAAACATGTATGCATATATATTTATTAGTTATATAAAATGTGAGTCTCATCATCTTTAAATGTCTTGTAACAAGAATAAATTTATCGGAAAAATATATTTTATGTTTTAATCAAATCTATTGAATTTCCAAATCTTAAAAAAAAAATAAAAAAACGGCAGATTCAAAAAACACAAGAAAACATCTCAATACCAAAAACGCGAACAAAGATACTCAAAAATCAACAAAGAACCCAAACGATTCGACCTTATCATTTCTCTCGCATAGGAATTTCAGTTTCTGTGCCCTACGATGCATGAACACCCCATCCAAATGTCCAGTCTCAGAGGCCCTGATTTCTATCGCCTTGTGCCCCCACCCCATCATCTGCCCTGTCGATATGAACGCTGGGGAAAGGGGGTTGTTTTGAATTAATTCATGTATTTTTGGTCCTTTAATAATTGTTACTATATTGGTTGTGATATTTGGCAGTTGAAAGCAACAAACAAGAGTAGCTCCTATCCATCACAACAAAAACAGTTAAAATCAACTATCATTATCAACTAGAATTACACCAAAAACCACTATCATCACACCCCTTCTCCTATATCCACCATCACTACCACTACATCACCACACTACCCAAAACTCACCAACAGAATCAACACACCACACTCCACTACATCATACTACCCCACCAACCACCACTACACACTCACCAACGAAACCACTATCCTCACCACTACATCACACCACCATCACCCTCACTACCTCCAACACCACCACACTCACCGACCACAACTACATTCACCTCCCCCCGCCCTCACTTAACAATGAAACCAACATCTCCTCTACCACCACTTACCAACGGAACTAGGAGGCTCTCCCCACTGTAACACCACATTTTTGGTCACCTTGCCGTTAGTGTCCACATAGACGCCCTCATCTGCAGTATAATGATGGTGGGGTTGGCTTGATCCAAAAGAAAAATTGCAGCACTATCACTAGGTATGAATTTTATTATTATTTATTATTATTATTATTATTATCGACTCTTGTTATTAAAATATGATCACTGCTTGCGTTCAGAACCATCATTTGATTAAACCGATCTAGATCTCATTCAATCGAACCATCGTTGCGTGATAATGTAAATTGATCTTACACAAAAGCTTTGTGGTTTGAATGAATAAAAACTAAGTTGCTTTCCCTCACTATTGTTTCAGGCTGTACTAATTCATCTAACCACCATCATCATTACATCCTACCCAGCACCATCTCCTCTTACAAGATTCACCCACTCCTCTACATAAACTTACTCAATAACAACTTATACACAAAAAATTGACAATGGAAACGAACTGTCATAACAGAGCAACAACTGCAAGCCTGAAGTGTTGGGTAGAATGACGATGGCTGTGGGAGTAATGCTCGTGTGATTCTGTTGGTTACGTCGTTATTGTTAGTATTGTTAAAAGTAATATAAACAGTGTTAGTTTTTCAAGTGTTAGTGTATAATGGTATTAGCGTTAGTTTTTAGAATAGAAGTGTTGATGGAAATTTTAGCAGCGGTATTATTATTATTAGTAGTAGTAGTAGTAGAAATAGTAGTAGTGGTAGGAGTAGCAAGATTAGAATTAGTGACATGGTATTAGTGAAAGATTCAATAGCATCACAAGCAAAATAAATACAGCAGTAGTGGTAGTGCAACAGTGTTAGAAGAAGCATTATTAGGAGTGGTAATAGAACTATTAAGAGTATTAGACGTTGTTGTCGTGATCATTAATACTAGTGTTACGGGGTACGAGAAGGCTATCAAAGCATGAAATAAAGAATAGAAATTAGTAGGATGAACGGAGAAGATCTAAAAAAAGTATGAGATTGAACTAAACGTTAAATCAAGTTGAAATCTATAGGTTTTGATTGGAACAAAATATTTAGTGAAATGATTGAAAAAATTGAAGGTAAAATATGGAAATAGTATAATAAAAATGTTTTGTAAATGAACTAAATCTAGCCACCCTCAGTATAGTGAAGATTAAGCCGTATTTAAAATCTTGGTATCTATTTATATCTCTTATAGAGTGAATTATCAGTCTCAAGAATGTGAATCAAAAGAATTCACATAATAATTTGATTTATTTCTTAAAGTAATACTGAGCTTCTCGATATAAACTAGGTATCCTCACTGGGCTACTAGCATACAATAATAATGCAAAAAAATAAATAATTTATAAAAAATTGAATTTTAAACATAGATATTAATTAGTAAAGCGTATATTTTAAATGATAATGGGGGTTTTGTTAGAGTGATCTTTAAATAATAATAATAATAATAATAAAAATAACAATAAAGCTTACAATAATATTAATAGTACTAATAAAGATAATAATAATAAGTTTAATAATAAGAATAATACTAAAAAACTGAAAATAAAACTGAAAGTTGTATTTGATACCTGTTCCCGAAACTGCGAGTGATTGGTGGAATGGATTTAATGGTATTTAAAGAAAGAGTTTAAAGGGAATATTAATATAGATACAAGTATGGGAGATATTGATACGAGAATATTTGTAAGAAATATTTATATATATATCATTGGTAAATGGGGAGTAAGCATAAAGGAAGATAACTCTGAAGAAGTCAACCTTGTTATTTGAAATTGAAGTCAACTTCAGTACCAACAATCATAAGTGCAATAATAATAATAATAATAATAATAATAATAATAAATAGAAAAAAATTAAAAAAATAATAATGTTTGAAGAAAACGCAATGTACAGGACATATAAAGAACGGTAAGATGATTAAACGCAACAAACTAGAAGAATATAATATGCACGCAGGTCCAACCTACTTTTGTACAAAAAAAACTATACAAAATGCATAGCTGCAAAAAAAAAATATATATATATATTTATTTATTTATATTTATAACCTCATGCTCACACCCACGCACACATACAAAAACAAACACACACATGTGATGGGATGTACACATCAAAGACTTGTGACGTGTCAAGGTCAATGGCGTGGAAACCATACGTCGATGCGTAGATCACCTGGGTTGGGATGAGAATAAGAATAAAAACAATCAAAAAAAAATTAAAATTGATTTTATTTTTTCTACTTATATATGGTTTAACATTATTAACACGGTGGATACCACGAAATGCACGCGTTAATGAGCGCGGGTATGACTAAGAACAACAATTTGACATGGTGGAACTAAAAACAGCAGTACTGAAACGAAAGTGGTGGAATGGGGTTAATAATAGAAACAATCACGTGTGCAATAGTAGGCTATTAATAGTAGCAATTCGAAGCTAGTGGGATAGGGTTGACGATAGATAATTGATCAATAATAATAGTAGCAATTAGAAACGTTTAATTGTGATGTAGTGGACGTAGTGTGACAACAAAAGCACCCACCTTCAACCTTTGACCTTCCTCGATGGTGAGGTCAACCAGCACTGGTTTGTGGGCCAGTTTGCTGAACGACTGTGGCAGATTTGACTATTTATTTCATACAGAGATTAACGAGAATAAAAAATGAATCAATAAAACAATGAAAAATAAAAAAATGAAATATTTAATAAATGTGTTGAAAAAAAGAAAAACTAATAAATTAAATAAACAAATAAATGGATAAAAAATAATTATAAAAAAAACAAATAAAAATAATTATGAAATTGAAAAATATATAACAAATATAAAACATTAGTGAATAAATGAATAAACACAAAACTACTATAAAACAAATAAAAAAAAAACACAAAATAACCCAAAAAAAATCACTATAGCACCTTGAACGCCATGAACTTATGGTAGGGCTTGGGCGCCCAAGCATATATCTCCACTGAGTCTTTCAATGCCACTACCAGGAACTTAATCCGCTCGTATTTTACTGTGTTTGTGAATGGGCACTTCATTTTAGTGGGGTAAGATGGTGTTATGGGATGTTGTAGATTTGTGAGATGTTGTAGTTTTGTGAGATTTTGTGGATTTGTGAGATGTTGTAGTTTTGTGAGATTTTGTGGATTTGTGAGATGTTGTAGTTTTTTTGGGATGTTGTGGATTTGTGAGATGTTGTAGTTTTTTGGGATGTTGTGGATTTGTGAGATATTGTGATTTTTGAGGTGTTGTAGTTTTTGAAGGTGGTGTAGTATTGTTGATGGTGGTGTATTGTGGGTATTGTAGTGATGTTGTTGGTGGTGTAATGTTTTGAGTGGGAAGTGAAGTGTTGAAAGTTGTGTAACGTTGTAAGATTAATTGTATAGTACTTTTTAAAAGTTTAAATTTTTATTATCATATAAAATAAGCTTAATTGGCTGTAACTCTATGTTTGGCGTTTGATGAAGTTTTATAGAAAAACACACCTATTTTAAAATGCACACAGTTCTCCAGATCACCAACATTAGCCCAGCCACTCTTCTTGTCGGCCTGGGTGTATAAGGAGGATGTCATGAGGGTTTGTATGAAGCAATTATGAAAAAAATTATATTATTATTTTTTATTATATTATATTGATGATATTAATAGTAAAGATGGTGATTAATAGTAACATGGCGACCAGAATGATGATGATAATTTCACAAAAATTAGATTAAAACAACGAAAAAAGATGATGATGGTATATAAATTATACAGCATTAACAGTCTCGTTTTTGAAAATCTTGGTGTTGAGCCACGACAGGTAGTACACCCTTAGTTTGTTCTTCTTGCCTGTGTACAGTGTGACGCAGCAATTTAAAAACATCGTCTTTATTTTATGTGACGCAGCATTTTAAAAACATCGTCTCTATTTTATGTGACGCAGCAATTTAAAAACATCGTCTTTATTTTATGTGACGCAGTCATTTAAAACCATCGTCTCTATTTTATTTGACGCAGCAAAGCCATCGTCACTATAGTTTCATTTCATGATTTTTCATTTATATGTGATAACCTCATCGGTTTCTCTCGATGCTAATTAAAGTTTGAACGTTTGATGATTATATATTTCAATAAATATTCTAGAGAAACTCACCCGAATTATGATTACATGTATTTATTAATGCTAAAAAAACGCACCCGAAATAGTGACTAGGATGTTCTGTCCCTGCATTATGTCAATCTGAGAGAATCTTCGACGCGATATCAGCTGATAAACTGTGAGAATCATTGTGTCTAATTGATATAGACATTATCTTCCTAATTATCATCATCATCAAGAAATTAATTGAACCATACAAAAATGATTGATCGATGAAAATCTTATTGAAAATTAACTACGGCATATAAATATGGAAGATTGTAACAATAGCTTCAACCCCCACCGACCTTTTCCTTGACCACTGCGGTCAAGCAGCACCAGGCCGTTATCAGTGCCGATCAACAGATTCACTCCTGTGACGTTTGAAGCGATGTTATTAAAAGAAATGATTTCGAAGAACGAATTAAAAGTGAAAATAAAATGCTGGTGAAATTTTAGACAACAAAAATAAACAGATAAATAAAGATTCAACACAAATAACTAAACACACTTAACTATAACACAGTTATAACTGTGTTATAACACAGATAACTAAAATAACACAGTCAACTAAGCATACTTAGAAACAAATAACTAAGAAACACAAACATAGATAATTAAAGCCACAGACCCCATAAAGCGGCGCAAAGGACGTCAGAGTTGAATCGCTTCTGGTACTTGTGTATTTCGGGAGTATCACTGTCGTTGGAAGATGGAGTGACGTTGACGTTGATGTGGGAGCCCCTTGAAGGCAAAGAAGATAGGGTTGAGAACTGGTTCGAGTTGACCACTCCCGCGCGAGAATGGTTGCCTCCAAATCCGAAAGCTTGGAAAGATCGCATAGAAGAGTGTTTGCTTGACGACTGCGACATTTGTGTAGTGTTTATTGTATTGTTCAATAGAATGTAATTAGTACACCGAAGTTATGTGAGAGATGATCTTTTTTCGACTCATAAAAAATTATGTATTTACAAAGTCGCATTTGACTGCAAAAAAAAAAATTATAGTGGTGACATTAAAAAAAATAAATATTGGATATAAAAATATGAACAAAAAACACTACACAAACACGTACACATACATAAACAAAAGCATACACACACAACCAATAAAAACTCTAAACACAACACACATAAACACACACGAAACCACCCACCTCAGCGACGAAAGATTTGCTGTCCTGCATTTTTCTCATGACCACAGAACTCCTGGGAGGCACCTGAGGCGGAAGTAGATCCGGAAGTTCCCCTGACGTCACTTCCACTCGGCTGCTGTTTCCCATGCTATTATTATTACCCACATTGTTATTATTATTATTATTATTATTATTATTACTATGTTTGTTATGTTTTTGATTATTATTTTCATTATTTTTAGATGTGCTGTGAGAGTGGTTGGAGGCCTCTTGTCGGTGATGTCTTCGCGAATCCTGCGATGACGTAATACAGGATTACATCGTCCATATGCAATTGATTCTAATTGTAACAATAACACTAAAAATATTTTCAAAATATCACGTATGTCGTTCATATTAAATTCGTTTAAAATGAAGTGATTCAAAAACCACAACCTATTTCAATCAATTCCACTTTTATCCTTCATAACATCCGACCATTTAGCATAGCATAATTACATCAAAAACCTGATGTTCTCGCCTGTCGTGGTGAGTCATCTTCGGCGTATCTGCCTCTGCTGGTCATGATAATAAAAATAATTATTATTCTTATTATTGTTATTATTATTGATATCATGAATATTATTAATAAAACAATAATAAATAATAACATAGATAGTGTTATAAAAGAAAAAAAAATCCGAAGATAATATAATCAGCAAAAGAATGAGATATCAACCTTCCTCAGCAACTTGTTGTAACGACTCAAGGTTGCAGTGAGGTCTGCAAGGTTGTGTTAACACATTTAATACACACATGCGTACATATGAGTATTATCAAAAACTTAAGTGCAGATGTACCCAAAAAAAAAATTTTACAAAAAACCACGCACACACACGCACGCACTTATCCATCCATTCATTTATTCTTCTCCAACACGCACTCATACGCGCGCGCACACACACAAACGTACAGAGCCTTAGAGATCGACTCCGAGACGAGATAGGCTCCGTCTAGTCTGGATGCAAGTTGATCTTCAATGTCTGACTCATCATCAGCTAGTGGCGAGGTTTTTGTGGCTTCTAGAGGCTTGATTATGGAGGAAGCCACCGTAGTGTTCTATGGGTTGGGTGGTGGAGTGAGTGGGTGTTGGCACATGATAAATGTGTTTGAGAATTTGTGTTGTCAAAAAAAAACCAAATAAACTGAAAACAACAACTTTAAAAGAGCATTAGAGTGCAACTGACATTGAAAACAGACAGGAAATTAGAAATGACTGAATGAAAGAGCTCGATTGATGTTACATACGGGCGCTAATACGCATATAAAACCTCGTAATTGCTAATCATTTCACAAATGACTTTATATGATCGTATGCATCGAGCAATTTCAAGCGAAAACATTATTATAATCTGTTTATGTTTAATTAACTTAGATCTTATTATATATATATATAAATATATATATATATATATATATATATATATATATATATATATATATATATATATATATATTTATATATATATATAATAAGATCTAAGTTAATTAAACATAAACAGACTGGAATAAAGGTGAATTATTGATAATTTAGCCTCAATTAATCAAATGTTTCCATAGGTAACGTTCCCTTTGTTAAAAGTAAAACTAAACAATAATTTGAAAGCACAAAATAGAACTATATTTTATGAATAAGAATTGACTGAATATCACATTAACTCGATGAATAAATCATCAAACAACCAAATTAAGCCTGATATTATGTCAAACCAACTATCAACTCACAATGGATTTTATATTATGGCATGAGATGTTTTTGTCAAAAGGGTTCTGTTTCATGGCAAGCTTGCTGAGTTCACTGCTCGAAGCTGGTAGTCTCACCACATCAGCCCCCATCATCCTTTTATTTGATGGCCTCTTCTCTCTTGGTGGTGTGACTTCATCGTCGTCATCATCCTCTTCTTCTTCTTCCTCCTCCTCTTCGTCGTCTGAATGATCGCACACTTTTCATTAACTTTATTAGAAAAATGAATCAATCCCTTAAGCTGCTATTCAGTCATCAACCCTCATAACAATTACCCCATCAAAATACAAAGAGCACAAACATAAAAACCATCTACAATCACTAACACCACATAAAAACATGTATGTATATTACAGTAACCTCATGAAACACTTTTATATGCATCATAGGTATATTATATTAACCCCATACATCCCTCTCAGAGCTTCATGAACACATTAACACAACCCTATAAACCCTACCACCACACACCACGCATCCAACCTCACCTGGGTACCAAGGATTCGAATCGTCATCGTCTTTATCATCAGCATACCGATGATGGGGATTGGACACATCAACGTCATCATAATCATGATTCCTCTTAACACCCTCATTATCGTCCACTCCATTACAATCATCATCATCCGATAACTCATACTCACTACTCTTGTCGGCCAAACCCCGACTTGCAGATCTGAGAGTATTTTATGGATTGATGAATATTTTTGATATATACAAATAGGGAGTAAAAAAGATGATAGATTAGATAGATAAATAGATAGATAGATAGATAGATAGATAGATAGATAGATAGATAGATAGATAGATAGATAGATAGATAGATGGATAGATAGATAGATGAATAGATAGATAGATAAATAGATCTAACCGAGAGTAACAAAAAGTAATATAACATATATAAAACACACAAAAAACACATTCAAAAGCACCAAGAAAGACACACGGCGACAAAGGAAGGGACCTGAGAGGGACGTCCCGAGAGAGGCAGGCCTACACCTGGTCGAGATGTGTCCTCAAGAGGACCAAATCTGTCTTAAAACCCCCCGTCCTCTTTCTCTCTCTTCAAGAGGAAGACCTCAAACCAGGCCATATTTTTTATGGCTTGCCCCCACCAAGACTCGGACTGGTGGAAAAGGGCTCAGCTGCTTCTCGCAGGAGATGTGGAAAGTAACCCGGGACCCATGTGGTACTATGCTCTATTTACACATAAAATCACTTCATATCAAACCTCCATCCAATGCAATCATACCACCCCTCATTGGATTCACGTCAAATGCTCACACATCAAACTCAAATCCTACTCACCCTCATTCATATGTCACACACATCAAAGCCCTACCCCAAAAACTCCTCTCCATACACATAATCTAACACAAAAAACTTTCCACACACATCAACAAACCAAACCAACCAACTCCCTCTTTAACAACACCAAACAACATAATACAGCTCAACATCAACTCAATCACCAAGAAAACAACTGAACTCACCCACCTAATACACATTATCACACTACAAGAATCCAACCTCAACAGCAAACACAAAGCCCCACACATCCCTAACTTCTCAGCCATTAGACTAGACAGACCCTCATCCCAAAAAGGTGGAGGTCTGCTAACCTATATCAACGACAACATAACATACTCACAAATCCTCACTTTCACAAACCTGATCACAAACAACATCGAACTCATCACAACAAAAATACATCTCAAACACACCAATCTACACATTTCAAACGTCTACATCCCCCCCAACACCAACAACATAGACAACTCAAGCACCAACCTTCAACGCCCACTCACAAACATGGCACTCTCCTTTCAAGGACCACAGAGGCCAACTCATAACCTCACTCGTCCTCTATTCAAACCACATCATTCTCAATCAAAACACTTCCACCCGACTACCATTCAACCCAAATCAACAACCCTTTTCCCCCGACATCACCACAATACTAGCCAACCTCACTTGGCAAACACTTAAAGCCTTGAACTCCGACCATCTTCCCATCCTCATCACATTCAAAAACAAATACAAAATACCTACAACTAAACCCCTCAAAACTCTCACTAACTACAAGAAAGCCAACTGGCCCCAATTCACTAAACCCATAGGACACACCCTCAAAAACACCCCTCTCCACGAAGACCCCCAGACAGCTAATCACCTCATCACAAACGCCATACTCACATCAGACCAAATAAACATCTCTAAAGGAATAATAAAACCCACCCACACCCCACTCCCCGAAAGCATCACTACACTCATATCGAAACGAAACCACACCAAAACCCTCAATAACAAAGATTCCTCACTACCCACACTCAACCAACACATCACCCACCTCATTCAACAACACAAAAAATAAAAATGGGAAGAGCACCTGAAAGCCGACTGGTACCACATGAAAAAATCCCACATCCTATGGTCCACAGTAAAGGCCCTCAACCCAAAAAACCTACCACTCCCACCAATACAACCATCACTCACAACAACAAAACAGCCCACACAGACACAAAAAAGCCAACACACTAAATAAATATTTTAAATCAACCACAAAACACTCCTCCAACCCCACTCACAGAATAACAAACAAACTCACCAAATCACTTACATCTACCCCAATAACAATCACCGAATCAGATACCATCCTCGCTCTAAAACAATCTAAAAATAACAACTCCTCAGAACCAGACAGTATCAACATCAAACATCTCAAACACCTAGGACCAATAGCCATCAAACACCTAACCAACCTCTACAACATCACAATCAACACAAACAACATACCCCAAATATGGAAAACCTCCAAAATCATTCCCATCGCCAAACCCAACAAAAACCCTTCTCTCCCCTCCTCATACAGACCAATAGCCCTACTCTCTCCCATAGCAAAAACTCTAGAAAAAATCATCCTCCCACACATCACCACTAATATAATCCTCCCAACACACCAACACGGCTTCAGAGCCGCACACTCCACCACCACAGCCCTACATCAAATCAATAACACCATACTCACTGGTTTCAATAAAAAAAACCCCCCCATAGAACAATCCTCACCGCCCTCGACATGACCAAAGCATTTGACACGGTCAACATCCACCAACTCATCCACAAAATACACAACACCCACATTCCTACAACAATAATCAAATTCCTGGCCAACTACCTAAAAGCCGCCGACAATACACCTCATACAACAATCACACATCAAAACATACAAACATCAAAGCAGCTGTCCCCCAAGGGGGCGTCCTATCACCCACTCTCTTCAACATATACCTCTCAGACATACCAATCCCCAAAATCAGCTCGCTCAACCTCATCACCTACGCAGACGACATCACCATAACATCATCCCACCCCAACATCAACACAGCCACCCAAAACCTCCTCCCATACCTCAATGAAATACACACATGGGCTCACAACAACAACCTACAAATCAACCCTACCAAAACCACATCAACTCTCATGACCCCAGACCCATCATAATATGACAAACCCCTGAACATCCACAACAACAACATTCCCATTCCCACCACCTCCAACCCTACCATCCTTAGCTTAACTTTTGACCCCAAACTAAAATACTCCACCCACACAGACAACACCATCACTAAAGCAAAAAAAACACTCAATCTCCTAAAACTCCTCACATCAACACACTGGGGAAAAAACAAAGAAACACTCATTACCACATACAAAAAATTACTCCTTCTCATCATCAAATACGCCAACACCATCTGGTCACCCATCATCTCATCCACCTCCCTCAACAAACTCCAAAAAATCCAAAACGCAGCCTTGAGAACAATCACTGGCTGCACCCTAGACACCAACACCCAACACCTCCACTCAGAGACCAAAATTCTCCCACTCCAAAACCATCTCAAACTTTACGCATCACAACTCACACAAAAAGCCTCCCACCCCACTCATCCCCTACACCCACTCACCACACAAGAAGCCCACCCAAGATACAAAAACAATCTACATTCAACAACAACATCAGCTACACCCTAAACATACCCTCCTCCACCCAGACCACCTCTCACACACAAATAAAAAACAACATGAAAACAATACATACAAAAATAGTTCATGACTACATATCATCCACTCACAACAAAATCCTCGGCAAGCAACCCCCACCCATTCATGAATCAGTAACTACCCTAAACCACTACACTCACCGCACTCTCACCCAACTTAGACCAAATAAATCACCTTTCATCCTCTCATACCTCAACAAAATCTCACCCTCATCTCATCCCTCACCTTCATGCCCACTCTGCCAAACACACATTCACGACACCCCTCACCTGCCCCAAAATAAGTACCACACTGGGCCCCGAGAGTCTGTGGACCAACCCCGCGAGAGCAGCTGAGCTTCTCGACCACTGGACGGTCTTGATAGAGACATGATAAGCACCCAACAAGACTAGGGTGCTCGAGGTAATTAAAAAAAAAAAAACCTGAGAGGGACCACAGGGGGCATGTAGTAAGGATTGGGAGTCCTGCGACCCTCCCCCTCCTGAATGTGCTGAAAGTTTCTGCGAAGAGTTGACTCCCCTGGAATCTGTATCAACGAGCTGAAAAGTAGTTGTCTGGCTTTAATGCAAGCATGTGATTGAAAGACTGACGTTGAATTTATTGAGTTTTTTCAAAGAAATATATGTATTCATCTCAGTTCGCGGTTTATAATTAGATGAAACACATAATATTACTTATTGAGCGTATTAAACATGCTGATTATAATACCAGCAAAAGTCCAAACAAAGGTTAAACTTCCCACCTTCCTTCCGCCTCTTTATCTTCGTCACCATCACTCCCCTCGTACTCAAAGTCTGTTTCCCGCTCATCGTTTTTCTTATTCTTGCGATGTCTATCGATGTAATCCTTAAGTTGAATGCGTACCTGTCTTTCTGTCGGCTGGTCTCTAATGAAGGGATGCTTCAAAAGATGCTCTGTGGTGGGTCTCTGCTTGTAGTCCACAATGGTGCACACCTCTATGAAACTGTTGAACCTCTTCGACCTGTTAATGGGATGATTTGAAGGTGTTGCTGATTTTGTGTAGTTTGTTTTTGGATTTTGATTATATATAGGTTCGTAGTGGGTGGTGGAGATTGATCTTGTGGAAAGTTCTCTTGAATTATACTTGTATACTTTTTTATTTGTGACTCAATGAATTGAAAAAAAGAAAACAAGCAAAAAATAATATAAAAATAAATTAAAAAAAAACATTAAATAAAATCAACAAACCATTTTTTTGAGACAAGTCTAGGCGGGGGGTTGCGAGGGATGAGGAAGAGTGCCCTCATGGGATGCAGGTCACAGAGGGGTGGCTTGCTTTCCGCCAGCTCTATCGACGTGATGCCCAATGACCATATATCGCTCTGTTGGTGAGTTTTGTGATAAAAAACTAATGGAAAATTTTTTTCAATTGAATTCAAAATGGACTAAAGAAAATTAAAAAAAGGAGCCAAATCAATTGAAAATATTTTTTCAAAAACAAAGGATAAAAAACAGACCAATACAACCCAACAAAAAAGTAAAAATAAAAGACAAACAAACCCTGTTATCGTACGTGGCTCCAGGGTTTTCATCACAGGCTATTACTTCCGGCGCCATCCTAATGGTGTATTCAATGGGGCTTTATTCCATGTGGTCATTATTCGCCATGTTTTCTTATATTCTTTTTTATTTCTATTTCTATCTTTTTGTGCATTTGAAATTAAGCAAAATAGCAAAAAACAAGCAAAATTATATATGTATGCATGTGAAAAAACTTCAAATTTTATCAAGCTGAGCATGTAATGCAGTATTTTGTATTTGATATATATTTTACATTTTCATACGATACATCTCATGAATATTAAATATGTTATAAATAGCAACCAATAAGGAGTTCCGATGAATGTGTTTCTTCTTCCCACAGTTTTGTCCAGCTGAGCACTCACACCAAAATCAACTGTTGTAAAATTATTTATGGTATTACGTTTGTAAATTTATTATGATACATATTATAAGATTGAACATTATCAATGAAATTAATATTTCATGATGAAAAAGAACAAAATGGTTTAAACAACCACTGCAACATAAAAATTGGAATTTATCTCAACAATGTCGATAAAATGACTTGATTGGAGTAGATTTGAAACTGATTATTAAAAAAAAACCAAGTTGCAATAATCAAAGTGCAGCATAATAGAGTTAAAGATTTGAATCAATAAATCTCTTCCACATGTTTCTTCCCATTAAGCAAAGTTGAAACGCCTTATTGACGACATGTTAACCAACTCAATATAGGATGTTAATCAAAATTAGCCAAACACCGCAGTCATACCATATGTGAATTATTTCATAATAACCTGAGTCATGATAGTATTATACGGTACTTGAGGTTCAAGTGTTTAATGTGTTCTCTAATCATCATCTCTAATCAATGAGCGCAGCTCTCAAAATTAATTATCATTTGATTCAAGTTTATGACTCATATTTTGTAAAAATAAAAAGATAGGTAAGTAGATAGATAGATAGATAGATAGATAGACAGATAGATAGCTGGATGGGTGGATGGATGAATAGATAGATAGCTAACCAAGCTTGACTTCGGAATTATCGGTGAGGAGAACATTTTGTCCTTTGATATCCCTATGTATAACCTGGTTGAAGTGGATGATGATGAGACATGTGAATAAAAATGATTACTAGTACATTCATGTGAAACTAGGCAAACTAAAAGCAGAAAAAAACATTAAAAGATTTTAGCAATTCCCCCAAACAAAAACTAAAAAACTAAATTACCCAACACCAAAAATACGACTGAAGCACAAACAAACATAATTAACTATACCACCAGACACCATAAAACCCACACACCCAACCACATCACCTTTTACCCACCTTATTAGCATGCAAATGCGCGAGTCCCCTCAACACTTCTCTACAGATGTACGCCGTCCATTCCTCCTTCAAGGATTGACTTCTGGTGCTCTTGACGAGATCCGTCACTGAACCTGCCCCACAAAACTCCATCACCAGCCACAGTTGGTCATCCTTGCCTGGAGGACTCTTGCAAATGAAGGCGCCATAGTAGGTGGCGATGTTACGGTGGTGAGAGTACTGTGGGTTTGGTGAAGTTCCATACAATTACAAGTGAGTGTGTTATGAGGCTTGAGTGATGGTTATTTTTTGTAATGTGGATGTGACGACATTTTAGTGAGACACTGAGTTTTATTGCATTGTAGTGGTGAAGAAACTGTTTGAGTGTTGCATATTGTTGATAGAGGTTGGAGTTTGTACAAGATCTACAATGTTGTCCATGCATAGTCATGGAAGTTTTAGAGTGGTCTTGATGCAGATTGGGATTTATACTAAAGAGATTGTTGTTGTTTATGTGGTGTTGGTGGGATCCGTAGATGGTAGTGATGATGGTATGAAGTTTATAGTGAGGTGGCTATGATTTGATAGGAACAAAGCTTTGAGCATCCTAGAAGTTATATTGATAAAACAACAAAAATATTATAAACTTTGTTTCAGAATGTTCAACAAAAAGATTTTTTTCAAAAATTTTTAAAAAAAGTTTTTTATGTTGAATATTTATGTTAGACTTGGAGAACCATCAAGTTGCTGTAGAAGTCATGAACTTGTTTTTCCATCATTAACCATTTAATGTGTTAAATTTGTGATTAAAAAGTGAAGCTCAAACATATTTATTATTATTATTATTAGTTTTGAATTCTAATTATTCAAAAAGTTTATCATAAGACTCAAGCAAACAATGATTTTAGAACTAGCATCTTATATGGAGATGAATAAAATGTCTATTTAGTTTTATATGCCAGATGGGAAATTTGAATATATTTGTTTTTCAAATAAAAACTATAATTTTCAACAACGTTTTCATGAAAAATTAATGTATATTAATGATTTAATGAATATATAATTATATTGAATTTTATGAATTAAAGCATTGGAAATATACCTCACCATTTTTAAAACATTAATTTCAAGCTTTATTTCTTCTTCTTCATCCTTCAAACATTAAATTTTGTAATAATTAAAATAGTATTCAACAAAAAAGTATTAAAATTAAATAATATGATTTAGTAATAAATCAATATGTTAGATAGTGATATTATTATTAGTTTGACCTCACCTCATTCACATTCATGACCTTTATAGCAGCTAATTGACCTGTTTTTGTATGCCTACCCTGCCAAATTATTGTCATATATCATTAGTATCATAGTAAAAAAAATTTTCAGTTTTAATTATCCTTAAATTAAATAATAAATTTTTAATTTAACAGATGTTCAAGTGAATTATTACTTTTTTTTTTATTTTAACTTCAACTTTCTCTGAAAGTTCAAGTTTTATTTGAAAATTATAGAAGCTTTTATGAAAATGTGGTAAACTGAACAATAATTTTTTTGGATTTTATCATCTGAACGATTGTCTTCAATTTTATTGTATTTTTGTAGGCTTACACTTTAATCCTGTTACTTCAAGAAAACTTCAATATAGAACAATAAGTTAGCTTATAATTAGTTAATGAGGTGGAAAAACTTTAATGAAAAATACATATAGATATTGAAATTTGAAAAGTTTTGAACAATTTTAAAACAAATTAATTATAAGACAGATTACCTTATAAACTTGACCATAAGTGCCATTACCCACAACTTCAACCAAGTCAAAAATGCCTGCTGGGTCCTTTATTTCATTGTTAATTTTTTTTCAAATCAAAATGTCAGAAATTGCTTAATTATAGGTGAAAATTTTTTTATAAAGAATAGAAAAGTGGTTTTGGCTATAAGGTTGAATTTAAAAATTTCGAAAAAGCATTTGAAAAATTAAAAAAATTGATAAATGAATGAAAAATACAAACTTTCAAGCTAGACAAATCTATGTCGTCTAGACTGGTGTTTATTGTAGGTGTAGCCATAATGCAAAAGTATTATAAACTCAAGATTTTTACTAAAAGATAAAAAAATTTTTAAACATAATTTAATAAACAGTCTAATAAAATCAGCTAAAACTCTTCTAGACAGTTTTTTTATTCAAAAACCTTATAGAAACATCTTATAGTAGACATTTAAAACCAAACTACATTCAGATTAATTATGAGTAAAAAAAATATTAATGCTTACACATACAATAATTGTAAAATATACTATTTTTATTTTTTCATTTTATTTTTACAAAAAATGCTTTTTAATTGAATAAAATTTTCAACTTCTTATTTATAGGTTTTGGTTGTTTTTCTTAATACATTCATCACAAGCTATTTAAATTTTACACCGTATTATGTCTTTTAAGCAAAGTGTTTTTTATATGCAAAAGTTTCGATAAAAATCAAAATAATCGTTTTTTATTAATGCATAGGAAAAATATTGTTTCAACTGACAAGATGGCGGAAGAAAAGGAATCCTAAAACAACACAACTTAGATTAAAGGCTAAAAGGCCTAAATGGTTTGAAGAATTGATATTTTAGAACAGTTCTAACTATTGCTGATTGTTTGATGTTTTGCAGACCTGCTCTTAATATTGTTATATTTATGATTTCCTGAAACAAATACGACTTACCGAAATGAAAAAAATGAATGAGGAAGTGTATGTCATTGCCAAATATGATTATGTGCCACAAAATGAAAAAGAACTAGCTATCAAAAAGAATGAAAAATTGATTTTACTCGATGATACTAAGCAATGGTGGAAAGTAGAAAATAATCAACATCAGTCAGGCATCGTGCCTTCAAATTTCGTAAAAAAATACAAGCCGTCAATTTTTGCTAGTCTTAGGAATACTCTTGGCAGGCGGAAAGGTTTAACTATTAGTTCAGCCTTGTCAACACTTCCTTCAGGGAGCAATAACAAAAAATGTTTAGATGAAACTGAACTATGCAGTGATCTTTTCTTGGAAAGAAGTAATTTAACTATCACCATTGCTAAATATCCTTATGTGGCAGCTCAACCTGATGAACTTAAACTGCTGAAAGGAGACAAGGTGGTTGTGATAGAAAAATCGAGTGATGGTTGGTGGAAAGGGTATAAAGTTTCTACAAAAGAAATAGGTTGGTTTCCTTCAAATTATATGGAACTCCCCGAAACAACCATGAACAATACATATTCATCTACAAGTACAGCTAAGTCAGTCACTACTACTGCTAATCCTATTAATGTTACATCTAAAAATAGCATCGAAAATACTGGAATCACTGATAAATGTATAGAAAAAGTTGCTACTTTGTATCCATTTTCAAGCACAAACAAAGAAGAATTGAGTTTTCAAAAAGATGAGAGATTGGAAATCCTCGAAAAATCACCACTTGATCCAGATTGGTGGAAGGCTCGCAACACCAAAGGTGATGTTGGGTTGGTGCCCAGGAACTATGTGAGAACACTGCTCTCAACAGACTCAGGTTGTCCTCAAACTACTCCAGAATCTTCCCAGTCAAACAGCAGTCTCAGTGGCCAATCCCATGGAGGAGGTCAGTCCACTTCCCGCACACCATCAGACATTGCCAGATCGGGCACAGGTTCCAGAACTTTCCAGAACCCAATTGGAAGCTCATATGTTAATCGACCTTGGTACCTTGGATCCATCTCTCGAGTAGAGTGTGAAAAACTTCTCAACTCATCTGGAGACAATGGTGATTTTGTCATCAGGGACAGTGAGTCTAATGTTAGGGTCATTTTTATATTTCTACTTTTATACAAATTTAAAATCTTTCCATTATTAACTTGCCTATAAACACCACTGAAACCCACTCTCACACAGGCAGGTGACTTCACTCTCTCCCTCAAGGCTGCAACTAGGAACAAACACTTCCGCATCATGGTTGACAACGATTCATTCTGTATTGGACAACAAGTTAGTCATAATTCAAAACATGTCAATTGATATATAACTCACAGAAGCTTCACTCATTGATTTTTAATAACTTCTTTATAAGCAATTTTGTTTAAAGATTTATTACATGTGTTTCTTTACGAAGATCAATTTCAGATGTAGTAGCTGTATTCAGCAGTTTCATTCTTTATTAGTTATCTATTAAAACCAAATGACTTTCAAAATCATCATATTACCATGAGATTATGTACACTCAATTGTTTACCTTGGCACTTCACAAATATAAACACTTAAATCATTTCAACTAGCCAACCTTCAACCATCAGGTATTTGACAGCTTGGATGACCTCATTGACCATTACACCAAGCACCCCATATACCGCCAACATAACGAACCCCCACTTTTCCTCATCAAAGCCCTCAAGCCTCAAGCTAATAATTGATTACCTCTGATTATAAGTATCCATTAAAGTGGTCAGTCAACTTAAAAGCTTTAAATTGAGGTGAATTTCAGCAAGTCTAACAATGATACCTTATTTTCAGAAGTTAATCTTTTGTGAATCATTGTGAAACATCATGGTTGAATGTTCACTTGTGCAAGGTTATCATGTGTGAAACTAATGTTTGGTTATTTATCTCTAGTTTTTGTTGACTTTCATCAGGTGTGTTTCGTTGTGTGTCTGTGTTTGTTGTTTGTAATTTACTAGCATCTTATAAGATTGAATCCAAAAATGACACACTTTCATTGTTTTTATTATTTCTGGGTTTAATTTTTTTGATATTATGCACGTGGGCGTTATTTGTGACCGTGTGTTTGGTTTGAAAGTTTTTTGTTGTTTTTGATTTTATAAAGTAAGTTGACTTGAAAGTCGTAGTGAAGATAATCACTTCAATCACAGTCGTTCTATACATAATCAAGATTTATTTCAAATCAACTTTTATATATCAATTTACATGTTCAAATCTATTAAATTTTAGTTCAGTAATTAGTTTAAATATATAATTCTTTATAATGCCCAATTTATGTGCAACCCTTGGTAAAGAAAAACGGGCAATAAAAAGGATTTGATTGATTGGTGATGTGGAAGGACTAAATTTGTGTGTAATATAATATCCAAACTTCATAATACTGGGTTTTGTAATTGTCTTCCGCAAGTATTCATGTCAATGCGGTTTTTATTAACGTTTCATTTCTGATTAGTTTAAAATTTTAGTCTCTTCGAATCATCTTTTTCATTATTTCTTTTATCATTCTTTTTTGTGCTTCCGCATCGAACCAATGCATGGCTTTCTGCATTGCCACATCATCTAAACCTGTCTATGAGCTTATAACTGTTATCTGTAGCTTCCCATATGTCTGTCTTTTTGACATTTTCACTTGGTTTTTTGGTGTTTATCAAAATAATCTTAAAATCAAGCCTAAGTCGATCAAATACAGTGCTTCTATTAGGAGTGTATGTGGAATCCGTTTATTTTTATAGAACTTCTTTTAAATGGCCTTTTCTTTTGCCTGTTGTAGTATTTTATGTAGTCTACCATAATGATATGTATTTATATAGATGAAACAATCACAATTTTGCATATTATTGTGCTTATGCTGCTACCTAATTGTATGATGTTGCAATGAGTGTGCGAATGTTCGTCTTATGCTGTTCATATTGACGCACCCATCTTTCAAGTTTAAATTATCTGTAATGCTGGCAATATTTTAATTAATCATTCATTAGTTGAAGCATTAGTTAATATCATTTACATTATTTTTGTACTTTAAGATTGTTAATAAAGTCTTATTAACATCTCTGGTTTAGATATTTTTCAAGTGTTTGAAATAAAATACTGAAGTATTGATTGATTAGATTGCTTTGTAGAACCCAAAGTATATATCTAAATACATCTTTAAAAAATTCAAGCTAAAATTGAAGGCATTTTATTAAATAAGTAATAGTTGTTATCGTCCAGGTTGTATTGTTAAAAATCTTTGTATAGCGCGTAAATCCCAAACTCTATTTGCTTCAAAAAAGCTCGGAAATTTTTAAAAAATATTAATAGGTTGTCTAAGGTATAAGTGAGTTTTCAAAGATTCTTAAGAGAAGGTGTTAAAAGCAAGTTAGGCAGAAAAGAGTTTCACAAAAGTAAGGCTTGATGAGGAAAATTACGATTCAAAAAAAGTTCAAGAAAACTAGTTGATGTAGATGCAACCGAAATGTGGGGATATTGATGGCTGCACTGTTAACCGAAAGATCAAAAATAGACAGTAAGGACAACAAACACAAAGTATTTATTAAATGACATAAAGCTTTTCGTAAGACTAGCTTACATTATCAAGTGATAATCAAAGCCTTACGAAGAGCTTCATGTCATTTAATAAATACTTTGTGTTTGTTGTCCTTACTTTTTGATTCAGACTATTGTACTTAATAAAAAATAGATAGGTTCTTCTAAATTAATGTATAGTGAAGTGAAAAAGACATTAGTTATGACTAAATTTATTTCAATAAAACTCCTGATACAATTAAAATTTTTAGAAAACACTTGGAGCACTTGCCTCCCAAACCTAGTATATTCAGATAATTATTCTAGTTTTTTTTAATTCTTTGAGCCAAACGTAAATATTCAATTGAAAACACTTTTGAAAGTTTATTTTATTCCACGAAGCTTTTCGTAAGATGAACTTACAAATATTTGTACTTGATAAGTTCATCTTACAAAAAGCTTCGTGGAATAAAATAAACTCCCAAAAGTGTTTTCAATTGAATAATTATTTTAATGTTTTAACAATTGAAATTTTCAGCAGTTTTGTATTAATTCATTAACAAAAAAACTTTTTAAAGACAAAATTATCATATTAAATGAGAAAAAAAATTTATATATTGTTATTTTAACTTTGGTTTATTTTTAGCTTTCTTAGTAGCTTGGTTTCTATAGAGATATGGTAAAGCCTGTAGGCACTATAATTTTTGTGTTACTGAATTATTTTACGCAAACTCACTTGTGAAAATTGCTAAATGGATCTTTCATTTATAGCATTACTTTTATATAAACGCAGAAAATTTAAAGAATGCAAAGAAAAATGTGATCAAATTTTAGAACAAGACCCATCGAATCAAGTAAAAGCATATAAAAAAAATGCGTCAATAATTGAGAAAAAATATTGTTCAAAATTATTTCAGTCGTGTTGGCTGTTAAAAATGAAGGCGGTCACAGCAGAAGTTTATGTGGATCATATCGACATTGATGAGACCAGTAAAGTGACTTTAAATGCATACATTTTTGAATTACACGATTTAAGAAAGTTTACGTTTGCTAGTAGCAACGCCATTACTATATTTCTAACCAAAGGTTTGGCAGACTTGGTGTCAGACACTCCATCTATGGCAGTCTCAAACAAACCAAAAACTTCTCTGCAACAAAAGCCTGTAACTGGAAAAACCACTTCTTTTGGGTTGAGGTTTGTAGGAAACTATAACATCATAATAATAATAACTTGATGAAATTCTAACATGGCACTGATTTTTAAGAATACTAAAAAATTCTATTTTTTGTTCATTTTTTTTTAGTAAATTTCACTTTTTATGAATACACAAAATATGACGCACAAAGGAGTCTCCAAAAGACAGGCCGCATGGCGACGGGTTATTTGAGGCCCGACACGCACACAAGAGGAGGCCTCAAGGAAAGCTTGACCACAGCCTCCAAGCACACTAGTAGAGCTGTTTCCAGAGCTGTCAGACTTGCCACTGTTTGTTATTGATTGTAAATGTTTGATCGCCTTTTTAGTTGTCTGAAAAAACTGTTCAAAATTGTTCGCCTGTTTTCGTCATATTTCGTTTAAATCATTTTATTTAGAGTTTAAAATTATTTCAAGCGCGTTTTAAGTGTTGAGTCTAAAAGTGCTTCTATATCCAGTTGTCAGTGAAAACCTACTTCACATAGAGTAGCGGTCTGTGAAGGCTATAAATTGCACAACCAAGACCACAGTTATTATTATTAGATTGTACTTCTGTACCTGCCCCAATAGCCACGGTTGACAGCTGTCGACCAAGATTATTGATACTATAATGGAGTAATTTATAAAAAAGGCCATTTCTTTAAAACAACTTTTTATGAACTGCCAGCCCGAGCTAACGTCCAACTTGAAATTATTGAACTCAAGATCCGCCGTTACCACACTTTGGCAGTTTGCTCTGCCGTTGTCAACAAAAAATAGAACATTTGCCAAGCCAAGTAATAACGATACCAGAATATTAGTTTTTCGATACCTGCTACCGTAGTCTACTGCTATCCAGGTTATAACTAGAAAGCAGTCTTAATTTAGAAACGCTATTTTTGGTGTAGTTTAACGTCATGCCAAGTACCAAATGTAGCATAGAACTTTAAACCAAAGATTACCATTGCCCTTCATCAATCCTTCCACACAGGCTTCGATGATGCAAGGAGATGGATCTTTGAACCTAAGCAGACTGGACCTAGGCAAGTACGCTCAAAAACACACCATCAACAAACACCTTTTTGAATACATTTTCTATGCTGAAAACGACGTTAAAAAGGTATTTCAATGCATGTTTCAAATTGATAAAAATTTGAACCTTTAGTGAACAAAAACTAGCTATAAAAAGGACATGGTTAATTAATGAACTTTGACATACTCCATAAAACTTCATAGGCTTACGAGTTGGCGTGCCTAGCGTCGAAGGCTCGGGAGGGGGATTGGTGGTGGAAACTGCAAGCCGCCAAGTGTTTGAATAGGTTTCGTAACTCTCAACGTTCAACTTGGAAAATTTTAATTCGATGCTGTTTTTCATGAACGTTATATAAACATTGGTTGGCAGGCAACGTCAGTATAGAGAAGCCATCCAGCAGTTGCAAGCATCAATCCAAGATCAACCCACTATCGAGAACTATCTATATCTCTCTAAGGTATTTAAAGAACGCACGACGAAATGCTTTTTAATTCACAAATCACAAAAATATTAATTGAAACTCACCAGTGAATCAACGGAAACTTTTAATATGAAATTGTCAATAACTCACTAAAGATGATTTGATAAATTTGACAGGTATATTTGAGACTGGACCAGCCTCAGTCGGCTCTGAGCTGTCTCAACAAAGCTTTGACCACCTTCCCTAACGCTGTCTCTCTGCTTGCTAGGATCGCTAGGCTACACGAGGTTTATCAATAAATTTTTTTAACTTCTTTATTCCATGTTTTTTGATCTATTATATGTTTAATGGGTTTAAATTGAAAGCTATCGATCTTAGCTACGGTGTATAAATAGTTTACTATAATTTTTAAATATCATGTTTTAAACACAAAAATTATTTAACTGACATGATATTGATACAACACAGATGCTACGAGATGCGCAGAAAAGCATACAGGTGTACGATAAAGTACTGCAACAAGACTATATGGATGTTGAGGCTATGGCCTGTATTGGTACCTACAATTTCTACGATGAGAAACCCGAAATTGCAGCCAAGTATTTTCAGTAGGTTTTATATATTTGCAAGCATTTTTAGTTCGTTAAACTCAATTTTTTCAGTTTTGATTTTGTTGATAATTCATAAACACATTTTCAGACGTCTTTTGCAGATGGGTGTTGACAATGCTGAGGTTTACAACAATTTAGGTTTGAAAACCCAGCTGTAATAAATACTTATAAATCATTAAAGTTAACAGTAAAATTTTATTCTTGAAACGTTCTCAGGGCTTTGTTGTTTTCAATCTCAACAACTGGATGTGTGCCTTTCGTGTTTCTTTAAGGCTCTCAACGTTTCTAACGACGATGCTATTACAGCAGACGTTTGGTACAATATCGCTCACGTTTCTATGGTTATTTTTTTTCTTTTTTTCTAGTATTACGAAAACCATGTTAATAATCATCAATATTTGCTTTCTCTTGAGAAAGATGGGCCGTATAAACTATTATGAAAATAATTATTTAGTTTTTTTAAATTTATTTTTTTTTTAATTTTTAAATTATTAAAAATAGTGGTATTTTTTCAGTGTAGTGGAAATATTCCTCTTGCATCTCACTGTTACCAGTTGTCTTTGGCTTATAACGACAAGCATGCCGAAAGCTACAATAATCTCGCGGTGATTGAGTTCAATAAAGACAAATTGGAAATGGTTTGGTTATATCCTAATTTAAATACAGGGATATAATTTTGATGCAATTATTTTCAATAAAAAAATCCTTTTTCACGATTTAAGGCTCGAGGATTTTTACAGTCAAGTTTCAATTCAGATGATTCTATTTTTGAACCTCATTATAACTATGCGCTTCTATCCAAAAAGGTTTCGCAATATTTCATTGCCATTTTTCTAAAAAATAGTCATTTTTTAACTAAAAATATTATTTTTCACAACTTTTAGTTGAAGAACATAGAAGCCGCTCATAACTCGTTGCGTAAATCTTTGGAAATTTATGAAGACCATCCTCAATCATTAGAACTTTTTAAATGCATCTCGAACCTTTTACTTTTCAATTGAACTTTATTTCAAAAATAAAGCGCATTGTTTTTCATTCTTTAAAAAAAAGTTTACTTTTAAAATTTAAAATCTGATTTGTGGTTTAATAAACCATGGAAGAACAAACTTCTCAAAAGCCAGAACCTCCAACGTATCACAAAATGGTGTCAGATCTTGTGAAAACCCCAGATAATGATGTTGTTTTGCGTTTATTTGACGGTAAGTTTAGACAACATTTCAAGTTAAATACAAATTGTTAATGATTACTTTTGTATAGATTCCGAAAAAGAAAATGACCAAAAAAACCTGCGTGAAATAATTAAAACTTCATTGGAAGCTTTTCACAATTTGAAAAACACAGATGATATTAATGATATTTTACAAAGACTTGAAACTTTGTCTAAAGAACTCCAAACTGAATAGTTATTTTTTATATCATAAAAAAATAATATTTTTCAAATAAAGTCTCAAACAGAATTCATTGTATTAAAAAGTGATGAAATTTCTGCCACTTAGGAATAAAATTACTCAGTAAGAGGAATAATGACCCTTGAAGCCAGAGTTTTGAGATTTTATCTGAAATAATATTTTTGGAAAATTGTAATAAATGTATCAAAGAAATTGTTCGAAACAGAATATTTTCAAAATGACTACCATTGCAACAGAAATTTTTCTCTTGTAGACACAAACATCTTTTTCTAATTTTTTTATTTCTTTTTTTATGTCCATATACTCTTCAACACTTGGACAATCATTTTTGTTTTTCAAATCAGTCATTTTTTCATTTTCTCTATTCAAATTTTGGCATTCCTAAAGTTTCAATTATAAGTTAAATTCATTTAAACTACAAAAACTTTGAAAACCTTTTCATATTTTTCTATCTCTTTCACTGTTTTTTCTAATAATTTTGTTTTGATCTCATTTTCTTTATTCAATTCTTTTTGTTTCAAACTCAATTGATTCAAACATTCTTTAACCTGATTATGATTCTGTTTCCAAATGTTTAAGAATTATATAAGTTAAAATTCAAATCATCCACTTGCTATAGTGAGAAAGAAAAGAAAACATTAAATAGGTCATGTTATGCTAGTTTCACTAACCAAAAGAGCTCTTCCCAGCGTAGTTTTAAATTTTAATTTTTCGCTTTTTTTCTCTTCAATTAAGTTTCTCAGCTTGTTGTTTTTGATTCCTGTTTTTTCATAATCTATCTCTTGGATCGTCTCACATAATTCTTCTTTCTGTTAAGCAATGTTGGTTCAGTCATTTGAACAAACATACAATAAAATTTTTTCTCAACATTATTGAAATAATCATTGAAGACACTTCAAGGTTTAAATATTGATTTAATTTGTTTGATGCTTTTTTGCTTTTATAAAAAATTTATTCTTAATATTTGATAATGATTTTTTTCAAGTCGACTATCTTCTAATACACCATATAATCACGAATAAAATATTTAGAACCAGCAATCGCTTCAAAGATGACTCGAAATTTTTTCTTAAACTTTTCTTTAAAACATTTATTGTTAATAAATATATTGTATAAAATATTTTTTCGTGACCTGCTTCAGAATCCCCATTAGATTGATCAGTTTCCCTTTGTTGGCCGAAATTTTCAACTTCACTTTGGCTAACATTCCAGTCTGGTCGTAAAAGCCACTTTCAAAAACTTTTATAATTCATAAAAAAAGTTATCATACCAGTCCTGCTTGATAATTTACTATGAATATCTATAAAATACTTTTTTATCAAGCTGTTCATTTTGAAACTTGGCATATTTCTTCAAGATTCCCATAGCGTGTTCTCTTTTTGCCATGGGATCTTCTAGTACCTTCTTATCTTCCGTTGTTTCAGTTCCAACTCCATCATTTGTTTTCAAAAGAGTGTCATCTTTCGTTAACTCTGAGCTTTGAACTTTATTGAATTTTGCGAAAAGCCCACCAAATGTAATTTTTCTTTTTTTTAATTCTTCCATCACTTCTCCATCTGCTTTTGTCATTGCCTGTAGGTTTTTATCTGGAGGTATTTGAAATTAATTTCACTAAAATAATACCAACAATGATTTTTTCTATATTTTTTTCGTTGGTTTCACGTAGTGTTTTATTCTGCTTAATCAAGACATCGCTCTGCCAGTTCACGATCAATATTCTTTGCTTAGAACTCAACTTGAGAAACTTTTCATAAGTACTTCCTCTAGATTTCGAATATTTCATTGATTGACTCTTCGACCCACCACTCGAATCTGTCTTCTTCTCAGAAGATTTTTGGAAACTTCCCGCAATGGAAAGAGGGACTTTTTTGTTTGAAGTTTTAACGTTCACTTTGGCGGCGTAATCTTCAAAAATTTTCACTTCAGCTTTCAATAAATCAACCCTTTTTCTAAAAAAATTTTTTTTGTTAATACGTTTGGGATGACTGTTTTGCCATGTTAAATATCAAAAGCATACCTTGCCTTATCCAACACAACCATCAGCTTTGCATCATCTAGGTCATTTATGTTTTCCTCATACACACTCAACTCACTCACAACACCACTAACACTTCTCGATTCAACCATCATTGAAAATACTCAAAACGAATGCATCCTTTTAAAAAAAACGTCTATAAGTTTATTTACTTTTCGTGGTTGTTATAACGACAGGAAATAAGGTGAAAATAAGTAAGACAATTAGGTTAAAACAAAATATACATGAATTAGAATATAACTGAAATAGTCAATGTTAAAAGCAGTTGGTGGAATAAAGATAAAACTAGAGGTAATAAAATATTTAAAACAAAATGACTAAAAACTCTACATTATGAGACACGATTTGTTGAAATTCTTTCAAAACCTTTTTTTACAAATATTTCCACGTTAATCTACTTTTAAAATGAAGCACATACTTGGGCAAATGTACATCAAAAATCACTTTTAAGAATTAAAAAGGCTTTAATAAAATAAATAACGCTTTGCAACTCAAGCAATCCCATCGAATGTTTAAAGCGGTGTGAGATATTGACTGCAGTGCTGTGGTCAAATAGCCAGGGCTCCCTTGATCAACTTTTTGACGTTGAAGCCCACAGATTGAGAGGGCACCGGGTACGTGTTGAACTGGGTATTCAACTGGGGGCAGTTATGTGGTTTATGAGATTTTTCAATAACTAATAAAAGAAACATGACTCTGGCCTGATAACTTCGATGTGTGACGATTTTAAGACATTTATTTAAATAACAAATAAATAAAAGTGTAACATCAAAAAAAACATTTTTAAAACCTTCATTAAAATATGGACACCGAGACTCAACCTTGAAGAGGTAGGGCTGCACTTCAGAGAAGGAGCAGTTGAAGACCAGGTCGAGATCTTGTGCAGGAGGCACCTTGGGCACATACTCAAATCTTCCCATGGTGTCTGTGATCATCAGCATCTTCTCCATCAAACTCTCGCCCAGCTCTTCGCTTATCTGCCGCCGTTCTTTTGAGTATGATGTCTTTGATTTTGAGTTTCAGTAATTTGAAGTAATACATTCGGTTGGTTCTATTGAATCCTAATCTACTATCCCTTCTTTATCATCATTATTGTTGACGTAAAATAGCCGGAAATCAATATAATAGAAGCAAACACTAAGGTTTATTGAGAAACTTAATACACGAAGCTTTTCGTAAAAGTAATTCACATTATCTAGTGTTAAATGTAAGATACTCTTACGAAGAGCTTCGTGTATTAAGTTTCTCAATAAACATTAGTGTTTGCTTCTATTAATCATCATTATTATTGTTTTACGCGCGTTTCCAGGCTATTATGATTATTATTCTTATCAAATTCCCCAATTATCAATCGATCATTAATATCATGCAGCAATCATCTGACCATTTTCACTGTTGAGGTGGATCACGTTGAGAGCTACAGTCCACACCTCCCATGGAAACTCGTCTCGTCGAAAGAGGGCACTCTTCTTACGCTGGAGGAACTCCAAACTAATAGAAGCCCTTTAGGGTCGATTAATACTCGTATAAAGAAACATAAGTTCATTTTGCAATTGTTTAACTTAGTTTAAACTGTTCTAGTTTTTATCGTAAAACTCCCGAGACAGTTTTAAGAAATAACAGATTTTATACCCCAAATATTATTGGCTAATTGATATATATATATATATATATATATATATATATATATATATATATATATATATATATATATATATATATATATATATATATATATATAATTTATTATTCGTTTAACGTTTTTTGTCTCATAGCATGAGGTTTAATATAGCTGGATTATTATTATTTAATGCTAGCCTGTTGCAATTGCCTCTTTTCGTCATTTCTTCCCTCAAACTCTCGACCTTAAAAATTTATAATGTAGTAACGTAACAATCAGATGGCTGAATGATTGGCAAATTTATCAAATAAATTATAAAAGAAACAAACATAAAGTATTTATTAACTATGTTCCCAAATTTTTGTGACACAAACTTGAATTACCAAAACAATGTATGAACTAAAATAATAATAGTAGAAATATCATTTTTATAATATACAAACTTCGTTATGATGCTAATTAACACAGTAAGTATCAAGATTAATGAGAGAATTTAATAGAAGATAACTTTCATTTATGCACAAACCTCCTTTTTAAGCAATTTATCCAATTCATCTGATGATACTCTGACCTTTGAAAGGTTTCCAATAGTTCAAATAATAGCCTTTTTAATTATTCAATAATAAATATATGATACTAATTACTTATTGTGAATTTATGGAGGATTTCCAATGATAGTTTCTAGTGTTAGTTATTTCAAGTTTTATTGAATAAAATGCATTTAACTTCACAAAAAAATTTTTAATTTACTGGAAATAATCATCAGCTTTGTGAACTACATTGAGCAGTGTTTTGTTGCATCAAATTTTTTTTCGTTTTTAGTTGTAATTGTTGATAGCTGATGTTGAAGTATGAATTATCAGATTATCAATAATAATTGTGATTATCATTATATTTGTTGTTAATAAACATTTTTAAAAAATATTTTTCATTATATTTTATTATTAATTTAATCAAATCAGAATATACTGCTGTAGGTATCCAGTAGCAGCAGTCATTATAATATAAAAATACTATTCTATTAATTATAATTAATATTATACCAATGCCTTAAACGTTGAAGTACTGAAGTTAAAATCAATAAAAAAAATTATTGTGACAAAATTTAAACACCTAGTTATTGAGCTTATATACTTTTGGCTCTTTTATCAAAAGTATCTTTTATAAAAATATTTATATAGTTATAAAGAAAAAGATTCTAATGTGAGAATGATTTTGAAAATGAAAATACATAAGTGAAGTCAATGAAGTTGCAGTCCACATCTGTCATTCCCAAAGTCCCTATTGAGTAACTTCCCTCTTGTTTATAATGAAACTGAAAATGATAAAAGTGTTAGCCTATAAATAATATGGTAGAAAACACTGAGGTTTCAAGTTTATTATTGTATGAGCTGGATTAGTATTACTATTATGGTTTACACTTTTAATTGAAAATTATTGAATGCATTATAACCTTTCCTAGTGTTCTGTGGAACAAAATTGTGTGAAAAATACCTAAAAAGATGATTATTTGATGATTAATAAAAATACATTGGTTGAATTACTTTCAAAAAATGAGTTTCAATATTGAAAATGATAATTATGCACAAATATTTTTATAAAGTTTTTTAAATCTCACTCAAAACTGCTTCAGATATTTGCCTTTCTTCTACTACCTTTTAAAAATGAATTTTTAATTTTAAACATTAAACAAAACACATAATATTGAAACTTACCAATTCAAACGTGTAGGACCTTGCATTCATTATTGCCAATTTATATTTATATATTTATTTTTGGGTATCTATTATTGTGTCTTGTTAGAATGAAGTTTTTGTTATAATAAATTAGAAGACAAAATATTGAAAAGTTAGGGGCTAAGAAAATAGCTTGAAAGATTTTTCTGATAATTAATTCTTGAAATATATTAGAATTTAAAATGAAAAGAGTAAAAAATCTTCGTCCAATTAGTATTTTTTGAATCTTTAATTTTTAATCGTAATGCCGTGCGCTACTTTAGTGAACATAATAATAATAAAATTAAATATTATTTTCTTATATTAGTTTTTGATTTTTGAAACAGAAACTCCAAATATATTTTTCACTTAAATTAATTTTATTTATGGTTTTCAAATTTTAATTTATTACTATAAAAAAACATTTTAAAACCATCTTCTCACTTTATAATTATGTTATCATGTATGTGAATTTTTTTTTATTTATTGCAAACAAACAAACAAACAAACAAACAAACAAACAAACAAATAACGAATATTTTTATAGTGGCATGAAACTGTCTTCAAGACCACTTTAGCATATATATATATATATATATAAAGCCAGTCCTAATACAGTAAATTTTCATTCTTTCCAGCCCCTCACGCTTTATCCTTCAATCCACACACACCCAGTCATTCCTTTCATTTACCCCTTCTTTCTTCCCACTAATTTGATTTTTTCAAAAAAAAATACTTGAGAGAAAAAAATTCTGAAATTGTGTTTTAAGATTATAAGAATTAACCGTGAGGTGGGTTTTTAAGCACTTGGAAAAAGTTGTTGTGGAGGTTATGGATTTGAGGTGATTTGCTGAATTGTTTCAAAGAATTGGTGCAGCAACTTCAAATCTTTTGTTTCCCAAAATGGTGTTAGCTCTCACTCTTGCTATATCGATTGTGTTCGATGATCTGAGTCTTTTTCTTTCAGGCAATGAAGACACAGTTGATAATTTCTATGAAAGATAATAAGGGCTTTCCATTTTGAGACATTTATGCACTTGTATTATCATCTTGTATTGAATTCTTTCTTCAATTTTAAGCCAGGGTAGATTTTTTAAGACAGGAGTTATGTGATCAAACTTTCTAGTTCCTGATATTAACCTGGCTGTCATGTCAATTATGGACTGGATTTTCTGGGTTTGTAACTTGGGTAATCCTATTAATACAATGTTTCCATAATCAATGCGACTCAATATCAAGGCTGATACAAGTGTTTTGAGTGACTCTTGGTTCAGGTAGTTTTTAATGCTTCTAATCTTCCTCAATGATGCAAATGACATTTGCAATAATTTGTTTATGTGAGTCTTCATGCTTAGATCTTTGTCAAAACAGACACCAAGATGTATCAAAAGATTTTATGTAATAGACAAAAGCATTTATTTTAAAAACTTATGTTATTCGGTTTTTTTTTATATAATAAGTTTTTTGAAAAAAATTTTTTGTTTTTATTGAATATTTTTTAAAAATAAAATTTATTGATTTTCCTTTATATAGTAAGCGGTTCAACTTTGAGGTCATAAATTGTTTTCTTCTTCAACTCTTTCAAATACGAGCAAAAACAACTTGTATTCAAACCAGTCCCAGTTCCTCGCGAAAATTCTATATAAAAATTCTTAATTGATTTTTGATACAAAAACTACAAATATCGAGACTAGTTTTCAAATATAAGTGAATTACGATTCATAATTTTTTCTACATTTAAGGTATAACTTGCTTTATTTATTTATTTCAGAAATAAACTCAGAGCGGCTTTGAAAAAAAAACAAGCTCTTCAATGCTAGAAAAATGGTAAATTGATAGAAGAAACCTCGGACAAAGCGAACACTTTTGATTGCCTGATAATGCTCATATCGTGAGTTGCCGTTTTTTTTTGAATATTTTAATCTATGAAGAAAAATAACTAGAATGTAGGTTATCGAAATATATCAAATAATTTGATTTAAGAATATCTAGTTTTATTCGATTTTAATATTAAAAAATTTGATACAGAATTTTAAACCGATGAACTAAGATAAGGTTTCTCTATAGCATAATATTCTAGCTAATTCTTGAATAATTTCTTCGAAAAAGTTTTTTATATTGTGAATAAACTGTATTAAAACCGATGATGTAATGAAAATGGGTATTCCAGTAGTGTAAAAATGTTAAGTGACAATTATTATTGTGGTGATAATGATGCTTATATCGATAATGATTAAGGTTTTGGTATTAAGAAAGTTAATAGTGGCGATGATAATAGCGGTAAAAATTTTGATTGAATTACATTGAAGTATTATAAGTATCAAGAAAGTTATAAGTTTATAAATAACAATGATGATCCAGTTGTGAGCGGCTGGAGAATGGTCCAATCTAGCAAAATGGCGAGGTCGAAAAGAAGAAGATGGAAAAAAGTGAGAAAAAAAAGGTGTGGGAAAGCGGAAGGAAGTGAAAGTTGCAGTGTTGAAAAGGCGTTTGCCTTCAAAAGGAAGACGGGTCCGGCTGTTTGTTGGTACGTGGTGCATTGGGGATTCGTTTTAGAGCTTTTGCAGACTTGTCGAGCTGTTCGGTTATTTATAAAATTTTTCTTTCACAAGCAATGTTAGTTTTTTTTTAATCATTTAGTTTTCAGAGTTTGTTCAAACAGATTGTCATCTTGTACTTTCACATTGATTGTAAACATTTATATTTCAGTTTGCAGCTTCCATTTTGAAGCTGGCAGGGTATTTGAGAATCGTTTAAAATGTTTGTAGGAGGTTTTGAAGATATCTTTTCAAGAGTATTATCTATTTTCATATGTATTTAATTTTTAAACATATGGTGTAGTGATATACACAAGAAAAAGAAGGGGAAAAAAAGTAAAAAAATGGAAACTAGCTAGACCAATCACTTAATATGGATATGTTCAAAAAGAAAGAAAAAAAAATAAAAGAAGAGCTGCTCAAAGAAGAAAGAATTAAAGAACAAAAAAGATTCAAGGAGGTCTTTGCCAGTATATCACTACACAAATGTTTATAATTAACTACAAGTTTTTGAATAATATTCTTTTTTTTATAATTACTTATTAGATTTTAATTTTTTTTCAATTTATTACGGGCAAGTTTGGAAACGATGTCTTCAAACTAAATTTAAAAGGTTATCAAATCTTTTTTTATTTTATCCACAAATACTCTGTGGAATGAACGCTTACAATCAGATTGAAATTGTGAGAACAATCTTTCTACAATAAACTCAAGACTCAATGATTAATAGGATAATTAATATGCTTGTGATCGAAATTTTTTAAATGGCTGAAAGTCGGAACGAGTTGAATTTAGTTCTGAAAGTTGAGTCTCGAATCACCAGACCGATTAAGGGCCCAGTCTTCCAAAAAGTGGACTTTCCCCCTCCCACTCTTCTAGAAGAAAGAACCGAAATTCACAACTGCATGGATGAATGTATTGAGCAAAAAGAGCACTCCAACTATGGGTTGCTGGCCTTCACCCTTGGAACATGCGGCTGGAAACTAAGTGCCTATCAAATATTGTGACTCAAAGCTCCTCATACAACTAGTGTTGATTTGATTGAATCAGTTTATTGTGTTTGGTTTATATCCAACTTTATTTTTTTGATTTTTATGCAATAAACCAATTCGAATGTTTTTTTGAGTTTCAACAAAAAATTTTAATCTTAAACAAACTGATGAGAATGGTAAAAGATTGAATAAGGTAGAAGTATTGTTAAAGATGAAGTTGTGTGTTATTTTTGAACAGAAGAACCTACATACGTGGAATTGTTGTTTACAAGACAACTTATCAACTTCAATTGGCAAAATTTACCCCAGGCGCACTTACAACGTGCTATTGTAGCAATCTCACATCTACCCTCTGCAGATAACATTCTCACGATAGCAAAAGTCTGAAACAACTTCCAAGGTTGCATCACCCAGAAACTTTTCATGTTACTGCATTTCTTGTGCACCCATTGTCTGCAACTGCCCTAATAACTAGCATTTTCACCCACACCAGAAAAATACTTTTCAGATTTCTTTAATACATCAATCTTCAAACCAGAGATCATTAGCTTTGTATCACCCATCTTCACCCGTAACCTTCTCCACCTCTGACATTCATGTTTTTAACTTCATGAAAATTTCATTCATCAACTCTGCATACCAGATCTCTCATTAGGCAAACTGTAGGGAAACTCCGAAGATAGAGCTTCCAGCACAAAAATAAAAAGTAATGGACACTTGATAGGCACTTAAAGCTTCCAGCTTGATGAGCACTCACCCGAAAATCAAACGAGTTGCTCTACTCACCTCCTACTCTCAGCCTGCTCCTCACTTCTTTGTAAAATTTTTCAGAGAATTCGTCTAATATTATGTTTTAATATGTTATTGATTCTATTAAAAATGATCCTATTATAGAGTTTATGAATCAACCATAAAATCTTGACATTTGATTAACAAAGTTTTGCAAATGATTTTTAATTTTATTATATTGATTGAGAAAGTATATTGAATAAAAAATATTTTCAATGTTCAAAAAAAAAACTCCAATTTTATTTGAAAATATTAAATTTAAAAAATGTATTTAATAAACTGTTTTTTTTGGACATCGGACGTTAAATGGCACCAACTTAGCGCTTGAAAATGTAGGGCTGATTTTCTGTTATTACCTGGATAATATAGAACTCTGATAGCAGGTATCAACAAACTCATATTTTGGTGTCGTTATCATTTGGTTTGGCTGGTGATCATATTTTTGACAATGGCAAGGCATCCTGCTCAAATGTGGGAACGACGACGCATTAGTTAGATAACTGCAAGTTGGCTGTTAGCTCGGACTGGCAGTTTGTAAAAATTTTATATAAATGGCTTCTTTTATAAATAACGCTACAAGTAATATCGTTAATCTAGGCTGACTGCTCTCAATCCCAGTCACTAGGACATACAACAGTATAGTCTAATTGAATCAATAAATGAACAAAAAATTGTTTTAAAGATAAAAAAATATGAACAAACTATCAATCTTAATTATGAAAAAATATTTTTGGATGTCTTTGAAAGAAGAAAAAGAATGTTGAAATGCACCAAGCTCTAACTAGAAGAATAGATACATTTTTTATTAAGGATTATAAATGTTTTCATTACAGTTTCAAAAATAACTTCATATAAAATTTTTTTTCATTTTTATTTCATAACGAATTCTCAAATACCATTTTGTATAGATTTCCATTGTTTATTTTTTTTAACCTACTTTTTATTGCTTGTTTATTGCTTTGAGATACTGTTTTGTGTGCATTGTAAAAATGGTACTAACATGAAACATAGTCTTAAAGTTAACCCTAAATTTGGTATGCCAGCGGTTTCTTTGAAAATGCTTACAACCAGTTTAATCAGATTTAATCAATTTTAAAAAATTAAATTTATTTAAAGAGAATTTAAAATTAATTTAAAAAAATTTTTTTAAATACAAAAAAATAAATAAATATTATTTATATTTTCTGAAGATATGTTAAATAATTTAAAAGTATTCATAGCTTAATCCTTTTGATGTCATTAAATGGTTATTTATATAGATAATTATTGTGAACAAAGAAACAATACGATCAATCTAAGGCTTAAGCATTAATCTTCCAATATTATTTTGCTTATTTTTAAATTTCATTCATTCAGCTGTAACCAAAACATAGGGCGTTCTGATATTTAACTCAGTTACGATTTCAGTTTAGATATCTTCACTCTCATTTACCACTATAATGAGCCTTTTGCCACTTGCTATCTAAAAGCTGTTGCTTGGCCCAATATGTTTTGACTATTTCTTAATGAAGAATGATACCAGAGAGTTTTGCTGTGTGTAGCAAGCGCTTAAGATAAATAATTTTAATGGATTATTATATTAATCTATGCTAACTTTGACTTTTCTCATTGTTCTCGTCTAGCTCAAGTGGTTAACGTACTTGAAGTAGTGAAGAAAACAAAAATGAGTATGAATATAAAAAATTTGATGAGGTATAAATATTTTTTGAATAGTCACCCTTGATATTGTGAAACATAAAGACACGACATAATTTGAATTTTTTATTTTGACGAAGCTTTTCGATATATTCTATATCATCCTCAGAATATATCGGAAAGCTTCGTCAAATATTGTCTTGTTTTTATGATTAACGTATAAATATTTGCTATTTCATTATATAAAAGTAATTAAACTTTAAAAACATCAATTGAAAATTCATACATTTATTTAAATTAAAAGCTATAACTTTCGTTTTATGATAAGGCTATACTAATCGAAAATTATAAATGTATGAATCCTCAATTGATGTTTTTGAATTTCAATTGCCATATAAAACATACATAAGATGTCTCTGAAAAATTATATAAAAGTATATGAAAACGAATTTTAGAAACATCATATGTATTTTATTTATGGTACTTTTTTGTAGGTATATTCCTAAAGAATTCACCCAATTACTAATGGAATTTCAGAGACATGTATAGAAAATTTATAACAAGGTAACCAAAATTACATAAAGTGTTTATCGATACACGAAGCTTTTCGTTAGAAAATCTTACATTACCAATTGGTTTCCAAAAAAACATGCCAAATTATCTAAATGTAAAAATAGCCTAAACCAAAAAATAGTGAAAGAAAAAACAAGATATTTATAAACTTAAATCACAAAGTTTTTCGTAGACAAACTTACCTTATCATTTGATTAAAAAAAATTATTAACCAATAGATACTCTTTGTTTGTTTCCTTCGTGAAACTATAGCATTTTTTTTAAATGTTATAAAACCTCTTATTTTGACTTGAACGTTTCGAAAAATTATATATATAATTTATTGCTCAGTTCAATTGATGCAATTATTTGAACTCGAGGTAATTTTAGTATAAAGCTTTTCGTTAAAAAATTAACATTATCAAGTACGTTAAAATTCAGTTATAGAAGGTCTTTAAATTTTACCGCACTTGATAATTTTACTTTGCTAACGAAAAGCTTTGTACTTAATAAAATTATCTTTAGTGTTCAAATAATTTGCAGTATTTACTTTGGCTAAAGAAGATTATTAAGTTAAATTAATGATTTTAAAATAAATAATAATTTTGATTTTACACTAGACACAATCAAATGAGTATATTTAGAAGCACAAATAAATTTTAATGAGATACAAAGCTTTTCGTTAACTAAGTAACATTTACAAATATAATAATTTCAATTATAACAACTAAAATCAAAAGTGAAGATTTGAAAAAAAATTTTTTAAACTTATAATTTAAATAACTAAAGCCTTGTCATAAAACTCTAGCAAGTAATTAAATGTGAAATAAATAATAAACATATAATTATAATGATTCTATGGCGACTTCATGCTGTTTAATCTTATCTTAAATTACCTCATTAAACGAAGATTCAACCATGAAAAACAAATGAAATTTTTAAAAATAATTTTAAAAAAATTTATAAAATAATAATAAAAATATTTATTCAAAATAATATAAATAAAAATAAAAATAAAGAAAATAATTAACTTCATCTACAAGCATGGCATCATTTTCAACTTCTCCATCTCCTGCTTCTACAACTACATCTCCTTCAACTAACTCTTCATCCCATGCAATAACTCCACTCTTTTCAACAACTCCATCTTCTTCATCAAGCTCAACTTCAACAACTATGACCACTTCTCCAACTTTATCTACAAGCATGGCATCATTTTCAACTTCTCCATCTTCTGCTTCTACAACTACTTCATCTCTTAGTTTAATTAATAATTTTCCATCATTAATTTCACTAGAATCATTCTCACCAATCAATTCAATCACATCTACTCTTACTTCTAACTCACCTCAACCTACTTACAGCACTATTGTTAAGTCAAAAAACAAGCACACCTTTTCTTCTCCACCCACTAACAACACCTCACACTCACTCCCCCCCAACCAACATATAAACCATTCTATCACGAAAACTCCACCTATAACTAAATATTTGACTAAAATTACTTCCACCACAGGTGAGACTCCAAGTGAGCTCTGCAGAAGATTGGTTTCATCCATTAACCTCTCTAAACAGACCTTTAAGTCTTATCCCAAACATGTTCGTGAGTCTACTGATGCCGTTGTTTGGGAAGCTGACCCTGCTGATTTACTCAAAGATGCCAAACTTTTTCTTTCCTTTCTTCCCAACATCCGCCTCCATGAACCAATTCTTTCAAACCCAACAATCACTGTTCTGGGTCTACCGACATCGGTTTTGGATAAAGAACTGGAGACCTCTCTCAATCTCCTCTTTCCATCTGCTCATCCCAGCGCTCTCCGTGCCTTCAGACAGAGGCCTGACGCACGAAATCCTTCTACCCGTGATTGGCTTATCCAAGTTCCAAGCACTGTTTTTCCCACGCTGATCAAGTCCAAGAATATACATCTCCCTTTTGGTAAATTTCCTTTCCACTCCCGTATTCACCCTACTAGATGTCTGAATTGCCAGACTTATGGCCATAATATATCTAAATGCCACAACCCTAGAATATGTGAGCACTGTGGCAAAGACCATCAGTCTAACAACTGTTCTAGATCTTCTCCTCCCTTCTGTGTTCCCTGCTTTAAATCAAATCGCCCTTGTCATGACCATGTCACCACATCCTCTTCTTGTCCGGTGTATAAGCAACAAGTGCAACTTAAGATGGGGCGTACGGCCTGGCAATGAAGGCCTGCCTTACTCATGCACAATCAAAATCCATCTCCTTCTGTGAAGTTTGGCCTTCTCAATCCCCGTTCCACTCGCAGCAAATCCACTCTTATCCTGGACGCGATCTCCACTCACTGTTTCGATATCCTTGCATTGACTGAAACGTGGATCCCGGAAGATGCCGACAATGTCACAAAATACGACATTGTTCTCCCAGGTTAGCATGTTTTATATTCTCATCGTTCAATCATTTCATAATGGCTGGAGATTTTAATACCCCTAATTGTCATCATCTTGATAATCCCCTTAATATTCTTTTGCGAGCACGGTTTGATGCAGCATATTAACTTTCCAACTCACAGGCTTGGCAATACTCTTGATCTTGTTATCACAACGGCTTCTCTCTCTCATCTTATTTCTGACCCTGTCAGCGAAATTTTTGAATCTGATCATTTCTTTATTTCGTGCCGTCTTAACCTCGTACGGCCCCACCTTTCACCTCATCGTGTCACTTCTCGGTCTTTCAGGAATCTCAACTTGGCCGGCTTTGGAAAGGATGTCAATTTTATAAGCGATTTACTTATTAATTCTCCAATCTCTAAGGTCGATGACTTTGTTAGTTCCATGGACAAATTGTTCTTTTCGCTGATGGATTCTCATGCTCCTTTACGCAGTCATACTTTTCGCCCCAGCTTGCATTCACACTTTCATCTGTCTGAAAATGCTCTCTCCGCCAAACGCCGAAGAAGGAAAATCGAGAGACAGATATCCAGTCTCCGAAAGCTTTGCGTGCAAGTCCCTGATGATCTTTTACAAAAATTTCGTATTTCACGTGAACTCGCCCGCGCCGCCATTAACAAGTCACGTGCTGATTATCTTAATCTGTCCCTATCTTCAGCGACACCTAACTCCAAAGCCTTTTGGAAAACGGCGAACTCCATACTTCACAGGTCTCCTCCACTTCCTCCCCGGACTTCTGCGGAATATGATCGTTTTGTTGATAACTTTAGCACTTTTACAAGACTAAGATTGATTTGATTCATAGCTCGTTACCGATCACTAATCTTCCCCGGCAGCCTTTCTTAACTGACAGTGACCAATCAAATCTCTCATTTTTCTCACCTCCTAGTGTTGACGTCAATGTTCCACATTATTAACATTGTTAATAATCTAATCAAAGATTCACTTCATTTTATAACTTTAATAATCTTATTATTATTGATCTCAATATTTTTAAAAATTACTTTATTTTTTTTATTATTTGTTATTTTGATTATTTTGTTTTCATATGATTACACCTAGAAGAATTTCCGTAAGCTCAAAAAATAAATCAACCAGTACTACGTCATGATGACTTAGAAGGTTTATTTATTAAAGCATTAGACAATTATTGTTCCATTTTATGCTTGTTAAATTATTTTTGTTATTTATCAAATTATTATTGCTTTTTTTCTATTTGGTTGTTCGTTTTGTTATTCTTAAATTGTTTCAATCAGAAAAATAAAAAAAAAATAATAATCCCATTCACCTTATTTTGCTGTTTTTGTTATTTTTTAGTTATATTGATTTCAGTTTTCATTATTATTCAACTTTTTGATAAAACTTCCATCCATGTTATCATTAAGACTGTTTATTTTCTTCTAGTATTTTTTAGTTCTTTGGATTCTGACAACATCAAAAAAAAATTTTTTTTTAATTAATTTTTTTTATAACATCAAAATTAACTTTTAATTTCATTTAATTTAGTCAGTTACCTATCTTTTAGTTTTTGATTTAATTATCATTTTCATTATTTAATTATTCTTATTTATTATTTATTTAAATTTTTATTGTTTATTTCTTTATTTCTTTTTTATTTTTATTGTTTATTTCTTTATTTCTAAATGATGTTGAACACAAAACTAAGGAATTTTAAAAATTTTAAGACATGAAACTCAATACATATGTTTAAAAGAATACTTATTTATTATTTCTTTCATAGGGCGCACAGTTTTCGAAACAGATTCAATTCAGAGGTGTTTATTCATGCTGAAAAATACAAATAATAAGTCACTGTTATCTTAATTTCTTATATCACAGACATTTAATCCCTGTTAATTCAATTTTTTATTTAACATTCAATTAAGATTTTTATTATTATACACAAATTATTTTTCACAAGAATCTTCAACTCATTTATGCTCAAATATGTACTAATCTAGGATATATTATTATTATTATTATTATTATTTATTATTTATTATTTGTAGGGCGCACAGTTTGCAAGCTAGGTTTGCTGCAGAGGCGCTGCTCTAATCAGAAGGGCTATGAGAGAGAAATTTGGTTATAAAGATGCGTCTTTAAACGCTTGCGAAAAACTTTAAGAGAAGGTGAAAGACGGAGATTAAGTGGAAGAGAGTTCCATAAGTGAGGGGCGATATGCGAGAAGGAGCGATATAAAAAAGAGTTAGAAGAGACAGGCTGATGCAGCCATAAACCAGAGTTCGAAGACCTGAGAGATTCAGAAGTCTGTCTAATGGAAAGACGGTCATATAAATAAGCCGGCTGATTAAAATATAAGATGTTAGCGGTGAGCCATAGCAACTTGAACTGGGCTCTTAGTACGACCGGCAGCCAATGGAGGCGATCGAGACAGGTGTGAGATGAAGAAAAGTAGTCGGCTTGAAGAACGGTTTTAGCAGCGCCATTTTGGAGAGATTGCAACTTAGAAATAAGACAGTTCGAGAGTCGACAAAGAAGAGAGTTACAGTAATCAATCCTTGAAAGAACTAAAGAGATGATCAGAGCAACGGCAGTGTCAAAGGGTAGGAACTTGCGTGCCTGTCTGATCGCATGGAGATGAAAGTTGGATGATTGTATGATCTGAGAGACAAAGTGTGTAAAGTTGAGTCTAGAATCAAGAGTTACACATAGTATCTTCAGTTTGGACGTTACGGAAAGAGTAGTGCCGTCAAAGATTACTTCAGTGGGAAGATTGGATTTGGAAAGGAGTATGGGACTGCCGACAAACATCACTTCGCTTTTGTTAGGATTCAACATGAGGTGATTGTTAGAAAACCAAAGATTGAGCTCAGTGATGCATTCAGATATCTTAGTGAGGCTGGGATGAGGATCAAGGTAAGAAGCGCCTGTAAAGAGGGTAATATCATCAGCAAACTGATGATATAGAACGTCGTGCTTCTGTATGATCTCGCTTATAGGAGAAGCATAAAGAGAAAAGAGTATGGGCCCAAGAACAGAACCTTGAGGAACACCAAGTCGAAGGGAGACAGGGGTAGAAGAAGAGCAGCTTATCTTAACAAATTGCTTGCGTTCGGAAAGATAGGACTGAAACCAGGATAAAGCAATTCCAGAAATGTGAAAGTAGTCTTCAAGGATATGCAGCATATTTGGATGAATAATGGTGTCAAAAGCTGCTGAAATATCTAAAGACACTAAGACGGCCGCAGACCCGGTAGCACAGATATTGCTGAGGCTGTCAGTGATGTACAAAAGCGCAGTTTCCGTTGAGTGATGTGAGCGATACGCCGACTGGAAAAGGTTGAAGTTACGCAGTACAGAAACATGAGAGGATAATCTTTTGAGAACAACCCTTTCTAAGATCTTTGAGATGGTGCTGAGGTTTGAAATTGGACGATAATTGGATGGTTGCATGGAGTCTAGATTATATTTTTTCAGTAAAGGGGTTACCTGCGCCGTTTTGAATGAAGTTGGAAAAATACCCTGTGAAAAGGAAAGAGCCGAAAGTTTGCATATAATGGAGGCGAAGATGCCGGAAAACTGCTTCAGCAGGAAAACAGAGATTATATCTAAAGGTGAGGATTTATTTGGGAGAGAATTGATCAATTTGATGATTTCGTCAACACTAGGAGGTGAGAAAAATGAGAGATTTGATTGATCACTGTCAGTTAAGAAGGGCAGACGGGGAAGATTAGTGATCGGTAACGAGCTATGAATCAACTCAATCTTAGTCTTGAAAAAAGTGCTAAAGTTTTCAACAAAAAGATCATATTCCGCCGGAGTCCGCGGAGGAAGTGGAGGAGACCTGTGAAGTATGGAGTTCGCCGTTTTCCAAAAGGCTTTGGAGTTAGGTGTCGCTGAAGATAGCGATAGATTAAGATAATCAGCACGTGACTTGTTAATGGCGGCGCGGGCGAGTTTACGTGAAATACGGAATTCCTGTAAAAGATCATCAGGGACTTGCACACAAAGCTTTCGGAGACTGGATATCTGTCTCTCGATTTTCCTTCTTCGGCGTTTGGCAGAGAGAGCATTTTCAGACAGATGAAAGTGTGAATGCAATCTGGGGCGAAAAGTATGACTGCGTAAAGGAGCATGAGAATTCATCAGCGAAAGAAACAATTTGTCCATGGAACTAACAAAGTCATCGACCTTAGAGATTGGAGAATTAATAAGTAAATCGCTTATAAAATTGACATCCTTTCCAAAGCCGGCCAAGTTGAGATTCCTGAAAGACCGAGAAGTGACACGATGAGGTGAAAGGTGGGGCCGTACGAGGTTAAGACGGCACGAAATAAAGAAATGATCAGATTCAAAAATTTCGCTGACAGGGTCAGAAATAAGATGAGAGAGAGAAGCCGTTGTGATAACAAGATCAAGAGTATTGCCAAGCCTGTGAGTTGGAAAGTTAATATGCTGCATCAAACCGTGCTCGCAAAAGAATATTAAGGGGATTATCAAGATGATGACAATTAGGGGTATTAAAATCTCCAGCCATTATGAAATGATTGAATGTCGAAGAAAGAAAATAAAGATGAGCTGTGAGTTCACGAATAAAATTACTTGAGTTAGGAGGGCGGTAAATAACAGAAATGGTTAAGGAACGTGTTAGGAAAGAGGCTTGGGCAGTTAATGCTTCAAAGGAAGAGTGTATTTCAGATTTTACAAGTGTCAGTTTAACGGAGTTGGAGGAAATCAAAGAAATACCACCACCGCGCTTTCCACTAGAACGATGAGAATGTAGAACATGGTAACCTGGGGGAACAATGTCGTATTTTGTGACATTGTCAGCATCTTCCGGGATCCACGTTTCAGTCAATGCAAGGATATCGAAACAGTGAGTGGAGATCGCGTCCAGGATAAGAGTGGATTTGTTGCGAGTGGAACGGGGATTGAGAAGACCAAACTTCACAAAAGGAGATGGATTTTGATTGTGCATGAGTAATGTAGGCCTTCATTGCCAGGCCGTACGCCCCATCTCAAGTCGCACTTGTTGCTTGTACACCGGACAAGAAGAGGATGTGGTGACATGGTCATGGCAAGGACGATTTGATCTAAAACAAGGAACACAGAAGGGAAGAGAAGATCTAGAGCAGTTGTCAGACGGATGGTCTTTGCCACAGTACTCACATACTCTAGGGTTGTGGCATTTAGCTATATTATGGCCATAAGTCTGGCAATTCAGACATCTAGTAGGGTGAATACGGGAGTGGAAAGGAAATCTACCAAAAGGGAGGTGAATATTCTTGGACTTGATCAGAGTGGGAAAAACAGTGCTTGGAACTTGGATAAGCCAATCACGGGTAGAAGGGTTTCGTGCGTTAGGCCTCTGTCTGAAGGCACGAAGAGCACTGGGATGAGCAGATGGAAAGAGAAGATTGAGAGAGGTTTCCAGTTCTTTATCCGAAACCCATGTCGGTAGACCCAGAACAGTAATTGTTGGGTTTAAAAGAATTGGGTCATGAAGGCGGATGTTGGGAAGAGAGGAAAGAAAAAGTTTGGCATCTTTGAGCAAATCAGCAGAGTCAGCTTCCCAGACAACGGCATCAGTAGACTCACGAACATGCTTGGGATAAGACTTAAAGGTCTGTTTAGAAAGGTTAATGGATGAAACCAATCTTCTGCAGAGCTCACTTGGAGTCTCACCTATGGTGGAAGTAATTTTAGTCAAATATTTAATTATTGGTGGAGTTTTCTTGATAGGCTGGTTCATATGTTGGTTGGGGGGGAATGAGTGTGAGAATTTGTTAGTGGGTGGAGAGGAAAGGGTGTGCTTGTTTTTTGACTTAACAATAGTGCTGTAAGTAGGTTGAGGTGAGTTAGAAGTAAGAGTAGATGTGATTGTATTGATTGGTAAGAATGATTCTAGTGAAATTAATGATGGAAAATTATTAATTAAACTAAGAGATGAAGTAGTTGTTGTAGAAGCAGGAGATGGAGAAGTTGAAAATGATGTCATGCTTGTGGATGAAGTTGGAGAAGTGGTCATAGTTGTTGAGGTTGAGCTTGATGAGGAAGATGGAGTAGTTGAGAGGAGTGGAGTTATTGCATGAGATGAAGAGTTAGTTGAAGGAGATGTAGTGGTCAAGGAGATTGAGGCAGTCGAAGGAGATGTAGTGGTTAAGAAGATTGAAGTGCTTGAAGAAGATGTGGTAGTTGAAGTAAATGTAGTGGTCGAAAAAAGTGAAGTAGTTGAAGGATAAGAAGTAGTCAAAGAAGATGTGGTAGGCGAGAAAAGTGAAGGAGCTGAGGTGGTCATAGTCTTCGGCTTTCGCCCTCTTTTTTTTGGAACCGAAGGTTTTTCAGGCTTTATTAAGTTCAACACATTACTTTTTAACGTGTTGAGAGCTGCTTGAATAGAATCAATCTCGGAACAAATTATTTCGATGGCGGACATATTATCGACCATAGACGAACTTCAATAATAATGTAATTTTATTGTGGCTTTTGGAAAAAAATCATGATAATAAATAAATTTGGGAAATAATTAATTTCATTTTATATAAAAACTAATCATAAACAGTGTAAGAGGTCCAATCACTTGATATAGATTTTTTTTATAGTGTATTGAAATTAGTTGAGGGTTACGATAAGGTGAAGAACGATAGAAATACTACTATTGGCGTGTGAATAATACTAATTTCAACGCTTTTTGTCTGACGGTTCTTGGAATTTCGAGTGATTTAAAGTTTTGTGAGTAAACATGTACTGAGAATTTTTCTTATGGTAAAATATATTTTTTTATTACAATAACGTTTTTAGTTAATTTTGAATATTTTATATCTAGTGGCATTTATCTGATTTTTATTGAGCATTATTATCATTGTTAACATAGCTCATTGTCATTTCAGGTATCTAAGAATTCTTTTGTGAATATATCTCAGTTTAATTTTTCCTTTTTGGTGGATTCCCTTTCCACTTTCGCATCCATTCAACTAGATGTCTGAATTATCAGACTTATGGTCATAACATATCTAAGTGCCAAAATCCTAGAATATGTGAGCACTGCGGCAAAGACCATTCGTCTGACAACTGTCTTAAAACCTCTCTTTCCTTTTGTGTTCCCTGCTTTAAATCAAAGCGCTCTTGCCATGACCACGTCACAACATCCTCCTCTTGTCCCCTTTATAGACAACAAGTGCGACTCAAGATGGGACGTACGGCTTGGGAATGACGGTCAGCCTCTCATCCTAAAGTCCTTTGTCTACTAAATTCGCTCTTCTCAATCCTAGGTCTACTTGTAGTAAGTCTTCTTTTATACTCGATACTATCCTTTCTCTTAAACTTGACATTATTGCTTTGATGGAAACTTGGATTTCTGAAAACGCAGACAATGTCACAAAATATGACATTGTGCCTCATGGCTTTTATGTCTTACACTCACACCGACCCATTGGTAAACGAGGTGGAGGTATTTCTGTAATTTCCAGAAACTCCATTAGATTGGATGCCATTAAAACACCGTCTCACTCTTCTTTTGAATCATTGACAGCCAAAGTGTCTTTTTCGTCACACTGTTTCTATCGGTGATCTACCGTCCTCCAAACACCGGCAATTTCATCTGCGAGCTCACGTCTCATCTTTATTTCCTTTATTCTCGTGCTTCAAATTTTATATTGGCTGGTGATTTCAACACCCCAAATTGTACGTCTCATGACAACCCGCTTAGTGCTCTTTTACGTGAACTCGAGCTGGTCCAGCACATAGACTTCCCCACCCACAGACTTGGTAACATCCTTGACCTCATCATTATTCCAAAACCTAACAGTCAGCTCATACAAGAAATCGGCAGAGAAATTTTTGACTCCGATCACTATCTTATTTTATGCAGTCTCAACCTCGCTTCTCCTCCCCTTCCCCCTCGCATTGTAATTTCCCGCTCCTTTGAAAACTTTGATAATGGTGTCTTCGAGAAAGATCTCAGACATACTCATAATACACTAACTAACCTTTTTGGTGTTCCAGTTGAAGAGTTTCTTACAACAATGAACAACTCTTTTCAATCACTTATCGACCACCATGCCCCTTTTCGCACCCACATCTTTCGCCCCAACAGTCACTCCCATCACAAGCTAACCACTGACGCCATTGCCGCCAAAAGAAAAAGACGAAAACGAGAAAAAAATTTCCTTATTGTTAAGGTCATCCAAGCCTGTTCCAGCCAGTCTTCTTGCTGCCCCCAAGGAATCTCGTAAGACTGCTCGCGCTTTCATCTTTAAATCCCGTGCTGAGTATTTTAACAACGTGCTTGCGTCTGTCAAACCAAACTCGAAAGTTTTTTGGAAAACTGCCAACTCCATCCTACATAGATCTCCTTCTTCTCCGCCACGCAGCTCTTCAGAAGCTATCAATCTTGTGAATACCTTTAGTAGCTTTTTTAAAGAGTAAATCGCTCTTATTCACAAATCTTTGCCAACGTCCATTTTGCGCTGCACAGACCCTATTCTACCAGACAATCGAACATCACTCTCTTATTTTTCATTTGTCAGTATTGAAGAAGTGAATAGGCTAATTCACTCTTTACCCAACAAATCTTCTTCATTAGACTTAATCCCCACATCCACTTTAAAACGCTTTTCTCATCTTTTTGCTCAAATAATTTCCAAACTTACCAAATTGGCTTTTTCCCAAGCAATATTCCCCGCCTCCTTTAAAACAGCACAAGTTCTCCCTTTGCTTAAGAAAGGCAATTTGGACCCTACCATTCCTTCGAACTACCGCCCTATTTCTAACCTGAGCACCATTTCAAAAATTATCGAAAGACTCGTTCTTTCCAGAATAATTTCTCACGTTTCATCATCTCCTAATTTTAATCCTTTCCAATCAGCATATCGCAAGCACCACTCAACAGAAACCACACTCTTACGTATCACCGACAGTCTTTGCAACATCTGCGCTACTGGACATGCGGCCGTTTTGGTTTCGTTAGACCTATCTGCTGCTTTTGACACTCTTGATCCCAATATCTTAATTGATATTTTGAATAGACACTTCAATATTTCTGAGCTCGCTCTTTCTTGGTTTCGTTTTTACCTCTCTCAACGTTCTCAGTTTGTTAAAATGGACAATTTCTCTTCTTCTCTAACATCACTCAACTTAGGCGTGCCGCAGGGCTCCGTTCTGGGATCAATCTTTTTCTCTCTTTATACATCACCCATGTGTAGCATTATTGTACAGCACGACTTGCTTTTTCACCAGTTCGCTGATGACATCACTTTTTTCACCGGAGTCTCTCACCCAGATTCTAGCCCCACTCTCCTTAAATTATTCAGTGGTCTTTCCGCTCTAACTCCTGGTTTTGCCAAAGCCAACTAAAACTAAACCCTACTAAGAGTGAGGTGATGTTTGTCAGCAGCTCTCGTCTTTTAGCAAAATACAATCTCCCTTTTGTGGTAACTCTTGACGGCACCACACTTCCTATATCTTCCAAGCTCAAAATCTTAGGTGTCAACTTAGCTTCAAATTTGAACTTTGCTTACTTTATTTCTCAAATAATCCAATTTTCATATCTATGCCATAAAACAAGTACGCAAATTCTTACCTCTTTCCACTTCTAATGCCCTTTTTATCTCACTAGTTCTTTTCAGATTGGACTACTGTAATTCTGTCTTTTGCGGGCAGCCAAACTATTTTTTATGCAAACTTCAAGCTCTCCAAAACCACGCGGCCAAGACGGTTCTTCAAGCTGATTATTTCAGCTCTTCCAGCGACTGTCTTTATCGTTTGCACTGGCTACCTGTCTCCCAAAGATGCAAGTTTGGCTCATTGCATGCACTCTCAAGCTTGAACAACCTGCTTATCTTTTTGATCTTTTGTCAATCAGACACACACGTCAACCACTCAGATCCTTGCACTCTGGTCTCCAGCTTCATCAACCTGTTTCTTCAGGCTTGTTTACTAGTCGTTCTTTTTCTCACCAGGCTCCACGTCTGTGGAATTCACTTTCTTCTAATTTGGGCTCATCGCCTTCTCTCATGAACTTTCGCAAACTTTTGAAAACTCACTTATACCATAAACCTCCCCAGTCATAATCTCTTACAAACCCTGAGCGCCTCTGAAGCAATCTTGAATTGATAACTGTGCGCTATAAAAATCCTAATAATAATAATAATAGACAACGATACTTTTGTATCAAACTTCATTTGATCTCTATGAAGATTCTCTGCATTAAACCTTTTATTTTGAAGGGATATTTAACAGGGTGACAATAATAAATTATAATGATTTTAAACGCTTTTTGTCAAGCCAGAAGATTTTAAGTGTACCAAGCGTCAAATTTGAAAAGTTATTAGAAAAGTTAGAAAAGTGAGCTAGAATTGTTAACAGGTTATCTTCAAGAACTTTTTAAAGGCATTTAATTAAAAAATGTAGACTTTTTGTTAAATTTACCTTTATCATGAAACGTTAGTCTGAAAATTGATATGTTTCATTTTAATTAGTAAAATTTATAATTATATTAACAAACAATAATATAACTAATTGGATTTCATTTTGAGCTTGAATCAGCTTGCTTTGAGCTAAACTATAATTTGAATGGGCCATAAGCTTTACATTATTCTGATGAGATAAAAAGTGTAATAATGAAAGGGTTATTTAAGTCTTGTTTTCATCAAAACAACTATTCAACTATTTCACGGACCAAGCAAATCTAATGCCGAAGGATATCAATTATATATTTAAACCTTAAATCTTTCGAGTTTTTTTTTAGTATGAAAGATTTATTTAAATAAATATTTTAAGGCTTTACATATCGAAAATTTTAGCTGAGTTCCTTTGAAAAAACTGCGTAACATTCAAGTGTTTGAAAAAAGCGTGAAATGTCTCCAAAATTCTTAATTTCATAGTTAACTTACAAGGTCATGTGATACAGATGATTGATCTATTAATGGAAAAGAAATAGTTAATTAGAGATTTTTTAATGCCCTTTATTTATTTTAATTTTAAATACTTAAAATTAACGATGTTGATAGCACAAAACTGAGAATTTCGTTGCTATTTTAAATATTTCACAATAGAAAATTGAAAAATACGGGCAGTACAATTCATTTTCGTTTACCTTTAGCATTCAAATTTTTTTATGTTTCAGTTTGAAAAACGTTGAATAATAATAATAATAATAATAAATTTGTTGTTGTAAACAAATAAAGAGATACAAGAATAACTAAACAAATGAATGATTAAAAAACTAAATAAATAAAAGTACTTCAACATGTATTCTTGCCTTCCCTTCTTTATCTTTTTATTTGTAAATATATATAAAAATATAAATAAAAATATAAATAAAAATAATGAGCAGAAATAATTAATGGGAATACATATTAATTTATGGCAAAACCTTTACATCGACCTCGTAGAATTGACATGCTCAAGAAATATCAAGGGAGAGGTAGTGAAAGGTAACCATAACAACAACATAGGCAGACAAAAGATTGAACGGATATTGATAGGGCTTCAATAAATATAATTAAATCAAAATCATATAGATATTCAACCCACAACAATTGAGGCGTTTCTCGTCGTTGTTAACTAACTTTAAACAATTTATTAAATTAGACAAAACAGCCTGAGCGTAAGCAGCATTGTTGAAGTTAGCAATATAAAAAAAAGGTTTCCACGATCAAAGAAGGTATTGAATGAAATATATGAAAAGAATAGTAAAACAATAAAAGAACTAAAATATAAAATCTAAGGGAGAGATAAAAAAATATGCATTTCGTCTGGCTGCTGAAAAAATTTCGAACAAAAATTCAACTAAAAATTAAATCTGACCGATGCTATTTCGCATTAAAACTTGATTTCTAATACAATTATTTGATTGTATCTGTTATCATAATCAAAAAAAAGATGGGAAAAGCGGTTACCAGCGCCTTTATTTTTGGGATATTTGGTGAGTGGAAAATTTATTTGATAAAAAATGAATAAGACAACGTGAATTTTTTTTTGCAGTTATTGTGACAATGTTGAGTTCAACTACTGTTGAAGGAGCCACAGCAACTACACCAACAACAACTACTACTACTACAACAACCACAACAACAACTACTAGTTCAACCACAACAACAACTACTACCACAACCACAACAACAACTACAACCACAACCACAACTACTACTACTACCACTACCACAACTACTACAACAACCACAACTACTACTACTACAACAACCACAACTACTACTACAACTACAACCACAACTACTACAACAACCACAACTACTACTACAACCACAACAACTACTACCACAACAACAACTACTACTACAACAACTTCAACAACTACTACTACAACAACTACAACAACAACTACTACCACAACCACAACTACTACTACAACCACAACAACAACTACAACTACTACTACTACCACAACCACAACTACTACTACAACTACTACTACTACTACTACCACAACCACAACAACTACTACCACAACAACAACTACTACTACAACAACTTCAACAACTACTACTACCACAACCACAACAACAACTACAACCACAACCACAACTACTACTACTACCACTACCACAACTACTACAACAACCACAACTACTACTACTACAACAACCACAACTACTACTACAACTACAACCACAACTACTACAACAACCACAACTACTACTACAACCACAACAACTACTACCACAACAACAACTACTACTACAACAACTTCAACAACTACTACTACAACAACTACAACAACAACTACTACCACAACCACAACTACTACTACAACCACAACAACAACTACAACTACTACTACTACCACAACCACAACTACTACTACAACTACTACTACTACTACTACCACAACCACAACAACTACTACCACAACAACAACTACTACTACAACAACTTCAACAACTACTACTACAACAACTACAACAACAACTACTACCACAACCACAACTACTACTACAACCACAACAACAACTACAACTACTACTACTACCACAACCACAACTACTACTACAACTACTACTACTACTACTACCACAACCACAACTACTACCACAACCACAACCACAACTACTACAACAACCACAACTACTACTACAACCACAACCACAACTACTACTACAACCACAACAACTACTACCACAACAACAACTACTACTACAACAACTTCAATAACTACTACCACAACCACAACAACAACTACAACCACAACCACAACTACTACCACTACCACAACGACAACTACTACTACAACTACTACTACTACTACTACCACAACCACAACAACTACTACCACAACAACAACTACTACTACAACAACTTCAACAACAACTACTACCACAACCACAACAACAACTACAACCACAACCACAACTACTACTACTACCACTACCACAACTACTACAACAACCACAACTACTACTACTACAACAACCACAACTACTACTACAACTACAACCACAACTACTACAACAACCACAACTACTACTACAACCACAACAACTACTACCACAACAACAACTACTACTACAACAACTTCAACAACTACTACTACAACAACTACAACAACAACTACTACCACAACCACAACTACTACTACAACCACAACAACAACTACAACTACTACTACTACCACAACCACAACTACTACTACAACTACTACTACTACTACTACCACAACCACAACAACTACTACCACAACAACAACTACTACTACAACAACTTCAACAACAACTACTACCACAACCACAACAACAACTACAACCACAACCACAACTACTACTACTACCACTACCACAACTACAACTACTACAACTACTACTACTACCACAACCACAACTACTACTACAACTACTACTACTACTACTACCACAACCACAACTACTACTACAACTACTACTACTACTACTACCACAACCACAACAACTACTACCACAACAACAACTACTACTACAACAACTTCAACAACAACTACTACCACAACCACAACAACAACTACTACCACAACCACAACTACTACTACTACTACTACTACCACAACCACAACAACTACTACCACAACAACAACTACTACTACAACCACAACTACTACTACTACTACTACGACAACCACAACTACTACCACTACCACAACCACAACCACGACCACAACAACAACTACAACTACTACTACTACCACAACCACAACTACTACTACTACAACAACTACAACAACAACTACTACCACAACCACAAGTACTACTACAACCACAACAACAACTACAACTACTACTACTACCACAACCACAACTACTACTACAACTACTACTACTACTACTACCACAACCACAACAACTACTACCACAACAACAACTACTACTACAACAACTTCAACAACAACTACTACCACAACCACAACAACAACTACAACCACAACCACAACTACTACTACTACCACTACCACAACTACAACTACTACTACTACCACAACCACAACTACTACTACAACTACTACTACTACTACTACTACCACAACCACAACAACTACTACCACAACAACAACTACTACTACAACAACTTCAACAACAACTACTACCACAACAACAACTACTACTACAACCACAACTACTACTACTACTACTACGACAACCACAACTACTACCACTACCACAACCACAACCACGACCACAACAACAACTACAACTACTACTACTACCACAACCACAACTACTACTACAACTAACACCACAACTACTACTACAACAACCACAACAACTACTACCACAACCACAACTACTACCACAACCACAACCACAACTACTACAACAACCACAACTACTACTACAACCACAACCACAACTACTACTACAACCACAACAACTACTACCACAACAACAACTACTACTACAACAACTTCAATAACTACTACCACAACCACAACAACAACTACAACCACAACCACAACTACTACCACTACCACAACGACAACTACTACTACAACTACTACTACTACTACTACCACTACCACAACTACAACTACTACAACTACTACTACTACCACAACCACAACTACTACTACAACTACTACTACTACTACTACCACAACCACAACTACTACTACAACTACTACTACTACTACTACCACAACCACAACAACTACTACCACAACAACAACTACTACTACAACAACTTCAACAACAACTACTACCACAACCACAACAACAACTACTACCACAACCACAACTACTACTACTACTACTACTACCACAACCACAACAACTACTACCACAACAACAACTACTACTACAACCACAACTACTACTACTACTACTACGACAACCACAACTACTACCACTACCACAACCACGACCACAACAACAACTACAACTACTACTACTACCACAACCACAACTACTACTACTACAACAACTACAACAACAACTACTACCACAACCACAAGTACTACTACAACCACAACAACAACTACAACTACTACTACTACCACAACCACAACTACTACTACAACTACTACTACTACTACTACCACAACCACAACAACTACTACCACAACAACAACTACTACTACAACAACTTCAACAACAACTACTACCACAACCACAACAACAACTACAACCACAACCACAACTACTACTACTACCACTACCACAACTACAACTACTACTACTACCACAACCACAACTACTACTACAACTACTACTACTACTACTACTACCACAACCACAACAACTACTACCACAACAACAACTACTACTACAACAACTTCAACAACAACTACTACCACAACAACAACTACTACTACAACCACAACTACTACTACTACTACGACAACCACAACTACTACCACTACCACAACCACAACCACGACCACAACAACAACTACAACTACTACTACTACCACAACCACAACTACTACTACAACTAACACCACAACTACTACTACAACAACCACAACAACTACTACCACAACAACAACTACTACTACAACAACTTCAACAACAACTACTACCACAACCACAACTACTACTACAACCACAACCACAACTACTACAACAACCACAACTACTACTACAACCACAACCACAACTACTACAACAACCACAACTACTACTAAAACTACTACCACAACTACTACTACAACAACCACAACTACTACTACTACTACAACTACTACCACAACTACTACTACAACCACAACTACTACAACAACCACAACTACTACTACAACCACAACTACTACTACAACCACAACTACAACTACTACTACAACCACAACTACTACAACAACCACAACTACTACTACAACCACAACCACAACTACTACAACCACAACTACTACTACAACAACTACAACAACAACTACTACCACAACTACTACTACTACCACTACCACAACTACTACTACAACAACCACAACTACTACTACAACCACAACAACAACTACAACTACTACTACTACCACAACCACAACTACTACTACAACTACTACTACTACTACCACAACCACAACAACTACTACTACTACAACTACTACTACTACCACAACTACTACTACAACTACTACTACTACTACTACTACTACCACCACAACCACAACAACTACTACCACAACAACAACTACTACCACAACAACAACTATTACCACAACAACAACTACTACCACAACAACAACTACAACCACAACTACTACTACAACAACCACAACTACTACTACAACAACCACTACTACTACAACCTCAACCACAACTACTACAACAACTACAACTACTTCTAATACAACTACTACTTCTACTACTACTACAACCACAACAACAACTACCACTACCACAACAACAACTACAACAACTACTACTACCACTACCACTACCACAACCACAACAACTACAACCACAACTACTACTACTACTACTACTACCACAACAACCACTACAAAAATCACAACTACTACCACTTCTAATACAGCTACAACCACTGCTAACACAGCAACCACCACTTCTTATACAGCAACCACCACTTCTAATTCAGCAACTACCACTTTTAATACAGCAATGACTACTGATAACACAGCAACGACTATTAGTAATACAGAAACTACTACAGCCTTTAGAGCAACGACCATTGTTGATACAGCATCAACTACAACAAAAATAGTATTCACCACTGCTTCTACAGCTATAACTTCACAACCGATTGTTCTCGTCACAAATTCGAGTACACCAAGCGAAGAAGGAGCTTCCGCAGGGGTCATAGCCGGATCCACTGTTGGTGCTATTACTGGTGCAGCTGCTATCGGTGGAATTATTTTCGGTCTATTCAAATTATTTTCCAGTCCACAAGTACCAAAATTGCCAAATCTCCCAAGATTTCCAAATACTCCAAGAATTCCAAGAGGTATACCAAGACCTCAACGTCCCTTGCGACCTCAACGTCCTTTGCGACCTCAACGACCTTCTCGACCTCCTCGACCTCAAAGACCACAGCGACCTCAAAGACCACAGCGACCTCAAAGACCACAGCGACCTCAAAGACCACAGCGACCTCAAAGACCACAGCGACCTCAAAGACAACAACGTCCACGTCAAAGGCCAAGGCAACAGGAGCAACGAAGAGAATTGCAAAGAGAACAAAGACAAGAAAGAAGACCTGAAAGAAGGCAAGACCAGAGACAAGAAAGGAGACGAGAAAGAAGACAGGATAGGAGGGATGAGCAAAGAGATAGAAGACAAGATAGGAGGGAAGAGCAAAGAGATAGAAGACAGGATAGGAGAGAAGAAAGAAGAGATAGTAGACGCCGAAGAAGGCAAGAAAGAAGAGAACCAATATTCAGAAGCCAACCCCAAAGATATTACCAACAGCCATTCAACTTTAATTATCCATTCAACCAGGCTTCTAAGTTTTTCAATCCTTTGTCTCAAAATTCTTTTCTTCGGTCTTCGTTTCAATCTCTCAACTTTCCTCCTACAAGGTGGTACCCTTAGTTTGAAGTTTTTTAATTTCACCTTGGTTGTACTGTTTTAGTGATCAAGAAACTTTAATAATTTTTTGTATGTAAACATTTTAATTGAAATTTTTCAATTGTTCCAAAGTTGATGATTCACACCATATAGTTTCAAAAATTTCTTGTACTCTTCCAAAAATAATTAGTTGGAAGCAATAGATCGTTAAACTGATTCAATTGTTAAACAATTTCTACTTGAATTTCAAACGGGTTCGTATGATTTGTTCAGGTATTTGTTTTATTCACTAATGTCTTCATGCTTCCTTTGATAGTTAACCTCAAATCTTAGCGCAAACTTTGTTAATAGACTTTTTCACCATAAATTTAGAACCTTCTTTAATAAATGATTTAGAACTTCATAGTTGTTTTATTTGCTTTGTTAATCTTAACATATTTGTATGTTTTCAAAAATTCAAATATAATGATTCTCTTTTCAATTTATTTTATTACAGTACTAGTATTAAAAATAAGGAAAATTAGAAATAACAATATTGTAAGCATCTACATTCAACTAATTAGATCTTTCACAATATCAAAGCTATATAAGCTGCTTCTGTCCCTTTCCAAAAAAACTGAAAAATTTATGTTCTAATGCTTTTTTTTTGAAAATTAGTTACTCAATTATAAACTAAAGATTCATAAAGATACGGGGCAAAAGATGGAAGAAAAAAGGGATTTCATTCCAATCCTATTAGTTTGTTAATACACCGCCCACAAACATTTAATGGTAAAATTTCAAACACAAAATGATAAAACTGTCTCTAAACAACAATGGAACTTAACTTGCACCTGAACCTTCTTACAATACCTGTCGTTACAGTGGTTCAATGATAAAGGGTGTTTTAATAATCATCTCAGACAAATGGACCGTGGCCCAGTAATATAAAGTAAATCAAATTCATACGATTATATTGGTTTTTGGCACTTTTATTTATTTTATAAATGAGTAAAAGTTTCGAAATCTTTATTTTACTTTAGGGATGTTATCTTATTAATATAGAAAAGCTTCGTAAATTGAGATGGAAACTTGAAACAGTTTTCTTTATTTTTTATAGATTTGGAAGAAATTCATAGTTAGTCAAAGACATCTAGAATAAGAAAACTATCAACTTTTTATGTTTTATGGAAATGCTTGTAAAAGTACTAGTTACTATATTTGAAATTAAGTCTTCACTAAAGAGCCTCATGGCTTCAAATGTATAGAAAAGTAAACTTAAAATGAATATTGGAAGTCTAAGAGAGCTTCATATCAGTAGTTAGCAGTGAAGAATTTCTATAGAAGAATAGGCTACTTCCTAACATAAATTAAAATGCTGTAAATCTAGTACGGCACTAGTACTAATAAATCTGTTTAAGAAATAATTATGTAAATCATTTTATAATTTTGACAATAATTTTCAGTAGAGTTTAAATTCGTATGAATTTTTTTTTAAATTAAAATAAACTGAAAGATGCAAAAAATAACAAAGATCCTTCTATCTATTTATAGAAACAACCATCAGAGCAAGTCAGGTCAACTAGATCAGTATATAAAGTTTGGCTGGAGACAGGTCAAACAGGTTTTTCATATTGTTTATGGAAGAGATTAACCAAAATGAAAACTCCATTTTTTATTTTTGTTGCTATAGTGATGGTTTTATACGTAGGTGAGTTAAAAGTTACGTAAGAACGATAAGCTTGAATTTCGTGGAAAATATATATGAAAAAATCAATTAAATTCAAACGGCCATGCTATTAGCTAAATTTAATTTAAAAAGAAGATTTAAAAAATTATTTTTAATGATTTTGAAGCAGTTTTTAAATAAAAATGGAAGTTTGCATTTATGCATAATTATTAAGATATTTTTTCATTTATCAAAAAAAATTGGAGAATCTCATAGGAGTGTTCCTTCTAATAGCTCGGATTTGAAACATACAATTTCACCAAATATTTCGTCAATGAGAAATATCAATTGCAATAATAATAATACTAAAAGGAATTCAAACATCGCTTTCAATAATTCTAATTCGAATAATTCTAACTCAGTAAATAATCGTTCAAACCCTAATAACAATCGTAAGAATAACTGTAAGAATTTTAACAAAACGGCTAGTGATGATAGAGTTGACGGAGATTTAGGCAAGTTGGACGTAACGGGTGTAAAAATAAATTAATTTTTAATTACTGTGTGTGATTTTAGAAAAACTTTAAGGTCTTCTCAAACACACAGAAGGAGACGCTAATTCAACTGCAACTGCAGCAACAACCATAGAAAGTACAGCAACAACTACAGTGAATACAGCAACGATTACCGAGAAAACAGCAGCCACCACTACTAATACAGCAACAACTACAACAAAAACAGAAACGGCCAGAACAAATACAACAACAACTACAGTAAATACAACAACTACCGCTGTTAACACAGCATTGACTACAATAAACAAAACAACGACTACAAAAAATACAGCAACAACTACAATGAATACAGCAACGTCAACTAAATACACAGCAACGACTACAACAAATACAACAAGGATCACTGCTAACACAGCAACAAGTACAGTAAATACAGCATCGACTACAAGCAATACAGCAACGATCAGTGCTAACACAGCAACGATCACTGCTAACAAGGCATCGACCACAACAAATACAACCTCGACTACAACAAATACAGCAACAACCACAACTAACACAGTAACAACTATAGTGAATACAACAACGACCACTGTTAACACAACATCGACTACAGTGAATGAGTCAACGAAAACCGGAAATACAGCAGCACTCATTACTAAAACAACAACGTCTACAGCGAACACAGAAACGACTCTTTCTTACACAGCAACAACTTCAACAAATACAGTAATGATTACAGCAAATGAAACAACGACTATAAAAAATACAGCAATGACCACAGCTAACACATTCACAACTACAGTGGATAGAGCAGCGACTATTACTAACACAGCAATGACTGCAACAAATACAACACCGACCACTGTTGAAACAGCATCAACTACAGTGAATAAAGCAACGATTACCGAAAATACAGCAGCGATCACTAGTGTTACAACAACGTCTACAGCAAACACAAAAAAGACCATTTCTAACACAGCAACAACTACAGCAAATGCAGCAACGACCACTGCCAACACAGCAGCGACTATCGGAAAAACAGCAACGATCACTGATTACACAGCAACGACTACAACAAATACAGCACTGACCACTATTTACACAGCATCGCCTACAGTGAATAAAGCAACGACTACCGGAAACACAGCAGTGACCACTACTAATGCAGCAACGTCTACAGCAAACACAGCAGCGACCATTGCTAACACAGCAGCAACCCCTGCTAACACAGCAGCGACTATCGAAAAAACAGAGATCTCTACAGCGAACGCAGCAACGATTATAACAAATACAGCAACGACCACATTTACCACAGCAACAACTACAGTGAAAAAAACAGTGATTACTACTAACACAACAATGTTCAAATCAATTACAGCTACGACTACCGGAAATACAGCAGCGATCACTACTAATACAGCAACGTTCACAGCAAACAAAAAAATGGCCGCTAACAGCACACCAACGACTACAGCAATTGCAGCAACGACCCCTGCTAACACAGCAGCGACTATCGGAAAGACAGCAACGATCACTGATTACACAGCATCGCCTACAGTGAATAAAGCAACGACTACTGGAAACACAGCAATGACTACTACTAATGCAGCAACGTCTACAGCAAACACAGCAGCGACTAACGAAAAAACAGAAACCTCTCCAGCAAACGCAGCAACGATTACAACAAATACAGCAACGACCACATTTACCACAGCAACAACTACAGTGAAAAAAACAGCAATTACTACTAACACAACAATGATTAAATCAATAACAGCTACAACAACCGGAAAAACAGTAGTGATCACTACTAACACAGCAACGTTTACAGCAAAAAAAAAAATGGCCGCTAACAACACAGCAACGACTACAGCAAATGCAGCAACGACTACAGCAAATGCAACAACGACTACAGCAAATGCAGCAACGACTACAGCAAATGCAGCACCGACTACAGCAATTGCAGCAACGACCACTGCTAACACAACAGCGACTATCGGAAAAACAGCAACGATCACTGATCACACAGCATCGCCTACAGTGAATAAAGCAACGACTACCGGAAACACAGCGATGACCACTACTAATGCAGCAACGTCTACAGCAAACACAGCAGCGACCATTGCTAACACAGCAGCAACCACTGCTAATACAGCAGCGACTGTCGAAAAAACAGAAACCATTAAAAAAAATACAGCAACGACCACATTCATCACAGCAACAACTACAGTGAAAAAAACAGCGACTACTACTAACACAGCAACGTTTACAACAAGTACAGCAACGACTACCGGAAATACAGCAGCGATCACTACTAATACAGCAACGTTTACAGCAAACAAAAAAATGGCCGCTAACAACACAGCAACGACTACAGCAAATTCAGCAACGACTACAGCAAATTCAGCAACGACTACAGCAAATTCAGCAACGACTAGAGCTAATGCCAGACCAACTGATGCAATTGCAGCAACGACCACTGTTAACACAGCAATGACCACTGCTAACACAATAGCAACTACAGTGGATACAGCAGCGACTACTATTAACACAGCAACGACTGCAAAAAATACAGCAACAACTACCGGAAATACAGCAACGTCTACAGCAAACACAGAAACTATCACTTCTAACACAGCAACGACTACAGCAAATGCAGCAACGACCAGTGCTAACGCAGCAGCAACTATCGGAAAAACAAGAACGTCTACAGCGAACACAGCAACGACTAAAACAAATACAAGAACGACTACAGCTAACACAGCAACAACTACAGTAGAAAAAACAGCAACTACTACTAACACAGCAACGTCTACAGCAAATACAGCAATGACTACCGGAAATACAGCAGCGATCACTACTAATACAGCAACGTCTTCAGGAAACAAAGAAATTACCACTTTTAACAAAGCAACTAATAAAGCAAATGTAGCAACGACTTCAGCAATTGCAAAAACGACCACTGCTAACACAGCAACAACTACAATAAATGTAGCAACGACTTCTACTAACACAGCAACGACTACCGGAAATACAGCAACGACCATTGCTAACACAACAACGTCTACAGCAAACACAGCAACGAACACCTCAACGACTACAGCAAATGGAACAACGAACATTGCTAACACAGCAGCGACTATCGGAAATACGGCAACGTCTACAGCGAACACAGCAACAACCCCCGCTAACACACCAACGACTACAGTGAATACAATAACGATCACTGCTAACACAGCAACGAACACTTCAAACACAGAAGCAACTACAGTAAGTACAGCAACTACCAATACGAATACAGATACAACCACTATTAATACAGCAATGTCTACAGCTTATATAGCAATGCTCCTTGCTAATATAGCATCGACTACTGTAAATAAAGAAACTACCATTGTTATGACAGCAACAACTACAGTAAATACAGCAACGACCGCTATTAGTGCGGCAATAAATTCACAACCGATTGTTCCCGTCACAAATTCGAGTACACTAAGTGAAGAAGGAGTCTCTGCAGGGGTCATAGCAGGATCTACTGTTGGTGCTGTTGCTGGTGTAGCTGCTGTCAGCGCAGTTATTTCTGGTCTTTATAAACTTTTTTCCATGTTTTCTACTGTTCGAAAAACTTCAAAATCATCTAGGCGTATACCAAAAACTCAACGTCCATTCAGACCCCTGCGACCTCAAAGACCTCAAAGACCACAGCGACCTCAAAGACCTCAAAGACCACAGCGACCTCAAAGACCCCAGCTTCTTCGGCAAAGACCAAGACAACAGCAGCAACAAAGACAGTCACAAAGAGGAAGAAGACAAGGTAGAAGAGAACCAATATTCAGAAACCAACCCCAAAGATATTACCAACAGCCATTCAAATATAATTATCCATCTAACCAGACTTCTGATTTCTTCAATCCATTTTTTAAAAATTCTTTTTTTTGGCCTTCGTTTCAATCTCTCAACTTTCCTCCTACTAGGTGGTACCCTTAAATCGTAATTATCCTCCTTCACGTTGCTTGCACTGTTTTCATGATAAGTGGCAGTCTTACTAAGTTTCTTTCAGTGGTTCTTTCAAACTATTAGTTTTTTCATTGATTTCCATTCAAATCCTTATAATCAAATTAGAAATTTTTTTTCTCCAGTTGAGTTTACTTGAATCTCTAACATGCTCATCATGCCGTCTTGAGCATTATAGCCTTGTTGAATACAAGTTCTTCGATTGAAAATCAACCTATGAATTGCTGATATCATTTTTACCTGATTTTCCAATTAGATAAATTTTTTTCAAACTGTTAAAATTGTTCCATGTATTAAATTTTCATTTCGCTTATAAAAGAAAACTTTTTTAGTAAACATGAAAATTTAATAAGTTTGAAAAGCTGACATAATGTATTTAAAAAATTGCGTTTTGTGTTGATCTTTGTGATAGTTTTGTTAAGAACTGAGTTCAGCATCTTCATGCTTTTATCCATATGTTTTCTTGCTTTCAGAATGTTTTTTGTTTGTGCTCATTTTCAAAGTTCTCAACGTAAATCTTCTAACATTCACTTTTGTAACGTGTTTTTGCCTAAAATTCCATTATTACAATTATCCATGTAAAATTAACTTGTTTCGTATCAAAATCTTCAGACTTTTTTCTTGCCCGATCAAAAGCCTACTTAGGGGCTAAATAATGATCGACGCTGTGCTCAAAATTTTTTTGATTTTTTTCTCAAAAAAAATTCAAATTTACTTACTTGAAACATAAAATTTCAATCATTTCATTTTCATTCTAGAATACTCGTTTTAGGTTATATTCCAGCAAGTTTTGTTTTTATACATAAAGATCTTCCAAGAATCTGAAGTTCGTCAAATTAAAAAAAATGTTTTTGGTTTTCATAAATATTGTTGCACGGAGGTAATTTAAATAAAACTGTTCTTTATCAAAAACTTAATTTATTCACATATAACATCAGTTATTTGTTAGTTAGTTAGTTAGTTAGTTAGTTAGTTAGTTAGTTAGTTAGTTAGTTAGTTAGTTAGTTAGTTAGTTAGTTAGTTAGTTAGTTAGTTAGTTAGTTAGTTAGTTAGTTAGTTAGTTAGTTAGTTAGTTAGTTAGTTAGTTAGTTAGTTAGTTAGTTAGTTAGTTAGTTAGTTAGTTAGTTAGTTAGTTAGTTAGTTAGTTAGTTAGTTAGTTAGTTAGTTAGTTAGTTAGTTAGTTAGTTAGTTAGTTAGTTAGTTAGTTAGTTAGTTAGTTAGTTAGTTAGTTAGTTAGTTAGTTAGTTAGTTAGTTAGTTAGTTAGTTAGTTAGTTAGTTAGTTAGTTGGTTAGTTAGTTATTTGTTGTTCATGGCTTTTGACCTCAATATGAAGAATCAAAATTTTTTTATATTCATTTTTTTTGAACAAGCATTTAAGGGTTTTTCATGATACATTGAATGAAACCAAATGTCTTGGTAAACGTGGAATTTGAATCATACAAAACAGCTGATCATTAAGCCACATATAAATTCTAACAACATTATAATCATGGTTTTAACCCGGATGAGAATTTCAAAAAAATATTTTTCTCCAAATTTTTATTAAAATTCAATCATAAAAAAATTCAACTAAAAAATATTCATATATGAAATAATAACTCTTTTGATCAACTATGAATATTCACTTTAAATGACTAATGATGAGCTGCTAAAGAATAACGAACATGATATATGGTGATAACATAAGACTCTGGCAACATAATTTAAAAAAAAATGTCAATTTTTTCAGAATAGAGACATCATTCTCATAGATACAAAAAAATAATCACGAAATATAAAAGATTACGCTTAAAACCTAGTATCACTAATCGAAACTGACTGCTGTCAACCCCAGTTACTGGGACATGTATAGCAGTATAATCTATTATGATTGGTATAATATAAAACTTGATATCATATTCCGTCAGGAAGCGGTTGTTTTCCATCATACAAAGTAGGAGCATTAAGTAGAATTATCATTCCTCCCAAAAAACATACCAGCAGATATATAATCAAGATGATACGGTCCACTACTCTTGCTATGTGTTTCCAGTTGCCATCAATCTGTGTTTCATTAAGTTGCAAGTTTCACTACAATAAGAACACTCCTACATTTCTTGAGTGAAACAATTAAATTAGTATCTAAAAAATAGTAAGTGAATAAAAACTCTAAATTTTTTTTTTAAATAGATTTTGCCTCATAATGTAATGCAGTATTTGTAAAGCGCTTTTTCCTATAGATCAAAGCACTTGCTACAAATTTAAAGTAGCGAAAACATACTGTGAAACAGGTGCTAATTGTCGGTCCACACGGGATCGAACCCGGTAATTTTAGATACTTAGTCTAACGCTCTACCGCTAGGCTATACGGGCCGACATATACTTGTTATTGAAATAAAAACACAACTACCAACCCTCTGGGCTTCGTCTCCTGACTTCCAATGGTTAGCAACAAATGCCAGTCCATCAATGGCTTTGTATAAATTGGGCGGCATTCTGCGGTTTTGTCTTCTAGCACATGTTTCGCATATCTGTGTTGATTGTTGTTAGTGGTTATTTTGCTTTTTTAAAAGGTTTCAGACCTTTGTTAGATCTATTCCTGCCTGTTTGCTCTCTTCCACACTACTGCCATACAAATCTCTGCAAAGAAATTCTACTGATTGTTTCTTTTATTGCATTTTTGTTCATCTGTTAAATTTAATTCTACTTTTTTCAAAAAAATTTATTTAGTGTTTAATTTATACGATTTTTTCACGAAATTCAGAATAACTTTTAAACGAAATTTTTTACTTGAAACTTTCTAAGTTTGGGTGTGTAGTTTTTTTCTCGTTTTTGTAAGGGTTACCAAAGGGTAACAGTTCTGAGTGTGCGCTAGAAAAGTCAGCTAAACTTTCTTCCCCTATTGGTCGCTCATTGGGTTTTTGAATGAACAAATACTTTGGCAAAATTTCCAAAAAAACTTTTTCTACCCATCTGGGTATATGATTATTGCCAGGAAGTCTGTAAAATTTCTATAGAATTTAGTAATTATTTCGTTTTTTTAGAATAGGTATTTGGAAGATTGCTTTAGCAAAAATCTGTGCGCTAAAAATAAATCCTCGCATTGTGTTTTTAAAGAAAATTAATTAGTTATCTATTATATTTACAATTGAAAACTTGCCGATGGTTGATGTTGAGTACAATGACAGAAGCGATAGCAGACAGAGAAACAAGAACACAAGTTAAAAGGAGATACTTTCCTATCATGGGAGTCACAATCGATGTCCCAGGAACCAAATCCATTAAAAGCAGTTGAAAAATACTTAAAGAAAGCATTATAGAAATACATACACTAATACGTTCACCACAATCACAAGGCAGGTAGAAAGCCAATATAGTTAACATGTTAATAGAGACACAAGGGATAATGAGGTTAATGATCAAGTACAACGTTTTGCGTCTGATTGTGATGTAAAATGTTATGTCTGGGTAGGGCTCTTCACCGCAGCATGGGTAGAAGACTATGTGCTTGCGCGCTGAGGGTTTTTGAGTTATATCTTAATATTCTAGTATAAAGAACCTTAAAAGATAGAAAAACGCGAAAAATTAAGCTTTTCATAATTTTTTGTTGCCATTTATTTTCTTAAGTAATTCATTTTATAATTTATTTTTTTAATTTATTATTTTTTTTTAATTCATTATTATTTAGTTTAAATACTTTTTACCTAAACTTCCCTTTACTTTCAATATATCAAAAATAATCATATTCCGTAATTCGAAAATACTCTTTGTTTTTTATTCTAGGTACACTTCTTTTATAACCTGTAACGTTCATTAGATCCCACTCTACACTCTTGTAGTACTCGTTTAGTTGAATGGCTGGGTTTATGAGATCAGTCTCTCCTCCTTTGTTCCATTTATGCCTCAAATCAACCTATGATTTGTGCCTTAGATCAACCTATATCTTGGGCTTAAGATTAACTCAATATAGAAATTAAGCTTAGATACTCCATGTAGAAACTTAGATCCGTGAGATGATGTAAAAATTTTCCATAATATTATGGCCTACCAACACAAGTAAATGTACAAATACAATTAAATGTGAATAATTATACTAAATTAGTTATTTTACATTTTTCCAAAAAAACTTCATGGAATGAAAAAAATTTTTTGATACTTTTTTTTATTTAAACTGGAATTTTTGGAAAATTCAACTGTCATAAATGATGAGTATGCGATTTATTTTATGACGAAAACTTTAGTTTAAATATGATCAAAAAAAATTTCATTTTATGAAAATATTTTAAAATAGTTAACAAGCATTAATACATGATGTCTCTGAAGAACTGCAGTTATTTTGTAAGTTTTATTTAAAGATTTGTTACATGGCATAACGTAAACTCATATTTAGTTGAAATCTTTTATTAAAATTCCTAACAGAGTCATTTATACAACCTATCTTAACATTTGGAATACTAACATCGTTTCCAGCCAGAGTCCAGATTCCAAACTTCATTTTGCATTCTTGTTCGTCAAAGGGGAAATACTGAATATGTAATAGCTATGTAGCTCAATGCTTATTGGTCAAAAATTTATATGCATAATGAATAAGTTGACTTGAATTTATAAATTTTACCTTAACATCGATCTCACATTGGCTTTTGTATATGGCTGGGGGCTCCCACTTAACACTACCATTATGGAAGATCGTGGCTTTGGTCAGCAGGGTTATGATGTAGTCACCATCAGCACTATTAAATATAGACTATCAAGTTTTGAAATTTTTATTTATGGTTCTTTGTTGTCTAGAATAAAAAGCTGTGTTTTTATATTTTGCTTTTATAGTTACCTGGTTGTAATAGTTGTATCAATGATTTCAAAATTTGATAAAAACTTATAGATTGTGTATATTTCTAAGCAGAGAAACACTGTAAAATATCATCAGGAAGCATTTATCCATAATAATAACCTGACAGCCAAAAATCCAGAATAAAACTCTCCAACTATAGCTTCAACCTTCAATCACCCCTACAGGACTCACTTATTATAAAGAAGGAGGTCGGGAATCCATATAGACTCTGCTGGTACATACAGCATGTTGACATCTCCGTAGGCTGCCGGGTCCCATTGCAGACTGGGATCGGTCCATTCCTGTGTTGGGTGAAGAGTTGTTACATTATGTTGGTCTTTGGTCTAAGGTCTGTTTTAGGCTAAGCTTGTAGGCAGTAGGGTTGAAACGATCATTATAAAATGTTTTCAATTCTTAATGTACTTTTTAGTTTTTATTATCATTGTTGTATCTAATTAGTTTTAAGCATTTTATATTTTTTGACTTGTTTAAGTTATGCAGAGCTAATCAATCAATGAATTTTCAAAGGTTTTGTTGAGCACCTTCACTATTGAGTCTCGCCCACAAAATTACACTTTACGGGTTTTATGCTTTTAAATATGTATCGAATTATATATATTTTTTCTTATATGTTTTTATCTATAGAATTAAAAACATTTTCCATATATATTGGGATGCTTATGGTATTACAGACACAAACCTGATTCAACCATACGTTCGTCGTTATGATTTCGCTCTTCTCATCCTTGAATTGAGTTTGATTTAGTTTCGTTTAATAAGCCTGACACAATTATATGAAAAATAAACAAAAAATTGTCATTCAAAAAATACGTGAAACTTTTCATAAGCAAATCTTTCAACGTAATATGTAAAATTTTCTTACAGAAAGTGCAAAAGTCCAAAAGAAAAGAAACTGGACTCAATGGATAAATAATTATTTAGTATTAGTGTATACTATACTGAATTCAATTCTATAATTTTTAACTGAGTTTGAAAACCATTATTTTGTTCAAAACTTGTATTGAATGACTCTTCGTTAATGAAGTATTCGAAATTTTTAAAAAAGCTGTACAGTGGGCATGAGGAAAGCAAACACAATGCATTTGTTAACTTAAATCACACAGCTTTTCAACTTCACTTAATAATGTAAGTTTGTCTCACGAAAAGCTTCATGATTTAAGAAACAAACACAAAGTTAATAAGTACTTTGTGCTTGTTTTTCTCACCATTTGATTTAAGCTATTCTACGGCATCAATAACATGCAGCCTCACCACATCAATGATCTGGGACAACTTCAAACTGATGAGGATCAGAAGGGCTGACTTGTTTACAGCTTCTGGCTTTATCAAACTTTTATGGGAGGTTTGGAATTGAACCATTAAAGAGGTTAAGATTGAATATTAAATGAGGTTAAAGTTCAACCTTTAATAAAGTTGAGGTTAAACATTTAATGATGCAAGTTTAAACCTTTAATGGCGATTTTAAAACGTCTATCAAAGCAAGGTCAAACCTATGGTTATAAGTTGTTAAACTTCTAATGGTTAATAGGGAAACATTTGAAGAATTAGTAGTTGAGCTTTTTAAAGAACATTAGATCTTTCACAGTATATAATTGAACTTCTTATAATACAGTCAACTCTTATAATTCTTATATTGTTAAACGCTTAATGCTAAGGGCCAATCATATATCCTTCATAATGGCTATAGATTTGATGTTGATTGTAACTTTTTAGAAACATCTCAATGTGTATTTATTAATTAAATTCAAAGTTTCTACATAAAAAATATGAGGTTTTATAAAAACATTCATTTAAAAAAAGCTCTAATTTTCGGTATGTTTAGCCTTACCACAAAACGTTAGTCTAGATTCTAATGCATTTCAACCTTAATTAGAATAAATTTTTATGCATTAAACCTTTGTTTTCCATAACATAACCTACCGACTGTATTTATTTTTCCGCAGAAGATCATCATACAAACGTCTGGCGTCAGGGTTTGCGCAGGCATGATGAAAAAGAAAAGGAGAACAGACGGCAAAAACTATAAATATCCTGGTTGCTATGTGGTTGAAGAATGCCCTAGTTTAGGGATTTTTGAGGTTATGTTATTATTATTTTTTATTTAACTAATGAGGTAGTTATTTATTGCTTAAGATCATTGGTTTCTTTTCACAATGAATCGTTATGCATGAGAGTATACTTAATCCAAAGCGTTTACGCTAAAGCTTTTAATGAGTTCAACTTTTTCATGAAATTTGTTGAGCGTGTTTTGTTGTGTTTTAATCATTTTTTTAAATTATTTTTATTTGCTTTATAATTGATTTTATCGATATATATTATACTATTATTGTTTATCTGATTCAATATATTTCATTCACCAATTCAAATCCAACTTGAGTATCGTTCAAAACCATTATGAACATAAGAATAAAATTTCTCAAACTCACTTAAATTTGATCGAAAATCTTCTAGAAATCATCCCGTATAACTACAGCAAATTTCCAAACTTTTTCAAACTATTTCTTGAATATATAACAAGCTAGCAGTGAAGATTGAAAGAATCTTTTAGAATTTCCAATGCAAAAGTTTGAAGGTCTGTTGTTGTTGTTTGGATCGTTACCATCATTTTTCCGCTTTACTGTTGCTTCGCGTATTTAAATATTTTTGTGCTGTTTTATAAGTATATTTAAAATATTTGAAAAATTATTTATTGATTTTTTTCAATAGTTTTAATTTTTTTCATGAGTTTCTAAATTTTGTAACTTATGTATTTATGTGTGTATTTTTAGTTTTGTGGGAGCATTTTTGAACACCTCGTTGAAAGAACTTACACAAAAATAATGAATTTTCTAAATAAAAAACCTCCATATATTCCATTCATTCGATTGAAGACGGCAGCTTTTTCTATATTTTCAAGCTTGAGAGGGGAGTTGAAACACCAATCATAAAAACAACTCATTAAAGTCTCTTATAATGTTTCAAGAAAATTACAAAATGCTTTTGATAATAATATTCTAGAACCTCAAAATACATTCTGCAAGAATATATGTCGGCCCCTATAGCTCAATGGTTGAGCATTAGACTAATTATCTAAAAGTTACCGGGTTCGATCCCGCTTGGGCCGACAATTAGCACAGTGTGTTTTCGCTACATTAAATTTTTAGCAAGCGCTTTGATCTATGAAAAAAAGCGCTTTATAAATACCGCATTAAATTAGTATCAGCTATTTGATCAGGTAGGCTAGTGATGGGAGAACATAGACAAACATTTTATGAGTCTGTGAAGTTTTGATGCATTGTGACTAACTTAACTAGGATATTAGCAAAAACGATTCGAGTCACTTTTATTAAATGAATAACAACACAGCTTTTCGTAAGTTGAACTCACATTATCAAGTATACAAACTTGAACGAAAAGCTTCGTGTTATTATTCAGTTAATAAAAGTTTGATTCAAACCGTTTTTAGTACATTTTTTTGGGAAAAACACTTTCTGAAACACTCAAAACTGAACAATTTTTTAGCATTATGAAGGTTTTTCAAGTTGAAAACACACTATCAAATTATTTTGTTTAATTATTAAATTTTTGGTATAGTTTTTTGTGCTTGGTTTATTTTGTTCACTTTTTTAAATTCCACAAAGTTCTTCGTAAATAAATTTTATATTTTCAAATGATGGATACAGTGTTTTTATAATTAATACTCATTTTAAGTTTAAAAAAGTATGTTTAAATACATTGTTTAGTAAATCCTTGAACTTCTTCAGCACGTTTATTGAAAGGCTTGCCTGTCTTGGTATTTTTTCAATAACAGAGTTTATTAATCTGATGGAAAAAAATTGGTTGTTTTCAAGCGGTTTATCAAAGAATTAAGATTTTTTCGACACAATAGCTGGTAGAGCGTTAAACGAATTATCAAAAGTTACTGGGTTCGAACCCATGTGGGTTGACAATTAGCACTTGTTCCAACATGTTTTTTCTCTACATTAAATTTGTAGCAAGTGCTTTGATTTATGGTGAAAAACACTATATAAATACCGCATTACATTAAAAAGGATAAATAATTAATAAAAACCCAAAAGTTAATCGATTTTGTAGATTTTTTTTTGAATTTTTTAAGCTGATTGTTATTGTATTCTAAAATTTGTTTGTTTTTTTGTTTGTTTGTTCGTGTGTTTTTTAATACATAATTTTCGCAAAGTCAGCGATTCCTATGTTTAACAGGGAAAAACTATTTAAAATAGTTTTAAATGCAAAATAATTTTGCAGTTTTTTAGTTGTCATTGTTGGTAAAAAATGAAGTGGGATTGCTTTCAGATTACAGGTGTGTTATTCATAGGAAATTTATTGCTTAAAATGATAGTTAAATTTGTTATTAATAAAAATGGTCGTATAAAACGCATTTAGATTCAATGGAAAAAGTTGAAGCATGATATTTAATGTTGTGCACGTTATTATTTTTCAAATAATTCAATCAAATTTCAATTTGTCTATTGTTGAGTAAGGTATTTAAATTTTTTTCAGACAAGTATTGTTAATGATATAACGTTTGAAATTTGAATGGCTTTATCTCTGCTTAATCGTGGTTTGACTTTTCAAATAAAAGCCAGATCACATTTGAAAGTCTTGTGAAGAAACATAAATTATGCCTTTTAAAATAACAATATTAGTTATACTTCATACACTTGGCAAAGGCTCTTGTTTGAGTTTTTGTGATGGGGACTATTGTTACAACAGTTCTCTCACCTTAAATCCTTACTCTCTCACACAAGCCCAGAACCACTGCAAATCAATATCCGAAACCTTCAGTCTTCTCCAAACCCAACGCAACAGCAGTGTTGAAAACCTCATTGCAGCTCAACCAGAAGTAATAGCTGGCAGAAACATTATTTTGAATATTGACAGAAAAATAACCGCAGATTTTATAACTTTTGATGGAGCAGTTTTTAAGCGTAAGTTGTTCAACTATCATTTATAATATCTTATTTTAAGCTGATCTACAACAATTCAATGAAGTCTTTTAACAATATAACAAACTAATTATTATTTTGAAGAAGTTACATAAGGAGTTTAATAAAATTTTTTTGAGTTCAAAAAACAATTTCAATAGAATTACTCATGCTTGATAAAATTACTTAAAACTAAATGAAAGTGCACAAAATTTTAATCCTAAACCCCTTTATTCGTTCTTACTAATTTCATTCATACCTAGTATCTCTCCCAATTAAAAACTTTTCATTTCAACAAAATTACTGTACATCATCACACACCTAGACCCTCCACCAAGCTCTGCGAAGAGATACCTATCAGCCACAAACGGAGGGTCGGCCCTCACTTTCACCCACAGTGATGACACTGCCAAATCTGTCATTTGCAAGCACCCTGGTGAGCTCTAAAGTTAATAATTTTGACAGCTTAGAGAACCTGAATAGTCTTCACTTTTTTCTGAAGGTGGCAAGCTTTTGTCAATCTAGTTACTTAGTTGTAATTAAAATGTATGGGATTCTAATTATATTGGTTGTATCTGTATCACTTGATAATGTGAGGTGAACTTACGAAAAGCTTCGTGGTATTATAAAAAAAGCATTACTTTTAAAGTCGATTTCACATATTTCAACATAAATATTTGTAGTGAACCTCCCATGAAAATTTCAGAATCTGCGTGTGGTGGCGGCAGTGGGGAGGTGAAGGTGGCAGGCTCATGCTACAAGTCACAGGGAAGCAACAAACAATTCTACGAAGCAGTCCAACTATGCCAAGACAATAACGCTGAGCTGGCAACGTTTGAAGGACTGACGAATGATGCCACTCTTCTGACCATCATGCCCGTATCGACTGCCTTCCACGTGGGTGCAACTCGTGTACATCTCTTTTGGGGGCACAACGGTGCGATTTTGATGTGTTTCTAAACAAATAATCTGTCTTAAATACTTTTTGAATAATTACTACATTTTTGTCAAAATTATTCATTAAAATTCTAAAGATGAATTCAAACTTAACATTCCAGGTGATAGGATATCGAAAATGAACTGGGCTAATTCATACCCTAGCGCCATTTCAGCACCAGATTCCCATGAATATCAAGTTTACTTTAGAAAAATATTGCCAGGGGTTTCGAGCAAATGGCTTGACCACTCATTTGATGGAGCTCCCAACCGCCCATATATTGTTATTTGCGAAGGTGGGTGGTGATTGGTTGGTTGGTACAAAGGCGTTTTACTTTATAATACTTTGTATTATATAATACATTTGTATGTAGGGATATATTTTCATATATTAATACATGTTTTTATAGTATTCAAGTAATACATGATAAATAATGATGTATACGAGGCGGTAATGGATACAATTGTTAGATAAGATCTTTATGTCTTATATTCACCCATCTATTTAAATATTACTTTAGGTCTTTTCAATTTTTTATTATTGGGTTTGAATACTTTTAAATAACTTGATATAAATGGAACTTCAATATAAAGTTATTGCATATTTTTTATGACGTCTTTATCGCCACTTATTGCACCCAGAAATAACTTTATTCAAGAAGCAATGAGTGTCCCTTCATAGAACTTATACAAAAAAATACTTGACTTGTGAAACATATTTAAAATACACATTATAATTCTAAGAATTTTTTAAAGCAAATATTCTTTATAAAAATCAAAAGAAACATTGCATTAACTTAAATAGAGGCTTTCACTTGAAAGTTATTAAGACATAATGAAAGTCTAATGCTATAATCCCTTTTTGAATAAAGAAGATAATATCGATAATGTAAGATACCTTATGAAAAGCTTCGTGTAATAAGTTTCTCAATAAACCATAGTGTTTATTTCTATTATATAGAATCGCTTTGATGTTAATCAGACAAGTAATTGATTTGACACTTCAGTGTCAACATAGTTTTAAACTTAGTTCTATTCATAATTAAGGTATTGATGTGATCATACAAGTTTATGAAATACGGAAATGCCTTAAACCACATGGAAACGTTAAATTTTTAAAATAACTTCAAAAGTCATTCTCTTTATTTTCGATTAATTTTCTTTATTTTATACTCTATCTGTATTTCTTAATAATGATTCAAGTCTTCGTTTGAGTTCGTTACATTGATAATCGACCTTGTTGTGGAGCGTAGTTTATGAAACTTTAATTCATTAAAGTGTTAATAGATTTATTTATTTGAAAACTCTAGCTTGGTTTGTGTTCATAGTGGAATATTTTTTTGATGTGGATCATATCCCTTTCAACTAAAAATTTTCAATAAAGATTTAATATATAAATATTTCTAATTTTTTTTTTTAATTTTATAATGAAAAAAGTTTAATTAATGAATTAAATTTGTATAAATCAACATGAAAAATTTTTTCAGAAAACACAGCAACCACTACTAGTTCAACTACAACTACTACTACCACCACTACTACTACAACAACTACTACTACTGATACTGTTAAAACTGCATCAAAAACTACAAGTCCAAAAACTTCAGAAGCATTGACAGTTGCTATAACTATCGCTCCAACAACTACACCACACACAACTGTAGACGAGTGAGTCCTATTCAAAATCAATATTAATGAAATTTGATCTATTAAGGATAAAGCTTAAAAGATAATATTCAAATCATTATTATAAAAACAAAAAAAAATAGGAACAGTTGGAATATCAATATTTTATTGGCCCTTATAGCTCAGCTGGTAGAGAATTAGACTAATTATTTCAAGTAATCGGGTTCGATCCCTTGTTGGGCAGGCAATTATCACCTGTTCCATAGTGTCTACAAAGAAGAACTTTATAAATAAATATTTTATGTAAATTAATTTACAAAACACTAAAACCAACTTAAAACAATAAGTAAACCGGTAATTGTTAATTAGCCTCATAATTGTGAATCCTAAGAACACGAAAATATTTGGATTTTTTATTTTGACGAAGCTTCTCAATATATTCAAAATATCATCATCAAGTAACTTCAAAAATTCGAATTTTGCCGTGTTTTCATGATCCACATGAAACTGCAATCTTAATCAAATATCCTTCAATCATCTGACCGCCTAAGGTGATTTAAAAACACAGAATTATTAACAGTATTAATTTTTTAATTATATATTTTTTAAAAAATTAAAACCCTTTTTAATTGCAGGTACATTATATACGTAATAATCTTCGTTCCTTGTGGAGCCCTGTTCCTACTTCTTGTCCTCGTTATGGTCTGCTGCCTGGCAAGGAGGATGTGAATCTGTGTTGTATTTTGTGTATTTAATATGTTATTAGTGCTATGCAAGCAAAATAACTTAATTTTTCAAAAAACCCGTGTCATTTTGTTTAATAATTTATGCATTTTGACAAACTTTTTTTAACTCTCTTCAGAGACACCATGTATCGATTTTTTAAAAATAATTCCGTTTCATTTTCGTTATTATTTAAATTTTGTTTTAAATTTTTTTATTGCTGATTCAATCCCTTTTTAAAATTTTTTCATTTCCATGACCTCCACTTTTAGCATTCATTTCATTTATCATTCCTTCAACCTGGTGTCACCACAAATACTTTACTATTGTGTGGTATTATTATCACTATTTTTTTCTTCATTGTTTTTTTATTATTACTATTATCATTATTTTTATTATTTCTATTATTACTATTATCTCGTTTACTAGAATCATTATTTTTTCATTATGACTATTGTTATTATTATGTATATTCTCAAAGTTATTATTATCATTATTTTCTCAACATCCCATGTTATTATTATCTTTACAGTTATAAGCATGATTGTTTATCTTATTACTTCATCCTTATCATCCTCACCATGTTTACTATTATAATTAATTTTCTTTAAAAGATTCATTATTATTACATATGTATTACCACTGTTTGATTCAATTTTTTTATACTAGGCTAAATTATTTATTTATTATTTTTAACTTATTAAAATTCATTGCAGAATTAAAATTATTAGCTAAGGTTTGCTCAAATAAAACTGGCTCCAATAACAGTATTATCCAGACTTATGAGTAAGTTCTATCAATTCTCACCAACAATAGTTTCAAATAGTTTTAATGGAGTTTAACTTTTTCAAATATTTTTTATAGGATAAATCATTTTTTATTGAATATTTCATTTTTTTAGAGAATATTTTATCTTTGTTTCCATTATTGTTTGTTCATTTTTTGTATATTGAATTTTTCGGCCCTTTCTAATGCCTACTTCTTTCTCACTTTAATTCAGTGGTAAACTTTCATGCATAACAAATGAAAATGCATATGACATTTATCATTATATATAAGCCATATTGAATGCCTTTAGTTAAATATATTTTGCTTAAGCAAAGCTTCTGTATATCTTCTTTTTATTGAATTGTAGATATTTTCCATACAAAATGACTGGACTTTAAGTATCTAGTGTTAAGTTTTTTTTTGCTTGATACTTAAAAACTTTTCAATTATATAATAACCTAATTTTTACTTCTTATCGCAATCTCGCTCAGCTTCAAATCATGCTCTTTTCCATTATTGCTAGGTTTCTGATATTTCTTCATTGTTTAATTCAACCTATTTTGTGAATAAGAATTGACCCAAACATCTACCAGTTTCTATAGTGTGCCCAAATGGAATGAAACAAAATTTTTAAAAATATTTTTAGTTTATTTTTAAAATGGCATAAAGATTGATTTTAAGTAAACAATAATTACTCAAAAGTCATTTATTTCTCGTGTTAAGGCTACTTCTATTTGTTTCGTAAAGAAATAAACCTCTCTTAAACCACGGGGCGTCCGGCCCATGTTGCTAAGTATAAAAATAATAAACATGGGTTCCAAATCAAAGATCAAAAATAAAATTATGAAAGTAGAACGATAATAAGAATAGTGTAATTTTGAAAAATGATATGATTAAAAGTGATAATAATACGAAAAAAGTGATATTAAAAAATATTGTTAAATGTAAATATAGGGTGGTATTGTATGTGAAGAGCCGAACTTTTGTGTCCAAGCCTTCAAATCAAGGTGTTAGGAAAATTTTGAAAATATAGAGACATTTCTCTCACATGAATTTTTTGCATAATATAAGAATCATATGTCAAACATTATCGCATTGCACAACTACATAAAAATTCTACTATTTATTATTTCAAATATGGCACCGTTTCTAGAAAATCGACTGGTCTTCAACTGATGACAGTAATGAGCATCGTACTAAAGAATGAAATAATCTATAAACCTACATGTTCATACAGACTACATATACGAAACGGATGGAATAATTTATAAAAATCTTTACTGAATTTCCATTAAATTTTATATTGTACTTCTACTTGATAATTTAAGTCGATCTTACGAATCGTGGGATAAAATAAACTCCAAAAAGTGTTTTCATTTGAATATGACTGTCTATTACTTACGTCAGTAAAGTTGTTTTTGATAAATTATAATTTTAAGTTTAAACTAAATAACAACTTATCTAATAAATATTTTTTATGAACAACTAAAATAGCCGTACAAAAAAAAACAATCAAAATCAAACACATATAAACTAGACACTCTTTGTGAGTCAAACTCGTATTATCAAGTGAAGTATCAAACAATACTCGGGTATTGCTGAGTTTTACAAGAAAGTCTTTAGTTAGTTATTTATTTATTTAGTTATTTATTTTTTTTTTTTTCGTTACCCAACTTTTGAATGAAAGTTCTTGCTAGCGAAAAAGTTTATTTGGTAGCTAGTTATAAGGCATTCAAACAAGGACTATCTGTATCCTTTAACGAAAACAAACAATGTGATGTTGTAGTGATTTCTAGAACATTCGTCATAAGCAAATAAGCTTATGATGCTAATTTTAAAACCTGCCATGATGGTTCACTCATCAATAAGCTATTTTGGATCTTACTGTGTCAAAGCTCGTTGTTTGAAACTTTACACTTTTTAAAGCAACATCCATAATCGTTTTTTTTATTTTTAAAACATATTTAAGCAATAATAAATTTTCAAACGAATCTTCATGCTTGTATGAACACGTCATGAATGGGAATGACGTCATATTCTTGTTGATCCAGAAATACAACCTTGTTCAACAGCCGGCCACGCATTATATTTTCATTAATATATTTTTTACCCTTTTTATTTAATTTTATTTTTTCACTAATTTATCTTATCAAGACTCATCAATTATTGAGAATCATTATTTGAGAAGATGCTTTTAAAGCATATTGAGAAGGAATTTTTGTGAAACTTTTTCTTATTGAAACTATTGCATTAAGCGTTTGTAGCGAAATTTTTGGTATGTTTTTGTGTTAACCAGACCCAATATTTTCCTATAAATAAAATCCATTCCATAAGTTCATTCAAAAAATTTTTTTTAATTTTACACAATAGATTATATAACTTGGCTAATCAAAAATTAGAGTAAATCATTAAAAGATTATCGAACGAAGTCAAACCAAAGCTTATAAAAGTAGTAGTACAAATCGGAAAGCATCGCAAACTTTCTCGTGAAACCTTGCACAACAATAAAACTCATCGTCTCTCTATTGGTCGCCATGGTCCTTGTTGCTTGGGTCAAAGGCGAGTGTGCATCCTCCAAACCTTGCAATCCTCTCAAGAAAGCTGGCAAGTACTTTTATCCTGGTGATTCTGCCAATAACTACATTCAGTGCGGCGCCTGAGGTCAGTGTTATAACATGACTTGTGGCGCTTTGACTTGGAACGATGCCATTTCCACCTGCACGCAAATCACGTGAGCAATTTATTAAGCATTGATTCTTATTAATTGTTTGAAAAACTAATTTTTTTAAAATTTCATAAACTGTGTTCCATAACTTGAGGCTTGTCCTTATGTATTGGCTTAATACCAAGCGGTCAAGCACTTTTCGATACAATGATGAAATATAATAGCCTGAATCGAATTGTAAGGTCAACAAACACATAGTATTTATTAAAACGAAGACGCGAAGCTTTTAGTAAGACAAGCTTTCATTATCAAGGTATAAAAAAATTGGAATTTTAATCCTATTTACATTAGTTACTATTATATATGTATACCAATGTGAGATAATGAATGTAGAGAATAAATGATAGATTTTCTATATGTAATTATGAAGTGAGATCAAGGCATGAAGGGAGATCAAACCGAGTACTTGAGTATCCATGCTATTTGTTACCCAACGGTTAGGTGATGCCAAAACGAAACAAAGTCTATATAAACTAATATAAAGAGAATTAACATTTTAACTTTTATCATCACTTTATAATGTAAGCTAGTTTTACAAAAAGCTTCGTGACTCTTTTTTAAAATAAATACTTTGTGTTTGGTGATCTTACAATTTTGATACAATACTTTTCATAATGTATTCATTTTTTTGTGGCAAGCGTTTTCAAACTTAAATAAAATTAAATTTATAAGCCGAAAGTTATGTTATAAATATAGTTTTTAACTTTATTTAATTATTTTTTCCAGCATTTCAGACAAATGGCTTCAAGCATCTTGCACGGGTCTTTAAAGTTTTACCCGTTTTAACTAATGTTTTTCAGTTTCAATAAAATGGACTAGATGTATTTTTTTTTTACTGAATTAACGCTTCGTATATAAATAAACTTGACCGACAAACGTATGCTCTGAAAATAGATACTTAGCCAATTTACTAGAATGGAAGGACTGCACAATTCTGAATGCAAATGAATCCCAACTCTAAGTCTTAATTGTATTTAAAACTCAAACTTTATTTAAACTGAAAAACTAATTTCTGTGAACGCTAATTATTTAACATTTTCACAAAATAGCCAGTCTTCTGTAAAAAATCTGAGATCCTCATTGAGTTTTAATTTAAATAATTTATAAAGATGGGATTTTTTTTTTCAATGCTTTCATGCAGTTAGTTTAATATTGGTTTGAGTTGTCTTGGTTAAAAAAATTTATCTTTTCAACTTCAAATATTTTTTTCTTGACTTAATTTTTTTTTTTAAATTAGCAAAAAGATAATTTTCACAGAAGTTCAAGTTATATTAAGTTTGAAAGTAGTTTTATTATGCCTACTTGTTATTCTATGCACTAACTTTTAAACTTTGAAAGAAGAGCCAAAAAAAGCGCATTTTATGCTTTATATGTAGTTTGTGGTTGATAAATTGTTCATTGTACGAATTATTATTTTTCTATTTTTTAGGCATCAATGAAAATTCAATGTTTTAAAACAAACTGCTTTTAAACCAAATTTATAATAACCACCGTGCTTCAAAAAACAATATTTCATAAGTTATCTGGGAATAATTTTGTAAAAGTTTGAAGAAGATCGGAAACTTTTTAATTAATAAAAATGTACAACAAACCAACCGGAGGTCTTTTTGGAGGAGCTGCCAACACTTCGTTCGGTAGAAACTCGCTTACAATTTTTTATTCTTAGTATTATTGTTTTTTTCTATTTATTAATTATTATTGTTTTACTTTAAAATTAAAAGTAAACATTTAGGTATTTTAAAAAATTACGACACTCGTTGGTTAAGATGGGATTTTCATGCAAAAACTTGATATTTTCATAAATTTTAAATTATTTAATTGAAAGTTTGTAAAATTTTTGTATAAGTTCTTTTAAATCTAAAGGTTCGACCTCGTTTGGAGCTACCAGCAGTCCATTTGGTGCCAACCAAGGTATTGTTTTGAAAATTCAATATAGGTTTTTCATGAGTTTCTAATTTTTAAAATATTTTTTTTAAAACCATTAACAAATAATATTTAAAAAATCACTTCCAACAAAGGTGCATCATTTGGAGGGACAGCATTTGGAAACACACAGACAAGTAGTGGAGGGATGTTTGGTTCTTCAGGAGGGACTGGGTTGTTTGGGGGAACATCCACACAAGGTGGAGGTCTGTTTGGAGGCACTTCAGCTTTTGGCAACACCAATGCCACTTCAAATACTAACACATTTGGTTTGTTCAATGTACTTTGTGTTGTTTTTAATAAGTATGAAATAAAGTTTTATTCAAGCATATAAATTGATTTTTTATATGATTTAATATAAGATATATGAAACTTATACAAAGGTTTTGGAAGTGGAGTCCAGGCTACAACACAACAATCAATGGGGTTGTTTGGCAACACAAGCACCAACACTTTTGGGGGCACATCTTTGTTTGGACAACAACAACAACCCCAGCAACAGTCAACATTTGGTCAGACAGGGGGCTCGTTGTTTGGAGGCATGGTGACTGGGGGTGGTTTCTTAGGAGGTTCTCAAACCACAGGCACCACCATAAAATTTGTGCCTGTGGTGAGCAGTGAGCAAATGGTGAAGGGTGGTGTCACTACTAACATCAACACCAAACTGCAGTGCATCACTGCCATGAAGGAATATGAGTCCAAAAGTCTTGAGGTATTTTTCAGGTCTTGTTTTTCATTTCAAATCGATTGCTATCCAAAAAATCATTCATTTTTAAAAGGAATTGAGGTTAGAAGATTATGGAGCAAATAGGAAGTCAGGGGCTGTGATGGGAGGAGGTTTTGGCTTGGGAACAAGCAATGCAGCAACAGGATTTATGTCTAGTAACCAACCGCAACAGACTGGCTTCTCCATGTTTGGCAACCAGAATAAAACAGGTTTTTCAGGTATGTCAAATTTCACATACAACATTACTTGAACGCATTTTAAAATTCCAAATCTTGTTAACATAAAAACAATCAACATTAGTGTATGTTGTTTTTACAGTTCCATTTCAATAGGGTTAGATGTATTTTATAGAGTGGTGATCATTTATAAAGTTCTCTATATTGAAATAATCTGGGGTTTAAGTTATGCAACACACAAAGCCACAACTCATTCACCAATCAACACATCACAGGTTTTGGAGCTACATCTACAGCAGCAGGTTCAACCTCACTCTTTGGTGGATTTGGAGCCCAATCTAAACCCCTTTTTGGCTCTTCTTCCTTGCCATCTACCACAGCTCCCACCAACACCTTCGGAGGTCTTAACACTGGCTCGACCTTTTTTGGAGCTAACAATAATAAGGTGTTTGCATGAGACTATGTTGTGAAAATTAACTTGATATCTGGACTTCAACTGTAGTGCAGATATTTTGAAAAAACTTTTAATGCTGGTAATTATTCACTGAGTAATGTCTTGTAAAACCTATCAATTACACAACTGAAACTTATTTTAGAATCAACCTAACCTACTACATACTTATAATCAAAAAGTATTTTTACACTTTGTTTTTTAAAATCTATTTTTAATCAATTATTTGAAATACTTTTCAAGCCTTTATAACTACAAAACATTGCAGTTTGGAGCAGCATCGACTCAGCCTTCACTGGGCTTCAGTTTTGGAGCCACCCAACAAACTAACAGCCCCTTTGGACTCAGCACTTCTCAAAACAATGTTTGTTCATTCATATTACATTTTCATACCTACACCTTGAATCTGTTCTATTATTTATAGTTATGTATAAAGCTCTTGGATAAATTATTTTTTATATTTTATAAAAATTTTATATAACCTTTGCGAGTGGGATATTTTCACTTTTCCATTCAGACAACCGGAGGATTTTTTGGCAAAAAGCCAGCCCTGGGCTTTGGTCAACCAGCAGCCTCTTCAGCAGCATCAGTTCCAGCCTTTGGATTGAAACCAGCCAATCAGACGGCTTTTGGAACTCCAAGTACAATTCATAAGAATTAATTTTATTTATTTTGGGTTTGTTAAAAAACCAATCATTATCAAGTACTTGATAATGTAAATTCTGCTTAGAAAAGCTTCATTGGTTAATAAGTCTTTTTGTTTGTGTCAAGTATTTTTATTCTAATCAAAATCTATTTTAATTTTAATTTCAGCTAAGTTTTTCACAATTCTAAATTCATTCAGACATTGAACCCATCTCACCACAGCATTTGGCACTGGAACTTCTCTGTTTAACAAACCAGCTGCTACTTCAGCTTCTCCCTTCGGGTTCGGAGCGACTGGTTCTACCTCTCTTGGTTTCGGAGGTGAGCTTCATCATAACTATCACTAAAAACTTCCAATATCTCACTATCACATGATATGACGCTAGTAACTAATGTTTTTTTCATATTTATAGGGTTTGGAGCCCAGCAAAATACTTTAACCAGCCTTCAAGCACCATCATTTGGGTCACTAGGTAGCCAGGCTCCCGCTGCCAACACTCTCTTCGGTGCTAACAAGGGCAGTCTCTTTGGAGCCTCCAATCCTCCTGGTAATGATATAAATCACTGCTTTATAAGACAATGTAGCATTTTTGAAAAATTTGATAATTCTCTTCTAGCTTAAATTTTACCCCTTAAAAAATTTAGACTCAAAGGTCCATCTAAAATCACTAGTATTAATTATTTGATTATGTTAATTAGTCTTACAAAAGAATTTCGCATTATTTGGTTTGATTGAATTTAGCGTTTGTTTTTATACTACTATTAAATTATCTAATTAATTAAATAAATAAACTAACAACCAATCAAATGGCAGCATTTAACTTGGGAGGGTCGTTCATTAACTCGTCACTGACAGCCACGTCGAACACAGGTCTAGCATCACGTGCCTCAGCAGCACCAAATGAGGCCTGGGTGCAACAGATAGGAGACCATATCAAGGCCCTCAATAAGTCACCTTATGGGGATTCGCCCCTTCTCAAAAACCTCATTCTGGTGTGTGGGGGGAGGGGGGATGGACTGTGAATGATTATGTTTGTAGGCATGGTTGTGTGTTGTTTGGGGTCCTATGTATGGTCGTTTATATGGCAGTTTTGATGGTTTTATTCACAAAGGTTTTTGTTCCAAATTAATACTAAAGTTGTTGTTTTCTAGAAATTTTTATTTTAATTAGTTATTTTCATACTTTCATATGGTAAACGTATTAACCAATCAAATGCAGGATCCTCAAAGAAAGGAGGAGCTTACTCGGCCAACCAATCCTGTGGCTCAAAAATCTCTATTAGTTTCCCATATGAAAACAACATCACTCAAAACCACACCCAAGTCTTTCAGTCCATCCACTAAGGTTCATTATGTATTCAATTCAATTTTTCACCTATTTATTTCATATATAAATTTTTTATATGATTTTTAACCATTTAACCTCATACTATGAGACAAAAGATGCTCAACGAATAATAATAATAATAATTTCATAAATATATCACTTATAATCTTGTTCAATAATAATAATCGTGTTCACCATGTAGTCAATTATTTTGAACATCATCATCACGATCATCTTATACCTGGTCTTCCATGTTCAAATATTTGTTTGTGTGTGCATTTGAGATTGGAAATCTCCAACTTTGGGCAGTTTGTCATGAAGTTCCACAGTGGAATAATGGTGAATGTTTCAATCATAAAACCAAAATCTAATACATAACCTCAGGTGAACATCTTCAATGATTTTGAAGATGAAGATGCCAATTTAAAAGCAACTTTCAACTCATCGAGCACAAAACGCAACTACAAGGAGTTGAAACCACAGGCTTTGGCTTCAGATCACAAACTGAAACACTCCACTGATCGCTCTTTCACTCAAGGACTCGATTATGCTTCTGATGAATACTTTTCACCTGAGAAATTTAAAGCCAATTTGACCAATAAGTAAGTGTTGATGAGGAGAGTGGAGGAAGGGTAGAGGTTTAAAATACCAAAACTTATTAGTGACTTGTATAGCGCCAAGGGAAGCAACTAAGGCGCTAAAAAAATCAATGAATAGTAGTATGAGTTTTTTTAGCAGTAATAAACATGTTATGTACTGTAGTAAGCTAATCAACCACCCCCATCTTAATCAGAACAAGTCCAAAGAGTTACTTTAACGCATCAATTAATGGCGTTGATCATGGGTAAGTTGTATCGAATTTATATTCTACTTTAGATATTATGAATATAATAACGGAAAGTACCATTAATAAATGAAGATACAATAATAGAGATAAAATAATTACATTGTTGTCTGACTAGTAATTAATTTTGACAAAATTGTACTTGTTTAAAATTTTAGCTTAATTCTTGAATGTGTTTCTTGAAAATCTTAATGCATTGAAGTTAAATTTCACAAATATCCTTCTGTACATAGAACTAAATTATATGCAACCATATTTTTACTGTTGTAACAATTTAAAAATGAAACCTTGTTATAATCATCAAGAGGTCATGCTGATAATACAATAGCTGAGTTCAACGTGATCAAAGACCTTAACAAAACTGATGTGAGTGTCGCTAAGATGTGTATAAAAAATAGTGATTAATATATGCTATTGTATAGCTTTTATTCTTTTTTCTAGTTTTAATGTATTAATGAAAATTATTGTCAAGTTATACTGCGAACCCTGGGCAGACTTTACTAACGTGCCCTATGTAATGTATTTATTTTGTAGCCATTTATTTATATTCGTCCCAGATAAATGGCTTATTTTATATATGAAGAAATAATAGTATCAATAATCTAGGCCTACTGCCGTCAACCCCAGTTACTGAGACATGTACAGCAGTAAAAGCTAATTAGATTAAGATTCATTTGTTTATATTATTATGTATTTGATACACTTATTAATAACCATTCTTTCAAATGTATATTATCATACCATAATATTTCGATATTTTTGTTGATAAATTCATTTTTCATCATCATCATAACATTATATGTCTGGTGGGCAGAACAACAGCAAGGATGCACCTGTGTCCTCCAAGAAGATATCCTTCAGCAAGAGTGGGGTGGTGCTGAGTAGGAGAGGTTGTTGTTTAATGGGTTTATCAGTGTAGTTTAATTAAAATGAAATAATAAGCTTATGTCAGTACCACACATAGGCACTCATATGTTCACAAACACCACCGCATTTACAACTACCACATCCCATCACCACAAAAACACATACAAGCGCGTGATGCCAGCAAACTCGTTATAATTATGACTGATTGAAGTGCTTGAGGCTTTTCAGCGAAAAATTCACAAAGACGTACATACTTCCTCACACTCAAATACATACACAGGCTACTACACAATTCCGAACATGAAGAAGTTAGATGGAATGGTGGATGAGAATGGAGAATGTTGGGTGGATGGATTGGTAGTTGGAAGGGATGGTTATGGATCTGTTACCTTCCCTGGCTTAACTAACGTCGCTGGTCTTAACCTGGATAACATCAGTATGTGTGTGTGTGTGTGTGTGTGTGTGTGTGTGTGTGTGTGTGTGTGTGTGTGTGTGTGTGTGAGATTAAAATTGCACAACACCACACAGTATTCTTCAGCACCAAGGAGTTGGAGATCTACCCCGAGGAGAGTAGCAAGCCCCCTGTGGGTGAAGGGCTGAACAAGAGAGCACAGGTATGTTGTTGGGGCAGCAGTGGTTGGTAAATAGATAGATAGCTTATGCGCAATCTTATCCACCGTCCATATCTAAATAACTCATTTTTCAAAATTTTTTATATATATTTCGATTAGTTGTTAGATGTTTATAATCTAACTTGTTAACACTGTTAGAATCATAATACGTATATATAAGAATATTCACAATATCTCGATGCGCAGGTGACTTTGGAGAAGGCCTATCCCATTGATAAGAGCACTGGAAAGCTGATAACTGATTACACAAGACTTAGGGAGATGGGTTATATTAAAAAACTGCAGAAGAAAAGCGTCAAAATGGGTGCTCAGTTTGTGGATTTCAACAAGCAAGGAGAATTCATCTTTTTGGTCTGTGTTTTTATTTCATTTTGAATCAAATTTTTGACATTTGATAGTTTAAATAGTCTTCTATGTGCTCAAGGGAGTGAGTTTGCTTACAAAGAACTTTGTGGTTTATATTAATGTTTTTTTAGTTTTATAATATATTACTACTTTTTGATATGTAACTTTCATAGGTGGAGCATTTCTCCAAGTACTCCTTGCTTGATGACTCAGATGATAGTGACGGAGATCAAACCACACCCAACAAACCATTGCATCCAATCAAAGCCTTGCAAGCTAAGCAAGTTCAATTGAGTACAGCTACAACCACATTACCAGCTGATCATTTGACAAGCACAGCAGCTCTTAAGCTGTTTTCAAGCACTTTGAATCAGCAACTGAAGGTGCAGCAGCAAAATTATTCACCCATCTATCCCAACATCATCAACTTCGCCAATGATACGAGTAGTGATGAGGAAGATGAGTCGAAGGTGCAAAGTAATGAAATGGCATGTAATGAGCAGGAAGTTCCTATGGTGGGAGGTGAGGAAGACGCCGAGGATGATGATGTTGACCTGGTTAATAATGATGATCAAGTGAGGAGTTATGGCAATGATGGGAATGAGGATGAAGGGCATGACTATGATGAAGATCAAGACAAGTATCAGAGAAAAGATGATAAGACTGTTGGTTCAAGGCATTACGTCGGCTTAGGTGGCTTTGTAGAAGAGGATGAGGAGGAGGAGAAGGAAGAAGAAGAGAATGAAGAGTACATTGCTGATGATGGCATGGAGGGTGTGGAATATAATGTAGTTACAGACATGTACCATCGAGGTGTAACATCGAAGAACCTTCAGATCCATAAGGCTCACTTCTTCGATGAGGATGAGGAGGAAGATGGTGGTGTTATGAAGACTGACGTGGTGATGGGTGGTAAGGAGGACACACCCATGGCAGCTCAGAGTCAGATTTTTTTTTTATTTTAGTGTTTTTATGTTGTATTCATGATAAAATAAAGGAAATTTTAATTTTTAATTTGTTTTATTTGTTTTTTAAATATTCAAGGTTTTCTGAGAGACAAATTCAAAGAGGTTTACCCATTATCCCCAAAACCATTGAGTACTCTATCCCAGCCTCTCTACCCAGAGACCAAAGTAGCTCCACCAGTGAGCCACCACACTCTGGACCCCATCTTCATCCCTCCATCACTACCAGACCTTTCCATTCCCGACCATCTCATTACCACTCCCATCCCTCTCAACCAATCCGTCATGCTAACCAAACTTCATTCCATCACTGATGTTGCTCTTTTCCATGCTAACTCCTTCCGTCCTTGCTTCTTCAACAACAGTTTTCATCAAGGGTGGCACTTCACTAACTTGTCTGAAGCTCTTTATGAAGGTATCTTAGTTTTTCCAATTAATTTTCATTTTCAATCATTTTTTTTTTGCATTAGATTATTTTTTGTTATCAAGGGGTTTTACTGCACACAACATACAACATCATCATACAATATGACACCCATACAACAGAAGCTACAAAAGAAGACAAAGTAAGTTTATTGAACAAGAAAGCATTCAGATCTGGAATTTCAGTGATGAATCTTCAATCTATTGATGCGCCATTGGATGCCTCTCAAAAAGTCCGTTTTCATTCTTTTTCCTTCAAAGTTTTTTTGAGCTTAAAGTCGTTCACTAAATTACAATAAAACGGATATAAAATCATGCTTTGTAGTGGGGATCAGTCCGGATTTCATTTTGTTGTATCTCTACATTAAATATATTTTGCATACATCACTATATACCACAACAGTCTCACCTGGTGTCGTGTTTACAAGTCGAGCTAAATAACAGTGTGCTAAATGGTTTTGAGAATATCAACCAGGGAGATATAACTTGTGCTGATGGTGGTAGTGATGCTGATGTGTGTCCCTTTGTTGACTTTTCTTCCAACGCTCAAGCACTCATGACTGATATGATTGGTTGTTTAAAAAGCCTCTCAAACCAATCAGGTTGGTTGAATTTTTGGATATGTGCGTGTGTTTTTGCAAATTTTGCTAGTCAGCTGATCTTGATATCATTATAAATCTCCTTGGTTCACAAATTTTCAACCAAATCTTTTTTCAACCATTATAAAACTTGCAGAGTGGACAGAAAGAATGCTGTCAGTATGGAGGTTGTGTTGGGCGTTGTGGGGCGAAATAAAAGAACCGGTGGATGGAAGGAACGAAATGAATGGCGAAACGAATTGGATGAATGATGGTGGAATAAATGGTAATTATTTCACTAGTAGAGTCAGAAAGATGCGGCTATCCCAGTGGCTGTCGAGGTCTTGTAGGAGGGTCATAGAGAGCAAGGTTTGCCTGCCTTGATAGTATAGTAGTTCAAACAATGGTGATTACAAAGTAGTAGTAGGAGTATTGATAATAATGAAATAGAAGTAGTAATTATAAACACATGTATAACTTTGAAGAATACGTTTGTCAAAGTTAGGTTTAGTTGCTAGATTTTTGTGGGATTTTCAAAATTTGAGTTTTTTTTTTGAATTTTTTAATGAATATAAAGATTTTTAATAAATATTTTGCAGATTGAAATATACAAAAAATCAAGAGAAAAAAGGAATGGGGCGCCAAACGATAATGAAGATGATGATGGCTACATAACTTTCAACTTTATGACTGGTGGAATGGTAAACAGAGCGATCCAATCAGCTTTGAGCGCCAGGGACAACCGCCTGGCTCTCCTTCTTTCACAAAACACCATGAACAATGACAACAAGTTGATGCTACGGAAACAGATTGACCAATGGATCAGTTCCAAGGTCTACTTATGGCTTTTTGTTTGTATCAGTTTAATGATAATGCGTTGCTTTCGCCTTTATTGTATTTTTTTATTTTTATACATATCCACAAACACACACCAGGCCGACTTCTTCATCAGTGAGCACCGTTTGATGTTGATGAGTTTGTTGTCAGGCATTTTGCAAGTCAGTTGCAACAACAAACAACTCAACTGTTGCGAACATTTGGATTGGAAGAGAGCTTTTGGCCTTCATCTGTGGTGGGTGTGGCTTGTGTTGTGTTTGAAGTGCAATAGCATGGAATGAAAGTTTTAACGCTGTGATGAGATTTTCGTTTACTTTCATTTCAGGTACACGACGCCTTCAAACCATCCTATAGAGATAGCATTGAAGAATTACCAAGAAAACTTCATGGATGCCAATGGCCACACACCAAAACCTTGGCCCGTTTATATGGAGAATATAACCTCAATAAACGGCGATGGACATAATAGTAGCAGGGTTAAAGATAGGGTAAGTGGCAAGGATGAGGTGTATGATGTGGTCTTTGGTCTGCTGCAGTTGTTCTCAGACATGCATTACCCTCTGCATGTGGTTCTCAACCCACTGTGCTTCACTTCTCAACATCTTGACTACACATCAAGGTTAGTTGAGCTTGTTGATGTGGGTGTTTGTGCTAGTTTCTTGTTTTTGTTGGGGAGATTTTTTGACTAAGTAATGAGCTTGTTGATAAATATTTTGCTTGAAATTCTCATGTTTTTGCAGTTTCACAAAAAATTTTGAAGTTTAAAGGGTTTCAAAGTTTGATAATAATCTTTCCACAGTTGGCATTTGTTGAAGCTGTTGGGCAGCTTAAATTATCGTCATTTTAGCGATCAGCATCTTGCTTATATATGCCACAGTTACGCCAGCCAATTAGAAGTTTCAGGCTTGTGGTGGTGGGCGGTGTTTGTGCTCATGCATATTAATAACCCTGTGACGTAAGTGGTTTTTGAAATGTTATTTAATTCAGAATTAGTAGTAAATTAAAATTTGCGTTTTATGAAAGATTGTTCAAATTTTTGATTTTCAAACAGACGCAAAGATGCCGTGAAAAAGCTTTTGATGCGAAATGTAACGAGCAACGAAAAATTGACTGATGAAGATGACGAAGAAGAAGACGATGGTGATGACACAAGTAATGATGATTATGAACCAAGGGGTGATTTAATAACTGATGCAAACTCATTGTTGAATGAGAGAGATTTATTTGTGGTTGAGAAGTTGACAATCCCTCGCAGCTGGCTACATGAGGCAAAAGCCATAAAAGCTCAATACATGGCCAAAACATACACCCAACTCAGACACTCATTTAGAGCAGGCTTGTACAACCAGTGCTCAACAATATTGCAACAAAACCTCCTTTCTGACATGGTCGTCAAAGGCATGTACACAGCAATCCGATACTGGGTGTCACCACTGTTATCTGTAGACTCATCTGTAGCCAACCTGTCTCTGCTCAAGCTCTATGTACAGTTTGTAGATGCCGTTTGTCTGGTCGAAAAGATGAACGACTATCTACAAGAGGTTTTTTGTCTTCTTTTGTGACTTTTTATGTGTAATATCATATGGAAATACTTCATCCTGATCCAATGATTAATAGTTTATACTATAAGTGATTTTATTTCTTCCACTTATTGATTATTTCACCAATTAATTGCTAACACACCAAGCAGCAACGAGAAGAAGGCCAGAGGGAAGAAGGGCCAAGTTTAAAGCACCTCCTTAATGAAATCTCCTCATCCATCCACCTCCTCCCCACTCACTCCCCCATCAACAAGTTATTTTATTATATTTTTATTGACATTATTCTCAATACTTATTTTTTGAATCTTCATTAGTGTTATTACTATTATTTCGTTTTCAATTATTATATGAATATTTAATTTTTAATCGAGGTCGTCACTTTAAAATAACAGACTGGCTCAAAGCATTATAAGCAAAACAGTATCAAAGGGTGTTGATCTGTTGCTCTCATTCTTTTCTCAATCCCAACACAATGATGATGACTATACGTGAGTTACTATTATTTTTGATTTTATTTTTTTGTTTTTGTTATTCAATTATTATGTCTCATTTTATTGAAATATTATAAACGCCCTATCTTTAGTTTTCTAGCGAATATTGAGGGCAGACTTCCTCTTCCTCTCAACTGCTACGACACATGCCCCTTTGATAAAGTCATATTGTGATTAGCCAGTTACCATATAACTTTTTAATAATTATCGGGTGACGAATTCTAGTAATAATATTAATAAAAATAAATTAATAGTAATACTAATTAAATTGAATCTGCTAGCAAATGTTCATGCAAGATGGCGTGTGTGAGTTTTGTACTAGAAAGTATTTATCAATTTCTCATAAGTTTTGTTTTCACAATGAAATAGACTTTGGTATGTATAATAATTAAGAAGGAACACTGAATTTAGTTAAATTCCAATAAATTGATTGTCCTTGAAGTTATTTTTACATGATATATATGAAGTTCTTTTCGAAGTTGTTTCGAATAAATATAAAATCGTTCGTATTTGTTTTAAACAATTGGAAAAACTTCGAAAAATTTTAAAAAAATGGTGAATTTACAAGTACTAGAGTTGAATACTATATTTGAAAGCATACTACAGAACTATTAGTCAATTCAGAACCTGGGTTGGCCTGATATGGACAGAAGCTTGCGATTAAGTTCAAAGAGAATGTTGGTGTTGTGTTGAACTTTGTTGTCGTCTTCTTTGTTATTTTTCGTCGGTGTGTTGGTTTGTTTGCATCGTTTATCGCTTTCGTTTTGTGTAAAGAACATTCCAGTCCCTGTGTATTTTCTGGCATCATTATCGGTGGTTTTGTTGGTGTTCAACAGGTGTAAGTGGTGTTTGGGGAACATACTCTTTGGACTATTTTTATTTTTGTTATTTATAATAATAATATTATTATTATTGTTGTTTTTATTATTTCTCCTGGTACACACAGTTCGCGAGATTTTATCTGGGTTGTTTTCTAGGTTATTAATACCAATGTTAATACTAGTGGCAAACTGAAGACTAGAATTGAGAGTAACAGGCATGTCTTTAATAGTAAGAATGGGTGTAACATCGCTACTGAAAGTTTTGTTGGTGACAAGATCAGAGGGAGTTTCTAGGTTTTTGATGGCAGTTATGGTGGTGGTGGTGTTTGGAAGTGAGATAGGTGGCTTTTTGACCACTTTTCGTTTCTGAAAATAACCATAAATGTGAAAAAATCCTTTTAAAAAAATTTTCAATTCAAATTGATTCATCGCTGTATATCTACCTGATTATCTATTTATTTGAAAAGGATTTTAAAATTATTCGATTGATCTATCTCATCTTGACATAATCTATCAATTGATGTAATAAATATATATACATCTAACTGATATAATAAAATTTATAAATATACTTTCCAAACAATTATCTCCTACTTTTCTAAAAGAGACACAGTATTCCAAGGGATCAAAGAAGTGAGGTTTTTCTCGACCTCTTCTTTTCCTCCTGGCTAACATATTTCCTTCTTCAGCATTGTCATCTTTACTGCCTGTCTTTGTATCATTGTTTGTATTGTTGATTGTATCTGTGGTTTTAGTTTCATTATCTTCCGTTTTGTCTATAGTAGCAGAATTGTGTTGAGTATTGTTGTTATTGTCAGGGTGGCTAATGATTTCATTAATATCTATTTTAGTGTTTCCTTCAATTTTCAAATCAGCCTGTTGGTTAATATATTCTGTCTTTTTGATTGTTTCAATATCAGGCCTTGCACCAATTATATTGTGAGCACCATCATTTTTATTATAAAAATTAATTATGGGTTTAAGTTCATTTACAGTATTTTTGTTACTATCATTAATCAGATTAAAGTTTTCTGAACTTGAATTTTTTAATGATAAATTAGAATCATAAACATTTATATTTTCTAAACAAGTTTCATTTTTATCAGATAGTTTGTTCTTTAGTGAACTTTCTTTATCAGGTTCATTGGTGCAAAGTTTATCTTGTTTATTTTCAACTCTTTTATTATTCATAATGGGATTTTCTTTGATAGTTTTATCATTAGCAGGTACATTGATACATGGATCATTTATTGGTTGTGGATTTACATTTGAATTTTTTGAATCTTCATGTTCTATATTAAAGTTGTCATTATGATTAATATTTTTGCACATCTCTGAGAGATTAGTGTTTTCTATTGTTTTTTTATGGTTTTCACTTGATGATTCAGCATTGTATTTATTTTTAGCATTAGTTTTATCAGGAATTTGCTCAATAGAAGATGTAAGTATCTTGCTATTTATATTTTCATTATTTTTTTGTCTGCTATTGCTTTTACTAACTGTATCAGCTTTTTTGTTTGCAAGATCTGTCAAAAATAATTTTTTGTTTAACTTTTTCAAAAATACCATGCTTAGCAATATTAAAACTTATTTCTACTTGCAGAAGAGCTTCCAAATTTGAAGCTGCAATCAGGACATATCTTTTTTGCCGAAGGCACCTGAAAAAAATAAATTTTAATTTTCATTATTTATTTTTAATTAATATTAAAATTAAGTTCACTTGTTTAAAACATTTCGGACATTCTTTAGTGATTTTTCGGCCCATTTTGCTGAAAGATTCAAACAAAAACAAATTTTATTAATTAATAACCAAACTTAAAAATATCATTTTAAAACTCATTTGAAATAATATTGTCAAATTCTTCAGAATTAATCTCTCATACTAACAAAATCTATTTCTTCCAAAAAATGCTTTCAAGAATTCCCCAATATGAGGAAGTTAAATCAACAAAACAGCCCACGCAGTCAACTTTGATTGGATATTTTTAAAAATTTAGTTCAAGCTTGTTATATAAAATATATAAATTGTATTATAAGTATTCTATCATAAAATATATAATAAATATTCTGTCATGAACTTCCTTTTAATGTTCAAAAAGTCGTTAAAACTTCATATGAAGATAAAGCTTAAACTAGTTTATAAAATTATTTTTATTATTTATCAATCATCAACATTTATATCACAATATTCTTATTATTATTATACTACTATCATGCCTGCCTACATCTGCCAGTCACCAGCCCGGACTTTTCCAAAATTGCTGATTCACATAAAGAGTGCCACTCCACTTATGGATTCAGTTCCTATATTTTTTAGACAGTATCTTTTCTTCGGTAATTGATATGCCAAGCAAAAATTTGTACAAGATCTAAGGTATCATCTCTTGATAGTTGCATCTGCATCAAGACACCCGTCCGCAATACCAAAGATGTTTCAACTTCATCTCATTTTTCACTATTGCTTTGTCACATTCACGATACATTTCATCTTTTAAACTGCAAAAACAACCCTACACAGCTTGAACCCGAAAGCCTGTGTCTATGTACAGACCCAGTGGAAGTAAGTATCTATGAAAAAGTTGTCCGAATTGATGGAAGAAGGGGGGTACTTCTCATTGTCAATAGGAGCACCATGGTTAACAACAACAACCAAAGGTGTAAGTTACATTTTGTCTGGTTTCTACCCTTTGAAAGGTTAGACATGGTTGAACATACCGAAAGACCAACTCCCACCTACCTAGCGCTCAAGGTCATTTGTACACGCAAGCTACCCCACCACGCCAATTCTTATCTTTAGGGTAGTAGTAATAGCATTAGTTTTATGATTAATATTGATAAACCAAACAAGGTTTTGATACCGATATTGTTTTCAAGCCACTACAATAAAAATCGTTTGTGGTATGCTTCCACTAGATGATTTTATTTATTCATAGAAAACTCAACTTTCCACTTTCAATTTTAATATTTAATTTAATATATGTTTTGATAGCCGATATCAATATATATTTCAAATGAGTTCAAGCTTAACAATTATCAATCTATCAATTTGCTCTGCTCCTACGATAACAAGTGTTTCTATTGGTTAGTATCTTTACTGATAGCACAAATTTCATCTTCATTCAGGTTGAGACTTCCCTTCACACAGAGTCCATGATAGCTTTTTAAACGAAAATTTTTTATTTAAGTATGGATAGATCTATTAAGGCCTTTAAACTTTATTAAAAAAAAAAAATTATAAGTGATTTTAAAGTGCATTTGTAAAATATACATATTAATTGTTAATCGTGTGGTAATGATGGCGGTGTTGGTTGTAACAGTATGCAATTGAGTTTTATGTTTTTAATTTCGTATCAAAAAGAGCCATATTGAAATGAACGTTGTAACCGACCGAAAGAACCGACATTATTCATGAAAAGTAATTAATAAATCTATGATTAACTAAACTAGCCTATTAACAAATACGAGTTGTATACTTGATAATGTGAGTTCAACCTACGAAAAGCTTCGTATTATTATTCAGTTAATAAAAGTGTTTGAATCAAATTATTTCATTTTACAAATTATTTTAGTCCCAATAAAATTTAAAATTTTGCATTAGTCTCTTCACGTTTATAAAAGTTGACTCAGTTTTAAAGCTTTTTATGAACAACTATTTTCGTTATTTAATTTTTTGATCGATTTTTTTAAAAAATTTTTTTCCAAATAATTTAAAATTTTTTTAGTTAATTCCCTTAAAATTTCATGAAATTTATGGAAAACATTGTTTTAGGTGATAAAATAATGTCTTTAAAAAATTTAAACGAAAAAATCTCTTAAATTCCCAAAAAATTTAAAATTTAAAAACCAAACTTGAACAGAAAAAATCCCATATTTTTATTATCACAAACTACATTTAAATTCTTTTTTAAAATTAATATTAAAAACTAACTATACACCACAACCTGCTTATACTAAACACTTGAAAGCGATATCAAACGAGGCTTGTAAAGTTATATAGATCGATACAAATAGCCAGGTTTTTAGCATATGCTCGTTGGGTATAAAATTTTGCCTTGAGTTTAATGGAAAGAAAATTATTATATTGATGGTTATGATGGTGGTGAGGCTGATGATGATGGTGGAGGTGATATGCAAGGTTATGATGATAATCTTGTTGGTGGTGATGATGATGATAAGGATGATCTTGTTTTTATTGTTTTTATTGTTGTTGTTGTTGTTGTTGTTGAGCGCCAACTTCCAAAGAGTTGATAATGATGATGTTATTTTGATCAACAAAACAGTGTAGGGGTGATAATGAAGATGAAAGTGGTGATCATGGTGAGGATGGGGGTTGGGACGTTGATGATGATATGATGAGAAGAGGGAGAAGAAGAAAAAGATGCTGATTATAACCTCGTTAATGCTATAGAAACTGTATGAGATATTCCATAACAATTTGTTCCATATTTTCATTAATTTATTTTTGATCATCCAAAGCTAGAAAGTGGCGTCACTACAGCTTGGTTTTAATCTCCGTTCGTCACCAGAGACATAATCCAATACCATTGAATGAGAATCATGATTTTCCAGAAAGCTTTATTATGGCTTAAGTCGATGGTTTATGCAAAATATTCTATTTATAGAGTTGTCTTTTTCTATTAATAGTTTCTTATGATTATTTTTTTATTTAAATTTATTATTTTTAATTTAATTTTCTCAACTTTTATGAAAAAAAATTTTTATTAAATCAATAAATAAATCAAAATATTAATTATTTTGTCATTTTTATCTCTAAAATAAAAAAAACATAATCCGTTATCAGTTCTATTATAAGCAACAATCCTTCTAATAATACATAACACAAGCATTGATTCAACTAATGAACATAATAAATACTGATATTCCCTTTATTAGCATACTTCGATATGTTGTACTCTTTGTATCTAAACTATAAAACGAGCCTCAAGTGCCAAATCTATTGAAAAGAAATTAAAGTAATATTGGAATTTATATCATACACTTTTCAGTTAAATTATTCAGTTTTTATATAAAAAACTTGGAATTTTAATGAATCGTTAATAAAATAAAACAAAATAGTTTTAATATTTCTTTTTTTTACTGCAACACCATAACGATCATTAAAACAAAAAATAGTTGATATCACTTCTATTAGTGTTATTTTCAAAACTATTTTCGTTTTTGATAAAAACAAAAGTGAATTCGAATAATGAATAAAATAAAGAAGCAAACTGAAAATACGAACAGGGTCAATTCATTACTAAGCTTTATTATACCTGATGACGAACTCAAAAATTATATGGAGCAATGTAAATATTAAATTCCCATACATCGTTTTAATAGATACTTATAGATACATATACAAATATCAAACTCTATAACGACAGCATATTATGTTGAGATACATATTTAGAAATATCTGTAGAGGTAAATACATGTACAAATATTAAACATTATATTGACAGCATATTGTGTTGAGATAAATATTTTTAAAAAGCAGGCACAACTGTAGAGTTAATGAACTTGGGTTTGAAATTTTTAAAAACGTGGAATGGTTGAACAAAGCACGAAAACAAAATGAAGTATTTTTTATATGAAATGAATTGTTTGTAGAATGATGTGCAAAAAGTCATTGAAATATTAGTTGATACACAACACGATCATAATACAAATAGTTATATCGATGTTTTTATAACACAGAGTTATATTAAAATTAATACAAAACAAACAGTTACATCAAAATTTACATAACACAAACTGTTATACTAAAATTTATATAATACAAACAGTTATATAACACAACTAGATAACCAGTAACAACACAAACAGATATCATTCAATTCATTCACAGCACATTTTGTTTTACCATAAATAACTTCATTAAAAACGTTTTAAAACGATACGATTTAAATACAAACTGTTACAGTGCAAAAAATTATAACACATACAATGTTAATACAGAATATTTATGATAAAAAATAACTATATTAAAAACAGTTTAATTTAAAATATTCATACACAATAAATACTAATAAATAAACAGTTATAGTACAGAGAGTTATGAATGAAAAAGAGGTATAATATACAAAAGGTTATTGTACACAAAATTTTATAATAAAAACAGCAACAATGAACAAAATACAAAACAAAAAATTTAAATAAAAGCAGTTACATTAAAACACTTACAATACAAAAAGTTACAATACAAAAAGTTACAACAAAAACCATTTAAATTACAAACAATTTAAATACACACAATCAAAATAAAAACAATTTAAATACAAACAATTTAAAAACAAAAAATTAAAAACAAACAGTTAAGACAAAAATAACTACAATACAAAAAGTAACAATATAAACAGCTTCAATACAAACGGTTACAGTACAAACAGTTACAGTACATTCTTCAACAGATGCGAACATAATCTCTGTGTACACCGGGTGACAGGTGCTAAAGTTGCCTGATGTTCTTAAATATTACTATTTATTTCATTATTTTTTTACTCTTGTAATTCTTTATCGTGTGTTTGTTTTTTTTATATTTACTTTTTCTTTTTTCATTTTTCTGATATTACAACTTATTTAATATTATTTTATGTTATTTATTAGATATATTTTTATTTTGTGTTGCTATTTTTTCTTCATTTTTTTCTCCATTTTTTAACATCATTATTTGTTGTTTTTTGCTTATCCATGTTATTTACTTGTTAGTATTAATATTTCTATGTTTAATTTTTCCAATCTTTAATGTTTGCACATCTTATTTAATTTTGCTAACTTTTCAAATCAAAAAAAAAATAAACTTTTTGAATTTGTTTTTCTAATAAGTTGTATTTTTCATTGTTTATTGTTATAAGTCATGGTTCTTTTTGTTATTTTCACCCAATTTAAATATTAACAGTTTTCCTATATTTATTGTTATCATTATAGATTATTGCTTTGTACAAAATGCTTGTATTATGAATTAATTGAATTTTGTATACAATACTCACACAAAAATAATATTTACTTCAACATTTCTCCTCGTTGCTGAGCTTATTTGTCCTCTTATTTATCCTTATCATTAGTTATTTATTTAATTTTAATTGTTGGTCCTAAACATTTTTTATATTATAATATCTTTTTATCAATATATTATTAACCTCATCAGTATCTTTATAAACTTTTATTTTTACTAGCATTATACAGTAGTATTATTTATATTATTACACTCTTATGCTTAATTATGAGCTAGGTAAAAAAGGAAACAGTTTCGAAATTGAATTTCAATCAAAAATAGTTCTAAAACTTATACATTTAGTAGAGTCATTATTAATATTTTATTTCTAATAAAATAATAATAATCTTAAATATGGATTTTTTTAAATTATTTTTATTATTATTATTATTATTATTATTATTATTATTATTAGTAGTAGTAGTAGTAGTAGTAGTAGTAGTAGTAGTAGTAGTAGTAGTAGTAGTAGTAGTAGTAGTAGTAGTAGTAGTAGTAGTAGTAGTAGTAGTAGTAGTAGTAGTAGTAGTAGTAGTAGTAGTAGTAGTAGTAGTAGTAGTAGTAGTAGTAGTAGTAGTAGTAGTAGTAGTAGTAGTAGTAGTAGTAGTAGTAGTAGTAGTAGTAGTAGTAGTAGTAGTAGTAGTAGTAGTAGTAGTAGTAGTAGTAGTAGTAGTAGTAGTAGTAGTAGTAGTAGTAGTAGTAGTAGTAGTAGTAGTAGTAGTAGTAGTAGTAGTAGTAGTAGTAGTAGTAGTAGTAGTAGTAGTAGTAGTAGTAGTAGTAGTAGTAGTAGTAGTAGTAGTAGTAGTAGTAGTAGTAGTAGTAGTAGTAGTAGTAGTAGTAGTAGTAGTAGTAGTAGTAGTAGTAGTAGTAGTAGTAGTAGTAGTAGTAGTAGTAGTAGTAGTAGTAGTAGTAGTAGTAGTAGTAGTAGTAGTAGTAGTAGTAGTAGTAGTAGTAGTAGTAGTAGTAGTAGTAGTAGTAGTAGTAGTAGTAGTAGTAGTAGTAGTAGTAGTAGTAGTAGTAGTAGTAGTAGTAGTAGTAGTAGTAGTAGTAGTAGTAGTAGTAGTAGTAGTAGTAGTAGTAGTAGTAGTAGTAGTAGTAGTAGTAGTAGTAGTAGTAGTAGTAGTAGTAGTAGTAGTAGTAGTAGTAGTAGTAGTAGTAGTAGTAGTAGTAGTAGTAGTAGTAGTAGTAGTAGTAGTAGTAGTAGTAGTAGTAGTAGTAGTAGTAGTAGTAGTAGTAGTAGTAGTAGTAGTAGTAGTAGTAGTAGTAGTAGTAGTAGTAGTAGTAGTAGTAGTAGTAGTAGTAGTAGTAGTAGTAGTAGTAGTAGTAGTAGTAGTAGTAGTAGTAGTAGTAGTAGTAGTAGTAGTAGTAGTAGTAGTAGTAGTAGTAGTAGTAGTAGTAGTAGTAGTAGTAGTAGTAGTAGTAGTAGTAGTAGTAGTAGTAGTAGTAGTAGTAGTAGTAGTAGTAGTAGTAGTAGTAGTAGTAGTAGTAGTAGTAGTAGTAGTAGTAGTAGTAGTAGTAGTAGTAGTAGTAGTAGTAGTAGTAGTAGTAGTTCACAAGCATCAATACATATCAACTTGTTTGCATTATCATAATCAATTCCACAATAAGATCATTATTTTCACAAATAATATTTAATATTGTTTCACCATTATTGTTAATTTAAAATAACTAAATACACTAAATGACGCGGAATTTCATTTCATTGTTTTTATGATTCATTATTTATTTCTACAATTTTTTATTTATTGAACATTTTATGCTATATAATTAGGCCCTTCATCAGTCCCAACATCATTACCATCATCATCACTATCAGTACCCTCATCATCATCATCATCATCATCACTATCACCACCCTCATTCTCATCATCACTATCATCCTTATCATCATCATCACAATCACCACCATCATCATCATCACAATCACAACCACCATCATCATCATCCCCATCATTGATCAGAACAGCATGTTATCCAACATTGCAACAATGCATCAACATATAGTTCTTATGAAGTGACATCATCAATAATTACTAACAAGCTCTGTTCATTCCCTTATCTTTAATCCTTTCATAGCTCCATCAGTCCATTCACCTATCTATACATCTATTTATATACTCTTCATTCATCTATTTTTTTCAACCATCCATCCATAAACAAATCCATCTATCTATTCATTTTTTATGAGATTTAAAAACCCTTATCAGAACACAAGCACAAGCTTTCCATACGTTTAGAAAAGGGGACTAAATTATATTAGCGCGAAAACTTCAAATCAAAAACTTTTATTACACGAAAACGAATTTTTTGTTTGAAAGGTTAATAACTGAGAATCTGTAAATGGCTTTGGCTTGTTTTTTTTTGGGGAACTAGTGCAATATAGATTTAATAGTCCAACTATGAAAAAACCGTTACAGAGTTTAAGCATAATAACTAAAAAACAAATACAAAGATTGCGCAGATTAATGATTAACAAAAACAGTATTATAGAGATTAAATAATAAAATTGAGAAAAAGTGTAAGATATATAAAATAAAACAAAAAAAAATTATAAAATAAAATAAAAAAGATTAACAAAAACTAGAATATGCTTTTGTACATCACTGACAGCCTCCGCAATATCTGTGCTACCGGGTCTGCGGCCGTCTTAGTGTCTTTAGATATTTCAGCAGCTTTTGACACCATTAATCATCCAAATATGCTGCATATCCTTGAAGTCTACTTTCACATTTCTGGCATTGCTTTATCCTGGTTTCAGTCCTATCTTTCCGAACGCAAGCAATTTGTTAAGATAAGCTGCTCTTCTTCTACCCCTGTCTCCCTTCGTTTTGGTGTTCCTCAAGGTTCTGTTCTTGGGCCCATACTCTTTTCTCTTTATACTTCTCCTATTAGCGAGATCATACAGAAGCACGACGTTCTATATCATCAGTTTGCTGATGATATTACCCTCTTTACAGGCGCCTCCTACCTTGATCCTCATCCCAGCCTCACTAAGATATCTGAATGCATCACTGAGCTCAATCTTTGGTTTTCTAACAATCACCTCATGTTGAATCCTAAAAAAAGCGAAGTGATGTTTGTCGGCAGTCCCATACTCCTTTCCAAATCCAATCTTCCCACTGAAGTAATCTTTGACGGCACTACTCTTTCCGTAACGTCCAAACTGAAGATACTAGGTGTAACTCTTGATTCTAGACCCAACTTTACACACTTTGTCTCTCAGATCATACAATCATCCAACTTTCATCTCCATGCGATCAGACAGGCACGCAAGTTCCTACCCTCTGACACTGCCGTTGCTCTGATCATCTCTTTAGTTCTTTCAAGGATTGATTACTGTAACTCTCTTCTTTGTCGACTCCCGAACTGTCTTATTTCTAAGTTGCAATCTCTCCAAAATCGCGCTGCTAAAACCGCTCTTCAAGCCCACTACTATTCTTCATCTCACACCTGTCTTGATCGCCTCCATTGGCTGCCGGTCGTACTAAGAGCCCAGTTCAAGTTGCTATGGCTCACGGCTAACATCTTATATTTTAATCAGCCGGCTTATTTATATGACCGTCTTCCCATTAGACAGACTCCTGAGTCTCTCAGGTCTTCCAACTCTGGTTTATGCCTACATCAGCCTGTCTCTTTTAAACCTTTCTTACATCGCTCTTTCTCGCATATTGCCCCTCACTTATGGAACTCTCTTCCACTTAATGTCCGTCTTTCACCTTCTCTTAAAATTTTTCGCAAGCGTTTAAAAACGCATCTTTATAGCCAAATTTCTTTCTCATAGCCCTTCTGATTAGAACAGCGCCTCTGCAGCAAACCTAGTTTGCAAACTGCGCGCCCTACAAATAAAAATAATAATAATAATAATAATAATATCTTCACTAATGTTTGAAATCATTATTATTTGGGTCTGTTAGTTTGATCTTAAAATTATTAGTATTAATATAAACTTATTAGACATAAACTGAAAAAATTCTATTTAAATGTTAATTATTCATTAAATTGTATTATTATTTCATTATTTCTATTGTTAATATTTATTCTTGTTATTATTATTATGAGTAAGTTCGCTCTTCGATCGCTTCTCATACCAACACATGGTATGAATAATTCTAAGCAAAACTATATTTAACTTTCTAGTGTGTTTTACACGTTTTCTTATTCGTTGGTTATTATTTTGTTGCCATCTGTTTTTTTTTCGATTTTTTTTCAGACGAATTTTTAGTTCGTCATGTTTTTTTAGCCACTTTTTGGGAATTTGACAAAATCTCACTAATCATAAAAACTAAATAATCAAAACCAATTTAAAATAAAACACATCAATATGCTTATCAAAATAACAGCAGAGTAACTGGTGTTACGTGCAACGATAAGATGATACAAAGATATCATAGCCAAAACTAAAATAAAAAACAATCGATCGACGTATGTAAGCAATATGATTGGTGAGAGAGAGGTTTGAAAACGTTTAAAAAAGGCTGTTATGAGTCCGCTGTTTGCCTACGTGGATGTCACTAGCAGCTTGAACACAGTGTTTTGGCAGTCTTTCAAGGCGCTACTACGCCTGGTTTGTTCACTTCTTACCATCTTATTTACATATAAACTGCATCTTGTTATTGGAATTTTTTCATTATTTTTTCAAGAATTTTTGTGTTTATCTCTGATTGTATGGTGTAATTTTTGTAATATAATTTATTCAGTCCACTTGTTTTATTGGTTTTAACATTATCATTATTTTAAAAAAAGATGAGTAAGCTATTTTTGAAGGCATAGTTTTTATTTTTTGCAACACCTGCGTTGATATTCTTTTGAAACAAAAAAATTTAATCAATTCAAAGAATATTTTAAATGAAGCTTTTTTTTATATTCAAAGTTTGCACTTTTTTAAAACCACCATCAAGCATGCAAAGAACATGCACTCCAACCCTCACGACCTTCCTACCATTGTAGACTCCCAGGACATTCTTGAAACATGTTGAGACGAGAAATTTGTGGGAGAAAAACTGGCTACCCATCTCAAATTCAGTTACATATGCTGTGCTCCACGGTTTCAAATATAACGTTAATTAATGATAAATTAAAATTGCTATTTAATTCATATATCCATTTTACTTTAGAAGCTAGTCTTGTATGCTTAAAAAGATCAAAAAATATTTTTTTAAATATATTTTTAACAAAACACCCGTTATAAGAAATTATATTTGACAGATGGGCTCTAATCAATATGCAACTTCGATCCCTCAAGGTTCGCCTACGTCAACTTCATCAGCTAGTTGCTTCTTAACATTATAATCTTGTTTTCGTCTGTTTCAATGTAAATTCAGTTTTTTATATTCTATATTTTTTTTAAATTAATTTTTTATCTACTCATTTTTTTCACTGTTTCATAATTAAAAAATTATTTTCTATTCGTATCAACATGCGAATTTTTAGAAAATATTTTCTTGAACATGTTAAAAACGTGATTTATCTACTATTATGCGTTCAATATTTTGCGTTTATTTAAATAAATTCAATAATAATAATATATCAATAGTAAAATACATCATTAATACATCTATCTTAAAAACACTTGACAGTCATGGAGCTCTAGATTCAAATGGTTTGAAGGCAGATTTCCCAAGCTTTTGATTGCAGCTCAGAAATCTTTGTGGTTGATAAAGAGGTTTCGAGACGCAATCAAAGCGCTTATGGAAACCACAGACAGCAAATTACATGTGATATCCTTCCAAGCCACGATGAATGAAAAGACGCAAGATTTATATAGCCATTTGCTAGAATACAAATCTTTCCCAAATCATAAGAGTTTAAGCTTAATTTTTTACTTTAAAGAATGCTTACCTAAACATTTTGATTACATATATAACTACATGAGCAACGTGTCAGCCTACAAACCAAGTGGTAAAAATACAACACAAAGGTGCTCATAAATTCATTATGAAGCTTTTCAATTTAATAAAATCATCTAAACTAATGATGTGATTATGAATCGAAAAGCTTGACGTTATATTTTTGCCAATTGCATGTTGTAAGTCTTTGATTTACCGAACATCAGTTAAAATGGCGCCAACCAAAACTATTCTTTTTCTAGCGTTTTATAGGAACTTAAATATTAATCTAGTTTAAACTCTTTTCGAGAGCAATCGCGTCTAGTCTCACACATGCCAATTTTATGGCTTAGTATTAACACTTGCTTTATACACAAACACTACCTCATTTTAATATCAAACAATAGTCAGATATTTTTTAAACTCAACAACACCCGAACGTGTTCGAGCGCCAAAATGACACGTGTTCAACGTAAATCATGCTACGCAATATAATCAATTAGAAACAATACGGCTTAAATGTTAAGGCACTTTATATTTATATACACAAACCATACTAACCAATCATCCATGGATACCAATAATATCAGAGTCGACCACAATGTGGCACTAAACAGAGTTGCTAAAAAGATATGAAAACGTGCAAAAGTCTTTAATTAAGATGCAAAGCAGCTTTAATTAATGTTCAGAGTGGACATGTTAGCTGGAGAGATTGAGTCATCCAAATTGGTCTTACCCTTCTGGCCAGCCTTTGTGTTCTGGGTTTATGTTAATTAATTAATCACAACTGATATTTTACAAGTTTTACACTTGGTGAAAAAATTAGATTGAAAATTAAATTGAGGCTTAATTTAAAACTAGAATTAGTAAGTTACATGATACAAAAACGGTATAAAATTTCAAAAGGATATACTAATAACGTCAATACTTATAGAAAAAAACAATAGTTTAGAAACTGCTTGTATGCTAGCTGGTGGAAAGTGGTTTATTAATAAGAATACAAACACAACAAATATTAATGAGACACAAAAATAATAAGCTTTTGAGCATAAAAGAGAGTAACGGACATGTTCTCTGATTCGTTGCATCAGCTTTTCCAGCTGCACCTCCTTGTTCTTCAACGTGCGCTCCATTTTAGCGACTATCTTCTCGCGCATCTGCCTGCTTTGGTCCTTGTTATTCTGCAATACTTCATCCACATGCTTTTTCTGTTGTTATAATAATTTGTGTGAGGTTATTCTATTTGATTACATAGAATAGTACTCTATAAAACTCTCGTTCTACTAAACCTCTCTATTCATATGATTTACTTATGCCATTTGTTTTAAATACATAGATCACTATACTTAAACGCATAATCACTATTATCAAAAGCAGTGAATAAGACTCAAACCATTAAATAAAATTCATCAAACTCCTTCACACTACAAAAGACAGAAATGCTATCCACTATAAGAAAATGTCATATCATCAAAATTATCTATCATTTATCATTTCATTGATATATTCAATTATAAAAGATTGAAATATAATGCATTTAAACTTCTTTGTTGATCTCATGAGCTTCCTTATTTAACTTCAATATCAACTTATCCTCTACCACCTTTTTGGTCCCCTTATTATGGAGTGAGGCTTAATTATTTGGATAACTATAAATAACATCAATTAATTTTGGTTTGGTCAACTTGACTATAATTAACATCAAATAATGTAGAAACAGACATGTTCCTTAAGTCTATCTTGGATGGCAGCTAACTGAGACTCTCTTTTGCCTCCATGCTCCTATTTTTGGTGGTTTCGTTAGTTGGTTTATGCATGGATCATTATATATGCGTTTATATGTTCAGTCATGTGGTTTTTGATGATAATAGCTTAATATGATTTGAAGGTGAAGATTATTATATGATATGAGATGTTTGTTACAATATGAAACATGAATGAGTTGATATGAAAGCCTAAGTGAACAAAAATCGATTAAGCAAACATTTAGACTTCATTTAAACATCTTACATTAGCAATACTTAAATTATTGAGTAAACTCCAGACAATGAAAATCTTGCGAATGATGCAAAATGACCCAAACCTCAATATCCTTTTCCACTCTAGCCTTCAACTCAGCAGTATAAACTTCACTCAGTTTTCTCACTTCATCTACACGCTTTGACTATAATTTTAAGAATTTTTTTTGCTTGTGAGAACTCATTTGGTGCTTTAAAGGATTATATAAAGACTGAAAGTAGAATGCAAGATTATACTAAATATTATTGGATGAAGGTAAGGATGAAATTCAGACATGGGCTTGCAGACGAGAAAGGAGAGCTTTGGTCTGAGCTTCCCTGTTTTCTTGTTGGGTCTCCATCTTCACCAATAGCTTCTTTTCTGTCTCCTGTGTTTATAATTTACAATTCAAACTTGCTCGTCTATTTATACATTTGTAAATACCTTAACAAAATCATCTTTGGATTGTTGTGCTCTTTGACTGACTTCTTCAAACTTTAATTTTTCTTTCAACCAATTTTCTTGTTTCGATTTTTCTAACAACTGAAAGACACGTTCACGGTTAAATAATAATCATTTAATTTGAAATAAAAATTGAAATTTATTTACGATTCTGCGTTCTTTGGCATCACTGAGCTTTTTCTCAATGGATGCAGATGACACACTGCGAGAAGGTGTGCAGCATTTCACAGGCGTGTTTTCTTTGTTCGCCTGCTTCAATATCACTTCGTATGCAACACCGCCAGTTTTTTCAACCACTTTTATAAAAATTAGATGTTGTAAATTCGAATATATGCTTTAACTTTATATGAATAGATAAGCGAGAAACGCATTTACCTGGGCTATTCATTTTTGCAAAATAATGAAAAAGATTTATTAAATCAATAAAAGTTTTAAAGTTGTCTTAATACGACTTTTGAAAAAATATAAGTATTCTTTTTTGCAAATTAAACAATAAACAAAGTCAAGCGGGAACTTTTTTGAAAAAAAAGCGCCCAACTAAAAAAACTCAACTAACATCAATTAAAAAAATATTTTAGAAAATTTTAGCTTTCTATTTTATTTTTGAAATTTGAATATTTTCTAATTTAAAAAAACGTGTAACTAACGAATTTCCCTTAGAAACATACCAAACAAAACCCTAATAATCACAAGTGCTTTAGTAGCATTAATATGGCTACTCATGTGAAAACAGCATCCAAATATGGTAATAATGACTGGTTTAATAATAACTCAAACATAACAGCAGCGGCTGAAAAAGACAGATTTTCAGCAACAGAAACAAGCCAAGAAGCAAAGTTAGAAACTATAAAAGATAATTAATTTTCACAAAGTAATGAAAAAAATTTTATTTCACAGATACTTGCGTAACGAGACTCACAACAGAACCAAATGGGACCAAGCTGACAACAATACAAGGCTTGCCAATCGGGTAGATGACGTCAGAAGGTTTAGATATAAGTACTTCTAACAATGCTTTCAATATTCACCTATGATAATTCATCAAAGATGGCGAGAAATTTTGAAGCAGACACAAGCATATACAGAAAGGGAGATAAGAGAACTAGCGAGAAACAAAGAACAAATGGAGGACTTGTTATTTGCTTTGAACTTGCCAATGGAAGTGAATGCTGAGAACCTGGTGTTGAGGGACGCCAGAAGAGAAGGCGAGCTTGTTGCTGATGAGCCGGAGCAGCTTCTCAATATGGTGATAACTGATGATTATTATAATTTTTTCTCATTTATGGGAATCATTCTAAGCTTTAAAAATAACTGAAGGAGAAAGACATGCTGGAAGATTGCAGGAAACAATTGCAGTCTCAAATCGACAGCAGCAATGAAGTCATGTGTCAGTTGCAAGAGGCCAGACAAGCACTCATTGCTGATATTCAGGTTTCCAAGTTATGAATTCTTTTGTGTACATGATGACTCAGTTGGAGAGAGTAAACAGGTCAAATTTTGGGCTGATTCTCGATTTTGAAAAATTTTTTTTTTATATGTTCGCATCCATTAATGTATCAATATTAGAGTCTGAATTTTTTAAACAGGACAAAAATGTAGCCATTGATATCGATATAGACCAGTACAATTTGACTGAAAACTCTGCTGAAATCAGTTACAAACCGGACCCGACAAGAATTCCTAAAGGGTTAACTCATACTAGAAAAAGATAAATTGACATTTAAAAATATTTAGCAAATAGTAAATTGACACATTAACTCTCATAGAAGTGTTAGCTTGCAAGAATGGCAAGACCACAGCAAGAAAAACAAGTTTCTAGCAGACGAAGCTATGCAGTTGTCGAATCAACAACGAGAAATGAACAATCATGTAATGAATAGAGTAAGGAATGATGTTGATTCGTTGGCTGAAAGAGTGGAGTTTGCTTTAAAAAAGAGAGCCAATGAGCTCAAGGCTGCTCTGGACGAACTAAAGTGGCAGAAAAAACAAGTAGATTCGTTATAATCATTATCAATGAATATATAATGAATTTATAATATGCTGAATATTAATAAAATGATGATAAAATATGACAGACAGAAGAAGAAATGGCTGATTTGGCTGATGAAATTAGAAAACAAGAAGAAGCGATTCACATGAAAATAAATCCCCAAAAACTGGCAGAAACTCGACTTGAGAACAGAACTGAGAGGCCGAATCATGAATTAAGTCTTGATGCTCCGTTTTATGGACTTTGCGATGAGGCTAGTGTCTGTCATTTTGATCTGGCTTTTTTTAGTCTAATATATACGTTTCTCAGGTGAGACAATTGGAAATGACAAAAAAGACTCTCCAAGAAAAGCTGTACCACCTTCAGTAAATAAGCCAATTATAAATTTTTTATGGTGGCTATAATCCATATTTCATTTTAATAGACACGCATGGAACAGTCTGGAGCAAAAGTTGGATCGGATTAACAGGGAAATTGCCGAAAAATCTCACGCATTGAAGCTTGAAGAACAATGCTTGGAATTGAGAAAAAAATTAGGAAAGGGCTTGAAAGATGCAGGAAGACGAATTGAACGAAGTATTACAGGCGAGGTTGCAGGTAGAGGTGGAGTGTACAGAAACGATGATGGAGGCTTTGCTGCAAGCTACAGAGGGGCTGGAATTGGTCTTTATTGAACAATTTATGATAAAATTGTTATTTTTTTTATTTGCTTTCAATTTCACTTGAAATTTTCACTTTTTAAGTTTCTAGAACAGTATGTTGGGTGTTCAAAATCATGTTTCGCCTCTTTTTTTCATCAAACAATTGAAATATAAAAACCGAATTTTGGAGATTGTGTTTGTAAATCTTATATTTAATTATGTTAATCGACTTCTTCAATTTTTGGTCCTTTGTTTTTTGTGTCTTCTCTTCGGTTTCCCTGGTGCAGTTTGTTCATTAATGGCATACATTTCTTTTCCACTTCCTTCTGTTTTGCTCTGTATTCATCCAAGCTTGCTTCCTGTGATTATTTTGAATATAATTATAATATATTTATAAAGATTTACATGATTGAAATTACCTGGTTTTTTGCAATCCATTTTATTACTTCTGAGCATTTTCTTCTTGCATCCTCCTTTTCGGACGAATTCAAAACCCCGTTTTCATCCTCCAAAGCTTCTTTCACTGCGTAAACGTAAGCTTCTAAATTGTTTTTAGCGGCAACTTTTTCTTTCTGAGCCTCATCTTCTGCCTTGAAATGTTCTGCTTCTCTCACCATCTTTTCAATTTGATTTTTACTCAAACGTCCTTTATCGTTTGATATAGTTATTTTATTTTCTCTCCCAGTGGTTTTGTCGACAGCTGAAACGTGCATGATTCCATTGGAGTCAATGTCGAATGAAACTTCAATTTGGGGGATTCCTCTGCGAGCTGGGGGAATGCCAGACAATTCAAACTTCCCCAGCAGGTTGTTGTCTCTAGTCATGGACCTGAAATTAAATATATGTTAATGTGTTATCAATCTATCAGTTACGTCATCCACAACCTTTCTCCTTCGTAAACCTGGATCAAAACACCGGGCTGGTTGTCGGAGTAAGTAGAAAATATCTGGGTTTGTTTGGTAGGAATTGTGGTGTTTCGCTTGACTAAGGGTGCCATGACACCTCCAGCGGTTTCAATTCCCAATGTCAGAGGAGTGACATCAATAAGGAGAAGATCTTTAACGTTGCTTGAGTTGTCTCCTTTCAAGATGGCCGCCTGCACAGCTTTTAGATAGTGTGTTTCAAATTATATAAATCATTAATTAGAAACTTCCACTCACCAGCTCCATAAGCGACAGCTTCGTCGGGGTTTATAGTTTTGTTGAGTTCTTTACCGTTGAAAAAGTCTTGAAGAAGTTTTTGAATTTTTGGAATTCTAGTCGAACCTCCTACTAGAACCACCTCTTCTATCTTATTCTTGCTTAGTTTGGCATCTTTCAAAGCTTTCTCAACAGGTTCTAATGTTTTACGGAATAGATCTGAATTGAGTTCTTCAAATCTAGCTCGTGTTATATTTGTATAAAAATCTATTCCATCGAATAAAGAATCAATTTCTATAGAAGCCTGTGTTGAACTTGATAGACTACGTTTGGCTCGTTCACACGCGGTTCTCAACCTCCTCACTGCTCTCTTGTTGTCTCTGATGTCTTTGCCATTCTTCCGTTTGAATTCGCTGATGAAATGTTCCACCATTCTGCTGTCAAAATCTTCACCTCCCAAATGTGTGTCTCCAGAAGTAGACTTAACCTCAAACACACCGCCATCTATCGTTAGCACTGATACGTCGAAAGTCCCACCACCCAGATCGAAAATCAAAACACTTTGTTCTTCTTTGTATCTTTTGTCAAGACCATAAGCAATTGCAGCGGCCGTGGGTTCGTTTATGATGCGCAGAACCTCAAGGCCTGCAATGGTACCTGCATCTTTAGTGGCTTGTCGTTGAGCATCGTTGAAGTAGGCGGGTACTGTTATTACGGCTTCATTGACGTCCTTGGTAGGAGTTTATTAAACACTAGTTGGAAACCAAAACTAAAAACAGACTTATAATAAAATTATTAAAAAATGAATTTATCTTAATCTTATTTTTTAATATTTGCTGCTCACCCTTCCAACATACGATTCTGCCACTTCTTTCATTTTTGACAAAACCATAGATGAAATTTCTTCTGGGAAAAAAGCCTTCTTTTCCCCTTTGAAAGTTACTTGAATTTTAGGCTTTCCGTTATCGCTGATGACTTTGAAAGGCCACAGTTTTATATCGTTTTGCAAAGCAGGATCGTCATACTTTCTACCAATTAATCTCTTTGCATCAAACACAGAATTTGTTGGATTCATTGCTACTTGGTTCTTAGCTGCATCTCCTATCAGACGCTCAGAATCAGTAAAGGCGACATAACTTGGAGTTGTTCTGTTACCTTGGTCATTTGCAATAATCTCTACTTTGCCATTCATAAACACACCCACACATGAATATGTGGTTCCCAAATCGATTCCTACTGCTTGAGTTTTACTTCGAGGCATGTTTTTTGTTCTTCAAGTTTATATTTGCATCATAATAATGACGACTGAGTGAAAGAAAAGTAAAAATAAATATTATATATTTTCAAAAATAGTCTTAAAAATTGAATTATTCTTGAAATCATTACATTTCGATGAAAGGGACTTTTTTAAGAAACAGGACATAGGTTTTTATAGTTAAATCCACGTTTACCGCTCTGTATTCCTAGAAATAGATTAAGACTTGTTTATGACTGATAACATGAAATTTTATTTATTTTATTTTTTTTTCTTTTGTGAGACAACATTAGCTTTGTCTTACAAAGCCGTTGTCTTTTGGCACGGAATGGGTACGGACATTTCACATGATAATTAAACTCCTATAATTTAAAAAATTTAAGATTTCACGTAAAATTTGCACAAAAAATCTAACATAAACTTATCTTTGCTTTTTTTCAGGAGACTTTTCCTCGAACCCTGGCTTGATGCAGTTAAAAGAAGCCATTCAAGAAGCCCATCCCGGCACTTATGTCAAATCCATCCGGATTGGAAACAACATGCCTGAGGTAGATTGTAGGTAGTTGAAAAATAAGATCTACTTTTTTATACTTATTTTCAAAAATTTGTTAATAGTTTCAGTGTTATGTTTATTTATTGTTTTACTTTACTTAATATTATTGAAATAAATTTTTTTTTCAAATTTTTGCAGGATATTGAAAATGGATTTTTGATGAATGTCAACAAGCAGATTGACATGGTAAGGATACATCACCCACATTTCAAACAATATCATCAAACTCTTTTAAAATAATCTAAGGTGTGTGATGAATTATCAAAAGATGAAAAATTGAAAGAAGGCTTTCATGCTATTGGTTTTTCTCAAGGAGGCCAATTTTTGTCACTCATTCATGCTTATTTGAAATCTTTTATTTGATAGATTTGGTATACTATGTTGAGAAAATATTTTATCATAATTAATATGGATATTATTTCAAGCCATAATTATTAATATTGAAGTAGTTGACAAATTATAAAACCAATAACTAAAAACATCAGGGCTTATGAGTTCTTTTAATTCACAAAGCTTTTTGACCTTTTAAAACTTTTCAAAAATTTTCATTAGCTTATCAAAAAAAATATAATATAAATGAAGTTCATAAATAATAATTATAAATAATAAAATATAAAAATAATGATGATAATAGAAAAATTAATTATAAAAATACTAACGGCAACAGAAGGGGACTGATTCAGAGGTGCTCTGCCATCAACCCTCTCAACCTCATCTCCCTGGGAGGTCAACACCAAGGTGCTATGTGCAGTGTGTCAAGAAGAGCTAAAAACAAATAATTGAATATTAAATTAACTTGTATGAGAATAAGCTAAACATAGAATTGAATAATACATCGATTTGTACATAGTATATATTAAAAAAAGCCAAAAATGAATAACTGGTAATAAATATTAATAAATAATTATATTAATAAATAATGAATATAAATACATAATATATAATAAAATAATTATTCTTTGCATAATAAATAAAAATAGGGGTTTATGGGTTCCCAAAGTGCCCCGAGTCACTGAGAGTGTGTGAATATGCCAGAGAAATGGTGTCTTATGGAGCCTATGAAAGGTCTTTCTGTTTTTATTTGTGGTTTATTTTGTTGTATTTGTGGTTTATTTTGTTGTATTTGTGGTTTATTTTGTTGTATTTGTGGTTTATTTTATTTGTATTTGTGGTTTATTTTGTTGTATTTGTGGTTTATTTTGTTGTATTTGTGGTTTATTTTATTTGTATTTGTGGTTTATTTTGTTTGTGTGTTTTTATTTTTGGTATATTTTGTTTGTATGCGTTTTTTCGTGTTTCATTCTGTCTGTGTTTTTGTCTTTGACTCTTACTCTCCTAATGTTTGCGGCTCATCATTTTTTATTTTTGTATGTGTTTTCAAATAGGATGTATTACAATCTACATATAATTAAATTCAATATGTTAAGCGCTATAACAAATGACTGAAGCAAGTTTGACTATCTAATATATTTTCACATTAATCTTCAAACATTCCTTCAACAGTTATATCCAAAACCAGTGAGTTGCTTTATATCACATTTTCATTACTCTATGATAAATAAAATGATAATTTGAATAAATTTAAATCATTAATACTTTTGTTCTGGGCTGGATGTTAAACTGCACCAAGTTTGAAGTTTAAGTAACAGTAGTGTTAATATTTAATATTATATTATTATTATTAATACAACATTACATTGTCAACTTGGAGGGGTGTCTTGTGAAATCTATCAATAGAAACCCTATTCAGAGGCGACCTAGGGGTCAACTTATTTACATCTCGATTAGGTATTCACTTCATTCCTCCAGCATAGTGCAAGCAGAGTACTGGCATGACCCTTTGAAAGAGAAGGAATATAGAGAACGCAGTGTCTTTCTTGCTGATATCAACCAGGAAATAGTTGGCTCCATTATCTTTTGCTTATGTAGATACTATATAAGAAATTTTCATAGTTCAGGTTCATTGTTGATTTTGCACTTGTGTAAATGTGGATGAATGTTGAAGAAGGGAAGAAAAAGAAGAAGAAAATATATGACATCGACGTTAAACAGCATTTAAGTTAGCTCCTATAAATAAAGGCTTTTTTTTTTGTTATGGTCTGTTAACATCAGTAGCATAATCATTAATATTGATAGATAAATGTATACAAGTTCTGAAGTTTAAAATGTCTATTATTCAGCGCTAAAAAATTTTGGCGCTTAAAAATCTTTCAGACCAGAAACAAATACCTCGAACTATGACTAAAGTTGAACGACCAACATTGAGATGCAAGACATTTGGTGTGATTGAGTCAAATGAATTTTTCAATTTGAAACGTCATAAGTATATAAACCACAGGCATACAGAAAGACAGAAACACAAACACTCATACATACATACATACATACATACATACATACATACATACATACATACACACACAGAAATACAACGAAACATACAAAACGAACCTGATGAGATTACGTAATTTTGTATTGGTGATGTTTACGAAAGAAACTATTGTTACTCCCAAGGAATCTGAGGTGGTCTTGATAATGATCTAATAACGATATAAATAAACATAATATCAATAATAAAGCTACTAATATTAACAATACTACTACTTCTACTAATGAAAGTAATCTCAGTATTTTAAATAATAAAAATAATAATCATGATAAATAATAATAAAAAAAATAGTTATATACTTTATCCAACGTAACAACAGTGGTTCGGCTTTTACAAGGCAGGCCAAGACAAATTGCTATATACCATGAAGGAGAGTGCTTTGTATCAAGAGGTGTGTTTGCTTGTTAGTGTTTGTGTGTGTGTTTTCGCTTGTTTGTTTATTTATACGTGTGTGTGGGTGCTTTTGTGTGTTTTTTTCCCATCATCGTGACAAGATGAAATAAAACTTTAAAAAAATATTTTCTTATTATTTAATATAATTTTGTTTTAATACTGTTATTTTCGTTATTATCATCACCGAATTATAAATATGCTTATCCACTTTGCCGCAGAACTTACTGGGTTTGAAGGAAATGGACAACGAGGGACGTCTGCATTTTTTGTCTGTGGAGAATGATCACATCAAGTTTTCATTGGCCTGGTTCAAGCAGGAGATTATCAATAATTGGTTGAGTGATTGAAAGGGAGGTGGTGGCTGTTTGGTGATTAAATGTGTTGTAGGGGAAGCTGGTAAGGTTGGTTGGTTGGGTTTGTTGAGGGAAGTGGGTTGGTGTTTGGGTAGTGATGTTTTAAGGATTGGTGGCATTGTTGTTATCAAAACGATTAGATTGCTTAGAAAAACAGGTCAATATTTTTTAATCATCCGTTTGAGGTTTTTTATTGTTTTTGTTGTCGGCTTTTCGGTATTGTTTTAAATGGTTTGTTTGAATAATTTCCACCAACCTTTAAAACACTACCATTCCTCAAAACACCACCAACCATCAAATGTTTTTAACATTAATTTTTTATGATTAAGAGATTGGAATATTCACACACAAATCAAAGTATATATTCAACTAATAACATTAGATTTTACCTCTGTGCGAACCTAAGTAACTGGGTTTGACAACAGTCGGCCTTTATCTATTATATAATATTTATACATCTCCGTTATATTGTTTTTATTTATAATTTTTCATCATTTCCTGTCTGTTTTGTTGTTTTTCACCATTATGAAACTGTAAATAGTATAATGTGACAAAATCAAAAAAAATTCCAAAACAGTTTTCAATGATTTTTTATTCACAAAATTCATGTATTTGGTTAATAATAAATATTACCAAGTTGAAATTTTTTTCAATATAGAAGTCTTGTATTTATTTCTAGTGTCGTTCACAGGTTATTTTGTGACCCCATTGTTTCATCTTTTAAAAGACTTCAAAGATTTTTTTATAAGAAGCTTCTAAAGCATGCGAGGAGAAAAATCTTGTTTGCCCACAGGAAAAATAACAGCCATAAAAATAAAACAAATCATACAATCAGTTTTTATTTCACGTAAAAATAAGCGCATCCTTTGAAGGAAATTACATCCTTAAACGACAAAAATCTCTTACACCACATATATACATCGATAAAAGCCACACTCAAACATAAAAAAGATTTTCGACAACAGAGCGACACCGGTGAAGCGTAGGCATGGCAACGGAGCAACAACCAAAACTGCATTCCTAATATAAGACACCTCGTTCCAGTTGTCAATATAGGACAGCTTATTCCAGTTGTCAATATATTCTAAAGCCCTCTCGTCCTAGATGCCTATATAAGATAGCACTATCTTTAACTTGTTCTAGTTGATGATATAAATCAAATCTACTGGGTCTATTTGTTGCTAGTGTTTTCTATTTCAAAATAGAACTATTTCTATCTTGTTTTAGTTCTGAATAACGTTTGGGTTTTCAGTGGAGTGTTATTAAAAGTGGCTGCGATTATTTTGTGGTAGAGTTGTAACGCAGACAATATGCCCGAAGAAAGGTATTTTTGTTGGGGAATGTATCAATGAATCATAGTTTAAGTGTATCTCGAAGAAGTTTAAATAAACCTTAAAACCAATTTTAGTATTAAAATGTATTTGACGTATCTAAATATATTTATCTATATTTGAAACTAAAAAAATATTACTCAAATCAAACATTCACTGAAAAAGTCATTTTTTTCATACATTAAATGGCACAAAAAATAAAAAAGCTGTATTATGATATGAAATTCCTAAAAGCCAATTAAATACCACATAAGACAACACATCAAATAAACACAAACTGTTATATCATAACCCATAAATTTCCAGCGTCAAAGTAGCCGTGAGAGTGAGGCCGTTCAATCAGAGGTATTTTAATATTTAACTAACAACTATAAAAATAATTGAAATTTTTTCATTTAAACCACTTATATGATAAATGATACTCATAATTATTATTCAGAATTAATATATAAGCTTTGCACTTTAACAATGATTCGAAATCCTCAATTTATAACTCAGAAATGAGCTTTTTAGAGTTGAAGTAATGGATATTTCATTCAGTTTTTCTTCATTTTTAACTCATGAATAAGTTTTTACTTTGAGAAATAATAAAAATTCCATAAGGTTTTTTCCCCAATAATGACTTATAAAACCTTTCTAGTTGAAGTCACTGGCTCAACACTCAACGAGTGTTACTTCATTTGTAACTTAAGCATGCGATTAAAGCTGATGATCTTTTAGTAATATTGATAGTTTAACATGGTTTGAAGTTTTTAATCGTGAAATACATTGTGATGATTAACACAAAGTGAAAATGGTATTTTACTCCGTGAATACCTAATTTTCACATTAATTAACATCACCAATTGAAAAATCAGTTCTTCAAATTGTTTTTATAGCATTTTTTAGAAGGTTTCATTGAAAAAAAATGTTTTAATGATTGAAAACTTCGCTTCAAAATCATTCCTAATAACAGAAAGGTTATCTTAATAAACTACATATTAAATTCTCCATTAACAAGCGCTATACCAATGCAGCCCATAATTTATGGTTTATGGTACATGTATATACACATATAATCAACCAGAGAGCTGGACAGGAAGGCGCAGTTGATCATAAGAATGGATGGGAACATGACTACCATCACCAACCCTGATAATAAAAGTTCAGATTTATAAGGATATTTCCCAGAGACATCCTATCTTTTTTATATATTAATTATCTGTAGAGTATCTTTTTGAAAAATTTTAATACATTAAAGAATACTTTTAGATAATGAGAGATATTTAAACTTTGAAAACATCAATTGAGAACTCATATATTTATTTAAAAGAAAAGCTGGTTTTCGATAAGTATAGCTTTATCATAAAACGTTAGCAAGCTATACTTATTAAAAATTATAGCTTTTATTTTAAATAAATGTATGAATCCTCAATTGACGTTTTTAAAGTTTAATTACTATACAAAGCATACTTAAGGTGTCTCTGAAAAGTTATAGTGAAAGATAATTTTTTAGTGTTTAGAAAATAATTTCATCTTATATTTTATTTATTTTTTAATAAAATATCGAAAAATTAATCTCAAAATGAATTTTTTTACAGAAGATGCGCCTAAAAAAGTCTGTACCAACAACACAATAATCGGAAAAATCCCTTTCACTATCAACACTCAATCAAAATTCAAAAATTTTCATCTACCCTTTAAACTTCACCAACCTTACTCACCCCACACCATCACCACCCATCTTAACCATTCCAACACATCCACCAATCTTTCTACCCACCACTCACCCTACCACAATCTCACCAGTTCACATTCGACTTTTCCTATTGGTCCCATGACGGTTACACCACATGTGATGATGGTGTACTTAGCCCTGATACATCTTCATCCAGGTGTGAATCATTCACTTTAATCGTTATAATTGGGTCTATCATGATAGGTGGGAGTGATTAAGGTTTGAAGTGAGAGAAACAAACACAAAGTATTGATCAACTCAAATCATAAAGCTTTTCGTAAGACAAACTTACATTATCAAAAAGATCTATCTTTATAATTGAGACTCTCTTCTCTTGTTTAGAATGATTTAGATTTGATATGGATAATACGAATTATCTTAACTAAATACATACGATACTTCCCTCACATTTTGAAATAGATACAACCTCACACATATTTTAAAACACCTATCATACACACACCAACCCACATTCAAACAGATATGCTTCTCAGCAGACAGTGTATGATGATCTGGGCAAGGGGGTTCTCGATAATGCTTTCGAAGGTGAGTGATGTTGCGAGGATACAATAGCTTATATGATGATTATCTCTAGCCAAAGTAAACTGAAGAGATTTGTGAACACTAATAGTTCTTATTGAAAACATCTTTATATTGCTATAGCTTCCGTTGATAGCCATGTTCAGTTTCAAACGCTTTCTTTTATATTTGAAACACCTTCAACTTCATGGAGTATAATAAAATTTAATGTAATTAAATGCTATAATTAGATCTATATCTGAAAACAACCACATCAAACCACCATCTCAAGGATACAACTGTTCATTGTTCGCATATGGACAGACAGGGTCAGGAAAGTCTTACTCACTGATTGGATATGGCAAGAACAAGTATGAACACTATTTTAATATATTAAATTATTTTTCAACATTAATGAAATCAGTTTTCAACTACTTAGTCATCGATTCCAATGGGTGAATATAATAAAAAGTTGAAATCTTTCAAAAAAACAGATTTTTAAGAAAATTGTCTTTATTATTCTTTGTAACTCAATCTTTCACCTGAACCGCCTTATAATCACTTCACTTATCTGAACTTTGGGGAAAACTTGAATGCCATGTAATGTAATTAATGGAATGTAATTTAATGTACTGTAATGTAATTTAATGTAATGTAATGTACTGTAATGTAATTTAATGCAATGTAATGTAATGTAATTTGATGTAATTTAATGTAATGTAATTTAATTTAATGTAATGTAATTAATGGAATGTAATTTAATGTAATCTAGTGTAATTTAATGTAATCTAGTGTAATTTAATGTAATCTAGTGTAATTTAATGTAATGTTATGTAGTGTTATGTAATGTAATATATATAAATAAATGAATAAAAAATATATATGTATATATATAAACTATAAACTAAAAAATATGGATAAAACTTTCAAAACTCCTAACTGAATCAGATCAATAAGGCACTTAGTATGCAAATTCATATCAAATATGCAATGAATACAAATCATTATCCCAACCAACCAAGGGGCATCGTGCCAATCACGTGTGACCAGCTCTTCAAGACCATTAGTGAAAACACCGATCCAAACAAAGTATTTGAAGATAATAATATTATCAACAATAATAATATATTATTATTCTTGTTATTTTAGTAATAGAGGTTATTTTTAGAGCTTTAAAAGTTGTTTTGAAGTTATAAAATTGATTTTTATGTAATGCTCAAGTTTTTTCCGTGACATAGACAATTTTTCTACAAAAGAATGAAAAACAAAAAAAAAGTAGAAAAGAAACAACCGAGCAAACCCACACAAACAAAAAAACAAACAAACAAACGCACACACAGAGGTACGAAGTAACTTTTTCGATGTTGGAGATCTACAATGAGCAAGTGAGAGACCTCCTGGGAAAGGTGGGCGCACAGTTTAAATGTCCTGAGAAAGATTACTTACAAAAAAGTTTATATTGAAATTGATGATAGATATGAATTCCATATTGTATTTTCGAATAAAGAAAAATTTTTTCCGATTAAAAAAGATAGATATATATATTTATCAAAAATAATAAAAATAAAAAATAGGAATAAAAAAAATAATAATAAACTAACAATGATGGATAATTAATATAAAAAAATACAAATAATAAAAGGAAAACACCCTAACAAAGGTGGAGGACCAAGGAAAAAAGGGATTGCAGGTGAGACAGCACCCTCAACACGGATCCTTCTACGTGCAGGTTTTTGTCTTTCACTTCTCCATCCTTCCATCTTTTTATTTTTTTTTCTCAATCTGTTTTTCTGTTTTCTATTTGTATATGTTTTGTTTTTCTATTTGTCTATCTGTTATGCTTTTCTATCTGTCTATTTTTTGTTTTTTATAACTTTTAACCTTTTCAATTTACTTAATTTTTTTTATCATTTTGAAGTATCTTTTATATTTAGAAAAAATGCTTTTCAATAAATTATTATATCGCCACCCTCACCACCACCACACCACTACCATCACTACCTCCACCACCACCATCTCTACCACCACCACCATCTCCACCACCACCACCACCATCTCCACCACCACCACCACCATCTCCACCACCACCATCTCCACCACCACCATCTCCACCACCACTACCATCACCAGGGCCTCAAACATGTGCCTGTAGGAAGTTATGAAGAGATAGATAAAAGAATGCAGCAAGGTAGATAACAGTTTTATATGCTATTAACTATTGGAACATAAAGAGCTACATACTATAACGAGCAACAACAACAACCATTTCAACAAAATCTACGTAAATAACAAAAAACGGATAAAAAAACAACAGCCATTAAAACGCCTACATAAATAACAACAAAAAAAACAACAAAAACACAACAATAACAACAACAACAACACACAGGCACAGCTCACCGCACAGTGGCTTCGACCAACATGAATGCAACTAGCAGCAGAGCTCACACCCTTGTCACAGTCACTTTTGATCAATACACTGGTCTGTTATAATGATTACCTTTGATCTATGTTGATGGTGTTTATTCAACTGAATGATTGATTGGATTAGATTTACTTCCTAGATGTTAAAATTTTTATAACTAAAAAATCCCATTTTAAAATAATTCTTTAAAAACCGTAAGAATAGCTTGAAATCTAATAACTCAATCAAACCTGAATGACAGGGGAAGGCAAGAGTGAGAGCAAAAAAGGGAGTGTAATGAACTTGGTAGATCTGGCAGGTTGCATCTCAATTACTTGAGATTTTAATGCGATTATTTTCTTCACGCCTTCTAAGCGGAAGAACTCTTCATAAAAAGATTCATACAATATATCAATAAGCTTTGGTATTCTATTTTACTTTTCCTATTTACTAAAGGTTTTCACACTCAAGCATGTTCAAATCAAATAGCTTAAACAGCGGAATTCTCTATAACCATTCTTTTTTTACAAACTAAATTACCTTAATAACCCACTCATCTTAAAACTATTAATAACCACACCAACCACAAACTACATCACAACTGAAATGCAACCAATCACAGGCTCGGAGAGGGCAGATAGCACAGGAGCAACGGGTGACCGTTTAAAGGAGGGTGCCAACATCAACAAGTCTCTTTCCGCTCTGGGCAATGTCATTTCTGTAAGTTTAAAATTGCCTCAGTCGCTTGCCTTTGTTCTAGAAATTTTTTATTGTTATTTATTACTATACAATGATGTAGTATGTTTTATATAAGAAATACAATAATACAAGTACGATTATATACTGACAAACTTTAAGAGTTATTAGACCCCATTGGCATATGAAATGCAATGACAGCAAAAACGAGATAACTACAAATGAAAGTGAAAAAAAATTAAAAAAAAAATTAAGCCTGAGTTATAAGAATTCACTTATCGGAAATTTCAGCTTATTTCTCAAACAAACGTCTTTTTTCGAACGCTCCTCTTTACCTAAAGAAACTACACATAATACCATACACCTTCAAGCTTCCTTCAACACATACCAAATTTTCCTATAACACACAGGCTCTGGCCGACATATCAAGTGGGTCGAAGAAAAAGATTGTGGTGCCTTACAGGGATTCTGTCCTAACCAAGCTCCTTCAGAATGCTCTAGGTGGCAATAGGTTAGATAGAGGATACGCAAAGATTTGTGTAGATTTCAATAAGTTTTGAGTTTGATGCGTTTAAGTTGTTAGCTTTGATAGATTTTGTTTTTAGACCAAATCAACATTTATTTCTGTTTGTTTTATTCTATGATGTTGCTAAAAGCAATAAGACTCAATTACTCTGCATTCAATGAAAACACATTCAATCAACTCAACTAAACTTTATAACCCACCTCAACAGCAAGACAATAATGATAGCAGCCTTGTCTCCCGCAGACATCAACTACGACGAAACTCTTTCCACACTCAGGTACAACCATGGAACAAGATGGTTTATCTTGATTGTATTATTTATATTTTTAGAGTATCATTAAAGTTCTGCGATGAAATGGGCATTATGCTTAAATTTATTGTATTTAATTGTGCTAAAGTATATTTGTGTTAGATCTTATTTAATTTCAACGTAACATATCTGATTGTATTTTATTACACCCTATCGTATTTTATCAAATTTGAATGTTTTATGTCATTTCGTATTAAAATTAACTGTGTTTTATCATATTTAATCGTATCATGTTATCAAAAAAAAATTGTAAAGGTACGCGGACAGAGCGAAGAGGATAAAGAACAAGACAACGGTGAACGAAGATCCAGTGGAAAGATTGATTAGACAGCTCAAGGTTAACCCGTAGTGTTTAAATTCTTTAAAAACAAAGATTATTTATAAGATTTTGATATTAATTTTATATAGAATAATGATGAAAATGAATAATAATAATAATAATAAAAGTAAAACAAAATTCTGAAAAGGAATTGATAAATAAAAAAATAAAAAAGTATAATAAAAAAAATATATAACAGGAAGAGAATGAACAGTTGAAGGAGCAAATAAAGTCAGGCATGTTCGGAGGTCAAATCGAGATCACCAAGGAAATGAGTTCAGCAGGTTTGCGGAATGAATGAGGAATGGGTTTAGAGGATGAGTGCGATGAGAGACTAATAAGCTTTACAAATGTATAAATATCCATCTGAACCATGAAGTGGTCATGTTGTAAACAACTATTTGTGGTCATCCCAAACACTACAGAGGTAGAGAAGATGCGCAAGGAGATGATGGAAGAAGCAATGGAGAAGTTGCAGAAGAACCAAGAGGCTTTGATGGGCAACTCACAAAAGGCGTGGTCCCAAAAGGTACGAGTGTTGTGCAGACTAGAATCTAACTAGTATACATATTGTTGCTACGTGATGAGCCATATTGTTTTTTGTAAAAAAAAACAATATAAATACACTAGTTGTTATTTTACATGAATTTTATGCCTTAAAACTTTTATAAAGTATAGTAATACCTCTATTTTATTAAACCAGCTGCAAGAAGCAAGGAAAGAAGGGTTGCAGTCAGTGGACGATGAAAGGAGGAGGAAGGAGGTGCATTTGGTGAACCTGAACGAGGATATGATGTTGACTGGAGTGGTGTTCCATTATTTGAGAGAAGGGGTGACCAGCATTGGCAGGAAAGATGCCATCCCCCTTCCATCCATCTGTCTAAGTGGGCTCAGGTTTTTCACCGTTATTTGTTTTTTCAGTTGCAGTTTATATAACATGATTAGAGTCGTTTTCATATAAAATTAAAGATTTATTATTTCATTATGTATTTCATATTATTATGTATTATCATATTTCATGCAACTATAATAATATTCGTTATTTGTTTGTTTCGTTTTAGTGTATCAGCTCATCTTCTATATCCATCATTTCATTTCTAAATTCGAAACATATATTAAACAATAACGAACCCCAATGAAAACTTCAGTATACTGAAGCATCATGCGGACATAGAAGCAAAAAAAGGCAAGAATGGAGTGGTGTACGAAGTTCGGCCATGCAAAGGAGCCAGGATAAAGATTAACGGAGAGAATGTCTCTGATGATACCGCCATCAACCATAAGGACCGCATTCTTTTTGGTGGGTTTTTGATCTGTTGCGAATACTGTAGAATATATAATCAGAATTAATAATTATTAAAATAAATAATAATGAGTAGATTGGTTGAGCCTGTTTAGTTTCCAAGTATTTTTTAAATCAAATTACATATTTGAACCGAAGTAACCTTAAGAATTATTTAAACTCAGGCACTAATCAAATTGACTAGAAATACAAATCTTATCAATATTAACTAAATGTCATATTTGAATTATTAGTATTGAAACTAACATTAAGTTTTAATTTTTCAACAAAAAACTACATTAAAAACACAAACTACCCATCCAGGTTCCAACCATCTGTATATCTTCGTGGACCCTAAACTTTCCAAATACAATGAAAAGTACTTCATGATGGATCCCCCAATATACATAATCTTAATGCATGCATCACCCATCAAGATTAGCTACCTGGGAGCAAGCTCAGCTGGAGATAGCTCAGGCTCAGGGATTCACTGCATCAGACGTCACTGCTCTATCTAAGGGTGTGGCTCAGTTTTGTAGTTTTAAACTTTTAGGATTTAGTTTTATAATTATGAAATAAGAAAAATCTTTGGGCTAGAAATGCAATTTTCAACACTATCTTTATATATTATATGAATTAATGATGTTGCTCTAACCAATTTAAAACCATTTTTAAAAAACAACATATGCCTTCTATTACAACGATGTTTCACAGACAAGCAAATAACCCAAGAACAAGTGCTTGAAACCCTACCCATGGTCTCAGAAGTAAACGCTTTATCTGAAGAAATGGCAAAGTACAAAACGTTTGATGTAGTTTTGCTGGCCACCGATGCTTATGAGGGACTCAAAGACCGGCCTACGAAGTCGAGATTTAGTTCTATAACGTTTCTTGTGTTTTTGTATTGAATTTAATATGCTGATAAATAAATTTCACTTTTTCACGTTTTAAACCCTCACTAACTACATATAAAGTTAGTAATTGATATAACTAACCAACATAGAATTTTTATGTTATTTTCTAGTAGTACATAGATTTCCGTTGATAAAACACTCAAAATACGTATAAAAAATTGCAGACTATGCTTATATAAATACTAACAAATAGAAACATGAAATTATTTATCATTCTCCGCAGAGTGATGATCCAGGTGAAAGACTTGTTGACAAAGAACGTGTGGTTGTGGGAGAGAGGCAAATTCATTAACAGAAGGTTTATTATGCAGGTAAGGTTTGTGCGTTTGAGTGTTTAACTTTGCGTGGATCGTTAAAAGTAGATTTATTAAATGTATGATATCAAAAGAATTTAAAATAAAAATGAAACTGTATACATAGGGAGATAATGACATCGAAAAAAAGATTAAATTAAAAATTGATAATTGAAATAAAACTATGAATAACCAATTAAAAATACAATAACAAAGAGTCCCAATTGTACCGAGCCCATAACTCAACCCACACAACCCGTCATAGGACATGTATCAATCAGTGTTGGACGGTGAGTTGGACCTGGAGAAAGTACCCAAAGAAGAAGATCCATTTTGGGACAGTATCGAGGATGCTTTGGTTGGTAATTCCCATATATTCCTGCAAGCCCTCTCTTACCAGCTTGAGTTTCAAGATCAGCTTCCTATAAGGAATTTCAGAGGTTGGAGCTTTGTTAAAAATTTGAAGGGTTTAATCTAGATACTTTGATAACTTGAGTTTTAAATGTTTAAACATTCAAATTTGAATATCGTTTCTTCTATATTTGAGGAGATTTATAAACAATGAAGTTTTTTATTAAAATACGATTTTTGTTTTCAAAGTAACATTTTTTATATTTCAAATTATCATTGGTATTGTGATGATTATTCGTTAAATGTTTTCTTTACTAGAGAAAACATATTTTTTAGTGTTTACACGTTTATTACTTATATAACATAACTTTTATACTTAAACCTCCAAACCAGAGTAAAAATTCTAAAGTCAATCATTCGCCAGGAGGAGAAGAAGGAAGCATGACCGTGCACTTACAGCCCTGCACAGCCAGTGGTAAGAACTTGGGAGAGGATGATTATGTACCTGAGCCTAGCATGCTTCTTAAAAAACCATTTCATTTCAAGGTGACTTTTTTGCAGATTGTTTTATATAAGTATTAGAAAGTCAAAGCTTTGTTGCAATTTAAAATCACCAGACTTTTAACTTAATTTTTCAAAAATAAACATTAAGAGTTTTAGTTTTTTAGAACTTTGTTATAATTTCAACTCAATGAAGTAAAAATAATGAAAGCAGAGGATTAATAAATAATAATACTAATAAATAATTTTGGCTCCAAAGGTTATAGTTAGGGGGGTTGAGTTGATCAACGGAAGACATCGGCACGGAGTCTACGTCAAATACAACGTGAAAGGAGAAAAAGAAGTCACTACGAATATCGCAGAAAATGCTAACAAGCTGCACCATTCCACCATCATCTCGTTCCCTGCCATCACAGACCATCACATCACCTTCTTCGATAATGCCTCTATTACCTTCTTCGTATATGCTGTGCAGAAGGATATTCCACCAGATCCAAAACTCGCTATGCTTTCTACCAAGGTGCTTATGCAAAGTTGATGTACACAATATTTTTGAAAGGTTTGATTGGTGAGTGACATTTCATTTGAAACACTTGAAAAACTGCAGGATCTGCGTCAAATAGCTAAAGATGAAGAAATGATGGAGAAAAGGAGAAATGAAAGGAGAAAGTCGATGTTTGTTGGCAGTGAAGTTCCCGCCTCGCAACTCAAAGGAGAACTCTTGTTGCTGCAAAGAAAGTGCCAAAGGTAACCATAATAATCCTACATTCAAGGCAACAGTCATAATTGCTGTAACCCATTAAATTATTGAATGAATCCATTAAAAAAGATTGGAAATGAAAGAAAAAAAGCTTCAAGAGGTTTGCAGAGTGTGGAAAAAAAAGTTCAAACCAGATGAAGAAAAAGAAAATGGCGGAAAAAAAGTTAAAAATGAACATAGTGATGCTGTAAAGTTTTACCATGAAGTCAACTCGTTAGCTTTCAGCAACGGCATGAGACTCAAGGCAAAAGCTCAGCTGATCTCTCAAGTTAGTTGGCGTCTTTTGAGTTTGTCAGAAGCATCCCTTGTGTTTTTTTGTTCGATAGTTTATTGGTTTTAACTCCAAAATGAAAAGTATTTTGAAATAGTTCATTTCATTATTTTTTCAAATGAATGTTTCTTAGGAGCTATTCATTTCTCAAGTTGTTTGGGCAATAACTTATACTTGTTTGTGTTTTGACAATGGAAATACCAATGTGATTACAGATGATTTCAGGAAACAAGAACATGAAAAACGTAGGTTTCGAATTTTCAAATAAATTTTTTTTATGTTTTAATAAATACAACAAGCTCTATCAAAACATACAACCAATCAAAACTCACATAGAAAAATGATTTTTACCATGCCACTCTGACGTGAATGATTTGAATAAATCTGATTACGATACATCATGTCATATAATTAATTTATGAGCTAAATCTTTCAAAAAGAAGTTAGAATCCTTGAAAGAATCTGAGGAGAATGGAGAAGACGACGAAGATATAGATGTTTATGTGTTTGGAGACGAAGAGAAAAAGATGAGGCAGAAAGGAGGCTATGTGGACGGAAAAGAAGTGCTTGATTACTATGGGAAACAAGTTAAACACGTGAGTTTTGGGAGTGTAATCATAATTTTGTAAGTAGTGGGATATATCTTGAGAAGAATATAACATATGACGCTGTTATACTTGTAGTTTTAACTGCAAGATCAATTCATTTCTAATATTATCTTCAGTTGATTGAGTCAAAAAAAAACGAACAACGAAGGAAATCGTTAATTTCTGGGTCCCCGAAGACCAAAAAGAAAAGCAAAAATCACAAGAAAAATGTTGAAGTGACCAGAAAAGATGAGAGTGCTGAAATGAGTAGTGCATGTAATTTGCAGTGAGATGAAGGAACTCCTATACCATTGTGGGTTGAGATTTTTAGAAATAATATGAAGAAGTGTGCTGGAAAATATGAGGTTGGCATACGAAAGGCTACGTGGTTTAAGAGATTTTCAAAATTTCAGTTTTATCCATCTATATTTTGATATTTTTGATGAAAACGTGTATATTCCATCAAGTAAAACATTGAAAATGTGCTTATTACATTATATGTTTGATAACGACAATTAAATTGATGTCAAGTGTTCATTCAACGTTAAACTTTGAATATCGTCTCCCGGTTTAAAAAAAATTATATTTTTGTCAATATTTTCACACAAAAAATTTAAATAAATCAGAAACAAAGCTTTTTCTAATGAATAGAAGCACTGCGGAAATTAAAGAGCGGTATTTTTGGCGCTTCACATTTTAAAATTCTCATGCAGTCAATATATAGCTGCATATCTTCCAAAATTATACTTGTGTTTAAAATAAATCCAAGATTACTTCTTCTTTTTTGATTATTTCACGTTTTCCAGAAATTCTTTATTATTATAGAAGCCTTATGCAAACTATATTTCGAAATTTTAAAATCCGATTAAAATTGATTAGACCACCTCCAAATTTGAGAAAACTCATCAAATTTGACAAACTCTCAATTGTATCAAATTTCCACAGTTTTTGTCATATTCTATAATAACACATTTAGAATACACCTTTTAAATTTTATGTAGAACAAGTTGAGGTCGAGTGGAAGTTTTATTTTTTTTTAGAACAATTTCAAGTATGAATCCATCTATTGTTTTATAATAATGTACAGTGCTTTTTGAAGAATAACATCATCTGGCTGAATCTATCTGTATGGAGATATTGAGTAAGTTGAAGACAGCATGACGTGGGCATAGTTCTTGAAGAATGACAATTTTGGCGATATATATAAAGCGTTTTATTTGGAATTTTCTTAATTGAAATAGTAAGAGTTTTGGGTTAAGATTTTAGGGAGTGGTGTTGGTTTTGTAACGTGAACATTGTGATCTTAACTAATGTTCATACGTTACAAATCTAGCACCACAACCTGCCGCGATGACTTGTTGAGAGTGGAACTCAGATTTAGCTTTGGAACTCGTAAACAAACTTATTCTATTACTTAAACTACTTTTTAAACAGTATTTTTCGATAGTGGCTATAAAAGAAACCCAAAAACTCAAAAAACTTTGGGAAAAAACGGTATTTCACTTGTTCAAAATTTTTTAAAAAACTTTCAAAAAATGTAAGACGTTTTATTTTATGGTAATATTCAAACTTAACGAGATTTTTGATTTAAAGTCAATACTTTGACACAAACACTCGAACAATAATTTTGATACTGATTGCAATATAGAGCGATAATCTTGATATCAAATCACAATATGAAACATTTGATTGATATAAAATTACAATTAAAAAAAATAATTTCGGTGATAAATAGCCATTCAAAACACAGACACTGTTGATGTTGGCATTGGTTTCAGTATTGCTGGACTTCAGAGGTATATTTGTGTAAAATCAAGTTTCATATTGATATGCCATCATACCAAACATGGTCTTCACGTTTGACCTTGAGCGATAAAAAAAATTCAAGAAAACAATTCTTTTTGAATAAACACTTGATGTTGGTCGAGATTTATGATCTTTTGTATTATGCCCGCCAAATACTATGCGTATGAAAGCAGTAGAAATTCAAGCGACTACGAATAAACAAAGGGGGTGGAGTTAATAAACTGCAGACTGCCAATCATCAAAGCGCCTGACCAGCAGTGTGAAAAAAATCTATAAAGGTAATATAATTTAAATAAGGTACCACAAATAGCTTTTCTATATAGTGGAATGACTAAAAGTAAAAGATAATAAATACAATTGAACAAATCTTATCATTCGAATGTGAAGCGTGCATGGGAATGATGCAAAAAAATAACAAAAAAGCAACTTTGAAATTTCGATAAAAATATTCAAAGCAAAACAAACAAGCGTTTCAAAAAGGAATGGAAACTTTAAAAGCGGGTAAAAGTGAATAAATTAATGCGGTAAAAATAAATGTCTCAATATAACTCCTTGATTAAGTAAATAATTGAAATTGAATACAGCAGCATGATTGACACGCGATTGGGCAGGGCGTGTGATGGGGGGGTTGTGGAAGGTGGGTGATAGTCGACGTCAATGTAGAAACGGTCTGGAAACAGATAAGAATCATAACCCACTTCCTCCAGGTAATCATCATCATCACCACTATCCTCATCATCTACATAATATTCTTCGCCATCATCAGAAAAAGGTTTATCATCATAGTTATAACCATCATAATCTGATCCTTCTTCATCATCTTCGTCGTCGTCCTCATCATCATAACCCGAAGAGTGACCAAAAGAGATGTTGATTGTGTTGTTGTTTGTATCTGTGTTGAGTTATAGATATAAAAAATATATAGAACAAGAGATAGATGAATATGTATAGATAGATAGATAGATAGATAGATAGATAGATAGACAGATAGATAGACAGATAGATAGACAGATAGATAGATAGATTGATAGATAGGTAAATAGACCACAAACTTTTTCCGATAGGCTCATTAAAGATAAGGAGACGACGAAGCCTGTTGCTGAAGTTGTTCAACATCCCAACCACTCTCTGCAACATTGTTGAGTTCAACATTGTTGCTTTCTGTAGCAAATATTAGTTGCATCAGATATTTTTGTAGTAAATACTACACATAAATTAGTGTACAAGTTTTTTTATAATAGTTCATTTATATACAATATTCTTCGTCAACAAACATATCATTTTCATTCTCTTTCTATCCTCATCATCATCCTCACCACAATCATCATCATCATCATCACCACCTTCATCATCCTCACCACCACCATCATCATGCCCACCCCTATCATCACCAACGCCATCATCATCATCACCACTCTCATCATCATGGGTACCGCATTAGAAGCAAACACAACAGTTTAACAATAGAAACCTCATGATAATGATGCTCAGTAATGCTGGTATCTGTAGAGGCACTAAAAAAAATTTAAAATGTTAAGTATGATGGGGCATTTGAATCATAAGCAAGGCAAAACTTAAAATGGTGCTTTTTTACTTTTAATGACTTTCAAACTTGTATGGAAGCTCGGCAAAAAAAATGATGCGATAAATGCCTCTGCAGCAAATTTAGCTTACATAATATGCACTGTAACAAGGTAAATAACAATACTACTGACAATAATAATAAGAATAAAGTAATAATAATAATAATGCTAAAAGCATTAAAAAACATTGAAAAATAATATTAATTAAAATATAATAATAACAATAATAACTTGTGAGATGGCTGGAAAAGACAAGCATTGTGATGGGCAGACGGAACCACTCCATGAATACAAGCTTGTTGCAGGGATGTGGTAAGAAAGTTTGATGCGCCTTTGACGTCTACCCTGATTTCATTCATTATGTCCTCGAAGCGGTTGTCACTCCAGGTAAATGTGGGAGCTTGTCGGCCCTTTCGATGTTGGTTTGGTGGTTGTAGGAAAGGTCGTTTTTGGGATGGTGGGTGGTAGGGTGATGATGATTGGTGGAAGGATGATGGTGGTTGTAGTGATGGTTGTTTTAGGGGTTGTATTGATCTTTTCGGGAGTCTATAGTTGCTTGCCACTATTCCGCAATATTTTATCATCTTTGAAAAATTGATAGTTCGTTAATAATGAAATTCTTTATGTATAAATGAATACATTTTTTAATTATTTAAAACGACAAACTATTTTTGTTATCGTCTGTTTTTTTTTAAATTGAAACTAATAAAGTTTAAAAATATTTCACTAAAAAATCAATAAAAAACATAAGAAATAAATAAAACCATAGCAGACATAAAAATTTAAACCCCAAACGATAAAGGTGGTTTCTAACGTGAGAAAGCTTGGTTTCGAAGTTGTGTTTGAACGCTGTCATAGCGGAAGACAAACTCTCATCCATCAATTTAACGGTGTTTGACAAGTGGCACTCATGCAAGAAACATGTGGCCACTTTCTGCAACATTCCTGCAAACAACTTTAGTACCAACATCTTCATCATCATCATTATCATCAGCGTTTTACGCCCGTTTCCATGTAAGCATAGGCTGAACGGACAACAAAGTTGTTGAATAATGTGTTATACTGAAACAATGTTGTGATTAATATAACAACAATGTTGATGAAGATATGAAATCTTAATTATTATATTATAACAACATTTATCAAAAAAAAACAAATCACATTTTTTGGGCAAATTTGAACAAAATTTGAAAAGTAAACCCTGAACCAAACATGATTCAATCCACATAAAAAATATCAATGATAAACCCTTGCATGATGATGATGATATATAAATCCATAAAACGCACCGATAAAGGTGGTCCACTGTATGTAGAGAGGGGTGAAGAGGTGGAGGTGGTGATGGAGGGTGCTGCTTGGTGAGTCATCATAAGCACAACAATGATGAGAGTTTGAAGAAAGAGGAGAAGGAGAAAGATGAAAAAGAGGACAGAAGGAGCAATTACTTATGTTTTCTATGAATTCTGTGTTGCTGCACAAATGATTTAGCACCATCTGTTGGGAGTGAAGGTATCCCTAAGACCATCATGACTGAATAATAACAATAATATTATTATTTTTGTTATTATTATTACTATTATTTTTATTTTTACTAGTTTAACGTATTTTCTCATTTGCATGAGATTGCGTGATTTGACAAAAGCATATTAATGAAATACGCAAACAGTGATTATTAGCATGAATTATAATTGGAAAAACACGACCAAATTCGAATCTTTTGCTGATAATTATACAAAATATATCAAAAAGCTTTGTGTTAATAAAGCATCTAAGCTTAATAGGAATTACCACTTGATAATGTAAGTTATATTTCCGAGAAGCTTCGTGATTTAGATTAATAAATACTTTGTTTTTTACTTCACTTTTAAAGTTAATAGTTTTTTAAAATTCACATTTGTGAAGTTATCGATTCACCACACATTAATAAATATCATTATTTTCATTTTATTTGGTTATATGCTAGTGAATATAGCCGGAAATGACACAATTGGGAAGCATGTATTAAAAGATAGTTAAAATTTTTGCAACAATCATAAAAAAATCAATATAAAATAAAAACATGAGTTTTTTTAAATATTTTATTTAAAGAATGGGAAATTCAGAGTTAAAGCACCCTCATTAAATAAATATATATATTATAATATTCATAAAGTCTCTTATTTTACAAGTAAACTTACAGAAGAACATACGATGTCTTTAAAAAACTATAAAGACTCTTTACAATAGTTATTTAAAAACTTAATCAAACACTCTAACCAACGAAACAACAAAACTTCCATGATAGAAACAAACACTAAGGTTTATTGAGAAACTTGTTACACGAAGATTTTTGTAAAAATAGCTTACATTATCGAGTGATAATGTATCAGGCTTGATAATGTAAGATACTCTTAGGAAAAGCTTCATGTATTAAGTTTCTCAATAAACCTTAGTGTTTGTTTCTATTATATTGATATCCGGCTATTTTATGTCAAAAAGGCTTTTCATAGTCATACTACCAAGTCTTCAGATTGGCCATTTGATGTGTTTAATTTCAGTTGTTACTATACTAACTAATTGAGCTATACATGATAATTCATAAAATACAAACCAATATTTAGGTGAAGCAATATATTTAAATACATCTACAGTAAACTAATACTTAAAAAAGCTACAGTAAACTAATATTAAAACATAGCTATATACAATTTTATAGTGTATATACTCTTTTATAAATCCACGTAAAAAATTGTTCTATATATTAGTATTTTCTTATATATGATTATTGAATGACCTCTTGTATGTTTTTGATGAGTTGATGGGTGCTCTTGAGAAATGAAGAAAAAGTCCTCAGAAGAAGGAATGACGTTTTGATCTGTTAAAATGATACAATATATCATTATGCTTTCATGTTGATTTCCAATAATCATAAGAATAAATGGATATATATAATGCAATTGAATTGAATTATGATTTGATTATAGTGGAATCAAATACAGGGGTTTGGAAGCCAGAAGTGTTCAGTAAGTGAGCCAAAATGGAGATTAGGTTATGTGATTAATTGGTGAAGTTTAAATCTATGAAAATCAAGTTAATAAAATTCTATAAAAGTCAATTAATAAGTCTATTATTGTTAATGTATAATTTTTTTTTCAATTTTGGGACCAAGCATTCAATTATTTGTGATGACAGTTATAGCTCAATATAAAAGTTTTTTACTATCAAATGAATATTATAGAAAAATCAGTAAAATATAAATACCTGTGAAGCAAGGGTTTGAGGGGTATTATCAAAAAACTTGTGTTTCAAGGTATAGTTCTTAACACACTCATTTTTCTCTGGTGTTAAGTCAAAGTCATGAAGAAATAAAAACATCAATCTAGAGGTGAGTTGCTCAAAAAAAACATCAAAGATTTTCAAGAGACTTGGTGGTATTTTTGCTGTGTAGTAGAATTCAAGGCTATGGAAGAGTTCAAAGAGACAATCAGACATGAGCTCGTAAGGGGGTCCATAAACTTGAAGTAGGTAATCGTGTAGTTCATGTTTAGAGTTGTTCAACATTTGTATCACTGTCTCTATGGGTTGAGAATGATTAAATTTTAATGATTATGAACTTTCTGACGTACCAAGTTAAATTATTTATTCTCAAAAAAATTGATAAAGTCATATTAAAATCTAACTGTCAAGTTTTCTGTAAGAGAACTCAAACATCTTAGAAAGAGATAAAAAATGTTTTTCTAGAGCTTCTTTCACATGATCTTTAGTTTCTTGCGTCGCCACTTTGACAACATCACAACAGTTTGACGCATTTTGGCATTTCCAGGTGGAAGTTTCTGCTTTTTAAAGTTTTTATGAAGCTAAAAGATTGTTAAATTTATATTATCACTCACCATTCTGGTTGTAATGGGTTATACAAAAATTGGCCAAAAATGATGGAAAATGAAAGGTAAAAAGAATAAAAACCAGCCCGCATTTAATCGAGATTCCTGTAGCCTCCATTACTCATTACAACCACTTAAGTGATGACATTTTGGAAAAAAATAACTTACATTGAAAAATATTTTTTTTTGAATATTTTTTAATAATTAATTTTATTTACTTTTTTTAAATTTTTATTCATTTAAAATTACTTTAAATTTAAATCTTTTAGATTGGAACTGTTTACACGATAAATAGAATAGCTTGTTTGAAAAATAATAAACAAAATTTAAAAAAATTTTTGACAATTAACTGTTTTTTTGACTGACCACCAAGAACTGTTTTCAATTGATCCAATTATGGTACAATTGAAGAATGAGAAAGATTCGATTTTTTTGATTCAAAAAATAATTTATAAATTAAAAAGATACGAAAGGACTATAATAAAACCACTGCAAATCGTATAAAATTTGAAAAAAAAACGTTCAAAATCAAAGGAATGAATTAATATTGACAATTAATTTGCGGCTTTTCTTTGTAGTTTCCTTGAAATTTTCACAATTCACATTTATTTGATCTGGAATATCGAGCTTATTTGAATAGTTGTTTTGTTTGTCATCAATTGTGATTTCTTTAGAAAACATATTATCCCCTACGTTTATAAGATGATTTTCTATGAGAACCGGTTTAATATTTATGTGATCATTAATGTCGATAGGGCTTCTATTATCTTTTTTTGTAGTCACTTTTTTTTTATCCTCTTTCTCAAGCAGTCCTTCATAATCACTCTCATCATCGTCATCTTTCGACGATGAAGGTCCATTTCTAACATCTTGGAAACAGACACGTTTGTTGACTGCCGAAACAATATCCTCTCTCATAAAATGACCTACACTTCTTGATCGTTTGAAACTCTGGTTTTCATCTTGCTGCGTCTGTTAAGGTAGTCGTAAGCAAATATGTATTAGCGACTGTTTTTATATATTCCCATACATTCATCGTGTTACTCTAAAAAATTGAAATAAATCGATCCACATAAATAATCTAAAAAAGTGACATTTCAAAAAAATTTAAAAACTATCAAAAAATTATAAAAACTCAATATTGAAAAATTCAAACAAAACACTTATTTAATAAAACGAAACTTTCCTTAAGCCGAACTGACATTATCAAATGAAGTAATAAAGCTTAATGGCGAACCTTGCATAGTTCTATATCGTCCTTGGAGGTGACTAGCTGGACGGTGTTGAGTGTCTCCTAATAGGTTTTTAAAAAACATATTAATAATAATAACAATAAATTTCAATATTAGACACGGGGGCGCTTCAGTTGCTTTCCTTGGCGAGATACAAATAGTTATTAGTTATTATTATTAAAAATAATCATGCGCTATATCTTTTAAAGCTATACAAAAATCATTTTTTCTGGAATATAGGTTTATTTTGTGAAGTGCCGTAAAGGAGTCAAAAAAATAAGATTTTGGTCACTAGAGTTTTGTGAAAGGCTGGTTACAAAATCAATAACTGACTTAGTCGTGAAAAAGCAAATATAACAATAATTTGCATTTTCACAAAAAAAAAACAGTGAAAAAATAATCCTTTTTTTAAATTTTATATTACCATTGCTTGATTGGGAATCAAACGAGTAGACAAAGATAACCTGCTCAGCTTTAGTTTGCATAACGATTATTTGCGCGTATCCCAGTAACAAAATGCCCAGGAAGATTTTGGTGGTGAGGAGGCTGTGGAGTTTAATACTATGTCAACCCACGTTATCATTACAACTCCATTCATCCACATCTTTGTTAAACCACCTCTCTATAACAACTTTATTAACTAACATCTTTATAATAAATGAAGCGCACTATAAATTCTTACAACATTTTTCACATTCTGTTATGCTATCGCGTTTGAAAAGTTAACAAATCGACCTTGAAAAGAGTGTTACGCAGACCATCAGTCCAGCTTCTCACTACATAGCTAAACAAACAGCAAAAATTCAAATGCTCATAACCTTCATACAATCAACGCACTAAACTTCAAACACCCACACCACGAACCATAGAAAGAAGATGGCGACGAGGATAACGTGGAAAACGGTGGTGATGTTGGCAGACTGCAGAAGAACTTTGGACAAAAGCACCGCCAGTGGCAGAGGGATGAATCCCATTCTACGTGATACTACATCTAGGTGGTCTGAGACGGCCTGTATATATGTGTGTGAGTGTGTGTGTGTGTGTGTGTGTGTGTGTGTGTGTGTGTGTGTGTGTGTGTGTAAAAATATTATGAAAAATTCAACTACCCTACTATTTCGACTCGCCACAATGTCACAAGCCAAACTCAAGCTGTATTCTCTGTACACCTATTTATAATTTTCCATACAATAATTTAAACTTATGAAAAATTTTACCAAAAAAAAATAAAACGTTCATTCAACAAATTGAACAAAAATGTTGGATAATTTTAAGCTTATCATAAAACGCAAAATGCAATTAGAGATTGTATGAAAAACAAACACAATGCATACATTGAGCTTAGCGTAGTTATAGTTACATTTTGTGGTAAATGAAGCTGAACTTATAGAAGAATATAGCCTAATTGCTTGTATGAACTTTATTTGGACTTCTCACAAATTTAAGTTGTTGCACAAAAAAATCGAGATTGAAAAAAAAATACAATTTTTCATTTATTTAACTAATTATTATCATAGTCATCATTATCATCATCATTATTATCACCATCATCCTCACCACCACCATCATCATCTTCATCGCCATCATCATCATCATCATCCTCACCACCACCCTCATCATCACCATGAATTTATTATCATGATTATTATTATGCATACGCCTTCCCACGCATGCCTATCTTAAAAATATAGAAAAAGAATTAAAAGTAAAGACGAACATCAAATGATATAGCGTTGAACTTTGTGATGAAAGCGTGTTTAATCCAATCGACCATCAGCTCACAGACCATCACCAGCATTATGTCTGGTAACAGAACCCATATATGATCTGTGAGTTTGTATGATTAATGATTTGATAGGTTTATTTAATAAATTGGTAGGTAGATAGATACCAAGATTTTAAATCCGGTTTAATCCCCAATATACTGAGGGTGGCTAGATTTACTCCTTTTAAAAAACATTTACTGCAATTCTATATATTCCTCATCTCAATTTATTTGATCCATTTATTTATTGAATAAGTATACCAAATAAACTTTGAAGTATAGCTTTCAATCAAATTATTGAAGCAATCGATTTATGATCTAACACACATCTTTCATAAAAACTATGTGAAAGTAAGCAAAAATATATTAAACACACACACACACACACACACACACACACACACACACACACACACACACACACACACACACACACACACACACACACACACACACACACACACACACACACACACACACTGTTTTGCGTTCATCCACCATGAGGTAGGTGCAAGGGATTGAGAGATGAGCATTTTTTCTTGTGGTTCACACACACACACACACACACACACACACACACACACACACACACACACACACACACACACACACACACACACACACACACACACACACACACACACACACACACACACACACACACACACACACACACACACACACACACACACACACACACACACACACACACACACACACACACACACACACACACACACACACACACACACTGTTTTGCGTTCATCCACCATGAGGTAGGTGCAAGGGATTGAGAGATGAGCATTTTTTCTTGTGGTTATAAATGCCTTGTGGTTTGAAGTTCAGCCCGCAGTATTGTCACTTTATGCTTACTTGTGTCTGGTGCTTCTGTCTCACGTGGTTTGCCAGACCTGCTTTACTGGCAGCTACTCTGTTGCATCTCGGAAACGTGCAGGATAAGACTTTGTCAAAACTGTTGTTATTGTTGCTATTGTTTTGATTGCTGTTGCTATTATTGTAGTTGTTGTTGCTCTTTGTTTTTCGAATTTTTGCTACACACACACACACACACACACACACACACACACACACACACACACACACACACACACACACACACACACACACACACACACACACACACACACACACACACACACACACACACACACACACACACACACACACACACACACACACACACACACACACACACACACACACACACACACACACACACACACACACACACACACACACACACACACACACACACACACACACACACACACACACACACACACACACACACACACACACACACACACACACACTGTTTTGCGTTCATCCACCATGAGGTAGGTGCAAGGGATTGAGAGATGAGCATTTTTTCTTGTGGTTATAAATGCCTTGTGGTTTGAAGTTCAGCCCGCAGTATTGTCACTTTATGCTTACTTGTGTCTGGTGCTTCTGTCTCACGTGGTTTGCCAGACCTGCTTTACTGGCAGCTACTCTGTTGCATCTCGGAAACGTGCAGGATAAGACTTTGTCAAAACTGTTGTTATTGTTGCTATTGTTTTGATTGCTGTTGCTATTATTGTAGTTGTTGTTGCTCTTTGTTTTTCGAATTTTTGCTACACACACACACACACACACACACACACACACACACACACACACACACACACACACACACACACACACACACACACACACACACACACACACACACACACACACACACACACACACACACACACTGTTCTTGCGATCATCCACCCTGAGGTAGGTGCAAAGGATTGAGAGACGAGCATTTTTTCTTGTGGTTATAAATGCCTTGTGGTTTGAAGTTCAGCCCGCAGTATTGACACTTTATGCTTGCTTGTGTCTGGTGCTTCTGTCTCACGTGGTTTGCCAGACCTGCTTTACTGGCACCTATTCTGTTGCATCTCGGATAGGTGCAGGATAAGACTTTGTCAGAACTGTTGTTATTGTTTTGATTGTTGTAGCTATTATTGTAGTTGTTGTTGCTCTTTGTTTTTCGAATTTTTGTTGTTGCTATTGTTCCGATTGTTGTTGATGCTTTTGTTTTGATTGTTGCTATTGTGCTTGCTATGTTCTTGTTGCTTTATTTGTGCTTCTGAAATCGTTTATAGCGCTACGTTTTTGTTCTGCATGATTCCAATAACAATCGCCAGTTTAAGGCTGAACTTTGTTGGGTTGCCAAGGCTTTTTACAGTCTAGCATCCAATTCTCTCAATCTTTTCTGTGGATATGGTGTGTGTTGCCCTTTGCACTGGTAAGTTATCAGCTGTACGCAGTGTTGTAGCTGTTTTTGCTGTATTACTTAACGTAATCATAGCAGAGCTGTTAGCTTCGTATAATTTTTCTTAATCCGCTGGGTTTTACCTGTCAACTGCTTTTTTCAAACTGAAGAGGTTTTTTATTTTTCAAGTTTTGAGCAATATCTCCAACAAAATTGAATAACTTATGTTTTTTGGTGACAGAAACAGCGTTTTGTAGCAAAGAATTTAATCTCTAACTATCGTAATAAGCAAAAATATACGGAGCAGCTAACACACACACACACACATACACACATACACACACACACACACACAAATTCTACCGATATGCCACGAGAATTGGTTCAGGTTACGTATGACGACGATGGAGAGTAGAATGGTTAAATGGCATCTTTCCCGCACATCACTGCATGTCATTTGGAACAAGTTGCTTTTCTCGAAACGTTTGAAGACGCTCGATTTGAGTTCGAGAAACTGATCAAGGTGATGATGATGTGGGTTTGAAACTGATCAAGGTGATGATGGTGTGGGTTTGAAACTGATCAAGGTGATGATGATGTGGGTTTGAAACTGATCAAGGTGATGATGATGTGGGTTTGAAACTGATCAAGGTGATGATGGTGTGGGTTTGAAACTGATCAAGGTGATGATGATGTGGGTTTGAAACTGATCAAGGTGATGATGGTGTGGGTTTGAAACTGATCAAGGTGATGATGATGTGGGTTTGAAACTGATCAAGGTGATGATGGTGTGGGTTTAAACAGGGTTGAGAAAGACGTAATTGATTGCGATGAGTTGATGGGTGGTGAGAATGGTTGTTGTGAATATATGCAAAGTTAAATTTCAATTTATACAACGATTATTTTGGTTTCGCTCAAAGGGCTTGCTAAAATTAACAGCAAACACAATGAGACTGGTGCTTACTCCCATTACTTTTGAATAATTAGTCAAATTCTTTACCAATTGAGCTGATAGATAAATAAAGTTATAAAAAAAGATTTATTATTATTATTATTATTATTATTAACACTCGTTTAAAGTCTTGTCTCATGAGGTTGGACGGATTTCAATGACTAATTGAAAGTCAATCAATAATAGCACTAGGAACTAGAAAACAAAGCTTAACATGAAAAAGTAAATGAGATCGATTAGTTCTCAAAACTTGATGACTGATTAAGAAGCATTATCAATCAATCAATCAAATCCTTTTTATAGTCCTTTTTCTTTTTACCAAGGGTTGGGCTTTTTGAAAGATCTATCTCGAAGTCGGCTTTTCCATTCAGAGCGATTGAGAGGACCTTCAAAAACCATGCCTAACTTTCTTTTATCATTCAATACAAGTTCGTTTCATGTTGTTTTCGGCCTTCCAGGTTTCTTGCAAGAATTTAACTCCAACTCTCACACCTGCGAAATCCAACCAGCTCTACGTGTCCAAACCAACACATAATTAATAATAAAAAAAAAATAATAATGAAAATAATAAGAAAAAAATAATCATAATTATTTTTAATATAAAAAAATACAACACCAAGTAATGTTAGAAAAGACATACATTATTGGAGATCATGATAGTGAGAAGAGCTTTGTTGTGAGAGTTGAAAGCCACGTTCAGAGTGTTGGCTTGTAGAAGTACTAGGATGGTGTGTAGAACTGTTGCCCAGGGATTAGTGCGGTAGTGGTAGATCATGAGTACCCGTGGGATTTGATGGGTAATCGTGTTATTTTTGTTGTTGGTAGAAGGGTTTTGTTTGTTGGGTTTTTTTTTAATGTTAAGTTGAAAATTTTGTTGATATTGTTGGTGTTGTTGTGTTTAAAAAATTTTTTTGATAGCGTTGTTATTGTTGTTGTGATGGTATTTTTGTTGATAGAGATGATTTTGTTGTCGGTAGATGAAGAATGTTGAGTCAAAGATAATTGTACGATTTAAGGATATAACATAAAAATCAATATAATTTTCGTTTGAAAAACAAGTCGTACTTCAAACGGATATGAATATAATTTTAAAAAATTACACTCAATTGTACATTTTAACTTGGCAGTTAAATCAATAATTTAACTGTGAGCAACATGTTAGTTGATAATTAAAAAGCATGCAATGTTGATCAATACGCCAAGTTGTATGGCAAATAATGACTAGGATATGGACTTAACTATGCATTTGAAGGTAATCTTATAAGTAGAAAAATTTTGAAAAAGATATAAAACAGCTAAAACTATAAGTATAACGTAGAATAGCCTGAAACACTTGTGAAAGAAACAAACTAAAAATATTTATTTACTCAAAACAAAAGCCTTTTTGTAAGACAAACTTTGGCATGACAGGTGATCACTTAATAATGTAAGTTTGTCTTACGAAAAGCTTGGTGAGTTGAGTTAATAAGTACTTTGTGTCTGTTTCCCTCATTATAATTATGGAAAATGAAAGAATTGATAGATAAAGCACACACAATAAAATAAAAAATACTCAATTAGAAAACTATCTTCATTTTATGGTTCGCACATTTTTCGTTTGAAAGCCACTCACTTTTTGCGTGACCTTATCTTTCTCGCCATTTCACCTTATCGCAAGCATCTTACATAATTAATTAAAAATAAAATAATATATACCTAACAAAATACGAGATAACATTTTGGAAATCAATGGACTGAATATAACTAGAATGAAATTCTCACTTCATTATTATTATTACTAACATCAATATCATTATGATAAGAGCAAAAATCATGAGTTTATAAAACAGTGTGGCATCACTGATAGTGATATTTTCCACCTCTCAACCTCTGTGTTTAAACATGAGTTCTTTAACGATCCTATTATTGTTCAGACAACCTCATTAATTAAACAAAGCACTGATGTTGTGAGATACTCAAAAGTGCAGCTGTTGGTGGAGATAAGAAAGCCTGAGTATTTCACAACCACTCTACACTAAACAGTTTCATTAAATGAAGTGCAAAAATGAGTATACTTAGGAACACCAATAAATTTTATTAAGATACAAAGCTTTTCGTTAACTAAGTAACATTCTCAAGTAATTGCTTGAAAAGCTTTGTAGCTCAATAAAATTAATTAGTGTTCATGAAGATACTCATTTTATTGTGGCTAGTGAAAATCATTATAAAGTGAAAAGCTTTACGTTATAAGAAGCACTGATAAAACTTGATTGATAGTGGTACACATTCGTACTTGATAAACAAAACTATTTAATGTACAGTGGTTTTCAAATTAATGACTCTAGTTTGAAGAATTCATTAATATTGGGTTTGTATATACGACAGAATATAAGTATATATTCTCATCATTATCATCATCACCGTTTCACGTCAGTTTCCATGCTAACATTGGATGGACGGCTTTATATATGAATACAGTTTATTGAACCTCATACAAGTACATACTCAAGAGTTTATAAGCCTCATGTAGCAACTACAAGTGAAAGGATACACACATAGAAGACAGCCAAGGCAAGGTGAGGGATCACTCCGACCTGGTCTCTTCTCCGAGGACCAGTGGCTGTCCAAAAGAGGGAGTCGAGAATGTCTTGGCCAAATGATGAACATAATCTGTCTGCAACCTTTGAATGGTATTGTTGTGGTTGATGGAAGGAGGGAAAGGGAAGAGGGAGGTTGTTATTTGGGGTGTTTGGTGGTTTTTTCTTTAAGAAATGGGATTTTGAAAAATTGTTTATTTGATGATGGTAAGGTGTGAAATGATAATGATGCATATTTGATGTGAGAATATATACAGATAGCTCTCATGACTTTGTCTCCTGTTCAATCCCCAGTATAATTATAATATCCATATATATGAAGTGGGTATTGTATGTTGTATGTTGGGCAAAATGTGGGTTTGACTTAGATAAGCATAATATTGCAAAACATGTGTATAAAATATACATGGTACATACATCCAGCATATTGAAGAAGAGGTACAATTTGATGACTGTTTGACCCCTGATTACATGGTACATCATGGAAAAGTCAACATGGTGCAACAAGTAGAATGAAGCTACTAATGTCAGAACCTTTGTCATGAGTTTTTCCATGAATATTCATAAGAAAATTGATGGTTGAATAATTTACGTTATTAAAATTTTTAGGTTAAAACAAATAATGTTGAAACCATAGAAATGTTTGAATTGAGTGAAACATTTAAAAATATGTAGAATTCTATAATTTTTTCTATATACTTTCTTCTTCTTGATAAAAGCAAAAATGCTAACTTTTAGAAAATCACAAATTTCAGCTGAGTTCCAAATACTGCTACCATCAGGAGATCTGGTTTGTCTAAGGTTTTGTGTAGGAGTGTGTAACAGGGAGGGTATGATTAATGGTATTCATATTGAATTATGAATATATGCTTAAAAAAATATTATGTAAAAATTGAAAAATCAATACCTTTTTATAAAAATATTGTAAATGAATTTAAAGAAAGTTTTGATGAAACGGATGGGTAAAAACGTGAACACAAAGAGGAGGGCATCAAAACACTGCAACAGACCAAATGAAACAAACTGTTGAAAAATTTTCATTTCAATTAAAACATAAATTATAAATACATATAATTTTTAACACATCTGGCAAGTCGAAATTTTAGTTTGAAAAAACAAAAAATTACTTTTTCTAATTCTCTAGGTATTTTCATAAAACTGTAAACCCTTTTTCTTCTTTCTTTAAATTTTTCCCTATCATTTTCTAACCAATAATCCCTTGTCAATTCGTTTTTCAAAAAGTTAAATAAAGACATTTTGCAAAAATAGCCAATATCTTAAAAACAAATTTGTATAATTAAAATGGCAAAATATGACAATTATTGAAAAAGACTATGATTAAAATAGCATCTTTTCTGACACTTAGTTTATTTTTCAGCTTAAAAACTAAATGCGAACTTTCTTTAATAAATGTATATATATATATAAATTATTAATAAATAAATAAAAACAAAAAAATAATATCAAAAATAAATCAAAACATTTGAGTAACAAAAAAATATAATTTATATCTACTTTTAAATCAAAAGGGAATCTTTGTAAACGATAATAAATAGTTTAATGTGGTTTTTTAATCTTCATAAAACTTAGTTTTGAATAACTAAGGACAATTTAATATATAAACAACTGTATTATTTAAAAAAAATGATTTCCTTCAAAAAGCTTCAAACTTATGCTTATCCGGTTTTAAAAGAACAAAAAGCCACTGAAGATTCTGTATATTGGAAAAATCTACAAGTAACTATCAGTTTCAAAAAATACTTAAATTTTTGTAATTATACACGATAATTTTTATTTCAAGTTTCCTGTGACGATAAAACAAATTGGAGCCGTCACAAGTATAGACTTTTCACTAGAAAATCCTTACAACTATCTCATATGTTCTTCCACAAAAGTAATTAAGAGAAATACTTAGCAATTCATGTTTTGCAAAAAACTAACCAAATAGCTGGAACACATTGAACTAACCAGGTGCAGTTATACTCTCCCCGTAATACATTGGAACCATTGAAAAGCTACCACAAGTTTAAGGATGTGGTGCATTCAGCTTCATTCAGATCTGATGGCCAGCTGTTTGTGGTGGCATGTGAAGACAAGCACGTTAGAGTTGTTCATAAGAAACATTTTGAGCAGATCTTCAATGGTCATACAAGGTGTGTTTTTTTCACATGAAAGGATGATTCATGTGGTTTAAATATTGTTAAATAAATTTATCATAATGGCCATAAAATTCTTGAAGTCTATCCCATTATATAAAAATCTTTCACCCTTTGCAGAGTAAAATGGGCTACTAACAGAATGAATGAATAATAGTCACATTTATCACTATATAATATTGTATTCACAGTGCAGTGCATGTGAGTAGGTTCGTGGGTGATCATAAGATATACTCAGCATCTGATGACAAAAGTGTCAAGATCTGGGACATTGCCACCACAAAAGTTGTCAACTCTTACCAAGAACATTCAGTGAGTTTGTCATACCACTCTATAATTGGTTATTTTAATGATAATATGTTTTAAGTATCATGTTCATGTTCAAAACTTTAGCCTTGAAAGATATTATTCAGAAAATAAGGTTTTTAAGTATTGGGAAGCTTTTTGTGTTTATAATGGATACCTCAACTTTGATAGGATTATGTTCGATGTGGGTCAAAAACATCCATGGGTCAGCTCTTTGCTGTTGGTGAGTAGGTTTTCCATTGTTTTAATAAACCATCAAATTTTCTACTTTATTTTATAGCTAAAGGTTAATCAATATTAATTTATCCATTTAAAAACTCCTTAAACACAAAAAATAATCTTAAAAGTATGATTCTTTTTCTCTAGTATGACTTAATCAATAAAATGACTAAACACTAAAGGTTCGTATGACAAAACCATTCGTCTGTACGACCCTCGATGCAGTGCTTCAGTCATGCTTCTCAATCACCACAAACCTCTTGAAAGTGTCATCATGCTTCCAACCGCCAACATCATTGCTTCTGCTGGTTGGCTGTTCTCAATACTCATTCATTTATGTTTTTTTGATATTCTCATTGTTAATTTTATAACAATGATGGCATGTTTGGTTTTGGCAGGTGGCACATCAGTAAAGGTGTGGGATGTGGTGGCAGGGGGCCGCATGCTGGTCCACTTCAATAACCACCACAAGACTATTACTTCATTATCACTATGCATGCAAAATAAACGAATCGTATCTGCCTCATTAGATAGGTGAGAATTTTCTTTGTTCTAATCTTCTATGAAATATTCAAGTTGGAAGGAAAAGACGTTGATTATAGTGAAATGATATGAAGCTCGTAAGATAGGTATATTTAAGTTATGATTTGATGCAGGCATGTGAAGATGTATGACTTGTCAAAGCACCAATGTGTCCACTCCCTCGACTATGACCACCCTCTCCTTAGTGTTGCCTTCCCTGTTAGTTCATCATCATCATCATCATTGTTTATCGTTTTTATAATCGCATTTGTATGGGGTTATAATTTTTATCTTTTAATTTTTACTTCCATATTGTACAAATATTCATAATTGATTCAACATCAGCTCGATGATAGTGTAGTGGTTGTTGGATCTACCGATGGGATGTTGAGTGTCAGAACACGGAAGATGGATCAAGAGATAGAGAAGGAGAGGGAAGAGAAGAGAATAAGGAAGAAGAGGAGGAGTATGGAAGGGGGAGAGAGGCAAAGAGCAGTGGTGGTAGTTGATGGTGGAGTGGATGTGTTTGTGGCCCACAAAGCCAGAGAGTTGATGCCCAAGTATGAGACCCGATTGAGAAAGTTCCAACATTCCAGGGCCCTCACTGAAGCACTCACTGTGAGTCTTTTGACATCCTTCTTTACAAACGATCAAGGTGTCCAATTTCTACTATTATTATAGTAAAACATCACTATAATATAGTTACCAATTATGGATAGATAACTAAATATCAAGAATTAAACTACGGATTCATGCCTACTTTATGGAATTTTAAAAACACCTCAGCACAACTTGAGAGTAACGAAACCCGAGGTGGCGTTGTGTGTGATGAGGGAGCTGAGGAGGCGCAGGGTGTTGAGGGGGGCTTTGGCGGGCAGGACTGATAAACAGTTGTGTGTTATACTCACATTTCTTCTCAAGTGCGTTTTTTTTTTGCGTCTTTGTTGCTCTATATTAACTATATAAAGTAAATATATAAATGATAATATATACAACCGTTTTTATTTATCGTTAGTTTTTAATTAGCATGGCGGACTTTAGTTTAAAATATGCCTTGTTTTATTACAGAAATAATTTGATTTTTATGTAAAATTTTTTAAGAAAATTTTGTTTGCAATTAGTAATTTTGTAGCATTGAATCATTTAATATATATTCTTAGACAATTATAGCCGTTAGATTTGTTTTTAGGTTTTAATCCTAAAAAGGCGCTTTACAAACTGAACTTCTCAATGAGTAAATATGAAATATTTTTATCTCAGAAACTTCAAGCCTCCCCATTTGCAAGATGTGTGTGATGTTCTATCCATCCTTTTAGGTTCTATATTACTTATCACATACATGTGCTTACTTTGAATAATCTCACAAACACACACACAGATGTATACAAAGATACGATAGCAGACATGCCTCAGAGCAGACAACTGATCAACAAAATGAACAGGGCTTTCAAGGAAAGGTTCGTTTTGTATTAATTTTTTCACTTATGGTTCTAGGTATTGTTCAATTATAAAATTCATTATGCTGACGTGAAATAACCGGAAATCAATATAATAGAAACAAACACTGGTTTATTAAGAAACTTAATACTTGAAGCTTTTCGTAAGAGTATCTTACATTATCTAGTGTGACACACTAACAAAAAGCTCGTGTCTTATGTTTCTCAATAAACCAAAGTGATTGTTTCTATTAAATTTCATTATGGATTTTCAAAATCAGTATAAAGCTCTGATTCGAATTGTCAAGAGAGAATTTAGGCAATTTTTAATAGACTTTAATGTTGCTTTCAATACTATTCATTCCAGGCTAATTGAGCTCTATGTATTATCTTTTAGATAATTTAACTACCTGATGCTGTTTTTACCATTAGTTACCTTATCAAAACTTAAATAATTTTTTATATCAATTTCTATAACACAGAGTGGAGTTCGCAAAAGAAGGACTGGAGTTACTGGGTAGCATAAACACACTTCTCAACGTTTCCTCTCTCAATTCATAACACATTTTTGTCTGTATTCTTTGTATCAATAAATTTTATAAATATGTGGTTTCATTAGAAAAATAATCTACACGTTGTGTGCTGACTATAATGAAGAAAATGTATAAATCAACATTTTTAAAAGTGAATATTCATATTAGAAAGCATCAAATAGAAGTTCAGGTATATAAAAATAAAAAAAAACATGTGACCGTAAGTATAAAATATATTTTTTATGTTCAAATAACACAATTATGTATCACTCAAAACACCCGGGCTTGCCATAATATAGACTTTTTAATACTAAAAATTACCTATAAAATACATTGAAAAGAATTTGGTCATGAAAATGGAGATGTGGTAATGCTGAGTTTTTAAAGAACAAAGCAACTGGTTTCGAAATCTCAGGCCATTAGTAAGTGTTAGCAAAAAATATAACTCGACAAATAGTAGTGAATCGTTCAAGGCAGAGGATGACCAAAAACCGGTAAAATTTAAATTTGAGTGATAAAAATAATCACTTTTAAAATCACAAGTAAAGCAAGCAAAAGCTTGTTGTTCTGTGGTGTATATGTTAAAAACAACGCTAAAGGCGTCGATAGAAGAACCACCAAGCATATTCTAAGTCAGATCTACCAGTGAGATATCCTACATTAAATAAATATACAAATTTTGATTAATTCCTTGAGCGCCTTTCCT
>OZ038324.1:4336679-4418425 GCA_964035795.1 Pterobdella sp. o SKG-2022 | reverse complement strand
ATATATCTACATATCTACTGAGCGAAATATTAAGATACACTGTGAGCTTGAAAGTCACTGGGTTGAACACCAATACAAGAAAAATCGTATATTATTATTATTATTATTATTATTATCATTATTATCCTCAATATTATTATTATGTGTATTTGTGTTATTATTATTATTATCCTCAATATTATTATTATTATTATCATTATTATTATTATTTGTATTTGTGTTATTATTATTATTATTATTCTCAATATTATTATTATCATTATTATTATTATTTGTATTTGTGTTATTATTATTATTATTACATTGATGGAGTTGATCTCCTTCCACATCACAGACCTCTGTTCCATCATCAATGTCCTCTCGTATGTATATGCACTAATGTCCGTCGATTTCTGTGTGTGTGTGTGTGTGTATGTGTGTGTGCGTGCGTGCTTTGAGCTAATTATAAATTCAATTCAATAAATTCCACAGAGCACCAACCATTTCAATAACTTGCACCTCAGCCTTCATCCTCAAATCGTACACAAACTGTTCAATGTCCTTCTTCATTTTTATGCTGTTGTCCTCCATTTCTGTGGTCAACACACATGAGATTATTTTATCTTATTGGCACTATAAACATAGCATTGAAGCGATTTATATATAACCTCCCTGAATCCAACCCATTCACACAGCTCCACCCACTTGTAAGCATAATCGACTTTTGACACAACCACACCCACCTCCACGAAACCACGCCCACCCACCTGCCACAGTGAAGATGCGCATCTTGCATGCCTTCCACACCTTGTGTTTCATGAGAAGGAAGGGCAGTAACATGAGAAGACCCCCATCATGCACAATCCACCACACATCAATCGTGCCCTCCTTCGCCTGAGATTTCTGTGTTGGAAAGTCATCGATGCCCTTCGCCACCAACACTGCCAAATTCTTGTAGTCTATCATCCGCAGTGCACCTTTGGTGATATGTACCTTTATTTTATTGACATCTCACAGCATCAAGTGTTGAACATTGAGAATTTGATGTGAACAAGTGTAAAAAAAAATAACTGACTGAAAAAGATTCTAAAACTTTTTGGGTCGGTCTTCCAGTTTTGAGGGAAAGCAAGCAGCACAGTATTATGCCGCAATGAACCCAGACCTGCGTCCTGGATTCTGTGCAAGCATTGACCAATCATTACAATGGCAAGTTTATGAGAAGTGACTCACGCATAACTGATGCATGATCCCACATCATCGGCCACAATGACATTCACGAATCCTTTCGCTTTGGTCGACTTCACCAATCGTTGCAGGCCGACCTTGATGGCATCTACATCTTCAAAGCTCTGTTCTCCTTTGTTCGGTAACACTGACGTCACCATGATCAAACCATTTCCTGGGTGACGTTCAATGATTGGTACTAACATAATCAACAATTAAAAACATCCTTAAATAACATAAACAACATCGATATAATTAAAAAAAGGTATACAGGTTGCCATCTGACGAAACACCAACAACCACAAAACCATTATATGGACAACACCTGCTTTAAGCTGTGAGGCAAAGTCAATGAGGTTAGGGTGGATAGGAAACTTGGTGTTCTCATCCAACTTCATCAACAACAGCAGCTGCGGCCTCCAGTTCTTCACGTGCACAGGATTGTCTTCCAAACGCAGCAAGGCAAACCTAGCAGCACTCATTGACAACCCTGTCAACCCATCACCCCATTCTATCTCGGCCCTGTGGTCATTGTGGTTGTTATGCAGTTGGTTGGTTGGTTAGTCAGTTGGTTTATTGGGTATTCTTTTTAATCTTATAATTGAAAATGTCTGTCTTTCTATCTGTATCGAAAAAATCCTACTCAAATACTTTTTCTTAATCATTAACACTTCAAGACTAAATTCACAAAATATTATCAAAAAACCAAACCCTTTGTATTCGATGTATTTGTAGACAAAGAAGGCGATGCCTATGGCAGCCAGAGCGTAGTACCACGAGGTGACAAACATTAAACCCAGACACAACAACACTCCAAACAATGATAACGCCCTATTGGGATTGGTGATACAATCACTGACGTATAGACATGATAACTAATCATCATCATCTTTTATCATTTTTACACTCCCGTCTTTATGGGATAAGATGTATTAATTTTAACAAGTGATGAGATAAAATATTAGTATGTGGTTAATGTTGATAGTATACATAAGTTCTAATGGTGTAGCCCCCTGTGAAAACTATCTGTTGATTAACTGAAACCACAATTAGGAACAGCTTAATGACTGACTTACTCATTTAGTAGAGTATTCAAGCTATCAACCCAAAATTTAATTCAACTAAATGTACCCACACATGCCAAAGGATTGAAATCTTTAAAAAGCAACTTTTCATTCGTATAATATGAAAAAAAATAAATCATGCTGTGACGGACCAGTGATAGAACTTGAATCGGGGCCTCCAATTGGGTGTTTTGAGCAGTGTCTGCACGGCGCAAGCCAGATTCGTGAAGCAGTAGCACATCAAGAAGAACCTGGTCACGTTCAATGAATATAAATAACAATTAAGCTTAATAGCAACTCTAAATACCACATCTTTGGTGATAACAAACATACATGGTGATGATGGGAGCGATGTAGTCGACATTGGCAAGCAAAACTCCACACTCGGCAATGAGAGCGGTGAGGAACAAGGCTCTCACCGGCTCTCCTCGAGTGGTCACCCCGAAAAACTTCAATGGTGGAATTATGCCGTCATTCGCTATAGCTTGTAACAGTCTGGGAGCTCCTTCAGGTGGGAATTTATTATCGCTTATTTAAACCATTTCCTGTATGTATTTCCGTCTACGATTCCATTCATAAAAACAAATCCTAAAAGCTACACGCAACACCAACTACCTACGTCACACAAGTACCTCAACGGATGCCAGCAAACACAACCCACCAACCCACGAGAGACTGCAGGCCAGCACCACATGTGGAAAAGAAAGACCCTATCATAATGACCCAGGGGTTAGGCCAGGCTAAATGCGCCACTACTAGACCACCTCCTATGCTCTCACCGAATCTGGTTGGTTTTGAAGTGGTTTATATAATTTGATGACGAAGATAATTAAGTGGTGTTTTCGCAAATTCATAGTGTCTGAATGGCGTTTTGGTTTTTTAGGATTAATTTTTCGACATTTACATCATTAACAATCAAAATCAAACACTTTATTAACTGTACAACACAAAGCTTTTCGAAAGTCGAAATCACATTATCAAGTGAAATATACAAACTTGATGAGCGTTGTTCATTTAATTTTATTTGAATCGTTTTCATAATAAGATAATTCAGTTCTTTATATCATTCTTCATACCATAACTAGTAGGTAATCATAAAAGACTAACTTATCTCTGAGCACCTGACCTTCCACCGTGGCAGCAAATAAAAGCAGGTTGCTCAGATCTGTGACAGTGTTGTATAGTCGCTTGGTTAGATAATTAGTTTTGTAACCACGCTTAGCTGGTACACAAGAACTTTGTACAATAATTATCAATATCATCATTAATTCGTTAGTTAATCGATAAAACAGTTTTTTTAATTAAACAGTTAGCTGAATAATTGCTATTAAAAACCAATAGATCCTTTGCACTTTACAAGAAATATCACATAGATGGATATAAAAATTCATAATACGAAAATAAATGCATAAAAATAATAACGATAAGACACTAACAACGTTAATTCCACTGTTGCACTATACACAGAACTAAAGGATCCAATGAAAAACATTCACAAAAACCTATAAAATTTTTGTTGCATATAACATTGAAAACATAATAACTTGATTAATTCGTTCTGTGACTAAAATATCATTATCAAGATTCAAAACTTTAATCATATGAAGTCGACTACTTGTATTTATTTACTACAAGTTATTACAAATTTAAACATCACCACCATTGATGACGTCATCACAATCTTTAAAATCGCCATAACCATTATCATACGTCAATGTGATCACAACACTTACAAACATAAACAAACACACATATAAACGAGGTGGTAGCGACAGCTGCAATAGTTCCTTTGGGGATGGACTTCTGAGCGTCAGCCAAGTCGCCTGACCTGTTTGACCCCGCCATTATGCCTGTGTGTGGATGTATGTGTGTTTGTATATGCGCGCATGCTCATATAAGATGAAAATAAATTCGTCACTAGTAAGTTATTTCAAACACAAATAAACTTAAAATTATACACCTAAAAAAAACCAAGTGTTCAATTTCTCTCTAAACAACCACCCTCTTGAAACTTCAGACAGTCATTTACAGTAGGCAATTAATAAAACTTCCCATGCACTTGATTATATTATTATCCAATTAACTTCTAATCTATATTATCAATATATATATGCAGATGTATGGAGAAGATCTTCAAACCTCGTTGTATTATTCCCTTATATTGAAGCCGACCACCAGTCGCCAAAAGTTAGAGTTTTATTCATCAAAGTAGTCATTCTTTTCACAAGTGTCACTAATCTTTTTATAAAGTAGTTATCCTTTTCATAAGTACAACTAACCTGATGGCGTAAAATAGTCTAAACCAAATAGTGATGGAAATAAATGCGAAGTATTAATTAACACAAATCACAAGGCGTAACTAAGTTATTCTCCACTTGATAATGTAAGTTCGTCTTACGAAAAGCTTCGTGATTTAGATTAATTTGTGTTCGTTTACTTCACTATAGAATCTTTTTATAAAGTAGCTATCCTTTTCATGAGTATAGCTGATCTCTTTATAACTATAAGCAGCATCGTTAACAGTAACACTCATGCCTCATTAGCATACAGGCACCCTTGAAAATTGATTTATATTATAATTAACCTGTGACTGATGGAAAGAATATGCCAATCATGACGATGAATGAAGTGGTGATGTCATGAACGATGTCACCTTTCGACTTATCACCAACCTTCTCTGAACCAATCCTGTCTCCCTCGTTACCGTATTGGTCAAATGTGTTTCCTGTGTTAATAGTTAAGGTAATATTTATAGGTTGATGAGATGATATTTGTTGTTAAAGAGGCAACTTAAATATTTGTTGTTATTAAGAAGATATAGTAAGTAAGAAGGTATAGGAATTGAAGTAAAGCATTCTAAAAGAAACAATTAAAAAAATTAACAAAAGGTTTTATTATCAAAAAAATCACGAATCACATTTGTTGATGTAAGATTTCCTTACTATAAGCTTCGTGATTTTTCTGTCAGCAAAATCTTATTTGATTTTCAAATATAGTAATTTGTAAATTAGTAACTAGAGAGCGTATGATACCTGTTGAAAAACATTGTATTTCTATTTCAAGAAATCCTTTTAATTACCGAAAGCACTCTTAATGAATCTGATATCATCACCAAGTCAAGCGAACTAAACTTTGAAGAATAACTAAAATAGCTTTTAGATTTTTTTATCATTATTTTTACTATTATTATTACTGTTACTATTATTTATATTTTTGTTACTATTATTATTATTATTAAAGAATCTAGACGGACTTAAAAAAACTCCACTGGCAAGACCAGGAATCCCAGGCTTCAAGCCCACTTTGGACTTGTTCAAGTAGGTGCAGTAATCAAAGTCTTCTTGCCCTGTGAGATATTTTGAGGTTGGCTTATAATGCTGTTTGGGTACTGTGATGAAGTCTTAAAGAAATCTAGTTTTGTTTGTGTTGAGTTCGTTTTGTCGGCCCGCATAGCTCAGCTGGTAAAGCATTAGACTAATTATCTAAAGTAGCCGGGTTCAATCCCGCACGGGCCGACAATTATATACACAAGGAGTAGCGCCCTGTGAAACATCTGTTGAGCTAACGAAACCCCAATATGGGGCGACTAAAAGTCGATTCATTTCTTGAGTTCGTGGTGTAGTATTGTTGCGGTGTGTTGATGATGTTGTAATATTGTAATGGTTCGGTGGTATAGTAATAATGTATTAACAGTACAATAATGTAGTGATCATATAACGATACAGTGTTATGGTAATGATGTAATGGTATTGTATTGATGCCATGACCATGTAATGATGAAGGGATACATTGGCGCCCCATGACATCAACCCACCTTTATGATGATGGATGGGTTCTTTACAAAAGAGTCGGTGTATAGTTCCATTAGGGTTCTTGTTGCATTCTATGGTTCCATTTGCATCCTGGATTTTTTCAGACGCCATTAACATCTCACCCACGAAACAAACCCTGTGGAATAAGTAAGATACATGATGACTAATATTGCGGCAAAAATATGTTGGAGGGTTTATTAAAAGTTGATGATAGCAAGAACTGACATGGGTCCTTTGTCAGGAGAAGCAACAAAGATTCCCACATAGATGGCAAAGATGGAGCCGAGAACACAGAAAAGAGCGAAGGGAGAAAGTTTTGAGACAAACTTTACACCGATGAAGACACAAGTGGTCATTGTGATGAGCAGAGCTGTGCCATAGAGTCGGTAGCTGTTGTATGCATTTGCTGAGTCTGTGACTGGTCCGAAGAAGCACAAGTCAGGAGCCATGTATTGCTGTTGGTGGAGGGAGTAGCAATGATTGTAGTTAAAAAAGCATAATTTCTGAATGATTTTATTTAGTTTATTTATTTTATCTAATGTTTTACTTTGTTTCAAATATGAAAAAAATACATGTAGTAACGCCCTTTGAGACCAATCAATAGCGCAGCTGAAACCCCAGATAGGGGCATTTGAATGGTCAACTTAAGCACTCAATTATGCATTTAGAGGTTCATCTCGCTGATTTTCAGAATAAAAATTCAAACTGAATTTTACATACATGTATATGTATTTCAAAGCAAACAGTACTCACCACAAGGATCTCAACTGCTCCCACTATATACATAGATGAAGCTACCGTGGTGCCCAAGTAGAACAATATCCCCACTGCCCCTCCAAACTCTGGCCCTAGAGGGATTGTGTATCATCATAATTGTCATCATCATTACCTACATTGTGATATTCTCTTTCTAATTTCATTTTCATGAAGCCAAAAGAAACCATAGTTTATCCACAAACTAAGTGATTACTAGCTAACCAAGGTTCCTGGAGATCATGAAGTAAGCTCCTCCACTTGACACTACTCCATTGGTTGCTATGGCACTCATTGAAATTGCTGTCGTCATGGTCTTGAAGATGTTTTAGATATTGGGGTGTTTTTAATGTGTACTTTAAAATGAGTAATTTTAATTTTTCACAGCTGTCAACCCCAGTTACTGAGACATGTACAGCATTATAAACTACTTAATCACTTAATGATTAACTAAACTAGCCTATTAACAAAACAATTTGAATCAAACACTGAACATTATTCAGTTAATAAGTGTTTGATTCAAATCCTTTTCAATTACTTAAGTTTTTTAGAAAAATTATAATTAAGGTATTGCACAGTTTATATTTGTATACATTAATTTATTTTTTTGTGTGTAAATCATTGATATTAGGTGTGTTATCATTGGTCTATACTCATTTATTTTTATCTCATTATTTGCATTTATGAAGAGTTTGGCTATAATATACTACAGTTTTATGTTTAACTTATGTAAATGTATAAAAACTCACACAGCAACAACATATGAAGACAATGATGAAAGCATGCAACCAGCCAGCTACCCCAACTACCCAAACCATTCTAATGAACAGTATCACACCCAAAATGTTTTGAATGCAGGGAAAATACACACCCAACAAAGTTCCTAGTTTTTTTGTCTGAAAATAATGAAATTTTAATGATAGTTTTATGCAATTTATTTTTACCTTTTTATTTTTTTTCTTTTTAAAACAACAAAGAAATTTCTTTTTTTCCATTTCTTCTGTGGAATCATCTGGTTTAATAGCTTCTTCATTCCAATGTGCTAAATTTTTTAAGACTTTATTCACGTAAGGTACTTGAGATTCATCATTCTGGAAACATATTAGAATATTTAGTAACACTATTCAAGTTAAACGCTCTATAATTTAGCAAAATGTATTTAGGCATATAAACAAACGTAAAACAAGGCTTTCGAGGTTTCATTAGGGTCTTCAAAAGAAGAATAACGATACCATTCTTGCGCGTCTGATACTTTATTTTCAAAATTTTTTGTCTTTGAAGGACTTTCCTTTGCTTTTTGCAACAATAAAAATTGGGAATTAATTTTTAATCAAAATTTTCAATTTCAAACTAAATCAACCTACATTCTTCATCCTTAGTGGACTTTTCCACTAAAAACCTATTTGCTGCCATTTATAATTACAAATCTGAGAAAAAAATTTGCAAAAAAATATTCAATGTTTTCAATGGCCTTGAGTTAAACTTGAAATTTTTTTCGTTAAAGTACAATCAAATGACTACGATGAAAAGTGGTTGCTTATAAGAGTTTCAAAGGAAAAATACCGAAAAGAATTTACAGGAAGTTATGAAGATTTATTCAAAATTTTTATAAATTTCATGTTAAGTACATTGAATTATTAATTTTTGACAATTTGTGGCGTGAAGTCTTGAGATGAAGCTTTTTGAAGAAGATCCGCATAAAGTGGCAGACGCTGAGTCATCTGGTTTTAAAAATAAAGTTAATATCAAGTTTTTTATTTTCCCTGGTTGTTTTTTTTCCGTTGTAAGACGTTTTTAAAACTGAATTTCACAATAATTACTTGCACATGGGAATTATTTTTTTAATTTATAAATAATACTTCACATATATCCGATATAAATTTCAAAAATTAAAAAATTTTTCGAGATAGAATTAAAAAATGTACTTACCCTAAAACCCCATTTGTCCTTCATTTGTCTGCACAAGTTCAGGTCACAATCAACGATCAGAAGACCATCTCTCACCCGAGAGAGACCCTGCAATAAATATTATCAAAAAATTTTCATAAATACCAACACAACAAAAAGTATTCCATTTTTTTTACTGATATTTAGAAAATTTTAAGTGTCACAATCATTCCATGCTTCTAATAAATATGTAATAACATCAAAATGATAGCTTGAAACTTGATAGAAGTGTATTTAATACAAAGCTCAAATAAAAATGGTCGTAACAAACAGGAGTTCTTGATCCATCGGGAGCAGCCACGTACGACGACCCGTAAAAGTGACCGAAGTCGTTGTGGGCTAGCTTGCCATCTCCTGATGTGAACGCGTTTTTGAATGTCTCCTGTGAATTCAGTTACTTCGTACTATTGATTTTGAAATTTTATTTTTGTTCGTGTTTAAAATGAATCAATAATTTGATACACATTTAATCATGGCTTTTATCTCAACAGTGCGTCCATACTTAAGCAACGTAATCGAAAATAATCAGATTTGTGAGCTGTTTTTTCAAATTTAACGAAAGACATAGCTCACCGTGCCAACTCTGTTGATGGCGCATGCAAAGTAGGAGTTGGCGATGGCAGCATTTCGAGCTTCAATTGGCCACAATGGTTCGCTATATTCATTGAGTACTACTGATATTCAAAACAAACTGAATACATTTCAAAGTCACCATTGATATAGTAAATTAAATAATAAATTCGATTAATATAAATAAAAAAAACACGATAATATTTTTAATTTTCAATCGATACAAAGCTTTCAAGGTATTTTCAAAAAATTAATTAATAGGAGCGAAGCCTTACCTAAGAGCTCCAACCGTTGCAGACGGATTGAAGACGATTTCAGCACCATTAAGTCCATATGCCATCCAGTTTTGAGGGTGGTGTCTGCCATAACAGATGTTCACCGCTAACTTGCCTGGAATTCATACCAATGAACTCAAAATATATTTATAGGTTTGCTTAAAAATTCTTATCTCTCAGTTATCATTTAATTTATCTTGAGTTATAAAAAATGTCGAGTTTTAAAAAAACTAAAAATAATTTTTCCGTTAAAAAGGTTTCGGAATTTTAAAAAATTGTGCAAAATTTTTTAAAATTTTTTCATACAGTTACCGTAGCAAGTATCAAAAACGCCATGTCCCATATCTCCTTCGAAATAGTAGGTCGACTGCAATATACATAGAATTAAGTAGTAATTTAATAAATTAGTATTAGTTAGTAATTCAATATGTTCCAAAAATAGGGATTTTCACATTGGTGATCTAGTTCAGGCTAAATAATCAAGATTTTATAACTCATATTTTAATGTATAAACCCGTTGCAATGAAACTAATCAGATTGAATGGATGAAACCTCGTTAAAATCCCCCACTCTTGGAATATGCAGTTTTCTTGTCTTACCGATTACAGTACCTTTCTCCGAGATCACCACTGGTAGAAATAATCTCCAATTAACATCGATGATACAAATTTTATCGTAAAAACTATGAAGTATGATAAAAAAGATATTTTTAACAAAGTTAAATAATTATAAAAACCTGCAGTATTAAATATTTGGTCTCCATTTTTTTCATCTCTTTCCAAGATAGGAGAAACAATCACCATATTGTACTGTTTAGCCAACTGTGAGTCATATTTTAAACCCTAGTAATATTTAAGATCTTCAAACAAGATCAAAAGCGTACATTACACAGCAGATTGGTGGATGGACCGTTGTTAGCATCTTCTGCAAACTCACACCAAGGCTCTTTCTCACGTGTGCACATGAAGAAAGGACTTGCTGGTTGGTTTTTCGAAATTACCAATACTTTCATCCATTATTAACGGTTTTTTTATTAATGGTTGCATCAATAATTTCATGTTTTTTGGATTAGTGAGTTATTATATAAGCATCAGAACGCATTCAAAAAGCTAACTCCAGCATTCCTGCAAACACACCACGTTGACGCCCATACTACCCGCAATGTGGATAATGTCTTCTATACGTTTGAATATGGCTTCTCTCTGCATGTGATTCGATGCCAATTAAATATGGCTATGATTTATAGTAATGTTTTCGGAAGTTTTTGCAGCTATTTTCACGATAAATTTGTTTACAGTGATTTTATTTCCAGAATTCATATTTTAGATTTTTAAAAGGCTTCATCACAAACTTATAACTTATTTATTATATTAGCGCAAAAGTGCCAGTTTTTAAGTAAATAATCCAGATAAATAATTTTTAAAATTCCTCATTCAATATATTACGCCAACAGCCCTTTGAACTTAACACATAAATTATGCTAAACCAACATCCTTCTTGTAATACCAAACCTGCTGAACAATCGGGTAATGAGTAGGCAGAACGATCTTGTTTTGTATCAGACCAACTCTCACAATTTTTTCGCATCTTAACTCTTCCTTTGGAGCATCGATGATATAGGAAGCAACTTCAACATCCAGCTTATTGGTCTTTTGTACCACATCTTGGTTCAATTCAAATGACCTAATGTAGCATGTTTTTAAATCAAAAGTTTATTGAAAAAATGAATTTTTTTACTTCAATTTTCGTCCGTATAGTTTACTCCAAACCCATTCTAGCTCTTTTGCTGGCAAGTTATTTTCTAAAATATGTTCCAAGCTTTCTATTTCAGTCATAATTTAAACAAAAAATTATTAACTACTTGAATATATATTTAAGGTGATCAATATCTGTTCTCTTGTGTATAAAGTTTGAGCTGTGAAGAACCTTTATTTATATTTAGTAGTTTCAAGTGTACTTGAAATAGGAAACTTTTAAAGTTAGAATGCTATTTTAATTATTATTAATTAATAAATTTTTTAATGAATTGAATTTATCTCGAAAATAAAATACATTGCTGATACTTTTAAGCACTTTAAACTCCCTGCAAGCGATATTAAAAACATTTTGAGGTAATCACCTATTTCTTTATAAAATTTTTTTCTTATTCTTTTCAACATAAAAAGATTAAAGATTGTATAAGGTACAAACTCATAATAGGTGATAAAAATAGAAGATCTTATATTAGTCAAGTAAATAAGAATTTAATCTTTGTAATATTTCAACAAAAATGAAAGAAGTAAATAAAAGACACGAAATCCCGTCCACATCACTTTTTCGACTTCTAAATTTTGAGCTTTTTGCCAAGCCAGTATGAAGACATTTTCTTTTATGTAAATTCATTATCTAACTAAATAACATGAGCTGTGAAAATATAAAAATATATTTTTCCACAAGAATAAAGTGGTAATGGTAGCAGGAGTGGTGGCTTTTTCAAGCTGTGTGGCATACATAGCATATTGGAGAGCGAGCAACCAACATTTGTACATGGCCCTGAATGAGAAAGGGGAACTAGAGAGCAGGCAGAAAAAGTCTCGATGGGATGATTGAAAAAGATTTCTTGTATGCGTTTGTAAATAAAGTGTGTATAAACTAATTTTGATTTTGTCATTGAGATTTCAAACCTCGCTTTTGGTTAATATCATGGGTTATAAATTTGGTTTTCTAATATAGTTAGTTTTCTTTAGCTAAGTAGTTTGTTTGTTATAGAATTAAGATAGACAGATCAGTATTATTTATTGAAGCAAATAATGAACTGTTAAATGCAATATCTCAATGTATAAAAATGAATATTTTAATGTAACTAAACATCATTTTCAAAATTAATACTTGTAAAAAGTTCAGTGAAAAAACATTTTGATATATCTCATTTTTTGACTTAAAAACAATTCATAATATAATTAATTTTTACATATAATTCTCTAAATTAATTTCTCATTTCTTATTTAAACATTTTTTCAAAATATGATTTTTTTTGTAGCGATGTAGAAACTAAAATGTTTTTATTTATAAACTACACAATTAACACTCTTGAACTAAAAATGAAAACTAAATGAAGATCAGTAAAGGATGAAGTGAATGATATAATTCGTGGAACCTTCTTCAACTTTCAACGAAAATTGCTCTAAATCGATGTTTTTGATGTCACTTAGTAATCTCACCACGCCTAAAAATAACATTAAAATTTATTTTAAAATATTTTTTATAATTTAATATTCTATAAAATTTTACCTATATTGTTCCTAGACCGAACAACGTCAAAATTCTGGAAACCAGACATTAGTTCGTAATGTAGTGCGAATTTGAGATGAACATCTACCAATGGATGCGGAAATTCGATAATGTTTCGAGGCTTCTGAATTGCTTTCCAGTGAATTGATCTTGTCTGGTTAGTAAAACACTCTTGTTTTTCCGGACCACATTTTTCTTTAACACACATTTTTTCATTTTTAGCTGGGGTCTCTTTCAAACTTGAAAAAACGTGATTAAAATTTTAGCCTACGAAACAAGTGGTAAAAATATAACACAACAGATAAATAAAAAATTTAAGAAATCTTAGTCTTCTATAATAAGTAATTTGACCGCAGTGTTTCTAGTTTCATATTATATAGATAATATTTAAAGTATTCAAAAGACGCAGAGTTATAAATATATTGAGAATTAAATTGCAGGATGATGAATTGAAATATGAAAATTGTTTTAAAAGTTAGATGATGAATGTTGTACTATCATGGAGGCAATTGGTGTGATGGATGTTGTTTTGCACATGCTCACAGACAAATGAACAACTTTCATGAAAAACTCATGTAATTTCATCCGTAATCAAAATATTTTTGTTGGAGTTTTAATACAACCCTTGGCTGTTTTCATTTTGATAATGTCCACTCAATTATATAAAAATAAACAACATTATTAAAAAAAAACAATTAAAAAGTTCTCAAACTTCACTTTATTCAATATACAAAACGCTTAAAACTAACTGGAATTGAGAAGTCCCAGTGTCTACAGCCTGATCTTCCATTAAATAGCCACTTCTTTTGCTGAATCTTTCGGTTTTTTTGAAATGATAGTTGGGGTTTTTTTCTCTTTTGGTTAAATGATTGACTCTCAAATCGTGGGCTGTTTCAGTGCCATCTTTTTCTTTTCTGTATGATTCCATGTTATGCATGCGATATCGGCCTGAGTTCCTGGTGGTGAAAGATTGAGAAATGCAATAAACACTTATGAGAAGTAAGGTTAAAATTTTAAGATGAATTTTAAATACATTTGATGGAACAAAAAACTCAACTTCACGATAAATATAACTTTATCATAAAAAGTTGGCTACAATGACAAAAGTTTGTCTATATAGCTCAATTGGTAAGGCAAAGAATAATTATAATAACATACCCAAATCAACTTGACAACCAGTACCTGTTCCCCAGTGTGTTTCCCGTTTATGATTATCAATTCGAACCATAAAACGAAATCAGTTAAAAATATATCATCATTAAATAAAAACCCAACCAATAAACGCCCATAACACAAAATACAGTGCAACCTCTTGCTTCTTCTACCCATCAATCTCTTATACTCGTCTGCACTCTCGAAAGATTGTATTGATATGGGGTTTTTCTGTATGTGTCGCTTGTCTTTGTTGCTGTAGAGTGGTTTGATGAGGGTGTCTGTAAACTACTGAATCAAGTGCTCCAAAATTTATTTTTTCGTTTATACGATTTGCTATGAAACTCATCTTTTATAGTAAAAAGTTTGTTTGAACACTAGTTTTAGGGTGAAAAGTGCGTATAAAAACGGATTTTACAATAAAAATTGAATAAAATTGACGCATGTCAATCCATTCAAAGCGTTATAAGTTATAAATAGCATTTTTGAAAGAACAGTGTTACTAACACAGGTAACACAGGAACAAAGTATTCAGGGCACACGACTACCATACATCGTTGATTCGACTCATCCCCTACACATAACTCTTCCCCGCAACCTACACATCCAACTGTATCTTCCACTTCTGTAGTTGTATCTGATTGGAGGGTGGAAGGATGATTTCATGGATAGATTTATGTTGGGATGTAGCGATTAAATATGTGTTAAATAATTGTTAGTGTTTAGGAATGCTTTGTATTCCTAGAATTGTTTTATATTTGGGTTTATTGCTTGTTTTAGGTGAAAATTTTGATGAATAAAGCATAAAAGTCAAATCATAAAAGATTAAATATGATATAAAAGTATGATTTATCAGGTAGGAAAATAGAATTGAAAGAGTGAGATAAACATTAACTGGTCAGTTTTGAATGCTCGTCTGCAATAAATACCTAATAAAAACAAACCTATAAATCTTTACAACCTATGATGATTAAATAGAAAATCAATTATTAAAAAAATAATACATTTACTTTTGCATTTATTAGAGTCATCGGGGTCAGTAGTGAAACCGGAAAGACATTGACATTTGTAACCACCCCAAGTGTTCACACATACTTGTTCGCACGCGTGGATTCCCATAAAACATTCATCCAAATCTTAACGGTATTACATGGATACATAGAAAAATATGCATGAAATAACTTGAAATATTTCATGGCGCTATTTTGATTGTCTTATCCAAACATTTATCTTTCATTCATCCTTCGAGTATATGAGGGATAACAACAATGTTAATCATTTTCTTATTTTCACTCTTGCTTAGTTGAGTTTATTCACAGTATAAATTTTAAGTAAATGTAATTCACATTATCTATCGCTTATACACATTTACATTGATCCTCAATTAGAATTTACAAACAAACTATAATGAGTATAAATCAACAACTAGTTTCCATTACCAAGGTTTTTGTTCAACTTCCAGACTTCTACGTACCAAACACCATCAACCAATCCGAACACCACTCACCCATGCAGTTCTGCGTCAAAGCATCGTTAGTGAAGCCTGGCTGGCACTGGCATTTGTAAGAGCCCTCAGTGTTGACGCACAGAGAATTCAATGGGCAAGTCTTTGAACCACTTTCCATCTCTCCGCTGTGGTCCCCCTCTTCGGCTTCACACTCATCAACGTCTTGTGGTGTTGATGCTTTGAATAATTTAATAATTCACAATTGCTTATGATCTTTTCGAGCCAAAGTAAAATAAAGAAACTTGTGAATACTAATAGTTTTTGTTATAACTGATTCTACATTGATCATATTTGTATCTCCCCTTAATGATATGTGTTCAACTTAAGAAAAGCTACGTGGACTTATATAAACATCGAAAAGTGATTTCATTATGGATATCCATGGTTAATTAACAGTATATTAAAGCGTTTTTTTTCTTTTTTCTTTGGTATCGATTCGTTTATTATGGTATGTATTGTAACAAAAACACTAAAAATGTGGTGTTGTGGTTATAAAACATTTAAATAAAACATTTCCATCAATAAAACGCTAGAAAAATAAAAAACACCAATAATAGTACTAATATTTGCGTGAAAACTTTACACACTTCTAAGAACACACAAACCTTGGCACGAGTGGGACAAAGAGTCATAAGCGAAGCCATCCTCACACACGCATTCGAAGCTCCCTAGAGTATTTAAGCACATCATATGCTCTTCAGTGCAGTTATGCAGTTTACCCCTCCTATCCTCATTCATCCTTCTCTTCCTCTTTATCCTATCTCCCGCTCTTTCATTCTTCATCCATTTCATCAGCTTCCTCTTCTTCCTTCTCCCGTCTCTCCTTTCCACACATTCATTGATATCTTGTGATTAATTATGGGTTTTTAAGTTTGAATTTTAAGATAGCTTCAATTATGATTTACCGTTAACTTTTAATCAAAAACGCATGATAAGACTTAACTTATGACAAGTTGATGTTTTTTATTTAATTAAAATGTATTTGAGCATTTTTAAACGTGGAAAAAAACTTAACACAAGAGTACCTACCCTCGCAAATGTTGAATTTTTTGTTCCTTCTGAATCCTGTCTCGCATGACAAAGTTGCGTCTTCTGTTTCAGGGTATCAAGATTAATTTAAACTCATATGCTCTATTTAACTTCATATGCTCTATTTAAACTCATATGCTCTATTTAAACTCATATGCCCCATTTAACACCTTTATGTTCCATTTAACTTACTAAGGTTATATTAACTTAATTTTTTCTTATTTATCTCAATAACTTTCTATTAGAATTAATAATGCTTTATTCAACTTGATTAAATATAACTGGTGAAATACAACCAAAACAAAACTTTCGACTGTTAAACTATCAATAGCATTCCTATTTCAACATAGTTCAATATGAACAATAATACTTAACTATCACTTCCAATGAAAGTATTGTGTTAACACATAACAACTCACCTACACATTCTCCATCCTTGATTTTAAGTCCTTCATCACAAATGATTGGTTCACAAGAGAAGCTCCCATCAGAATTCATACATCTTTGTTCTCTTGTGCAGTTGTGTGTGCCAAGCTGGCATTCGTCGGTGTCTTGACATGGCGTGTTTGAGAAGTACTTTTGTTTATTGAGGTTTTCAAGCAGAAAAAATGAATAACGTACTAAGATTTTTTCAGTATTTAGTTTTATAAGCCTGACTTTGTGGTTAATATTAAACCAGTGCTTGTGTAAATCAAAAAAAAAAATAATATACCTTCAGTGAAAACTCTAGAAACAACCCTCATATAAAATGAATAAAAAAAATAAAAATAAAGCAAAAAAAAGAATAGCTATTAAAGCATTCAAACCCCACCAACCCGTGCAGACGCCACCAATCAATTGGAATCCCCTCCTACAACTCCCGTCAATGCTTAAGCACTCATATCCACCATAGTTATTGACGCATCTCTCAGATGGTAGGCAATTGTGCTTGTCTGCGGCACATTCATCATTGTCTGTATGGAAACGGTTTCTTAGAGTTCTTGTTTAATAATAATTATTTAAAATGAAAGAACTTTGAATTTTATACAAGTCCACAAATGTATTTGTATCTTTCATTGATGATGTGAGTTCAACTTATGGAAAGCTTTGTGGACTTAAATAAGCTTTAGAAAGTGTTTTCATTTTGAATATTTTTGTTGGGCTAGATTAAGTAGCATCCAAGGATAATAGATTTGATGGCGGATTTTAAAGTTTTTAAAACATAAATATCGATACATAACAATGATTATTTCAATTTACAAGTTCATAATTAATAATAGAATTCTTAAAAGCTAGAACAAACGTGAAGCGACTTAAATAACATGTAAAAAACCCCACTAAACAACAACTTAAAAACGTAAAACTAAACAAAAACACCAAAGAAAACTGAATAAAAACATCAAAAACCCTCTAAAAAGCAACAACATCATACTCCAAAGAAACCTTGGCACAGTTGAATGCGAGGGTTGAAAACAAACCCTTCCTGACACACACAAGAGTAGCTGCCCCAAGTGTTGGTGCAGGACATGTGATCTTGTCTGCACAGCCCTTCCGCACACTCGTCCCTGTCTGTTAGAAATTTGAGGGTAGGTTGGAGGGTGTTGTATATTATCATAGTTTCATTGTGAGGGGATGTCTTAAGGGTTTGAAGGCGGGATAGTGTGTTATTATATCACGGTTATAATTAAGAGGGTTATTATCTTCTATTTTGTTTTCAAGGGTGTTGAAGGATGCCTTATATTCTCGTAGTTTTAATTTGAGATTGGGATGTTTCATAATGCCATAGAAATTTATATTTAGTGTCTGAACATGTGTGTTGAAAAGATATCTCTCTGAAAAGATTCCATATATGTGTAAGTGTTGGTTTAAAGTATCATGTGTTTATGTGTGCGTCAGAGGATAATGTGTTCTATAATGATTTCATTTGTTAGTTGTTTTTATATGGGTTATCTCAAGACTTGGTGGTTTATATGTATCATTATCACATTTATAAATGAGAAAAATCTAAAATTTTTGTTCTATTTAAGATACTTTTATGCAAGGCGAACTCACATTATCAAGTAATTGATAAGTTCATTGTCAAACATTGATTGGTAATTTTGAACAGGGTTTTCTCATCATGAGATTAATTCAAGCTTCGAAATCACAATTATACATCAGATGTATAAAAAGACAATGAATGAATAAATTAGGGATAATAGCAAATGGTTAAATTCAAAAAACACCTTATATTGAATTAAAACTTTGTTGCAATTTTAAACGAGAACGAGCATGTATTTTTAAATTGAAATTAAATTCCAGTGTTCTGAAATTATATTCATTTTACGGTTTGGCTTTTGAAAAAATCAAATTGAAATTATTTTTAAATAGATTAAATTTATCTTCAGTTACCAAAACTCCCAAGTTTTTTGAATCTTATCAGTGCCTCTATTAATCAAGATTAAATACTTTTAACGACAGACTTTCATGAAAGTGCTAGTAACGATAACCATAAATATATTTATCAAACGTTTATCAAATTATGAACGATTTTTATTTTTTAAATAAGACTTATATGGTTTTAAAATTTATAAAATAAAAATAATAAAAAAAATAATAATCATAATAGAATTTTTAATTTTTTTAAGGAGGTTTTAATAACATTTTGAGTGGGTTATAAATTTGATTCAAACCTATGCATTCTTGAGTCTCTTTGTCTAAAACAAAACCCTCCTCACAACCCTTCTTCCCATATTCATGTCCATTTTCTTCCTCTTTCTCATCGCTTTCATCGTCGTTTACATCATTTTTTGTAGCAATCTGGAAGTCCTTATCGATGCTTGAATCGATGCTTTCTGAACTGTCTTCAATCGTAGATGTTGGTGATAATGATGGCGAAGATGCAGAAGATGATAATGAAGAAGAAGAGGATGATGGTGGTGGTGCTGGAGTGTTGTTGAGACCGTTATAGTTACTGACACGCACACAAACTGGCCTGTAACGCTTGTCCCGGATGCATTTGAAAGAAGGGGGACAAGGGTGGTAACACTCGGCTGCGGAATATCAACATATTTGTAAACCAATAGCTTAAAACATGATACAGTTGGAGATCAAAAATCCGGAAAAATGAAAGTTTATCTAAAAATACATATTAAGGCTTTTTATCAAAAAAACTTTTTGTCACTGACTGGCACAAGAGTGAGCAAAAAAAAATTTTGATTATATACATAAAAGCATGTTTATCTCTGCTAGTATTTGAACGCCAATCATCACAAATTCTTATTGCTGTGATGTTCATGGGACATCTCGCTTTGATCAATTAAAGCACTATAAAGCGAACAATTGCAACGATAACCTTGTCAGTTTTCTAGATGTGGGAACAACCATACTGCTAGGAGTTAAAGTCAATATATGGAAGCACTTAGTTGTTGTATTTGCTCGAAAACACATTGATTATTTTAAGACATGTATCAAAAAGAAGGACAGGATTTTTGAAAAACAATAGCAGAATATTCTTCACACTGATGAAAAACAAGATGTCATACTAACATACACCCACACAATCAACAAGATATTTGCATATTAATAAAAAATAGTTTTTAACCCACACCTTCACTGGTATCATCATCAGCACTGGTGTAGTCGTACATGGAGTTGTACTTCTTTTTGTTCTCACTGGTGTAGCTTGGTCTGCGGATATTTGTTTTGTCCGGAAGGAAACCATAGCCATGATATTTATTATGATATTGCCTTTTGTTCATATTGCTGGTGGGATGTTTATCATAACCTTGAGTTTTCTGCACGTCTGATTGGTTGATGTGTTTGGTTCTGTTGAGTTGGCTGAGACAACAAGATCTGTATGTTTTCTTGCATTGGTTTGAGTACAAGGGAGAGTGATGGAGAGTCAAGCAGCTTGAATTCTTCTCAGCCGCCTGCATCCCCAGTCTGCAGCAGTTACAGCATTCCTGTGTTGTAATTAGAACCATGAAAAGCCCTATAGAGGCATTGACTTCAAAAGTTTCTAGGCCACAATTACATGTGTTTGGGTTTGGTGCCATTTTGTATGTGTTTGTATTTTATACAAATGAATGTTTTCCGTATTCAATACCATTTTTTAGCCTCAAAGAGGTTTCTATATGTTTGTATTAAATATAGTTTTATATTCCTGCTATCAATACAATTAAAGATGCTTTAAATAGTGAAAATGAGTTTTCTTGTATTTAACACAGTTTTTTATTTTTCGTATTTAATACAATTGAATATGTTTTATTTAATACAATTAAGTATGTTTTATTTAATAAAATTGAATTTTTCTGTTTAATGGAAATCTCATATGTATGTATTCATTACAATTACATTTTTTCTATTTGTTTTAATTCTATATGTTCGTAGAAAAGTTATATATATTTTTAGGATTCAATGTTATCTGTGCTGTGTGTAATTGTAATTTTTTCATGCATTTCAATCTGTAACCGTTTGTATGAATATCTATTGAGAGAGAGAACTTCAAGAGTTTCTAAACCACCACTTTGAAAGATTTTCGACATTAGAAATAGTATCAAAATTCTCAAATCGTTTAATCTATTGAGAAGAGGTTTTCTATTGAATATAAAACATCAGGGCTTTATCAACAGTCTTCAACGCCAATTTATGGGAAAAATTTAGTACATTTATTGAGCAAAAATAGCTAAAAGGAGAGCTTTTATTTTTACCGTAGTTTTCATTAGCCATTACCCATTAGAACAGTAGAGAATTTTTAAAATTGATGTACTCTTATTAAATATTATCAGACATCAATTATAGTTCATCATAGAATGAAACGTCATTGGTTAAAGATTTTATTGTGCTAACAAGATATTTATCACAAAGTGGAGAGGTAACAATTTGTTACAAATTAGTTTTGGCTATCAATCTCATTACTTCTTAACCTACAGAAAATCCCCTCTCAAAAGCATGTTAATGATGAAATGTATAAAAAAAAACATCGTGTCAAAAATTTTCATTATGTTGTGTAAAAATATTTTAATTCTATAAATTTTTGGCTTACAAATTTTATTAATGTCATATATAGTTCATCAACTAGTTCATCTTCAACCACCTCTTCGACTAGTTCAACTTCAACCACCTCTTCGACTAGTTCAACTTCAACCACCTTTTCGACTAGTTCATCTCCTATTACTACTTCATCTTCATCAACCTCAGCTTCAACAACTTCTTCAACTTTATCTACAAGCAAGACAACTGCAACCTCTTCACTTTCTGCTTTTACAACCACTTCATCTCTTAGTTCAATTAATAATTTTCCATCATTAATTTCCCTAGAATCATTCACACCAACCAATTCAACCACATCTATTCTTACTACTAACTCATCTCAATCTACTTACAGCACTATTGTCAAATCAAAAAACATGCACACCCTCTCTCATCCATCCACTAACAAAAGTTCACACTTACTCTTCCCCATCCAACATAAAATCCCCTCTATTAAAAAAACCCCACCCATTATTAAATATTCCACCAAAGTTATCTCAACCACAGGTGAGACTCCCAGTCAATTGTGCAGAAGATTGGTTTTGTTCATCAACTTTTCACAACAAGCCTTTAAATCTTTTCCTAAGAATGTTCGAGAGTCTACTGATGCTGTTGTCTGAGAAGCTGACTCTGCTGATTCACTCAAGAATGCCAAACTTTTCCTTCTCTTCCCAACATACGCCTCCACGACCCAGTTCTTTTGAATCCAACAACCACTGTCTTGGGTCTACCGACATGGGTTACTAATGAGGAACTTGAAACCTCTTTCAATCTCCTCTTTCCATCTGTTGATTCCAGCGCTTTCCGTGCCTTTAGGCACAGGCCCAACGCACGAAACCCTTCTATTCGTGACTGGCTTATCCAAATTCCAAGTAATGTTTTACCCATGCTGAACAAGTCCAAGAATGTACATCTCTCTTTTGGTAGATTCCCTTTCCACTTTCGCATCCATCCAACTAGATGTCTGAATTGTCAGACTTATGGTCATAAAATATCTGTGCCAAAATCCTAGAGTATGTGAGCACTGCGGCAAAGACCATTCGTCTCACAACTACCCTAAAACCTCTCCTTCCTTTTGTGTTCCATGCTTTAAATCAAAGCGCTCTTGTCATGACCACGTCACAACATCCTCTTCTTGTCGCCTTTATAGACAACAAGTGCGACTCAAGATGGGACGTACGGCTTGGGAATGACGGTAGGCCTCTCATCCTAAAGTCCACAATGTACCTTTGTCTACTAAATTCGCTCTTCTCAATCCTAGGTCTACTCGTAGTAAATCTTCTATTATACTCGATACTATCCTTTCTCTTAAACTTGACATTATTGCTTTGACGGAAACTTGGATTCCTGAAAACGCTTTCATGTTTTGCACTCACACCAACCCATTGGTAAACGAGGTGGAGGTATTTCTGTACTTTCTAGAAACTCCATTAGATTGGATGCCATTAAATCTCCGTCACACTTTTCTTTTGAATCATTGACAGCCAAAGTGTCTTTTTCGTCACACTGTTTGTTTCTATCGGTGATCTAGCGTCCTCCAAACACCGGCAATTTCAACACCCCAAATTGTACGTCTCATGACAACTCGCTTAGTGCTCTTTTACGTGAACTCGAGCTGGTCCAGCACATAGACTTCCCCACCCACAGACTTGGTAACATCCTTGACCTCATCATTATTCCAAAACCTAACAGTCAGCTCATACAAGAAATCGGCAGAGAAATTTTTGACTCCGATCACCATCTTATTTTATGCAGTCTCAACCTCGCTCCTCCTCCCTTTCCCCCTCGCATTTTAATTTCCCGCTCCTTTGAAAACTTTGATGATGGTGTCTTCGAGAAAGATCTCAGACATACTCATAATACATTAACTAACCTTTCTGATGTTTCAGTTGAAGAGTTTCTTACAACAATGAACAACTCTTTTCAATCACCTATCCACCACCATGCCCCTTTTCGCACCCACATCTTTCGCCCCCAGTCACTCCCATCACAAGCTATCCACTGACGCCATTGCCGCCAAAAGAAAAAGACGAAAACTTGAGAGAAAAGTTTCCTTATTGTTAAGGTCATCCAAGCCTGTTCCAGCCAGTTTTTATGCTGCCTTCAGAGAATCTCGTAAGACTGCTCGCGCTCTCATTTTTAAATCCCGTGCTGAGTATTTTAACAACGTGCTTGCATCTGTCAAACCAAACTCGAAAGTTTTTTGGAAAACTGCCAACTCCATCCCACATAGATCTCCTCTTTCTCCGCCACGCAGCTCTTCAGAAGCTATCAATTTTGTGAATACCTTTAGTAGCTTTTTTAAAGAGAAAATCGCTCTTATTCACAAATCTTTGCCAACGTCCATTTCGCGCTGCACAGACCCTATTCTACCAGACAATCGAACACCACTTTCTTATTTTTCAATTGTCAGTATTGAAGAAGTGAGTAGGCTAATTCGCTCTTTACCCAACAAATCTTCTCCATTAGACTTAATCCCCACATCCACTTTAAACGCTTTTCTCACCTCTTTGCTCCAATAATTTCCGAACTTACCAACTTGTCTTTTTCACAATCAATATTTCCCTCCTCCTTTAAAACAGCCCAAGTTTTCCCTTTGCTTAAGAAAGGCAATTTGGACCCTACCATTCCTTCGAACTACCGCCCTATTTCTAACTTGAGCACCATTTCAAAAATTATCGAAAGACTCGTTCTTTCCAGAATAACTTCTCACGTTTCATCATCTCCTAATTTTAATCCTTTCCAATCAGCATATCGCAAGCACCACTCAACAGAAACCACACTCTTACGTATCACTGACAGTCTTCGCAACATCTGCGCTACTGGACATGCGGCCGTTTCGGTTTCGCTAGACCTTTCTGATGCTTTTGACACTCTCGATCACAATATCTTAATTGATATTTTGAATACTCACTTTAATATTTCTGATCTCGCTCTTTCTTGGTTTCGCTCTTACCTCTCTCAACGTTCTCATTTCGTTAAAATGGACAATTTCTCTTCTTCTCTAACATCACTCAACTTAGGCGTGCCGCAGGGCTCCGTTCTGGGACCAATCTTTTTCTCTCTTTATACATCACCCATGTGTAGCATTATTGTACAGCACGACTTGCTTTTTCACCAGTTCGCTGATGACATCACTTTTTTCACCGGAGTCTCTCACCCAGATCCTAGCCCCACTCTCCTTAAATTATCCAGTGGTCTTTCCGCTCTAACTCCTGGTTTTGCCAAAGCCAACTAAAACTAAACCCTACTAAGAGTGAGGTGATGTTTGTCGGCAGCTCTCGTCTTTTAGCAAAATACAATCTCCCTTTTGTGGTAACTCTTGACAGCACCACACTTCCTATATCTTCCAAGCTCAAAATCTTAGGTGTCACCTTAGCTTCAAATTTGAACTTTGCTCACTTTATTTCTTAAATAATCGATTCTTCCAATTTCCATATCTATGCCATAAAACAAGTACGCAAATTCTTACCTCTTTCCACTGCTAATGCCCTCTTTATCTCACTAGTTCTTTCCAGATTGGACTACTGTAATTCTCTCCTTTGCGGGCAGCCAAACTATCTTTTATGCAAACTTCAAGCCCTCCAAAACCGCGCGGCCAAGACGGTTCTTCAAGCTGATTATTTCAGCTCTTCTAGTGACTGTCTTGATCGTTTGCACTGGCTACCTGTCTTCCAAAGATGCAAGTTTAAATTACTTTGGCTCATTGCATGCACTCTCAAGCTTGAACAACCTGCTTATCTTTTTGATCTTTTGTCAATCAGACACACACGTCAACCACTCAGATCCTTGCACTCTGATCTCCAGCTTCATCAACCTGTCTCTTCAGGCTTGTTTACTAGTCGCTCTTTTTCTCACCAGGTTCAACGTCTGTGGAATTCACTTCCTTCTAACTTGCGCTCATCGCCTTCTCTCATGAACTTTCGCAAACTTTTGAAAACTCACTTATACCATAAACATTTCCAGTCATAACCTCTTACAAGCCTTGAGCGCCTCTGAAGCAATTTTGAATTGATAACTGTGCACTATAAAAATATTAATAATAATACTAATAATATATAGTCTATTTCTTTCATATAACACTATATAATATATTCTATATTATAGCTTTTATATAGACCTTACATAACCAAGAGCAAATTCAAGTACCTTACTATCTGCGTATAGCTAAAACAGGTTTATTTTTAATTTTTTTAAATTTTGCGAGTTTGAAACAAAGGAAATGAGACGTGTTAAAGATTGTTAAAAAAGTCCAATAAACAGTTAATAGTAAGATAATAGATTTTACTGTAGAATGTATATCATCTTCCTCCATCGTCCATGAATCTAAGGCTATTTTTTATTTTCTTATCAAAAGCTTTTTTTTAGCTTCTAATAGGACCTTTTAGGTAAAAAACATTAATGTTAAAAATATCTCTAATCGCCGCTAGATGGTTTGATATAGTTAATGTGCTGAGTGCAAAAATCCAGTTTAGCATTGATTCCAATATAAACAACACCGGCCATAAAAAATCTCTCAACTACCGATTCGACTCAAAAATATGGCTTTAATTATATAATTCTGTGCATAAAATGAGTATATGACGTCACGTCTCAACCCATGTCTCGAACAATACACAAGCTTAACCCTTGCATTTGAATAGCGTTTATAATCCGTTGGGACGTAACATTTTGTCCAACAAAAATTTTGTTCAATGTCTTGTAATGAGGCATTTTTTAGTCTCGCATACCAAGTCATTCTTAAGGTGTATATTGTCTGACTTAAATCGGTTCTTATGAATTTTTATTAGCTTTTTCAGGAGATAACTACCGATATTTAACAGATAGTTACAAAAGTATGAAGCGAGCATAAAAAATCCGTATCGGATTAAACGTAGGATTATGTTTCTCAAATGTTTTTGTGGTTTTTAAGTTGTATCGCTTGTGTTGAACTGAATAATGGCTATTTTTAGATTTATTTTATGATTCTTTTGTAATTAATCATTTTTCTTTTTTTATTTGTGCCATAACAATAAAAATTAAGTTTATTTATTTGTTAGTTAAAAAAAAACTTATTATTCATAATTAAATTATAATTTATAGTTTCAATAATTATAACTTTTTCCATATACATTTAATATGTATAATTATTTTTAAACACTCCAAAATTTGTTTTTGTTTCTCGAGAACGATTCACAATATTTTTTGTTTAACAAATGGTCTCTAACACCTGATATACAGTTATTTTGTATTTGTTTTTATTCTATAAAATTATAACGTTAATCACAAGTTGATTGTCAAACAACCTTGAATGCTTGACAACAAGTTTGAATGGTCACACTAATTATTCAAACTTTCAATTTGAAGGTTTTCAATTGTTTGAAGTGTTTCAAAGCATGTGTAAACATTAAGAAACTGATCTCACCAACCTTAATATCCACCCCAGCCCCGTTGGAAATCATAAGACCTCTAAACTTTCTTCTAAGCAAGGATAAACTACATGTTTTAGCTACCATTGCTGCTTTTTTAGCTATTCTACAACTGTGTTTACGTTGCTGGTCAGAGCAGCATATTTCCAAAGAGACTAGACAAGCATTGATTGGTTGGGGAGGGGAGAACGGGTTGGTGGGTGGGAAGTAATGAGGGTAAAGTGGATGTGTGGGGCATAATCCTTTGTTGTCTTCAAACCATTTCTTACCTATCTCACAACAGTGTCTTTGTTCCAGTGTGCTGAAACCTGATTGGAATATATCAAATGATTCATAGAAAGAATAGTATAAAATATCATTGATGATTCTGCAGTGATCAAATGATAGATGCGTGTGTAAGTGGTAGGATGATGTAGTTATATTCATTGTAATCATTATTTGGTTGTTTGTTTTATGTATTATGTTAGTTTTTTGCTCGCTATATCATTTAGCCTTTGAAATTAATATTTTAACTTTGTTCTGAAATAATCAATAATAAATCCTCTTTTATCGTTAAATTCACGAGTGAAAAATAAGCATGGATAAATGCGAGGGTTAGAGTGCGGTAGAAGAATAAAGCAAATTAAAATAAAAAATTAATTAAATATAAATAAAAAAAGCAATGAGTGTTACTATAAAAATATCTATAAAAAACCCCAATAAACATAAATATATCTTTCATATCGACGTCTGAGCAGAACTTATAACTGTTTTGGTTAACTTAGTTGTAGGAATATGGGCTTTGATTGCTTAATAATAGAAATATCCACAATTTAGAAACATCTTATCTGCAAACTGATATTTTTATGCTTCTCAAAATATACTCAACATTAAAACGGGGTTATATCGGATCATTGAAAACGGGTCTTATAATTATTAACTTGTAGTATTATACAAAAAAGCAACTATTTAGCTTGTGTTTTTGTGAATTATCTTTCAAATTTAAAAAAAACTAACAGTAGATTAAAAATTGAAGTTTTGTTTTTTTAATATATGTTTTAATTAAAAAAATTTTTTTTTATTTAAAGGTTGTTTAAAAATTAAATCACCTGATGATAAAGGAAGAAGGAAAAAAACAAAAAAAATCACTTTAAATTCTGAATTCATTTTGTTTTTATCATTATCAGCAGTCCAAAAATTTATTTTCTACAATACAGTTTACTCTCGTTTGCCAGTAGTGGCAAAAATGATTAGTTTAAACTACTAAATTATAAACTTGTGGCCTTTACAGATAAAACCACCATTAGAACTTGTTCGATTATTGAATCTCTAAGCTTTATTGAATTCAAACTTGTAGGGTTGGGTATATATATGTATATTAGAAAACCGTGATTTAGTTTGAGCTTTCATTCGTTTCAACCCACGTTTCTTTATTAATGGTTAATCGTTTGGTTTTAATGATTGATCAAATTATCTTATCTAAAATAAACTTTTAATTGATGGCTTTTTCGATTTTTGAAAACAATTTTTCCACATAAATATCTTTTTTAGATAGCACATCACTGTTTCTATAGAAAATTTCTTATTTAAATTTTAAATAGTACAAAGCTTTTAAGAAGTTTTAAAATCTAAAAATAGATGAAATGTCAGTTTCTGAAGACAATATGGCGGTTTCAGAGGAAAGTCTTTCGCCTAGGGAAACGGAGCTTAATGAGGGAAGAGTAGAAGAAGAGGAAGAGAAGGAAGAAGGAGAGGAAGAAGAAGAGGAGGATACTGATAGTTTAGAAAAAGGTTCGGATGAAGCCATAGTCAATGAGGTTCCAATATCTATATACTTTTTAAACATCTTTAAAATTTATGTATGTATGTAAGCCAACCATCAATCGTCGCAAATTAAGATTTTCAAAGTAAAAAACTCAAGTTAAAATTTAAAAATTTAGAACCTATTTTCAAATTATTTGAAAGAATAAAACTGCATCGATAGGAACACCCAGTAAACATGCTGACGGTTGAAATGTGCGCAGACTGCTTATCCATCCTCACCAAAGTCTCCAATGGTCTTGAGCATGCCTTCATCAAATTTGATGCTGTAGATTTGTCAGTGTTTTAATCATATGTATTTTATTTTTGATATGTAGTTTCTACATCATTTACAGAAATCTAACCAATATAATGCTTCTATCGAAATACATCCATCTTCGATATATTGGTAACTTCAAATTATATAATTGTTAAGTAGTTTCATACAAAGCTATAATTTTAAATTCATAATTACACAGACATTTCCAAAAACTTCATCAGTGATTTGTCTCCACTGGTCAAGTTAGAGCATCTTTTAAGTCTGAAAGCCCAAAACAATCTAATTACCATCAGCCAAATGACACCGCTTCGCTATTTGCAGAGAATTGACTTTTCAAATAATTTCATAAAGCGACCTTTAGGCCTACACCATCCATATCTTAGAGAACTCATACTCAGAAGTATACTGTATATGTTAATTATGTAGCGATAAAAAACTAAGTTCCAATATATATCCTATATTCAATCAATCATTCTGTATGGGCAATATTTTTTAAAGAGTTACCGACTTTATCTGACGAGCATCTTTGTGTGAAAATTAAATGGATGTTGTAAATTATATTCCACGTCAGATAATCGTTTGGAGTCTGTCATAGGAGCCAAAATCTCATTGATGCGCCACCTAACGCTCCTTGATTTGTCTCATAATAGAATGAAAAACTTGGAAGAACTAAGTTCAGTATCGATAAAAACGCTTTACCTCGTTGGTAAAAATTTAATCGCAAATTGAATTGCTTGAAAAAACTAAAAATTTTCTATAGAAATTGATAACTAAAATGATAAGCCCTATTAACTATAAAATCGAGGAGTGTTCACATTTATATTGAAATTTAATATCTTAAATGAAAACATTGAACACAGTCGTATAACAACATAAGCTCTCTGGACTATTTGACCCAACTGCCCAATCTAGAGAAACTTCATCTCAGAAATAACAAACTCAAAGTGTTTGATCCATCTCCAGAAAAATATATGAATCTCAAGTACCTGAACCTCAGGTTGTTTTTACTGAATTTTTAGTTTAAAAAGCTGTTTTATGATTAATAACCGTTTTTGCGTACTTGATGATGTTACTTTGTTAACGAAAAGCTTCATACTTAATAAATTTACCTTTAGTGTTCAAATAATTTGCAGTGTTTTATGGTTGAATATTTTTCACAGTTGTATTTTATATTTAGCTATTGTTGTCATTCACTAGGAGCAATCGAATAAACACGATAGAAGCCCTCAACGACGTGTTGTTAGCACCCAGCCTTAAAACACTCATAATCACAGGTGTCCAAAAATCAATAATTGCATTGAGATTAAGAATATATTTTCTCTAAATTAACATTTTTCAATTTTTTTTTGAATATATTAAAAAATGTAAACTGATTTTTAACGGTTTGTTTAATTATTTTTAAAACCATAGGTAATCCTGTATGCAAGATAGAAACTTACAGACCAGAAATTTTGCTGAAGATGCCTCATTTGAAAAGGGTTGATAAGAATATTGTGGGAGAAAATGACTTTGCTCAGGTTATAGATTTAAATTCCAAAAATTTTTTAATAAATCACATGTATGCTATTCAAGGTGGCCAATTTGGTTCATGAAAAGAAAGAAGAAAAAAAAGCCCTTGAACAAAAGCTGTTGGATGAACAAAACGAAAGAGAAGAAAATGATGATGAAGAAAGAGAGGAAAAGGAAGAAGAAGAAAAAGAAAAAGAAGAAGAAGAAGAAGAAGAAGAAGAAGAAGAAGAAAAAGAAGAAGAGATTGAAGAGCAGTTAGAAAAAGAACTAAAAGAATCACTTAAAATGGTAGAGGAAGAAGAAGATGGAGAAGAAGAAGAAGAAGAGGAAAAAAAAAAAAATGAGACAGAAAAAACCAGTATAAAAGATTAAAAAAATGAAGTTTCAGAAGCCTAAAAATTCTCTATGAAGCTTTAACTTCACATGTACCTATATAATCTTGATGTTTTTTTTAACTTATGTATTGAAAAGTATAAAAGCTACTAAATTTGAAATTTTAAAATATACTGAAAAAATTTGGCTTTATATTTGAACTCAAACAAGTATTTTAAGCTTGTAGAGCATGGAATATAGAATGGGCTTGTTCTTTTTGAGATAGTGCCCCATTTTTCCAGCCACTTTCTTGCCAGAAGATAAACCTTGATATGAAAAAAGTTTTAATAAGCTATTCATTATATTAAAAAAATATAATTTAACTCCAAAAAAATGAAACTACCTAAATCTTTGATAAAGTTGTCAATTTTCTTACTGCTAGCATATATCTCATCCTTTTTTTCTACTAGCAACTCTACTTCTCCCACACTATATCCAGTATCAGTAGTGTCAATATCAATAATGAAATCCCCCAAAACATATTTTTGTCGATTGGTTGTTATAATGGAAAATGGAGTAATTTCAAATTCATCTAAAAAGTTCTGTAATTTTGAAAATTTAGCATAGTCAAAATCAGACTTTGTCTTCAAAAATGGCATTAGTATTTTGACAATATCTCTTTCTTCAACTGTTTCCACATAAGATGAGTTAAAAAGTTTTTCTTCTGAACTTCTTGTATCTGCGGAACTTTTCAGTTCCCAAATTTCATTACGTGATCTGAGCCAGAGATTATTTCTTGTAAGATGATTTTCCAAAGTATCATAATAAATATCCGTGAATCTTTTTACGTTTCCTTTTTTTACTGCGCCAATATTCTTTATTTTTTGGATAACTGAGCTGTTCACGTTGAATTTTCTTTCTACTTCTATCATTACAACAAGTTTGAATTAATTAACAAAATTTACCATTTTAAAAAGAAATATAGCTGATCACGCTGTTTAAAAAAAAAGAAAGGAAAAAGAAAATGTCTCAATAATTTAATATTCTCCAAAGTTATTCAAAACTTTGCACAAAAGTTAATAAATAAAAATAGTCAATTAAAAACTTATTTTTTCAGTTTTGATAAATTCAAGTAGTCTGTCTATGGCTGATATTTTATAAAAATAACTTACGGCGACATCATTCGGACTTCCTAGTCCTTTCGTTAGATTGTAATGAGCAAGTGGGTATTTTCTTAATTTTACTTTGAGTTTATCTATATATTTTATCTTTTCAATTATTATTATCTTCGAATAATGAGTTAAATCTGATAATTGGAATCTATTTAAGTTAGTTTGTTATTTTCACTACCTTGACAACGTATTATGCATTTTTATTTATTTCAGTGTTGAGTGTGGAGCGTCTTTAGTGGAAGGAGTGGGTGATGAGCTTATCTACACTACTTTAATCCTAGGAGGAATCATTCTTTTTTTCAATCTCTATTGGATATATTTAGTGGCAACAAGTAGAACGAGTAAGTTTGATCAAAAAATACATATCAAATTAAGTTAAATTTTAAATTATTTTTACAGTACAAGCAACATTACCAAATGATTCGATTCACTCAATACCTATCTTTCCTACTAGCAACATTGCAACACAAGAAAATTTACAGGAGCATAATACGAATTATCAACAACCTTTAAATTCAGATTCTTTTGAATCAGCTGAAGACTCTGACGATTCAAATGAAGAGGATGAATCTGTGGGAGCTGTTTCAAGTATAGTAAATGAACATCAAGACAAAACAAAAGTTGGAAAACAAAATATATGTGATTCAAGCACATCAAATGTTAGCAGCACAAAAAAAGAAACATGTCAAGCAAATGTATTCAGTTCACAACCAACAACTCCAAATAAAGATCAAATATCTAATATTGAGGATTCTGATGATGCTTGTTCATCTCAAAATGCTCCTAAAGAGAATATTCTCAATGATCTCACCATCAAACTACAATTTGTCAGTGGTCTACAAAGAGTTGTTAAAGCTTGTTCAGAAGACACACTGGGAGAATTCAAAAGGTTGAATATGTATGAAATTTTCATGACTAAAATTTCAAAAATCTTGTTTACATACTTTTTTTTTGACAAGTGTCTGTATTTCAACAGGGCACATTTCAATGAAGAGATATCATCTAATAAGAGAGTGAGGTTAATAATGAATGGACAAGAACTCAAAAATGACACCTACAGCTTGAAAACCTATAAAATCTGTGACAATTTTGTTTTACACTGCTTAGTGTCTCAACAGGCAAATCCTACTACACCACAAAATGTACCCTCACAACCACAAAACACTTTACACTTCATCAATCTTGGTTGTTTTCTCTTTATTTCTACAGGAGCTATAATTTCTTTGTTTTGGTATGCCAGGATTTTTTATGCTACTTTCTTTAACGTTGCTTCTACTTTTTCTCTTTTTGTTCTTTCTTCTTTTTATCTACTTGCTTCAATTGCTTTCATCACACCTAATTCTTCTGAAAATCGCCAATAGTTTGGCTTTTGTTTTTTTTTTCCAATTACATAAAGTTTTTGAATGTTAAATAACTTCAAATTTTAGAATAAACTTTTATTTTGAATTTTTGAATAATTCTCAAACTTCAAATATCATAATAAAAATTTCGGACTTGTAAAAAGCGAGGATTCAATAATCTTTTTTAAAAATCTTCAAACATGCTGCTTGTGATTTAAATAATTAGCTGAAGTTGTTGAAATAAATCTTAAGATTAGGGTAAAAATGCATTCATTAAGCATTTTTACTTTTAGTTGTAGTACTTTATATGACAACGCTTAGCAACAAATATTGAGGCATATTAAAGAAGTTTTAATCAAACGTTGTTTTGCGTTTAATATGTTTGAGTGAAATTTTATTTAATATGAATGTTTTTTTGGCTTTTGATATGACTGTTTGTTCGAGATCATAACAAATATATAATCCGAATTCAAGTTCAAACCTTAACCTCAAATGACTGAGACTCAGAAAAGTATTTTGAAAGTTTTAGAAGAAAAAAAAAAATCCAAAGGTAAATTAGGGTTTTTTTGTATAAATGCATTCAAAAAATGAAAAAAAATAAATTCTCAAAAAAATTTTTAAAACTAGTTTATACATAATATTTTTGCTTTAAGCCCCATTCACTTATCCCATAAAGCTTAACTTCTTATCTCTAAAGTTAATTTTTATATCCATCACAAGTGTACTAAATGATAATAAAGCTATTATACTAAAAAATATAAAGAAGCTTTAAAACATAAATCTGTTTAAAAACAGCATTTTTTTAATATTATAAAAATCAAAAATAAATAAATGATTTTATCAGAAAAGCCCAAGCTTGGAGGTTTCATCAAGGGCAAGTTATTGGATACATTGAAAAGTATCAAGGTGGTTTTTAGATTTGTATACTTTCTCTTAACGTTTGTTATATGTAATGTATTGTAGGAGAAATCATCTGAAGAACAAGAAAATGAGTTAGATTACTATAAGGAATCAATCACGGCCAGATATGTAAGCATTTTTAAAAAATTCATCAACTTTTTCAAGTTTTTCTTTTTAAATAAAAACTTTTTGCAGAGAAAGAAAGATGCTGCAGAAGAAGAAAAAGAGAAGGAGATGGAAAGAATTTTGTCGGAAAAAATTAAAGAAATGTTGCAGAAAAATACCATAACTGAGGGAATCAAAAATAACGTGAAACATTATATACTCATAAAAATTAAAAATAAAATATAAACAATAAATAAAAAAATTGTGTTCATAATATTATATACTAAAAACATCAAAAAAATTTTCATTTTCAGACAGAAAAAGAAGACTTTTTTCTCAAAAAACACCCGGAACAGAAAGAGAAGGTAGTAAAACAAAATAAAATTCAAACAACTATCATAACGATACTTTTTAATATTATGGAAACATTATCGAGTTTTTGGTTATAAACTATTTTAAACATCAAAATTTTTATCAACTCTTCACAGACGCCGGATCGCAATGACACTGGTAGTATGCTATATGTAAAGATTCACCCTCTATAACAAACCATATATTAGAACCTTTGCTATCACACCACTCTGTACCACTATCTCAAGCTAGATAATAACAACCGTGTTTAAGAGCTTAAATAACAGTTACCAAGTAATACATACATTTTAAGCATAGTTTCACTGAGATATTTGTCCATTGAATATATTTTACAATCATCCATGCTTGAAACTCAATAATTACTCACTGTACATAAATACATGCCTCTACCTCTGCCGGGCGCCAGATTTTGACAGACAGTATACATACATACATGAAGACAAACAATCAATACAAAGTTACACTATTTACCTCATCATCCTCACAACCAGGTTATAATGATGGTATGTATGAGAGAGGGAGGATACTAGAACTTCCGGATTGCAGTGAAGTTGTGCAGTTGTGCCCCATAATATCTGATGGTGTCTTTTATTCTCATTATTCCTCATTAATAAATAGCTATGATAACAAAGCGCTTTATTTATTTAGCCTATAAATAGTTATGATTCTTTATAGGAGTTTCTAATAGTGTATCATGTACTGTTATAGTATAAAGATAATTAGGAAAATATTAGTAAGATTACCACTTTAAAGTAACTACAACACCAACTCTTAACAATACAACATCAACCCTACCAACCATATAATACCAACACCATGTTATAAATAAAGAAAACCCATTAGAGTATTATTTTAATTAATGGTCAACAAAGCTTATCAATACAGCCGAAATATTCTCAGTATAAAACCTACCTATTGTTGTAACCACCTTGATGCTAGAAAAGATAGAGGAGCTGGTGTTGAAAGATGAAGTGTCGAAGCTGGAAGAAGGCTTCTATGTGGCGGGAAGGTAAATGTGTGTGTTGTGTCTTTATGCTTGTCATACTAGAATTAAACTTCACAAATTAATTTATAGAGCATTTATAGAAAGCTATAACCTATAAAGTCTTTATTCATAGTAAAGCAAAAACCTCCATTTATTTAATTAAAATTACGAATAAGATTATAATGGCATTACTTCAGGATTTTCTAGTGAATTTCACATGATTTATTTCTTACTACGTATTCAAACAATAGTTATAACACCACATATCAGTACACAAGCCATCATCGATAACACACCAGGAGTGAGATGAACAAGGCAAGTATGAAGGGAATAATATGCAGGCTGAAGACTGAGTTCTCGAGGCTTCCAATGGTTGAGGCTTTGATGTTGTATCTTTTTATATACGTTATATCTTATATTTATGCATATTATCCTTTATGTGGGCAGTTTTAACCATTTGATGAAAAGTTTTACGTCAATATTCTTACCTATCTTGATGGCGGTTTTGAAGAATTATTTATTAGTTCATTTATGTTTAATTTTTTAATTTGAGCTTACTTTAACATAAATTAAAAATGACGGGATTTTCAAATGTATGTTTGGCTCTATTTTATTCACTGTCTTTAATTTTTTCGTGTAATCCCCAAAAACGCCATGAAGCCAGAAGAGGAAGTGAAGCGGCGCATAAGTCTAATGATGACGGTGTGCAGGCCAGAGGCAGCCATAAACTCAGGAAAAAAGCCTGATCTCAGTTCTAACGCTCCTCAGGCTCTTGAATGTGTTTTTGTCAAGGTTTTTGGAAGGGTTCTTAATATAGAGATTTTTTTTTAATCTTCATGCTTTTGTTTTTTAAAGTTTTTACAGCGCCTTGTGAAACCTATCAATTGCGCAACCAAAAGCCTAGTTTAGATCGACCGAATGGTTGACTTACATAATTTTTTTGGTTACTGTTAATAAAATTGATTTTTAAAAGCAGAAAAAGAGTTGTTTTATTTATGAAACTCCAAATTGAAGTCATTTCAAATACTTTAACCTTGAAAGACATGGATTTATAATTTCATTTGTGGTTAACTATAGTAGTGGCATTCAATGATTTACAGTCGTCATCAAACCTGGAAGAACAGCTCACACAACACAAACAAAAGTACAAGTTAGAGTTAGAAGTGGCCAAAGTAACTTTCACTAAGCACCATCTTTTTGGTACATTCAACATAGTTATCCAATCAATGTTGAAATAATAACAGAATTATCAATAAGTACACAAATCATAAGAAACTAACACTTCATAAACCCATTAATCCACATTAACCACTACTACCGACATTCACTCATCTCCTACTCCCAACCACTCACTAGCCACTACTACCCCCAACCACTCACTAGCCACTACTACCCCCAACCACTCATTTTCTGTCTTCCACATTATTTGCCCACACCACTCGAAGGAAACGAACAAGCAGCCGCTTGTCTTTTGAGAGCCTTGTACAAAAACTACGTTGCTAAGAAGCAGAACAAAATCGGAGATTTTTTGAAGAATAAGGTTTATATTGTTCGGGCGTGGAGTTTTAAATGTTTTCAGTCTTGTAAGAACCTTGAAAAATTATATATAATACAAATATTTCTCTGATATACATAAATGTTTTGATGTTTTTATAATGCGACAGCCATCGAGCACTATTCCCAACCACAGGAGTCCATTTTGAGAGGGTCTTTGGAGACTAAGGAACTGAGCATCCAGAAGACAGATGTTGGTGTTCTCATAGCTTAAGTTTAAACGATAGCTATTTATTTTTTATAAAGATACTTTTTAATTGATTAAAAATTAATTTTTGTTCAAAAATTTTATTTTATTTTGGCTATAGAAGATCATTATGTTTAATTTTACTCTAGTAATTTTGAGGGAATCGAATATTAACTACTATATAGTACTCTTTAAAGATTTCAAATTTGTGAACAAAAGCAGTTTCTTTTTTTATTGAAACAAAACTTTTCAACATCTGTTCCACATCGAAAAATGATGTGCAATGGCAGGGCTAGTATAGCTTTTAATGTACATCACTAATGCCTTAGTTACTAAACTCTCAACATTATTTCTATAATTTGATAATACGTTGTCGGTGTTATTTAGTATAATCTAAACGTGTTTTGTAGGATGAAGATGAGATTCGGAGGTTGAAGGAAGAAGCTGAAGCACTTAGGGCTGATGTTGAGTTGGTGCTGTTTGTTGTATCAATCAATGAATCAATAGCCAATCAATCACTAATAATCAATCAAATCAAATAATCAATTAATTAATAATCAATCAAATAATCAATTGATAATTAATTAATTATCAATCAATTAATAATAAATCAATAAATTTGTTATAGTCGGCATATTTTTCTTTTTTTTTCGTAACATTTAAAAAATATATCAAAAGCAAAATAGTCTTGGAATTATTAAATCATGATAAAAATAGGAGATAATATTGAAACATTCAAAATAATGCTAGTATTACTGAAGTATTGAAATAATAATAATGAAGGAAGGTAGAAAAGCAAAGACGCACAGAGTTGAAGAGCATGAAAAAGCTCCTCTTTCAGATACTGTCTTCCTGGAAGCTTGTCAAGGTTGTCATCATTGTTTTTGTTATTGTCTTCATCATCATATAATTATTTTTATAATATAGATAAAATTGTCTAAAATGATTCATAAATGGGTTAGAGTTAGTAGGGTGGAGAAAACTGAATTTGAAATTATACTTTTTTTCTATCCATATATTCTAGTGAATAAATACTAATTTTAGTTTCTTCCGCAGGAGATTCGCAAGAGCGAGCACTGTGTTTCAACGAATGTTGATGTCAAGATTATCAGGTCAGGTTTGGTAAGGATAATAATAATTAAAATAAGTGAAAGCAGAAAAATGCAGTAAAGAAATGCAATTCATTACATATAATGCCTCTAATACTACTACTACTATTAATAACAAAACAAACCAGGGATGACGTGGCATCGGTAAGGATGACGGAGGGCGATGATGAGAACAGAAATGACAAGGTTGTGGTGAAGAAGAACATTGAAAGGGTCATTAGGAAAACCATACAAGAGTTTAAACCATCTAATAAAGGTGCCGTAGGAGGGGTAGGGGTGGTGGTAGTAGTGATGGCAGTAATAGTGGGTAAAAGTGGGTGTTGTTGCAGAGGTGTCTTTGTGGGTAGCCAGTTGTAGCATGTATGTATATAAGTCGACCATAAATTGGTGCACGTTGAGGTTTTGGTGGTGCAATAGTTGTGTTTCAAAAGACGCTATTTTTTGTGTATTTAAAAAAATTTCAAGCACTAACTACTGATAAAATAATTCTTCAAAATATGTTTTAGTATGTGTTGTTCCCATGCCATAATTTTGTTGACCATTCTTGAGCTTGTTCCACAACGCTCCATCATCATGCTTGCCCCATCAACAGAGGAGTCTCAGATAATGGTACAAGTGAGCAATGGTGGCATCATCACTCCTCTGAACCATTGTCCTCCGTATGTCATATATTCCTTATTATCTTAATGAAAACGTGATGATGAAATGAAGAAAAAATAAACAAAAAATGAAAGCAATAAAAAAATTTTTGCGTCAATTTATGAAAAAAAAATAAATAAACAACAAAACTAACAGGGCAGAGAAATCGAGGAGAACACAGTTAAGCAAATGCAAAGTGGTTTTGAAGGTTTGTTACAATGGCAAGGTCGTTTTCAAGACTGAACCCAGGTTCATTGCTATCTATTGCTTTGGTTTATTACATGCTTTGTTGTTTTTGTTGAAGGCATGTTTTATCGATTTTAATTGGCATTTTGATAAGATTTAAATGTTGGATTGCATTGAGTTGTGATATATTGATAGTTCTTTATGTTGCATACAACTTGCTTTTACATTGAACTGTATATACTAAGCCACAGACAACCACAAGCAAACTCACTCATAAAAACATAAAACAATTAAAACCAAACTACTTATACCATACAAAGCCGCATCTTGTTACCTGCACCAAATCTTGGCCCACATACCTCATCTAGAGACACACACCACATTTCGACAGCGTCAAACACACCACAGACCCATCGACGAAAATTTCAGCGTTTCCTTTCAAAAATCCTTCACTATCATCGCCACCTCCTACCCACGTGATGTCATCTTAGAGGTTTGACCGATAATCAACAACGAAACAATAATTTCATGAATTTTTTTGGCGCTTAAACATGGCTTAAAAAATAGTAAAAATTAAAAAATAGATTTGATCTTCGTACAACTAACAAAGGTGCATGAAGATTGTAACGGTGACAAACGATTGCTCCGTAGCTTAGTGTTGGAAGTGCCGCTTGGCAAAATGCCAGAACAGGTGAGGAGACTGGTAGCCTATCAGGTTGAGGGAGATTTTTCTCGTAAAACTCTCATCGATCAAGGTGTTTTGAGTGATTTTCATTGTCTCTGTGGGCTTGTACGTGTTTTTTGTGCTTATTGTGCAATGCATGTGGAAGTTTTTAGATTTATTTTTCAGCAACTATACAGGTATATTTATTCTCCCTCATTCTGTAACAATAATAATTTTATACGTACCAGAAAACCTCAAACTTCCTAAGTCCCTGAAGTCATTCAAGGACTTCTTCCAGCCTAGTGTCACCAACTGTGCCAACGTGTCGTGTGCCCTCTTCTGCTCTCCAGATCCCGTACAAATAACCACCAGGTCACTAACAATCTATCATTAAACCACACCACCATCATTATATCAATCATTAAACCACACCTCCATCATTATACCAATCATCTTGCTCATACCGAACACAGTAAAAACCTTATTATATGTAGAAAAACAAATAAATGATTCTTGAGTTATTTATCAAAAAGTTAAAAAGCCTTGTGTCTTTTTTATAATACCAGGCCTCAAATGTTCCAAATATGAACCCACCTTTCTTGCACCTTCAGACAAACAATTAAATACTTCACTCAACTTCAACATGTACCAACACCACAGAGAGGTGCAGGAGATGGGTGGTAGGGAAGACGATGTGGTGAGGGAGTTCTTAAGGCCACAACAGGACCCCAACCATCCTGCCAACGCCTCCCTCTCCTTCCTCAAAAGTGTTCGTTGTTTTTGTTTTTTTATTTTTCCTGTTCCAGTTGTTTTTTGTTATTTTATTTGAAACAAACGAGGAATTTTTAGTTAAAAATCACGAAGATTTTCGTATAAAAATATTTAAATATCAAGTTTATTTATTATGTATTTTTATTGTTTATTATTTGTGCTTTTTTATGATTTTTATGTCTGTGATAGCGATAGAAAAACTGAAATTACAATAACGATGGCATAACAGTGTATGTGGGAGTATGAAACGAGACAGAAAGGGGACTTAACAAAGCATTTCAGACTCGACCAGAACCAAGAAATTTTCAAAGTTCAGTGATGTTTGAGTGGTTTGTGCCGTATGATTCATTGCTTGTTGAAAAAAACATAATAAATAAAAATATATTAAATTCCCTAGGTCAACGATGAGGAAGGAAACAGAGATAAGACCGCAAAAGAAGATGAAGCCGAAGAAAAGGTTATGAAGGTTTTATATCATTTGAATCATTTCAGACCATACCACCTCACATCCGCACATTTGAAAAAGTACTGAAAACAACTTTAACGGGGTCACACCATACCATATCTAAATACATCACTTAGAGATGAAGACACTTATGTGCTTATGGACGTCCAAGTCCATAAAGATAAGACTATAAGAGAATGCTGATTACCATCAATATCAGCATCATTATGATAAAAGGCTCTATGGAGCAATAGATAACGCGTTGAGCTTTTAGTTGTTTGACGTGATTAAAATAAGATGATGATGGCAAAAGCGTGATGATTTTGAACGATATAATGATGAGAATAGAGAAAATATTCAGTGATGAAAGAATAGTATTTAATAATGAATAATAAAATTTTTTGATAATGGCAGATGGATGAGGGCAGTGGGCTGAAGAGTGTAGTGGAAAGGATGAGGGAGGTGTCGAAAAGTACCTTTACCAAGGTTTTTCCAATATCATTATCAGTTTCAATTACTTCTCTAATAACATTATAAATTCTAATTACACTTCAAATGTCATTAGGAATTTCACTTCAAATATTATTATGTCAATTACTCCTCAAATCATGTTAAAAGTATTTATGACATGTTTTATATCTATCACTGACATGTTTGCTTTAATAGTTTCACCACTTTTTTGATTTATTAATTTCTTAGTTATGTAAACTTTTATTCTTCATTTTTTGATTATATTTAGATTTTCATACGATTATTAATGTGTATATGAATTTCGATAATAATATAAGCAATTGGTAAGTTTGTATCGTTTTTTTAGATTCATTTATACCTGTTGTTTTAATAAAATTTGAAGATATTTCTTCATCATCAGTTGGTATCGAATCTCCTGGAAGAAGCAGCAATGACAAAACTGCCTCTACCTTACAATGCTGTCGTCAACGAAAATGCCCTTCCTAAAATGAGGTTGATCTTGTTGGTAGAAGCTTTTGGCTTCACTGGCTTAAAATTCCTTTATGTTTGTTGATTTTTTTGTAGATTTTAAATTGATTTCAAAGTCCCCTTTCACACGTTACAACAACTTAATTCAAATCAATTCAAACATCTTACAGCTTATTTTTCATTATTCCTTATAGCTTCTAACAACTCCACTATTACCCATCCAGCTTCTCTCTAGCATTCCTCAACACCCTGCTGCAACCAAAGAGACCTTTAAGGCCTGTGAGAAAGGCTAAAGAGACCACCACACAACACCTTAACCAGCTCCTTAACCTCTCTGTTTCTATCATCAGAGCTACTGGCCTACCCATCAAAACTCAACAGTTAGTTGTGTTTATGCATAGGGGATAGGTGAGAGTGTTAGTTTTAGTCGTGGTATTAAGAGAGGAGAATGAAAAAGAGTTTATATCATTAGCTTCATTCGTTGTGTTATGACATAAAAAAAGTAGTTTTAACTTTTTTTCTCGTATAATACCATAAAACTATCAGTTATTTTTCGTGTATTACAACATAGACGAGCTTATTTGTTGTATTATAATATGGAAGATATAGATAAGAAAAACACAAGCAATTTTGTATCTTTATATAAATTTGTTTTTCGATATCTGTTACACCACTACCACTGAACCCCCGATTCTACTTGCAAGAAGCCTGGTAGGCCCAAAAGGCTTGGAATGAACTCATATTGAATGATAAAAGAAAGCTAAACATGGTTTGTGCAGATTCACTCGATTGCTTTGAATGGAAAGGCGGACTTCGAGATAGAACTTTCAAAAAGCCCAACCCTTGGTAAAGGAAAACGGGCTATAAAAAGGATTTGATTGATTGATTGTTACACATGGGAAAGTAGCATTAATTTGTCGCATAAGAACTCTAGGATCAATTGTTAGCTTCATTATTTTTATTATGATAAGGGAGAAAGTATTTTCGTTTATAAAAAAGAGAAATTAGTATAAGCTCTTTTCATTGCATCACCGCATGGGGATAGTATAAGAACAGTAGTGATAAATTCAAATTTTTTTTCTTGTGACTTTAAAATAATACATCAAAATAATACCTTAATTTATTTACGCTACAAAATAGTAATACAAGCAGCAAATACTCCAACGTAACGTAGCCACAATGTTGGTAACAGGGTAGATAAATCTCGACGAGGAACTCAAGAAAACAACACAGTATCCACCAATCCCTGGACTCTCCTTAACACACTTCTCACCTCTACCAACAGACAGCTTGAGACCTTTTCTGAGCAGGTGCTTTGAGTCATTGGACTTTCAATCGCATGCGATGATATTGAGTTTTATGTTTTATAGAAATTTTATTGGTTGTTTGGTTATTTGAAATGATTGGATTATATTCTATAGGATCATATTTGATTGGGTCTTATGAAATGAAGAAAATATATCTTACAATAGTATTTCGATGTGTCTGTAACATCATTAAGTTACGTTTGAAAACGTACAAATGGGATCATTAAAACATAAACAATGATGATAATGAAAATGATGATGACGATGATAAAGATGATGATGATGTTAATGATGATAATGATCTCATAATCTCATTTAAATGGATTTTAAATGTTAAAACAGTCCAAGTTGTTTGTGGAGGTGAGGTTCAGACAACATTGCCAAAGGACTTCTGTCTGTTCGAGCATTGAACCAACATGGAATGAAAGTTTCAACTTCAACTTCACGTTCGTTTCTATCAAATAGATGAAAATTCATGATCCCTTATCGAGTCAATGGTTTTTATATGAAAGTTACTTAACGTTTCAAAGGGGTATAATATAATAAGAACAAACACAGAGTAAATGTTTAAATAAAATCACTAAGCTTTCTGTGAGAAAATTCTACATTATCAAGTGATATATATATAATAAACTCCTTAAACAAGAGATAATACATTGAGAACATGAGAAGTTATAATGCAGACGACAGAGGAAACAGTTGGAAAATGATGAACATGTTCACATTAACCTTTACGACAAAAGCTCTTCTCAAGTATTCATTTAATTATATTTTCATGGAAATAATGTATTACGTTAATCCATTAAGTTAAAGACTAAACTACAGATTGTATTTTTCATTTATTCACATGCAAAAAACAAATCATACGTGTACGGTTAGCAACTCACACATGAAAAAAATCAATATTTAATGCCAGTTAATATAGTTCACATAAAGTATTAGACTAGTTATCTGCAATATTTTGTTTAACTTCACGTCTGAATAGCTGTTAAAATCTTCTTCATAGCGTTATAAATTTGTAGCAAGTTTTTTAGCGCCGCGGTTTCATTTCTCTCTACATTATTGTATCAACATCACTGAAATCATCCTGCTTATCGTCATCTTTTTACGTCGATTTCCATACTAGCATGAGTTTGAGGCTAGTTCATAATGGCTCTTCTCTACGCCATCTAGTTTTGAGCTAGTTTAGATCTGAGTTTCATGCTTTTAAAGCAATTTTCTGCTAACACTTTTTTTCATGGCTTACTCTTTCATCTCTCACCATCTATCTGAACTAAAAAAAAATAATTAATACCCACCATGAATAACCTCACAACAACGAAAACAATGATAACCACAGTTTCAATAGTTTTTTTAGAATAATCATGTGGCCTGAAAACCCCTGAAGTTAATGCCACTATAATCTCATTTCTTATTGTAACCACCATCCAATACAACACTGCCACTCAAGAGCGGGACTCAGAGGAGAGCGGATGAGTGTCCCCAAAGCAGGTGGTTGGGTGGCACCAGGGTCGCCCTGTCTTCCCTCTTCATCGATGGAAAGGTGCTTGTACGGTGTTATCTTCATCATCATCATCGTTGTTGTTTTCGTCATTATCACTATCATTATCACCACCGCCTACATCATCACTAACATTATCATCATTGTCATCATCATTATTGTTACCATTGTAACAATCATCATCATCACCACCATCATCATAATGATCATCATCACCACCATCATCATAATGATCATCATCACCATCATCTTTCACCGTTTTTATTAACGTTTTGAAACCTTTTAATAATTATTATTATTATTGTTTTCGTTTTACTTATTTATTTCACTATTATTATCATAAAAGCAACAAACACTCTGAAGGTCGAAGGCAACTTCCGAATACCATTACCCTCCCTGTTGATCGGCTACACCAAATGCTTAGAAAGCAATTTCTTTTACTTGAATCTTTCCATCCATCTTGACTTCAAAGTGCCTCTCAACCCTATCCAACTTCATCGGGTAGGTGTCTTTAACTACTGATTGGTAAAGCTATTTATAAGCTGAATCATTTAAAGCTAAATCAACGTAAAAATTGTTGAAAGTTTTTGTGATTAATATATTTCTAGGAAGTTATATTCATGAGCCAACTGATTGAGGTGATGATGATTTTAGTATTGAGTTAGATTCTTATAACATCGCATTTTGCATTTTTTCTCATAAAATTTTGTCTCTTGCTAACGATATGTTATCATTATAAAATCATACATTGTTTCATAATGCCTTCTACATTTACCGCAAGCCTGGTTTTAAGAAACACGCATCGATGTTGACATTGACTTACAGTTCAAGAGCATTGAAGCGCAACATCTGTGCATCAAGAGGGCCTTGTGGCAAGAAGCTCTGAGCACCAAGTACCCTGAGAGAAACTTTGTCTCTACGGTGTGTGTGTTTGTTAAGTTATTCAATTTGAGTTTTATATCTAGTTTTTGATAGATAGATGCACTTGTTTTGAATCCAGATTTTTTGCTACTATACTAATGGTTATAACGTTGTTTTAATCAAGTATATCACAACTTTAAATCCACGAAATCAAGTCTCAAAAGCTTAACTATGTAGTTATGACTAAAAAATATCCTCTGCAACAATAAAGGTGGTCACTCTGAAACATGTGACCACACTGGCGACGAGGTTCGTGCACTCCATCACTCCTCCCTCATGCCTCGAACTCAACTCCCTCAAGAACAACAGAAGCAAGATTGTAGTTGATTTTTTTATTGGTTTAAGTTTGGTTGGGTTCAATGTATTGTTTTGATTGGTTGATTCAATGGAATGACGATGACATGAATTTGAGTATTTCTCACTGATAATGGTGGTGATAATGACAACCAGTAATTTTGTGAGCTAAAGTTCTAGATTTTTGTGTTTATTTCAATCTTATTAATTGAAACCGGAAAGAATTTTTCCTTTTAATATTGATCAATTAAAAAAATCAATAAAATATATATATATATATATATATATATATATATATATATATATATATATATATATATATATATATATATATATATATATATATAATATATATATATATATATATATATATATATATATATATATATATATATATATATATATATATATATATATCAAAAAACTCCCACAAACAGTTGAAACTGGTCAAATTTGTGAGCAAACTGCCCTCAAGCAAGAGCAACTATCTACAGCCTGAACTCTTTTTTCTTTGGTTGTCAAACCAGGTGAGTTTGTCAGGGATCGTTTGTCATGCGGGGTAGTGATGTTCATGGAAATTAACAATGTTTTTTTAATTAATTCAACTAAATTAATTCAATTCAATTAGAAATTTTAAAGAAATTCAGTTTTAAGCATATATAATAATTTGAAAATGAGACGTTGATTTCAGGAGTTTTTAGACATGCAGTTGGGAGAGGGCAAGCAGAAAGCAATCTTGTTGTGCAACTTTTTGTTGTCCCTGCAACTTCCCGCCTTTCTCGTGGCTGGTTAGTTTATTGAAACACTATCAGAAACCATCAATACACCCTATATTTTATTGAATTTTTTCTGAAGTTCCACAGTAGTAGAAACCAGTTAAACCTTTGAGAAACTGACAGAATTGAACCACCAGGTTCCACTGTAGAGCAGGGGAAAGTGTTGTTCGTATTGGTGAAGGAGGACCCAGCTGATTCATCGTGGACCCTGTGGGATGCCTGCAAAGGAGAGAAGTTTCTGTGTGGCAGTCCCCACTGTCTTCTCAACAATATTGGCAGTGTTATCTCATCTGATAATGTTAATGACTTTTTTTTTTTGATTCATTTTTAATTTTTTTCTATAAGTTGGTTGCTGTTGATCATATTTTTGACGCAGCAAATTTTTTAGGATGTAGAAAACATCGTAGATCAGCATATGATGTAGTTGGATACAAACCTGCAGATATATGGCAACATACAAGCTAGTGGCCAGAGTCATCGGATGAAATGGGATTTGAACGTTTCCAAACATTGGAAGCCTCTTTTAGACACGCCATTGATTGGGCAAGACTTCCAAGTTATCATATTTTTTCATTATTTGTACTCTTAAAAGTTGAACTTATAACACTTTTTACTCACTTTTGGTTGAATTTGCAACGTTGCAGAAGGATATGGTGTACAGAGAAATAAAAGAAAAATACATGGTAGAGTTGCAGGAAAAGATGGAGAAGGAGATAATGAAGGCTACTTGTGAGTTGAGGTTGGAGCACATCACGAGGTGGAACAGGTACTTCACCAAGGAGGTCAAGGAACTCATCAACCAGTTTGCCTCACTTTTTATTTTCTTAAAGAATTAATCAAAAATATTTTTCAAAAGAAATTATTAACATACTACTGAATATCAAAGTATATTCTACGGCGATTACTCAGGTTGGAAACTAAAGATGGCTTGTTGGATGAAGACATGAAGAAGTTGGAGGGAAGTATGAAGGGTTATAATGTGAGTTAATACTTCACTTTATTATGGCTTCCAAGCTTAGTACATAAAAACGCTGTTCCAAATGGCACGAAAATTTTTGAAATTCAAGCTTATGTTATGGAATAATTGCTCAAAATAACCTTTCTTTTTGAAGTAAAATAGCCTCCTACGATTGCAAGATCAACAAACACGAAGTGTTTATTTTATAAATACGAATCTTCCCATTGTTTGTACTTCGTGTTTGATTTTCTTACAAATTTCATGATAATTAAAATAATTTAAAATTCCTCCTTCAACAATCCACCAAGATCTTCGCAACATCATTGAGCCTGCCTTTCATCTGCATGCCGGACATAATAGAAAGTGTGATGGACACAAAGTTCTATGATGTAGCTTCAAGTGAAGTGGAGTTTTCAGTGGCGGTGCATATACACCCTTATGTTAATAACTCACTGTCCATATGGATTGTACTTGCCACCCTCAAAAGAAAAATATCATGATTTGTGGTTTTCTTGTTTTAGTAAACGAAGTTAACTGCTGCCTTATGGCTTATGACTAAAGTTTATCTAAGGTATGTTTTCAGTTTACATAATTAACGAGCGATAAGTCGACAATTTGCATTAAACAGCTGAAGTTGTGAAGTGCATCCGAATTGATTGATTTAAGAGTATTTCTGTAAGTATAGGAAAACGACTGCGAAAATCCATTTTTTAAAATCAGTGTCAATTTTTATTAAAAAAAAACTAAATTTAAATACCCGATACAGTTCAGGATGAACAAAATGAATGATTAAATAGAATAAAATGATAGATCGATGGGATTTGTAGAAAAGTTCACAAATCACAAGGTGTAACAAGCGTGAATATTCGTCATTGGTTCAATAAAACAAAGGTTTAAATTACAGGCATATTAAACATCACCAGCATGTATCTACCGAGTGTAAGCTAGACGAGTGAAAAACAGCATGATAGATCGATTTTGATAACTTTTACCTCGTTGACACAAATAATCTTTGGCGAAACAAAGAGAATGTATTGAACGAAAGTCGAAATGGCGACAGTCAAGCGAGAAATTCAATCTTGAAGTTGCAATTGTTCAATGATATTGTTTGGCATTGCTGTTTCAAAAAATGTAATCTTATGAGTATGTACACTACACGCCTCCTTCACTTTCATCTCATTTTCCTCCACATCATACTGCAACAAATACATCTCCACTCCTGACTGGCCTCCCAACAGATACACCTGACGATCTCTGAGGCAAGATATAGAAAAGATGTGATAGATGTTAGGATTTTGAATGTTCAAGATTGTCCACTGGTTGGTGTCGATGTCGAAAACTTCATTTTCCAAGCAGTTCAAGAAGCCCATTGAAGTGGTGTTTTTGATGAAGCCTCCGAAAACAAACACCTTGCCACCCACGGCTGCAGAGGCGTGGCTGTGTCTGGCCACATTCATGCGACTCAACTCTATCCAGCAGTTCTCCTTGCACGAGTACAAGCTAGTTCTATCAGCAGGAACGTCCATGCTGGGCTCGTCAAAGATGCCTCCTGTGACGTAGATGTCACCCTGCACCACGCAAGAGGAGATGTTGTAACAGCCGTAGTCCAGTGGATTCAGTTGGATCCAAGTGTTTTCATAAGGGTCGTAACACTCGAAAGAATCGAGAATGATTTCCCGATCAATGTTGTTTTCCACCATATGATCGATGCCTGCGATAGCATAAAGACGATTGTTGGAGGAACAGAGAGAAAAGGAAACTCTGGCTTCATTCATGTTGGCCACCTCTGTCCACTTTTGAATGCTAGGTTCATAAACGTACACAGATTTGCTGCTGCACCACGTGTTCTTGTCGTAACCGCCAGCAAAGAAAATACAGTTTCCGATCATGGCACAAGATGAAAACTCAAGGTCTATTTTCAAACCTTTCACATCGATGTATTCGGTAATGAAACCAGGCACGTCAGAATATTTGTAACTGATGGAAATATCACTTTCGATTCCCGAAAAGAGACCCAGAAAAGGCTTGGAACCTCTGGCACGGTGCTTGTGCAAGCACTGACGACTTGGCTTGCTTACATATTCTTCAGCGTTCTTCATCAACCTTGCGATGGTAGGGTCCAGATTGAATTTCGCCTGTAAGTCTTTGAGCTCGTCAGTGCTTAAAAATACATACTTCACATGTGACAAAAGATGATCTTTTATCATTGATCTGTTTGCTTTATCGTATGACACCCATTTGAGAATAAAATAAAATATCATTTTCTCTGTAGAGTTTATATAAAAATCTTGAGAAATTAATTTGAGTAGAAGATCTGGAGATAGTTTGAGGAACAAAGGTTTGAGTATTAAAGAACTGAAATTGCTGCAGAAATACTCCAGAGTTTCAAGCTCAAAATTTCCATCATCAATGCAGTAATCAGTAGCAAGCTGTAGAGAAGCTGGCATGTCATAAACACTCAAATACCTCATCATGAAATGTCTGCAAACCTCAATCAACCATGCCACATGGAAAAACCTTGCAGCTTCTAAAATGTCTTCAATGATATTCTCATCCAAGGTGATGTATCCATGATAAAAATATTCTATCATTGCTGAAAACCCAAACTCACTTATCTCTTTAAGATTCAAAACGTTTTTGTTTTGTTCCTGCATGTCATGAGCAAACATTGCAGAAAAATAATCACTGGAAGAAGCTAAGACTTCTCGATGAGCTTTGAAGGATTTCTGACCAACTACCACTTTAATGTCACAATTATAATCATACATCTTGAAATTGGTCTTGACAAATTTTGTGTGAATGTATTTGATTTTGAAATCTGATATCTGAAATTATTAATTTTTTAATCAGCTGATTATTTAAAAATTCCATTATGTCTAGTTTTTACAGTAAAATTTTACCTCAAGTACATCAGTGATAGAATCAAAAGATTCTCCATCCATTTTGAACAAGTTTACTTCTCAAACATACAATAGTGCAAACAAAGAAGAAAATAAAGCTAAATATAAAAAACGTTTAAAAATTGTTTACTTTTCGCTATTACTTGTTAAATATATCTCTCATTAAAAATCAAAGCGAAATACCATTTGCGCAACGCTTTTGTTTAATTAATGCGAAATACATATGATGTTAATTAAAGCTCTACTTACAAAAACAAAAGCATTGTATGAATGGGTGCGTTCAAATGAAAAAAATTACTTAAACCTGAAAAGTTTGAAAAATAAAGACTCCAACAAAAAATAAAAAATTTGAAAAAATTAAACATTTTTATCAAATTTAATTAACTTTTATAATGAAGGGTGGATTTAAATTAAGATCGAAGTTCGATTGATTAAACTTTGTGACAAATAAAAAATTGCAGTAATGGATACTGATAACTTAAATGATGAAAAAGTTTCAGAACAAACTGAAATACTCAAACAAGACCTTCCTACAATTTTTGAACTAAATGCCCACGATCATTTTCATTCTCTCATACAACCAGCTCTAAAACACATTGTCAAGGTAACATTGAAAATTTTGATATTAAATGACGGCTCTTTTTTTTTACAAATAATTGCTTCATTTAGGATTCAAAAGTTTTAATTTTTTTTTGTTGCAAACTAAATTAACTTTTATTTTTGTTTAGTTTTCATCATTGAAAAAATTTATTTATTTATGAAAATAGAAATTAAGTTTTTTTATAATTAAAATTTAAAAGAAATACATGATGAAAAAATTTTCAATTTAATTAGTAAAATTAAACCAATTATCGCCAGTCGTCATGATTTCTTATTTATTTCTGATAAACTCGTTTGAAAGCTATACTTAATTCATTTCACTAAATGGCGTCTGGTAGTAGAAAGAATAAAGAGAATAAGAAAAGGGCTGTTAAACAACTGAATTTTATAAGTGGAGGTTATAAAATTGACGATGCTGTTATATCACAAAATGGAAGTTCATCTGAAAAAAATAATATCAAAAATAAAATTGATAAAGATGTCATATCAGTTGAATCTTCAAAAAGTACTGACAAACAAAAGAATAATGAATATGGTGCTTGGGAGAAGCACAACAAAGGAATTGGTTCGAAGTTGTTGAAAAAGATGGGACATGAAAAAGGCAAAGGTCTTGGTAAAAGTCAGCAGGGCATTGCTTTGCCAATTGAAGCATTTCAACGTCTAGGAAAAGGAACCATTGGTTCTTATGGAAGTGAAACTAAAGAAGTCCACTCTAATGTTGAAAATAAATATAAACTCAAACCATGGCTAAAAGATAAAGATAGACAACGAGACAATAGAAATAGAGATCATGGAAAAAATAAAAACAATGAACCTATATGGCTCAAATATAAAATGAGGCAAATTGAAAAAGGCATGAGAAAACAAAAACATTTCACTAATATAGATAGAAGATCTCCAAGAGAAAAAATTTTTTCAAACAAGAGAATGGAATGTAGAGATCGGGATTTGGACATGTTCTCAAATTCACCAAGTCCTTCTCAACAAGATGTGTTAATTTTGGCCAAGTCGCCAAAAGAGCCTGATGAAGGTTCAGTGGGAAAAATTGTTTTCAGGGTGCATAATAACAAACGCAGGATAGTTGAATTAGAATCCGCAATGGCAAAGATGGCTGAAAATCATTCTTTGTTGGTGCAACAATGCCAAAAAGATGAGGCTCTTATTCCAATAAGTGATAAAATAATGGAACTGACCAACCAAATCACAGATAACTGCTTTAAATATTCTTCACAAGCTCAAAGTACCACAGCTTCACCATCAACTTCAGCAATGCCCATAAGGCATCAGCTCAATGATCTTGTCACCCTGGTAGGTCAAGTTCAAGAACACAATGCAGCACCCTCTAGTGATGTTTTGTTAGAGACCTTATTCTTTCTCAAACCAACCATCAACTGCATCTTCAAGGATTGGAACCCACTCCAAAACGAAGACCATGGCTTGGAAATGTTGCAGGATTTAAGATTCTTTATTGAGACAAATGCATTTTGTGAGAATGATTCACAGAAAAGTGCTTCCAGGTACAACCGACTTGAAGCATTCAAAGCAATTGTGGAGCAGTATGTGGTGCAAGGGTTGAGAGGGGCTTTGGGGGATTGGAACATCCAAGAGCCTCACATCATGATCAATTTGTTGACAACCTGGGCTTCAGTACTCAATGAAAAACAAGTCAAACAACTCTACACTTTTGTTTTCAATGTCAAGTTGAGGAAAGGTTTGAAAACAGTTGAGCGTCCCAATAAAGAAACATTCAAGTCAATATTACTACCATGGGCTCCTATACTTGGTAGAAAGTTGAAGACTCTGCCTGCTTATGTTGTTTCACAAATCAGTTTTGATTTCAAAGAACCTGACGTTGTCGAAGTTTCCAGTGGCGATGACTAATTTTCAATCTATGTACATTATTTTAAATTTTTTTACGGTTTGCAAATAAATTTATTTTCTTTTCATACATCCGTTTTCCATAAAAAAAGGCTATAAATAAAAATATCGACTTAGTAGTTTCGGATCAGCTAAACGCTTCGTTGGTTTTATCTTCATTAGCGCAGGACGTTTCAGAATTGTTCATAAAATTATAATTTTAAGGTTTTGGCAAAAAGAGGCAGTGACAGAAGCCGCCTCTTGGAGGGGTACAGTGACGAGGTAGCATGCTTGTCCCACCTGGCTGTAGAAGCCCTTTTTCTGCACTTTAATGGTTCGGTCTCGTAGTTTGAGTAAAAATTATAATTATGAGAGTTTCAAATTTGCAGGGTCTTCTTTCAGTGAGTTCTTTTATGAGCTAAAAAGATTAAAGATTCATGAAAACAAAAGATTTTTGAAGTCATCTTTCGTTATGCCATATCTTGTAAGTTCTCGTTGTTGACTAATTATTTTTCTCTCATGTTTATTTCCTTTCAGGTATTTTTTCCATATTTGAAATCAAAAATCGATACGATATATTTAGACAAGATCCAAGAAATGAACTCAAGCAATAACGAGCCTTGCCTTTTATACTTCCTCAAGATGTACCCTCAATTTAATGCCATTTATGAAGCAGTGACTCTTATATTCCAGCTGTCATATGCTTTAGGAAAAAGCACTTATTACAGTCCTTTGCTACGTATCATGTCAATGGTGCTTGTGCGAAACCCCAACTCAGAGGATGAGCCAGTCTTTGACAATTCTTCCATCAAAATTTGGAGGTTTTATTGCTTCAATATAAATAATTATAAAATATAGTTTTTAATTGATTTTATTTTTAAATTCACATTAAAACAGGAAATTGAATTTGAAATCTTTGATGGCCAATGTGGCCTTGATGTTAGTGGGTTGTTTGCAGTTTGTGGAGTGGTGGCAGCGGGAAGACAGGCCGGCAATTGAACTCTTTCCCACTCATATCCCGCCTTCTCCACCGGTTAAAATTGAAAAAAAAATTATATTCCTTAAGTCTAGACACAAAGCTATATGATTAATTAATATATCAAATCTTTGTTTCCAAGTTATATAAATTTTTTTCTGTTCATAGCTCTTCATCACAAAACTCATACAGCCATATCAATTATGACATATCAAACATATGAGCAGGCATTGGAGTCAAACGATGAACACATATTCACCTTATGTCCCTTGTGTGGTATGAAGAGGTTGCATGACACAGTCGTCATATCGTCAGGGTAAGCAATGATAATTTTATTGATCATCCACTATATATTCATGTTGAACATTTAAAACTTGTAATATAGTTAATTCAATTTAATCTATGCCTAATAACTACCTGGATACCCACCAACAGCTTCAATTAAGTATCATTAAGATAAACTAATATGAAGTACAATAGCCTGAATCTTAAAGTAAGGACAACAAACACAAAGTATTTATCAAATGACACGAAGCTTATCGTAAGGCTAGCTTACATTATAAACTAATATCGTTCAACCTTAATCTATCATCATAAAAATGAGGCATATCAAAAATTTTCAGATATGTTTTTTGTAAAGAATGCATTGAAACCTACGTCAGAAACAACAACCGATGTCCAGTCACTGGCTTCCCGTCAACCATACATACTCTTGTGCCATTGTATGTTCAGTGAAAGCACCAAAAATTTACTACCGTAGCTGCTTTATAGTATTGTAGCGTCATTTGTATATTTGGGATCCATTTAGATAGATTTTTTTTCGCTTTTATATTTTTGTTTTTCTACTTTCATATTTAGCTTTTATAAAAATGGCAAATATTTGATAATTTATTTTGTAATAACAAAAACTCCAACTTGAAACAAAAATTATAAACGGCTAAAAATAAAAATAACTAAGACTAACACCACCAACACTCAATCTTCACACCAAAAAAATATTCCTCAATGAAACACCACCCAAACCCATCGACCAAATCAGTTGTACGTCATGTATCGTGGTGTGGCGCTGAACTTGGCGTATGCCTTAATCACTTTGTTGACCGCCTCGAGGAAATCCTTCTCTGTCGCCATCTTCCTCCTCGCTCGTATGGCGAACATGCCTGCCTCCGTACACACACTCCTTATCTCAGCACCTATAACGCAGGTTTTTGTAAGTAATCATCAACGACGTTTGGCGTCTTCATATTCCCACATCAATGGCGGCAAAAAAAGCGCTTTTGAATTTTAGCACTTTTCAACACTAAATAAAGATTAAGTTATTCTGCATCTCTCATATAGAGTGGCTCACCAGTGCTGTTGGGACACAGTCTGCCTAGGAGCTCATACCTGATGTCCTTCTCCACACTCATCGACTTGGCGTGAATCTTGAAGATGTTTGTGCGTCCCTGTGTGATTAATCAAATTTAGTTATATAACACCCTTTTCGTGTCGTCCAAAGAACAAACTGGCCATATTATTACATATAATAAAGTTAAAATATATACAGGATAAGTTTCGAAAAATTTTTTACATCAGTGTAGTATGTTAGTTGAAATAATAAGAAAATAACAGAAACTTGTGCTAACCTCAAGATCTGGAAGTCCAAACTCCACCTTACGATCGAGTCTTCCTGGCCTGGTGAGGGCAGGATCCAAAGTGTCTGGCCTGTTGGTCGCCATCAAAACCTGGGTGTTGTCATTCTCGTTAACAAAGAATATAATTTCAAATAGACTAGCTGCATAAACCTCAAAAGTAGACACAAATTATGACCGCAGCCAACCTTGATGTTTCCCCTGGGATCAAACCCATCCAACTGGTTGATCAGTTCCAACATGGTACGTTGTACTTCATTGTCGCCTCCCGATCCATCGTCGAACCGAGCTCCCCCGATAGCGTCGATCTCGTCAAAGAAAACTATGCAAGCCTTCTTGGTCCTCGCCATCTCAAACAGCTCTCTCACCATCCTCGCCCCCTGTTTAAGCATTAAGCATTGTTTATATTGCCGTTTTTACGTCGATTTATGGAAAAATTTTAGTACATTTATTGAGCAAAAAAACATTATTTTTGATAAGTTTAGCTAATGTTTTATGCTATGGCTAAAGTTATCGAAAATTATAGCTGTTTTTTTTTGCTCAATAAATGTAGTAACCTTCTTCCATGAATTGACGTGAAAAAATTGTTGACTATTATTCGTAAGTACATTAAAATGCCTCTAAAAACGTTACAACATATATTTTTAAAAGCTCAAATATCAAAGTTTTAAAACTGGAAATCTTCAAAAATTTCATTTTTATGCTAGCATGCCTTCTACAATAAAACAATAATGAACATAATAAGAATGATAAAACACCTCTCCGACGTATTTCTGCACGAGTTCCGACCCAATGACCCTGATGAAACAGGCGTCAGTGCGGTTAGCAACTGCTCGAGCACACAAGGTCTTGCCTGTGCCTGGAGGTCCAAACAACAAGACTCCCTTAGGCGGCTCTATTCCCAGATTCACGAACTTCTCAGGCTGTACGATTGATAAGGGTTTTGATGGCTTTATAGACATGATGGTGATGATAAACTAAAAAATTCAAATTCACAACTCTTTGGAGTTAAACACAATTCTGAATAAAATGTAACTCCACATCCAAACAAACACAACAATCTCACATCCAAGAAAATAACCCCACATCCACACACACAATCTCCCTCCCCCCACCACTCACGTGCAGCAGAGGCACCTCAACAACCTCCCTCAACTTTTCGATCTGCTCCTTGCACCCTCCTACGTCACTGTACGTCACATCTGGTTTCTCTTCAACCTGATTACGTTTGTAAACATTATAATCAGGTTGGTTTACTGCCGTCTTTAGAGTGGCATGGGTTGAACATAATGATATCATCATTATTATCGTTGTATTGTTTTTGTGTAGTTATACTAATGAGTGACGTGGTATCAATCAATCAATCAATCAAATCCTTTTTATAGCCCGTTTTTCTTTACCAAGGGTTGGGCTTTTGAAAGTTCTATCTCGAAGTCGGCCTTTCCATTCAGAGCGATCGAGTGGATCTGCACAAACCATGTCTAGCTTTCTTTTATCATTGAGCTCATTCCAAGTCTTTTTGGGCCTACCAGGCTTCTTAAAAATATCTAAATCCAACTTTCGCACCTGAGAAATCTAACCCACGCTACGCTCTACATGTCCAAACCACCTCATCCTGCTTGTACGAAGAACTACTTCAACATTCTGAAAGCCAAGTTTTGAAAGAAGTGAGTGAAAGCAAACGTTATCATTCGTTTTGATGTTGTACATCCAGCAAATCATGGCAAGGTCATTTCGTCTAAGGCAGTTCAATGTGGAAACTGTTACGAGCCATGTTTCAGCAGCATGTAACATAGCTCTTCTAACGCAGGTTGAATAGACACGGCCTCTGGTCAATAATGATAAATGACGATTAGCAAGAAGTGGAAGAAGTTGGCGAAATTTAGCCCAGGCACACTTATAACGTGTTCTTGAAGCAAGCTCACATTCACCACCTGCAGATAACATATTCCCAAGATAGCAGAACTCTGAGAAAACTTCTAGTTTTTCATCACCAATCATCACTTCCTTCACTAATCTCCCAATCAACAGGCCGTGCTGTACCAAGGCAACGAGCGCATCGGAAGTTAAGATCCGAAGTTAGAGGGCCTTTTATGTCGCTGCATTTCTTGTGTACCCATTGCCTGCAGCCTCGACACTGAATAGCATTTCTACCCACACCTGCTTGGCATACACTACAAGGATACTTACATATAAACAATGTTTATCACATTATAAAAAAAACAACTATATTTTATTTCTATTTCTTCTTTTCATAATATTCAACCATACTAAATTTTTACCATATTTATAAATAATTTCAAAATAAATTCATTAAATATTTATAAATTTAATATTCATAATTAGATTAAATAATAAAAAAATACACCTGATAATTAGTACATAATGAAACACATACAATGAGGAATATCATAATAAAATACACACAATATTGATATAAATACTAGTTCAACACTTAGTTATGTCCCTTAATAAGGTAGTAACCTGCATCATGGTTACAGTGGGGTCGATTTTGGGAGGCAGAGGAATGTGGATCTGGTACTTGTTGCGATCAACTCTACAAATTTGGAAATTTCATCCTTATCTTTCATTGTTTTAGGTTCCATTCTTATAGGGTTAAATACATTTTACATTATGATTTACTGGTAGATTAATGCAAAAACTTTGTTGAACTTTTTAGTAACTTAAAATGCTTTGCACCATATATTTCAATCTATGAGCCATTGTGTTTCATGGTACTGATCATATCATCATCATTATCATAAACGTTTGATATCTATATTTTCTCACTATGTGAGGTTAGACATCATAAGCATATTAACAAAGCATAGTTTTCAAAGGTAATGTGGTATAAATAGAAATTTATAGCCAAACTAAAAAGCTTTTTATCTCTGATATTGTTCATAATACTTTAATAACAAAATAAAGTTTTTTAATGCAACCAACCCAACTCTCATTCCTTCTTCAATGTCAGTGGGAGCAACAGACTCACTCAACTCGACTACAAACTTGGCAAACTGCTTCACATTGATCATGTACTTGGGATCATCAGATTCTGGGTTTATTATCTTGGTGCATCGTGCCACTTGCAGAGGCTGCTCACCTACATTGTGTTTTACTAGAGATTAATGGTGGTACAACTTACATATTGCAGCCCTACACCCCAAGGATGCAAGAGGAATGTAATGCGGTATTTATAAAGCGTTTTTCCTTATAGATCAAAGCACTTGCTACAAATTTAACATAGTGAAAACACACTGTGGAACAGATACTAATAGTCTGCGCACACATGATCGAACACAGTAACTTTAGCTAAATAGTCTAACGCTCAACTATTGAGCTATAGGAGCAGAATTTGGTAGTGAATTTTTTGAGCAATTAAACAGAATTTTGAAACACTTTTCTAAAAACACACTAATTTTGAAAAACTTATATTGATTTATCCTTAATAATCAACCAATGAGGTGATGTCACAAAAGACAAAAAAAAATACTTTGTAAGGTTTGTTTGTCAGCAGCGAGGTCCCAGTTGGCAGGGTTTGCAAGTCCCGTGTCTGACTCCTTGATTCCTGAAAGCTCATTCACCTATGAGATTGTGAAAAACAATTCATTTTTAAATTTATAAAAAAATGTGAAGATTATTTACCCGTTTGTAGACATTTTGTATGTCTTCTTCAATTGATTTGATTGACCTGTGGTACATACCATTTCCCTAAAAATTGATGTTATACAAGTCATTTTTACTGAATAAACAATTCAAAGTTATTTACTAAGAACACACTATGGCTATTAATATCAAAATGGAACTGGAATCTCTGTAATTCTAAACTGAACTTACGTATGTTTTAAGAAGAGCAATATCTCCTTCATCCAGAGCTGTAAAAACACCAAAATATGAATTAGTTTCCAATACATAACAATACTTTTTTCAAATTGAAACCTTGTATAGGTTTATCGTCTGTATTGTCATCTTCGTTAGTTTTACGCTGATCTTTACCAAGATAATCCTTCATCTTCAATCAAAAGCAAGTTTAGTCAGCGATTTTTAAAATGGATTGTAAAACTCGATGAAATAAAATTGAAATTATATGAAACATCAAATTGAACATAAACTCACTATATTGAAATTTTTATTGTTTATTAATTAGAAAATGTTGAAATTCAGTGACTTTAAAACTATTACCACTTTTAAAAAATCAAAGTAATACTACTGCTTTTGAATGTTTTTTTAGGGCTATATTTGGATAAGATATTTCAAATTACCCATCAACCATCAAAAAACAATCTAAATGGTGAAAAAATATTAGCAAAACGCGGTTTGAAAATAAATTGCCAAATATCTCGAAAACACTGAAAGAATCTCCAATATATGAAACAGCAAGCAAATTTAAATATGACTATATAGATTACATTAAAAAAAATTGATTTAAAAAAAATTTTCTAATGAGTTATTTTGATCAATTAATATATTTTTGCTACTCAATTTACGAAACATGCTTGGGTAGTTTTGAACACTGTTTTAAACTAAATACACGGTTTTTTTTCAAAAAAGAATGTTTTTAATATTTTTTTGACTCATTTTCAGTTTTAATTTGAAGGTAAAATTGAAAAAACTTTTTAAATCATTATATTTCGAATTTAGTCAACACGAGGATGATTAACTGTTTGAATTAAACTCAATTATCGATTAAAATATCCGAGTTACATGGTTTCGAGAGTGAAATTTATTTTGCACTTTATCTGTAGCCTTTAAAAACAGAGAAAATAAACAGTTTTTGAATCTACCATCGCAATACAAAAAGGATATAGTGGATACTTCAAGAGTTTTTGGAACATTCTTTATTCAGGTATATTTTTTAGTATGATCCTAATCATTGTTCATCAATTTACTAACCATCTATTTATAGGGTTTCTCAATTGACCACCGTCTTTGCTTTGGCTAACAAATCTTGCGTTTGTTTTCTAAATGTTTGCATTTGCGTACATAATCTCAGCGTTTGATTACCAAATATTTGCGATTACCAAGTATTTAAGGATAAATGAAAAAAAATCTAAAGCTTTTTTATTTTTTTTTTATCAATCTAATTAAAATCGAAATTAAAAAACATTTTTTTTCAAAACTTTCTATAGTTTTTAATTGTTTAATCTTTGTTTTGTTTATCAGATTTATTATTTAACTATTCATTTTTTTTGTTTATTTTCGTATATATATATTCGGTTTTTATTTATCTATAAGCTAAAACTAACATTTTTTACATTTTTATTGACCATAAACCAAAATCTAACAAAATTACTAACAAGTTTATAATTTTCAAATGAAAACACTTAGGAGTTTATTAAATTCCACGAAGCTTTTCGTAAGATGAACTTACATTATCAAGTGGAGGTACAAATATATAATATATGTACCTTCGCTTGATAATGTAATTTCATCTTACGAAAAGCTTCGTGGAATTTAATATACTCCTAAGTGTTTTCATTTGAAAATTTACATTTGGCTCGAAGAATTAAAAAGTTTATACTTCCAGTAAAACATTATTAATAATTCATTATAAAAAATTAAATTTTTGTTTTCTATTTTTTTCAACTAATTAACTAAAATGATTTATTGATCAATTGTCTCTGTTAATCTCTTCTATAACAGTCTTTATACCAGTAGTCAAAAGATTTCCGTAGGTTCTGACGTCGGTGTCGTTGATTCGGAATATGTACTGATATGAGGGTGATGAAAAATTTTGAAAAGTCATCTTCAAGTCAAGATTACAATACATTTATACTAATATTTAAATGAAAACACTTTTTGGGGTTTATTCCACGAAGCTTTTCGTAAAATGAACCTACAGGATTGAGTGAAGGTACAAATATTTGTACGGAGCTTCATGTAGAAAAATATACTCCAAAACATTTTTCTTTTGAATATTTATGTTTGGCTCAAAAAATTGAAATGTTATTTCTAACAATATTATACAATTCATTTTTGAAAAATTGAAAAGCTTAAATTAAGCTCACATTTAGATCTCTAATTAGAGGCGTAAGTTCCAAAGCATAGGAATAAGGCACTCCTAATTGCTGACTCATCCAGTCCATTAAACTTCCGCAAGCACCATAACTCAAAACAGAGTCTGTCATATTGCTTAATTTTAAAATGATAAAACTACGAGTTTTTTAATTATTAAATCATAGTGCTTTACACGTCTCAGTGACTAGGGTTGACAGCACCCCGTTTTAGCTTATTCATACTGTTTCTAGCGTGAATTATAAAAAACTAATTAATTCAAGACAAACTCATAGCATGGCAGTCTGAGCCAACGTCAAACTTGAAACTATCAAATTAAATGTCTCCTCAAAAGTCCAACCCTGACCTCCTCGAGGTGGGAGATTTCAACGGGTTAGTGTCAGAGCTATGCCGTCAGGAACTTATGTTTCTGGTAAGTCCTCCCATGGCGGGCAAGTCTGATACCAGCGGTGAAAGTCCGCGACTCGGCTAACTTGGTTAAGACTGATTCATTCGGGTAGCAAGAATGGTTTCTGCTTCAGATGGTGGTCAGCAACACACCGATGTTCCAGCTCGTTTGCCTAGCAGATAAATCAACTCATGGCCAACTAGTCATCTCAAGCATGACGCTGCGCCTGTGAGAGCCGTAGCGAAGCATCACAGTAATACAAGCTACTAGAAAATATGGCTAATTTTTTAAACAGCACCACGATTGAAGCCCGTAACAATCGACCCTTACGCAGAAAGAGTCTTAGCCCAAAAGCTGCCGATGACTAGTCTGGTTTAAATTCAAATGGATGGCCAAACTCTAATCTCTCACACAACAAAGAGATTTTCCGTCTCAAACAAAGCTACAGCATTGGAACACTAAACTGTCGCTCCCTCAACTCAGAGTATGCCCGAGGTGAACTCAACCTCCACATCAACCAACACAACCTTCAAGCAGTCTGCATCCAAGAACATCGCCTTTTTGACAAGAACAGTGATCCGGATATCATAAGCTATCTTGTTCACGGCATCGGCATACAAGGTCACCAGCAATGCCACTGTGGGAGGTGTAAAAACAGATATTGCCAATGCTAACTTCCATTAAAAAAGTTTAAAATCGGACTGATATCGCTTCATTCAAAGTCAACCCTAAAACTGCTCTTGTGTCTTGTTATTCTCCCCATAATCTTGCCCCACTAAAAGAAGTAGAAAGATTTTATGAACAGCTTGACAACCATACTACCATTCTACCATACTTTTCCACAACAACTTGATTGTTGGTGGCGACTTCAATGCTCGAAGTTCCGGAAAATTTTCATATCATAGCATCGTGAATCAAAATGGTGAATTCCTTGAAACTTTCCTCCAACAACACAATCTTTTTGCCGGTAACACGCTTTTTCAAAAACCTAACTGGAAATTATGGACATGGAGACATCCCGCTGGACACCTGGCTCAAATTGGCTATCTTCTTTTCAGAAAACCCTGGAAAAACAGTTTTAATGACTGCCAAGCCCATACTTCTTCTGCTACTATTGGTGGTAATCACAACATAGTAACAGCAAAGGTCAGATTGAGTCTTCGTGCTCCAAAATAATCAACAAAAAAAATGTCGCTACAGGCAGGTGCTGTGCCATGACAAAGATCTGGCTACTACCATAGACGGTTTGATTTCTTCAAAATTTGACGCCTTACCAATAGATCAACAGACTTACACATCTTTTGTATCCATATGTAACAAAGTCAGAACAAAGAAACTACCGAGTCATCCAAAACGAACCTCCCTTACCATATGAGCACCATCGTATGAATCTACCTCGTTTAAACACCAAAAAAGCTTCAAACCAATGGGTTCAACTTCACCAAAATACCCAACGCCAGACATATGACCGCCTTGAAGACGCTAGACTTAATAAAACGCTCTCAGAATTTGAAAAGGGATCACGGGGAAATCTGAAGAACGCTTGGAATCTAATAAAGAAATTGTCAGAAAAGAAAAAATCTGTCACCTTTATCCAAGTAAAAAATCGTCTCAAAATCTGGAAAGACCATTTCCAAAATCTACTTTCTGTTAATAAAAATGATAGTCAAGCTCAGTTTGACTGCGTTAATTTGTTTGACATCAACCCAGAAATTAGTACTGCCGAATTTAGCCAAAAGGAGATCACAGATTCACTTAAAGCAATGAAACATAATAAAGCCCCTGGCCTGGATGGTCTTACACTAGAAGTCTGGAAGCTCTAGCAAACCCAAAAATACTTGGAAAAGTTTTGCAACGAAACCTTTAATGGTGTGCGTCTCAGTGAATGGGGTATATCTGGTATTGTTCCTGTACCAAAGAAAAGAGGCTTAACTCGTTGTACCAACAACCGGGGTATAAGTCTTAGCCAAATAGCCTCTAAAATCTACAACCAGCTTATGCTAAACAGAATACGCCCTGTCATCGACAAGCTGCTTTGCCCCAACCAAAACGGCTTTTGTCCTGGAAGATCCATCTCGCCTCATCTGCTCGCACTCAGAAGAATCATAGAAGAATTGCGTAACCACAAAAAAGAAGCTGTGATAACTTTCATCGATTTCAAAAAAGTATTTGACTCGATAGATCGGTCCAAAATGCTCAAAATCCTTGCTGCATATGGAATTCCTTCTGAAATCGTTAATGCAATACGAGTGATGTATGAAAACACTTCCACTTTTGGGGTAAACCCTGAAGGCAATACTGACATCTTCAAGATCGATATTGGCGTCTTACAATGGGACCCACTCACCCCGTTTCTTTTCATCATTTGCTTGGATTATACTCTCAGCACTTCAATTTTTTCTTCAAATGGATTGACTCTCAAGAGAAGAGGAAGTGGTAGAGTCCATTCCAAGAAACTCGCCAAACTTGCATTTTTCGACGATATCGCTTTGATGGAAGATACGATCAACAAAGCTGAGTCTCTTCTCCACGAAAACAAGACTGCAACTCAAAAAATAGGTCTCTTTCTTAATGCAAGCAAGAATAAAGCAATACATTTCAATCCCTCTGTAGAAAGTCATATTCATGCTAGGAATGGTGACGAAATTGAACAAGTTGATGATTTTCTTTACTTGAAAGACGTACTTCAAAAAGATACGGAGCTGACTTCCAACGAATTACGTACTGTTATGGCTGATAGACAAGTATGGAGAAAAAATTACGTCATGTCACCGAACTGAAGATCGGAGGCACCTCTACTACTATCAAACTAAAGATCCACAGTTTACCCACTTGGGCAGTTTGCTTCGCCGTTGTCAAGATAAAAAGATTCTCTGTAAAGCCAATAATACCATAATAATGTCAGTTGATACCTGCTTTCGGTGTCTACTGCTATCTATGTTATATCAAAAAAGTAGCCTCATATGCAAGCGTATAGGCGGGCGCATTTTAAAGTGCAGAACCAAAAGGATGAAAAAATGGCACATCCCTGTGGACAATGTCAATTAATTTTAATATGGTAATTATTCAAAACAACGTATTCGTACAAGGCGTGCCATATTTCATTTCGATGCCATACTCTTCTTTGATCTTCTCTACTGCTTTGACCACAGCTGCACGCTTTGACAACATATTTTAAAAGTTTAAAAATAATATCAAGTTATTAATAATTTACTCAATGTAAAACCATGTGGATAATTGAGCACATACTTCTTTCTTTGAATTTGGAGGAACGGTTACATTAGTGTAAGCGTAAGGGTACAGCCAGGCGTTCATAACTGTATGAACGTTGAAGTATGCAGTTATGTTGCTTTTGGCATCTTTCCTCAACCTGTTATAATTTGAAAATCACTTGGATAACTTTAAAGAATAATAAAGAATTTTTCAAATGGAACAAACTTCGAGAAAGCTATGTTCTCTGCTTGATCCATACACGATTCGCCTTTGTAGGTAGCTGAACATTGGGGGGGTTCTTGTTGATTTGTATTACTTTTTGTCGTTGAATTGGCTTCTTTTTCTCTACAATCTTTCTTAGTCGTAGTAGGGTTGGAAGCTAAGGAATGTTAAAAACAATTCAAAACCGGCATAAATATGATTCTTATATTACTTGTTGTTTTGCATGAATTCTCAGAAGCTTTATTTGCTGATCTTTTTTTTCGAGCTTTCTCCGAGCATTCGTCTCATTAATTTATCAATATATTTTAAATAATTTAAAATTGAAATGAGTTAAGACAATTTGAGGCTATACAAGCCCAAGTATTTGCTCTTATAAGTTTTCAAGGAATGTATTTTAATTTTGAGATTAAAATTTTCATTAAAACGAACATTTCAAAATATTTCTTGCAAACTAAAATCTATAACTTTTGGTAGATTCATCTCATTATAAAACTATAACTTTTCATGGTATGGCTAAACTCATTGAATACAATAAATTAATTTTAGATGACTGTTTAAACAAAATTATTGACATTTATCTTCTTCATGTAGAGTTCAAAATCAAAATACACCACAAAAGTGATGAATAATGATCAAATTCGTAATATTTATTGCATTCTAGTGGGTTATAATCATAATCACTCCACGCCACGCAGTAATTCCTGTTCAGGTCCACTCCGATGCAATCTGGATTAGAAGTAACTGCTCTGTTTTTTCTCCACAATCGATGCTGCAAGTCAGGCTGTTGTTTTGGAATAACTATGATATTAATGCAGGCAACTAAATTCTGCTAAGAATGAGGGGGATGATGATGAAGACGATAGTCAAGATGATGATGTTAGGAGTAATGATGAAAAAATAAAAATTATATAATTCAAAAAAAACTCAGTTTTAAATTCTAACTTCTTTACGACTATAAGTGTAGCCATCAGGGTTGAAGACGGGGATGATGAAGAAGGTGTAGTTACTAAATGGTGAATTGCCTCTCTCTAATTCATGAACAAGCTAGTGTTGAGTAACGATAGTTTTGGGATAAATAAATCATACTCATAAATAGATGAAACTATACATATATTTTCATGCATATAAATAGAGACAAAAAGACATACACACAAATAAAAACAAAAAACAGAAAAATAAACACATACATAAAACACATACAACGACAACATAAAACAAATGCGAGTACGCATAAACACACACACCACCTTATGCATGAAGACTGACACAGATGAAATACTAGCCCACTCTCTGGCATGGATGCCAGCATCCACCACCACCACTTTCTGCCCTTTTTTTTCGTTTATCTGGGAAATTCATAAATTGATATGCTATACATATGTGGAACATAGGTTGTTATGAACTTTTGCAAACATTTCTGACTCTAAGCGTGGCTATGTTGAAAGAAGTTGGATTTTTGACTATTAGCATTATTAGTTGATGTATTTTAAATTATTTAGTTTCAAATCTTAGTGTGAACTTTTTTTCCAAATATTTTTTTCATTAATTGCATCAATATTTAAAGAATTTCATTTTTATTATTCATGTTAAGCGTTACAACTATAAAGATTGAATGATGTTACCATGACAGCTAGCAACGTCTTTGTTTGTATACTTGATAATGTAATTTCAGCTAACAAAAAGCTACGTATTAAATCGTATAGTTATTCAATGTTGAACCTTAGCGTAAACGAGGCATTTTTGTTCGTAAGTGTCTCCATATTTGAGGATTTCAACTGTTTTTGAGTGCTTGGCTTCCATCGTTTTCATCCATTTCATTATCTAGTCGTTTTAAAATTATTTTTCATAAAAAATTAATTTTTTATAAATTTTAGTTATGAAAAAAGTATTAAATAAAGTTTTTTTTGCATAGTTTAATCAATTTATGTAATTTCTTACATTCAAATAGCCGTAAGTAGTATTGTAAACCATTTCTTCATCTTTGTACATTTCAGGACCAAAAGTTTGCTTATCTTCAATGTAAGTTTTACAAAAACTTTTAATATCATCTTCAGTTTCTTCTTCTGGGGAAGCGTGGCGTTTTCTCCTCTTTTCCCTTTTAGAACCTTTTGTCAGTAATTTTTCGATACTATCTTCATCCTCATCTTCTCTTAGAAAATAACAAATAAATCAATTTATAAAATTGAACAGAGCATATTTCCAAGGTATATTATTGAGTTTGTTTGCTTTATTCTTTAAAGTATTCAATTTTTTTCTATAAAATTTTCATTAAATATTTTCCCTGAGTTCAATTGAATATTCCACTTACTCGTGGTTGATAGTCTCATATTCCACATTGTTCTGCCTCAAAAGCTGATCAAGCTTTGAGCTCAACACAAATGTACGGCCACCTAAATGGTCAATCTGAGATAAAAAAGATATTTCAAATCAGATTTTAAGCTCTGTGTTTTCTTGGTTTGAAAATTCAGAATATATATAATTTTAATTAATCAAATAGATTTAAGAAATAAAATTTTTTGTCCAACTAAATTTCAAAATTTTCAATTTGCACTCACATAGTTAACATTTTAATATACTTTCAACTATACAACTTTATTTTGACTGATCAATTGATAAGTATCTTCATACATGGTGGTTCTCTTCTCCAAGTAGCTGTGTGAGAAAAGGCAGTTCCCATATTTCAACGTTCAGTTTCACCAGTCTGATTCCGGGGCTTTTTATGTTGAATTTCAAATAAATACTTCATTCTATTTTGAATAGATATTTCATGAAATATATTCCAAACAGTTTTCATCAAAATGTTGAAAAAACCTTACTGAAAATTGATACTACAAAATTTTTAAATCTTTTTCTTAGCAATAATGATAATTAATAACTACAATGATAGGTTAAAAAATTCAATGTTACTTATACTAGCAACTAACAAAAGTTTATAAAAAGCATTCTTATAAAATTGTTATATCGACTTATATCCACCGACATGCTGGGCTGTTCAAAATCGGCTTTTAACTGCTTTTTAGGCATGGTTAATTATTTAATTCCATTGATGATTTTATTTTTCACTTTACTTTTTTTAAAAAATTTTCGATGTTCTAATCGTAATCGTAAGTTTAGACGTTAGCGGTATTTGAAAATCTGAATTTTAAAAATCCTAATAGTCATTAACTTCAATTATAATCATCGCAAAATAGCTTATTCTAGGGGATTTTTGTCAGGTTTATCAAATAATTTTAATCTTCTCTGGCGTCAAATTAGAAACCAAAAAATTAGTAGAAATAAAACGTATGCTAGTAATAGGAGTAATGTGTTAAATGAAGTATTAAATACAATAAGAATAGTATAAATTTCAGGTATATCTGGAAGCAAAAAATTATGATAAAAAAAATGGAAAAAAGGAAGAGCATTTTCAAGAAAATTATGCCACTATACGTTATTCCCTATCAATAGAAGAGGCAATCGAACTTGGAAAAGACAGGAAAAAGTGGAAGTTGGAAGGAAGGCGTGCTTCGACAAACAAAAAACTCTAACAAATCAACATTCATTTGTGGTGTTTTTTTTGTAAACCCTAATAAATAAATAAATAATGCCGGTATAATAATGAAAGATCATTTCGTGTCGGAACTTTAAATGTTGGAAAGATGAGGGAGAAGACGGCTGATTCGGGGGAAACCATGACGAAAAGAATAGTCAATCTTTTTTGTCTGCAAGAGCCTCGGGGGAAGACCGACTTGAAAAGAATTTTAGGCAGAAACTCTTGGTACAAGTTTTTTGGCTATGGGAATGTCAAAGGCATGAGTAGTGTTGGAATTTTACTGGCTGAAAAGTGGTAGGAGAAAGTGTTTGAAATGATTCGAGCCTCCGATAGAATCATCCTTATGCGAATGGTCATTGGAACAGTTTTTTTCGTTTTTGTGAGTATTCATGCACTTCAAGCTAATCTTAGGAAGAATGTTGAATATCAATTCTATTATGTGCTACGATCCACCATAGCTAAAGTTTCAAACTAAGAAAAAATAATAATATGTGGAGACTGGAATAGCCATATATGATTTAATTCTACTGTTTTTGAAGAGATACATGGTAGACAAGCTTTGGGAGAAAGAAAGCCTGAAGAAGAGAGAATGTCGGAATGAGGGGATTTGGACATGTGGAGCGTAGCGCTGGTTAGATCTCATAGATGCGAAAGTTGGAGTAAGATTCTTGTAAGAAACCCGAAAGGCTGAGAAAAAAACTTGGAAAGAAATTTTATTGAATGACAAAAGAAAGCTAGACATGGTTTGTGCAGATTCTCTCAGTCGTTCTGTATGGAAAAGCCGACTTCGAGATAGATCTTTCAAATAAAGCCCAACCCTTGGTAAAGGAAAACGGGCGACATAAAGGATTTGATTGCTTGGTGAATTTATTGAAATTAAAATGTTCATAAAAGGCAATTTCATTGTTTTTATTTCAGATTAAGCAAAAGTTTTCATATAAAGAGCTTTGCTTCTGAAACCTCAAATAAAATGTATGTCTGACAAGTCAATCCTATCCAAACATTCAAAGAAACTAATTTTGAAGATAATTAATGAAAAAAAACCTTTTTTATGTTGTTGAAAAATATATATTAAGATATAAAATATTGTGAAACTTCGAATCGGGGCGACTAATGGGCAACTTACAACATTACGTATTGGACTAGCGAGTGATTCTAGTTGGCAATGTCAAACAAACTGTCCAGGTGTGAGAACGCTGGATCTTGAATGCGATAATTTTGAGTTGGATAGTTGATTGGCAGTCTATGAAAATCTGTCCCAAATAAAATGGCTTATTGTATGAATTACTAAATAAATAATGTAATGCGGTATTTTCAAAGCACTTTTCATTATAGATCAAATTTAATGTAGCAAAAACACACTGTAGAACAGGTGCTAATTGTCGGCCCACTCGGGATCGAACCCGATAACTTTAGATAGATAGTCTAATGCTCAACCATTGAGGTATAGGGGCCGAAGTAAACAATCTAAGCGAACTGCTAACAAACTAGTAACTGGGACTTCATTTGGAACAGATTTTCATAGATTAACTATTCAACTCAAAATTATCGCATTTAAAATCCACCGTTTGGACAGTTTGCCTTGACATTCCCAACTAGAATCAATCGCTATTATCCAAATAGATGTCCATGGCAATCTAAGATGGGGTTTCTCTTGGCAGTCTTGAAGCATGTCCAAAAAGTTTCTATCGATATAGCATCATGTTTTTGCTTTTAAAACTTTTTCTTTTATGATATTCAAGTTTAAAATTGTCCAAACTACACATTGGCGGACGTTTATTCAAATTTATGATTATGATGAAAGAAAATGAAATATGTTGAATTTATCTTTAATCGATATTATAAAATTTTAAAACTTGAGATACATGTAAAATCAACAAAATAATCTCATATGAGATCAATGGGCACAAGAAGGCGTTTTACACAAAATACATTATAGTTAGTGCAATTTCAATTTTTAAAAAATTCTCAAAAAATGAATGATATAGGCAAATAAATGAAAAAAAACTCTGTAAATATTAGTTTATATTTATAATTGAAGAATACAAGCGTTCATAAAATACTTCGTACATCACGCACTCAAACGGTTTATTAGGGGCAAGCCAATTAGATTTGGCTACAAACTTTGGGCATTGTGCGGTTCTTCTAGCTATTGCTTTAACTTTGATCTGGATTGGGATAAAAACTTATCAGCTCAACGAAAAGATCTACAACTAGGACCATAAATTGTTCTGAATACGTTGGATGCGGTAGAAGAACTCCAATCGCAAATTATTTTTGTTGACAACGTTTTTACAAGTTATCCATTATTGATTCATCTAAAAAGTCTTGGTTTTTCATAACAGGAAATACACAAGATATCAGATTAAGAAAAGGCCCTTAGACCGACAAAAAAACAATCAATAAGCAAAAAAGAGGCTGTCACAGCTATAATTTCGATATAAATGGAGAAATTCTAATTGGGAGGTGGCTAGATAATACTGCGGTAGACATTGGAACAATATATGATACAGCTAAACTTATTCATGAAGTAACTTGTTGGAGACATAAATCATAATCAAACTTTTAGTCACACTGCCTAATGTATTTAAAACATTTAGCTCAAACGTGTGTGGAGTGGATAAGGACGATTGGTGGGCAAGCAAATAAGCCACAACAATAAAGGCCAAGAATGTTATTGGCTAATAGTGTTAATAAAATCTCAAATAAGCTATAACTGATCAAACGAGGAAATAGATACACAAGCTCAAAAACAGATATGCTTACATTTAGAAGAGACATTAGCCTATCCTACTTCAAAAACTCTAGACTTGGGCAAACCAAAAAGTACAACTGTTCAAGGCCTCCACAAGTTTTTTATGATGCTCGTTCCAATTTTCAAAGACAAATAACTAGAAATGTACAAAGTAGATGCTAGAACAAGCCATGCACCGTTAGACCACGGAAATTTGGGAAAAATGCACGGTTACTTTGAGCTTAGCTTGGATTTTTTATATCCTAATCTTAAATAAAAATGAGAATTTTTATTTTTTAAGAAGTTGATGAGTTTTTCTGCTATTATATGTGAAATTTCGTTTTCTGTTATTTGAATATTAGAAAAATCAATGAAAAATCATTAATAATTTTAAAGAAAAAATATTTTTTCAACCTTTTTCGAAAAATTTGTATTACTTATGAATATATAAAGTCAAAATATTTCTTTATTTTGGTTTTAAAAATAAAATTAAAGGGAATTAAAATCTTTAAACTACTCTTTAATGCTAAGCAGTTAAAAGCCCATTTGCTAACACTTGTGCCCATTGATCTCATATGAGATCACCCTGTACCTCGCGTATTTTTTTTCAATATTAAAATTTGTTTTTTCTGTGTTTTTTTGAGATTGTTTTGGGAAAGAAAAAGAATTTTCAATAAAAAATTACTTCCATTAGCATTTTAGGCACAAACGGGTTAAGAATACTCATCGTTCTAAGTTTGGAAGTTCAACTAGGAAATCCTTGAAGCTCCATGGAATTTTTTTACTCTCACTCATGTAGGTTATTTTAAAAAATTTATCATTTTTGTTTCTAAACTATCTTAAAATATAGTCACTCTAAAACTCAAACTTATCTTGCTTCCAATAATAACATGCAGGTTTTGCTCGACGAAACTTCAATAAAAAATACTAAAATAGAAATTCAAAAAAACGAAATAAAAAAAATATATAAACGAATATATACAAAAAGGAAAAACTCACTTGGCAGTTTTGACACTACCCCAGGAAGATGAGAAGATAAGGATAACTGCTAAGGCAATGGAGATCATCTTGAGTTTCTAGAGGAAAAGATTCAAGAGCCGACCAGTTTCAGTTTATTTATAGCAAGTCTTAAACCCTCATCGTTACACTAGTACTGAATTATCAATAATGCATATCTGACATAACAATAATATCATATATATATATATATATATATATATATATGTTTTTTGCTCTAAAACTATTTGGCATTGATTAACAATTTATTTAATTCAAAATTTTGAAAATATTTTCCAATTGAACTTAAGCATAATTATTCCCCTTCATGATGAATCCAGATTTTAATGATGAAGTTGACGTTGTCCAAAACTGTGGTTTTATTTAATAAATGAAATAGATGTACGGTGACGAAATAAGTATATGACCACTTCCAGTTATGGTCGAAACTCGTTTGTTTCAAACTTTTCATTAATAAAACTTCATTCATCAAAATTCAAATAATTTAAAATCTTCATTCAAATTTTACAAATAAACCTGGTATGTTTTTGGAAAACCAGTTAAGCCTGCTAAATTCTCATTGACCACCACGAGTTTTTGGTTTGTTTAGTGTTACTATCTTTTGAAACAACTATTTTTTGAGTCTTGACACAGTCCAGATTTTTACTAGACTTATAATCCTTTTGAAGCACTCAACTCAACAGTATTTCAAAAAAATTTGCTTTTGTGATCAAATCCACCATGAAACTTCTTCCGTTTTATAAACTGACCGCACCAAAAACCTTAAATGCTTTTTCTCTGTTCATATCAAGTCAGCAGCCAGAGCATTTTATCAAGCAAATCTTATTCTTCTTAAACCCTATGTTTCCAGCTTTATATACACTTGGAAGTGTTGATAGGTGCATCCCCTGCTGAGATATCCAGCTCTACCCAAAAATGAATTGCTCAAATAACAGTGAATAACTTAATTATAAAAAGATACAAACTTTGTATATCTTTCTAATTTCAAGCTTTCTCAAACATATTCTCCATTCAGCTTCATTCTACCTCACACCATTAAAATTCGCTTTTTCAACTCTATTTAAAATAAATTTACAACCAAAGTTTCAGAATATTTACACTACTTTGGAAAGTCTGGTTTTAGACTGAAACAAAAAGTGAATGAAGATTTATAAAAATTGTTTCAAATATCTATTTTAAAATCATCGATAAATGAAAAAAATGATTTTGCAACAAAAAACACCCAAATAAGAGGAATTTTTAATACATTTATTGAGAATCAAAAGCTATAATTTCCGATAAGTTTAACCTTATCATAATACGTTAACGAAAAAACGAAATCGATTCAATTTTTTCGCTGATGTTTTATGACAAGGTTAAACTTATCAAAAATTATAGCCTTTCATCCTCAACAAATGTATCAAGACATCTTCTTATTTGCTGTTTTATATTGCAGAACAATGGTTTCAAAGTTCAATGATACGATAAGCTTCTCGCTTCACATTGAAATCATGATTAGCTTTAGTCACTATTGCTTCACAAAAGTTCGAGTAACTTTTTCACAAACTACTTCCGGTATTTTTTCAATTTTATTAGAGTTGAACGAAAGAAAAGCCGATTGGGTTTAATAAAAGACAAATAAAGATGTAAAAATTTTTTCATTGTGTGTAACTTTTAAGAGACATCATAATGTATTTTCAGTTTCTCCATCAAAAATTAAAGTTTTTAAACACATTTATTTAAAAAAAAGCTTTATTTTTGATAAGTTAGCCTTATCATGAAACATTAACGAAAAAGTTTAATCTGAACTTATCAAAAATTATAGCTTCCTCTTCAAATGAATGTATTCGAAAAAACTCCTACTTTTGTTTTAAAAATTTCTACTGTGTGCATTTATTCAGAAAATGCTGAAAATATAGAGATGTAAAATTACCAAAAAACAATTGTTTTTTTTATTCAAAAAACTCTAAAAACGTTGGGTTTGGAGTTCTTCTTAAACACAGATTCATATAAAAACTTGAGAATTTCAAAATTTTTAAATACAATTTTCGCTAGAGGTCAGAATGTTTTAAGTTTATTGTCATTAATTTCACAACATAAGCTTAATAGAGCGAATCTATAGTGTAACATATAAAATGGAAAGTATGGTATGTTGAAATAGGCGATTATAGAAGCCAACAATGAAAAAATCAACTAATTAACATTGTTTCAATATTAAAAACCACTCTTCAAGCTCTCCAAGTTTATAATAATGGTGGTAAGATGAATACTGATCGTTTTTATTATAAACTGCGAAGCCTTTCGTCAACAGCTCATCACGAGGGTGCTGAGCTAGAATGCATTTTCTGAGATGTCAATAGTTTATGGCATATTGGTAAGGTAATCAGAGTTTAAAGAATAACAATTTAAATTAATTTTTTCAAAATTCGTTTTTCTTTCTTAAACGGTATCCGTTAAGAATCACCAAAATAAATTTTTTATGTGTTTTAATTCAATCCATTTTTAAAATTTCACTTTTAAATAGATAACTCTTTATATGCGACCGAAATAACAGACAATGGGGCAAACATAACAGTTATGGCACTTACTCACGACTGCCAAATTTAACCTTTGTAGCTTGAAAATTAATTCAGATTGCTCCGTAATTGATGCCTACGAAAGGTTCTGAAAACTTTTGACATTTTTATTATCATTTTCGTAATTCACTTTTAAACATAGAAATAATTTTCTCAACAGTTGTTTATTATTTTTTCCCTTTTTTTAAATAATTTTTAATTATCACCAGTTTGGTAAAATTAAAAAATAAATTCCTTATTAAGAAATGGATTAAAAATCCTTCAACTTTTACAATTCACATTTTTCTCACAAAATTTTCTTCGCGACTCTTCCCATTTAAGACATTATTGAAACTGAAACTAACAAAAAAATCTGCAAGTATCAAACAAGAATTTTTTAAGACAAGTTTAATCACAAAACATCATTACTCACTACCCTAAATTGACTTAATGCAGATTGAAATAATAAAAAATAAAATGGCCATTTATATAGTGCTAAATAAACATAAATAAAACAGAAAAGTAAATATGGTCTTTTTGAAATTATGTTTGGATATTGATTTTTCAAAATTAAATTATGTTAAATTATACATAATTTTAATGAACTATATGTTATATTTTTATACAAAAGAACAAAATAATAAAAACAAAGAATAATAAATCTTTTTTTGTTATTATTGTTATTATAATTATTATTCTTATTGTTGTTGATATTTATACAGAGGTATTGTGGCATGCTCCTGGTTAATGATGCCATGCGCTCCTTGCCTCATACATGATGCCAATTATATAAGAAAAATAATAGTAATAACATCAATAATAATAATTATTATTATAGCAAGATTCAGTGATAAAAATGGCAATTAAACAGATATTGTGGTGTTTCAAGTTGTAACATATTTTAAAGCTTTTTTTTTTGATCTTTTAATTCAATGTTTTTTAAAAAATATCAATAAAATCAATTTAATTAGATTAGTTAGTTTGTCTTAATGGTACATCTTTGTTTTTTTTGTGAGTTTTAATTGATAGGGAATAAGATAAAACATAACCTAATGCCACAATAGAGCCTTGTCCACGGTGATAATAACAACAATAATAATAATGCCAACAACAATAATAATAATAATAATAACAATAAAAATCATAATAATAGTTGTAGTAGTAATGATAATAACAATAATAGTTAGAGTAATACTTGTAGTAATGCTAATAACAATAATAATAAAATTATTACTGATAATATTAATAATACTAACAATAACAACTAAAATAAACTAATAAAAGTAAAATGGATTATTTTTTAATTCTTTTTTATTAGTTCAATTTTTATTTCTAATGACGTCATTATTCTATATATAAGAATAGTACAAGGTAAGATGAAGCATAAAAATGAAAAATGACGTCAAGGAAATCGATCGATAATTAAAATAAAAACCATCACAATATTACATTAGTTACTTTTTATTATATTAAATAATAATAATAATATTATTATTATTATTATTAATATTATTATAAATAATAATAATATTATTATTATTATCATCATCACCATTTTTATTTTTATTATAAATGCTCGACACAGTGGTAACAGATTAACTTTAACGACTTGATGTAGTTATGGGGATAACAGATTTAACAAAGAAATCCTTATCGATTCGTCATAAACGCTGGTAATTGAGTGGCAGTTAAGGTGAAAAAATTAGTGATGGGGATGATGAAGAAGAAAAAGGTGATGAAGGTAATAAAGAGGAAGATGATGATGAGAAAGAGGAAATGATGGTGAAGAGGAAGATGATGATGACGATGAGAAAGGAGAAGAAAATGTTCGGTCCAATAAAGAGGGTGATGAAGAAAAAGGTCTTAGTGATAAAGAAGATGATGGTGGTGGTTGTAAAGATGGTGGTTGTAAAGATGATGGTGGAGAGTGAAATGATGATGATGAAGGAAACAGTGGTGAAAAATAAAAAAATAGAAGTATGGGAAAGATGCATTCAATTCAAGAAAGTGAATTAATATGCTTTGTTTTCGTTGAACTGACTACAAATAACAAGACGTTACTTAATTGTATGGAGATTAAATAAATGTGAAATATTTGAAAGTCTCAAACTTAGTCCACAAAATTGTGTTATGGAAATATAAGATTGTAGGAGAGTTTAATTGGAGAGGTATTAAAGTGACAATGTAGAATAATGATAAAGAGTATGAAATGGTGATTAATTTTCGCTTGTTTATTGTATGGAAAACAATACTGGCATGTGATTTATAATGGAGAAAAAAGAGAAGGAGGAAAAGGAGGAGGAGCAGGAAGAGAAGGAGGAGGAGGAAGAGGAAAATGAAAGATGAGTGAAAGTAGGTTGAAATGAAAAATATCAGAAATAAGAAACTGAGAAAAAAAAATTTACATTTCCAAAAAGGACTAGTGCAAGAAATGGAGATGACAAATTAAAAAGAGGTATCTAGAATTAGAATAAGAAAGGGAATGAATTGGAGGAAGAAGAAAAAAATGAAGTAAAAGAAAAAGAAGAAAAAAAAGAAGTAAAAAAATAATGAAGCTTGGAAAAAAATAGAAATTACATGGAGATGCAAAGGTGAGCGGAGGAAGATCATGGATTTGATGGAAACTCCTCCCAGTGATGAGTTCACATTGTTGCTTCTGCAGTCCTTTCTTAATTACATAACCCTTGAAGTCTTCATTCGTATGTGTTGATAGTGTGTCTTTAAATGGGATTTATGTTGGTTTTCGAGGTTTCTATGTGAATTAATAGGGGTTTGGGGAGTTTTGCGGTTACAAACTAATGAGGTTGAGGTGTATTGAGTGTTGTGTGGTTAGTTATTTGATATTTATTTTTGTTTGTTTGTGTATTTTATCGGGTCTTTTGGAAATTAAGATTTGGTTCAAAGGTTAAGATTGAATAATTTCAAGGGAAGAAGATGAAGTAAAATATAATGATGATTGTGGAAATAGAATGGTTAAGGTGATGAATAAAAACAAAAGTTAGAAAAACCATTAAAAAAATGAAATTAAAAAGAAAAACAGAAAAAGTAGAAAAAGGGAAGAAAAAAAAATTATCAAATTAATAAAGAAGGTGTTGATGATAATGCTGATGATAATGATGATGATGATGATGATAATTATTGTTGTTGTTGAGCGCCAACTTCCAAAGACTCTTCTGACACTCCTTGGAGCGAGTACCGAAAGAAACTTGTAGCTTCGAGTTGTTTGTAACTTTTGGTCAGCAGTGAAAAATGATAGATGGATTCTCGAAATGCTTTGTGGTTGGAAGCTGACGTGGTTTAGAACCTCTTCGACACTCTTGTTGGAGTGCACACCCGGTACCACGAGAAGGTGTGTTTTTTCGCCGGGCTGATAATGCTGATGATGATGGTGATGAGAATGATGATGATGATGAGGATAGTGATGATGATTGAAATAAAGACGATATGCTTAAAACTTACATTAGTGAGCTTTTTGAAATTCTTGCCTGGAGAGTGATGAATAAGATTATATTGATATGAAAATCATCCTTACCACCACCATAACTACTATCATCACCATCATCACAACTATTATCATAACCATCATCATCATCGCAACTACTATCATAACCATCATCTTCACCACTACAATACTTACTATAAACATCTCTCTACAATATTTTTTCTCTTTATGGCAATTAAACATATCCATTGTTCAAGTCATTATTCCTATCATCACCTTTGTTAACGTTGTTACAATATTTTTTAAAGTTTAAGCGCCATTTGGCCACCATTCTCATCTTCATCGTCACTTAACATCCTTATCACCACCGCCTATATCATCATCTTAACCATCATAATCATTCTTATCACCATCAATATCGTCATCATCATCATCACCTTCATAATCATCATCATCATCATCCTCTTTACCATCATCAATAACTATTATCATTTTTTTTCTTCTTCATCCTCTTGCAAGCTGGAAGCTGGGTACAAAGTTCATTTCAAATCTTGAAGAATATTTTTATTTTGATTTATGGTTATTGTTTTATTTGTTTTTATTTTATTTATTTTTATTTTTATAAAAATTATCATTTTTATTGTTATTATTATTATTCATCTTGAATTTAAAGTTTCATTTTTACTAATTCATCATACACATAATTAATTATGTACTTCTTTGCATTCCTTATTCCGTATTCTTTTCCCTCATCCTTCTATCTTGTATTCCTTCTTCTGTATTCTTTTCCCTCATCTTTCCATCCTGCATTTCTTCTTCTGTATTCTTTTCCATTATCATTCCATCTTGCATTCATTCAATTTTGATAACTATAAACATAAACACTACTTTAAGTTGTTAATTTTCACCAACATTTCTGCTAAACTTCTAATCTCTTAAAACAACCGTCTCTTTTACTATGCACAACTAAAACATTATAAAATCTCTTATTTAATTAAAATAAAGTTGAAATTTTCTATAAATTCATTCTTATTATAAACAAACCACCCAACAATTAACATGGAAAAACATTGTTAAACATTAAAAAAACAAAAAAAAAAGACAACTTATTCTAATAATATTTTTAGATTATTTATCACGATGCCTTTTAAATTGTTAGATCACATCATGTAATTCGTTTCAAATCTTTTATCGCTAAACTTTTTCATTTGTTTTTGTTACATGCTTTCTATTTTAAGCTCTAAAAACTAAAAAAAATTGTTTTCGTATTAAACTTTTTGATTCAAACCCTCAAGTCTTAAATATTACTTAAACTTGTTAAAACAATGATAACATTTTAAATGCTTGTTTCTGATATTTTAACGCTATATAAATTTCGATTATCATTACAAGTAGTACTTTGTTTTCTTTAATAACAACAATAAATCAACTACAGCCAAAACTACTATTCATTATTACCATAAAGACTAGGACTATTACTACTGATACTGTGACACCATCTACTTCTGTTAATACTGCTGTTACAACAACAATTAATTTTACAATATCAACTGCTACTACATTTACTACTAGTGGTAATAATACTACTACTTCTACTACTACTGCTGCTACTACTACTACTACCACTATTATTACTACTATTACTACTACTCCAACTACTACTACCACTAATACTACTACTACTACTAACAACACCACCCTTTGAACAAGAAACAGCGACCTTTAAAGAAAAGCTACAACACTTCCTTGACACGTCTCGCAGATAAGGCACACAGCATTGATTAGAGCAGAATTGTTTCCCGAGCAGCCACACTGGTGATAAGCTGTGTTATGTAATGATTTATATAATGGGATTTGATGTGGTAGTTTGCCAGTGGTTGGTTGGGGGGAGGAGGGTTGAGATTGAATTGATAGGCGTGAAATTAATAATAGTTGTAATGAAATTGAAAATTTTTATTCATATTCAGATAAAATGGAAATATTGATAGTGATAAAAAACAGCAGAATAATGTGAATAAGAAAGACGAGAGAAACTAAGATGGCCAAATGGAAGCTGTTGAGTTTATCGATGACACATCAGGCCTGGAAATTTTTTAACAATAACAATGAAAACATTTTTAATATTATTTTTTTAAATTTTAATTTATTATTTGTTTTATGGTTTTTTTTCAATCACTGTTGAATTTCTTTTTATGAAGTTGAATGAAGCGTTGAATATAAATTATTCTTGAAGTATTTACAATGCGGGCCGAGTTCTATCACACACACACACACACACACACACACACACACACACACACACACACACACACACACACACACACACACACACACACACACACACACACACACACACACACACACACACACACACACACACACACACACACACACACACACACACACACACACACACACACACACACACACACACACACACACACACACACACACACACACACACACACACACACACACACACACACACACACACACACACACACACACACACACACACACACACACACACACACACACACACACACACACACACACACACACACACACACACACACACACACACACACACACACACACACACACACACACACACACACACACACACACACACACACACACACACACACACACACACACACACACACACACACACACACACACACACACACACACACAC
>OZ038324.1:4314179-4331679 GCA_964035795.1 Pterobdella sp. o SKG-2022 | reverse complement strand
TCAAAGACATGATAATGGGGAAAATGAAAAAAGCAATAAAAATAATTAAAAAAACAACCAAAATAATAATAACAATAAAAACAAAATATGATAATGCTCACAACAATTAACAAATCGTCCTATAAACTCATTGCGCCATCAAATCCTTGACAGAAACTTGGGTTATTAAATAACACAGAATTCTTGTACCTTTATAAGGATATGTATGATATCATATCTGTGTTAGGGTATGAGGCTTGACAAACTGCGTAGTCTGATGAGTCTTATGCTACTAATATAATATAACACTACTAAGTTTAGTTGTTAAGCTTTATAGTAGCTGCGGAATAAAAATGATTTGAACAGTGAAAAATATCAAGAAATGAACGTCATAAAAATAAGAATAAAAAATGAAATATATAAATAAAAATAATATAAGAACAATATAATGAATAAATAATAAGAAAAAATAATCATAAAACAATGAATAATAAGGATATAAAAACAACACTTTTAAGCAAGTATGGTTAAAAATAAATAAAAAACAGCATTTGAATTCTTGAAACTACAAGACAATCGTCAAAAGCGAACAATATCATAATAAAATCAAAATAATATCATAATAACATCAAAATAATATCATAATAACATCAAAATAATATCATAATAACATCAAAATAATATCATAATAACATCAAAATAATATCATAATAACATCAAAATAATATCATAATAACATCAAAATAATATCATAATAACATCAAAATAATATCATAAAAAAATAAAATAATTTGAAAATACCTTAATATTCTTTTATGTTGTTTCATGTTTTTTTGTATGGGGTGGCTTGATGATCGAATTGAGAATAATGGAAATAATTATAATACAAATAATAAAAATAATAACAATAATAAAAATAAAAATAACAATAATAAAAATAATAATAACAATAATAAAAATAATAATAACATTAATAAAAATAAAAATAACAATAATAAAAATAATAATAACATTAATAAAAAATAATAATAACAATAATAAAAATAATAATAATAATAAAAATAATAATAGCAATAATAAAAATAATAATAACAATAATATAAATAATAATAACAATAATATAAATAATAATAACAACAATAATAACAATAATAAAAAGCATAAAAATTGTAACAATGAAAATAGTAAATCAATAATGGCCATAACACCATCGCAGATAAATTCCTTTAGATTGAGTCAATTTCGACAATTTTTTTGCATGTAATTACGATGTCTTGAAAAAATTATTAGAGCAATGTATTTTAAATTCTTTTGTGAACTTGAATTTCACCAGTAAAACTTCAGCTTATGAGGATTTATAAGAACACAGAGAGAAAATTTTTATTTGGCTAAAATTTTCAACAAGCAAAACCTTTATTTATAGTATTAATGGAAAAATATTTATTGGATTTCAATAATAATAATAATAATAATAATATTATTATTATTCTTATTATTATTAATGAAAATTATGTAGCGCGCTTTACTTTTTTCTTATTCAACCATGAATTCAATTAGCTTTTATTTTTTTTATTGTTTTTTATACTTATTAAATCATTGTCATTTTTCTTTTCTTATGTTTTTTATTATTATTTCATAATAAAAGGACCACATTTATTTACTAAATAACTATTATTATTCATTAATTAAACCCACCAAACTTGCGCTCATCAACTTTTTTCAACAAATTTCGATAACTTGGAAATTTTCCAATACCTTAAACAACTTCATTCTTAATTCCTTCCAAACTTTCAAGCACTTCTTAACAAAAATTTTTTGGAAATTAAGCGCTATAAAAAAATAATCAGTTTTTTATTTTAAATTTGAATATAATTTTAGAACACTAGTAAGTTTATTAAGATACGAAGCTCTTCGTTGACAACGTAACATTTTCAAGTCTTGAAAATGTTACGTTGTCAACGAAGAGCTTCGTATCTTAATAAACTTACTAGTTTGAAATTATATTCATAATACGGTTTGGCTTTTGAAAAAATCCTTTTGAATTTATTCAATTGCATTTTTTTTCATTAAATTGAGGGCAGTGTCTTTTTGAATTTAAACTGAAAAATCTCAATTGAAGTTCTCTCGCGACAAAAACCAAAAAAAAAATATTTATTCAAAAATAAAAAACAAAAACAACTTTTAAATAAGCCCATACTTTTCTGTTTTTTCACTCTTTATTTTATATGAAATTCATCGTTTTTTATCTATTTATATTATATTATTACGTTTTCTTTTTTTTTTTCTTGGTATCTTCATTTTTCCTCTTTTTCCTCTTCCTCTCACAACCAGCCTCATCCTCATATTAACACCATCAACCTGTCCGACACAATAGTGCATTGTGCATGGAAGATGGTGAGGATATTGATATTACTATCTTTATTTCCATTTTTATCGTGCTAATTTTATTCTTTCATTGTTTTTTTTAAACAAAGACTCTTTTATACTTCTCATAATCGTTTGAAAATAATAGAAAGCATAGAAAAATATATGGCAAATGTTTCTTACATTTATTTATAAGGAATACAAAACACGAGATCAAATGCTAAAAAAATAGTGTTTAAATTAATATTTAACAGCTGATGTTCATAGGATTAAGGTTATAATTGCTATCATCATTTTTTGTTGTTTTTATTGTCTTCTGAATCATTTTTAAAAATTCTTATTCCATTCTTTTTATTATTATTATTATTATTATTATTATTATTATTATTATTATTATTATTATTATTATTATTATTAATAGTAGTATTATTATATATTTTATTATCATTATTTTTATTATTGCCGTTTTTTTTATTATTGTTAATTCCATAAACCCGATTAAAGGCATTGGAGTTAAACTACCCTGTAGTCTTCACGCATTTCAGAGAAATTAAGTTTCATTCAGAGTTATAATTATTACCATTTTCAAAAATTTATTTATTATTTATATTGTTAGCTAATCATTATTTTGTTAACTTATTATTCTAGTTTTTTATTTGTTTGTCTTTTTTTCATAAATTTATCTGTATTATACATTTATACAGCGCATATTCAACATTAATTAAACTGTGCCAGTAAGAAGTGAATTATTATAACCAATTTTCAAACAAATAACATTGTTAATTAACTTGTATTTTCATAATGTTATTGAAGTTTTTCATTATATTGTATTATAGTAACAGTTTTTGATATTGAAACCATATATAACTTCTTTGATATCACCGAGTTATACTGCATATTGCATAGTTTTACCGTCTACTACTTTTCTATTTCTATAGGGGAGATTAATAATTTTGATTGTTTTTCATTTGAAATGTTTTTGAAAACATATCAAAAAGATGATCAAACCCAATATAAATCAATATGACAAAAATATATTCGGTAATATATATGAATAAATCAAAGGAATATATTATATAAACTGTGTATTTACCACATGAAAAAATAGCATTATTAAAAACTAATTATCCTAAATAGTATAATTTACGATATATATTCAAATAAAAATATATATTTATAAATAATTTACACAATTAAAATAAAATTTATTCATATCTACAAAAAAAAATTAATTTAGACATAAGCTTTGAAGTAATATATATCATGAACCAAATACAATATAACAATATACACATAACCCCAATACAAATGGTTATAATCTAAAACTGCATTTAACAACCAAAATAGACCTATTTAATGTGTATTTAAATTAATTGAATCTGATGTGGAGGTGGCCAAGTTTTACCTGATTCTGGCCATTAACACTAATCGATTAGCAATATTTTTCAGTTAATTATTTTCTTGCGTTCATCTTCAGTTTTCATTCTTTCATCACATATTTTTATTCATTCTTCCTTTTTTCATTCATTCATTCATTTGAGGGTTAGCTTATTGAATTCTTGACTCATCCATTCAATTATCCACCATCTTTCCATCTAGCCCTCCTTTAATACGTTCACTACTTTATCTATACATTCATTATTATATCCATCCATCCAGCTATCCACCCATTTATCTATCCATCTATCCATTCATCCATCCATCTATCCATCCATTTATCTATCCATCTATCCATCCATCTAGCTATTCATTCATTTCTTCATTCTTTCATTCATTCCTACATACTTTATTAATAAATAACAAAATGCTTAGAATTACATGCAGAGCCATAATTGTTTTCTTGACTGTTACACCTGTATTGTTAAACAAAGGTATGGGGTTTCAAGAATGCCATTTCTTCATTGGTTCCTGGCGATATCATTAAATATCACACTTGACTGTGTATTGTCTGTGAAGTTTTATGTCTGTGAAGCTTATGTCTGTGAAGCTTATGTCTGTGAAGCTTATGTCTGTGAAGCATATGTCTGTGAATCTTATGTCTGTGAAGCTTATGTCTGTGAAGCTTATGTCTGTGAAGCTTATGTCTGTGAGGTTTTATGTCTGTGAAGTTTATTTTCTGTGTAATTTCCATGGTTAGATTGCAATTATTAAGTTTTATGCTGTTTTATATATTATTGTGTTGTTTTGTTAGTGTCTGCTTAAGTTTATAAGACAGAAAAAAGACGTTTATGAATGGATTTGACTTTGCTTTGGCTAGCTGATGATGATGACGGTGATGATGATGATGATTTGTTGTTGTTGAGCACCAACTTCCAAAGACTCTTCCGACACTCCTTGGAGCGAGTACCGAGAGAAACTTGTAGCTTCGAGTTGTCTGTGACTTTTGGTGAGCAGTGAAAAATGATGAATGGATTCTCGAAATGCTTTGTGGTTGGAAGTTGACGTGGTTTAGAACCTCTTCGACACTCCTGTTGGAGTTCACATACGGCACCACGAGAAGGTTGGTTTTTTCGCCGGACAGATGATGATGATGGTGGGGGTGGTAAAGAAGATACATAGTGTTGAAATTTTGGTGTTATTCCAAAATTTTATTTTGCAACATTGTTATATTGTTGCTGATATTTTTTGGTTTTCATGAGCTCCGGGACGAGTCAAGTTTTAACTACACTTACTTGCTAATATTTTTCACATTATTTGGTTTGTCACTTTTATTTATATATTTTTTTTTTGTGTTGTTTTTTTCTTGTTGTTTATGTATTTGGCTTTCTTTGTGAATGATATTTAATATGGTTGTTCGTTTCATTGCATATATTATACTGTATGGTTGTTCGTTTCATGGCTTGTCGTAGGGATTACTTGGTATATATCTTTGACTTCATGTGAGCACTCAAGCATGAAGTTATTTATCTTATTTGCTTGCTATACACCGACTTTCAGTTAAACTTTTCAACTCCTATCTAATAACTAGTTATAAAATTACCAGTGCCATACTGTATCATGCTGCTGGAGGTGTTGATTGTATCGATAAACATATGATAATCTGTCACAATGTTGAAATTTGTTGACTGTGTTGATAATCATTCGATAATGTCGCTTAGCGTTGAACCTGTTGATTTTATCAATACAAAGAAATGCTATGGAATTCTTTGTCTTTCTGGTGATTTATTCAAGAAGAGACATAAAGAATCGATTAATTTATTGACAGTATTGTTTGGCAATGGCAGCTCTTTCATGAATTTCTATTGAAAGGAGTAAATAGGACAAAAATAAGCGAAGAAAAATGACTTGAGGATTTAAATCACTGGCGTAGATTTTTGCAGATATTCGGTTTAAATTTTGAAGTGTTTTATATAAATATTAGCTTTATATTGAATATTTTATATCTATGTGAGCTTGTGTAAATAATTTCAAATAATATCAAACAAAAAAATCAAATAATAAAGCGAATTATATTGTATAAATTAGAACTTCATAAGTAAAAATAAAATTTATCGAATAAATTATAATCAAAGAACACTAATAATAATGTTGGGAATAATAACAACGAAAACAACAATAATTTTTTAAAAATTATAGAAAAAATAATATAATAAAAATAATAAAAATAGTGATAAAAATTTTGTATAAATTACAAATATGAACATGAAGAGATCGCATGCCACGATCCCTCACATCAAAGAAACATTGCAACCATCAGAGATTTGACCTGACACAATTTTGAACTTTTGCGCCATTTCTGTGACCTTTGATAAATGCTTCCTTTAGATTTATCGCCTCTTTCAAGCAACTGTAAACCGACGAACTTTTATCGGATTTACGATTAGAACCGCTGGCCCAATGTAACTTGTATTTCTGATATAATTAATTAGTTAAATTTTAATTTATTTGAAAGGTATTTTGTTTGAACTTCACATATTATTTTAAAATGGGTAATTAAAAATAATAGAAACATTATTTTGTAGGCAAACATCGGTTATTGGAACATTTTTTGAATTAGGTCCTATAAAACGCATTCTTTCTTTTTCTCATTATTCCTACAACCATCAAATAACCCCAAAAAACAAAACGTAGCATTAACCCCTGACTCAGGGGTAGTAATGAAATTTTCAGAAATAAAAATTTTCCAAATACAATCACCACATCTCAATGTGAACTGTTGACCCAGATAATGCATGATCTTTGATGACCTCTTTTTGTAATTCGATGTCCCAGGGCCACGTGAGTATTGTATGCGCATGCGATCTTTCTTCTTAACTCTTTATGCTATATGGCGTGATAAAGAGGGTGGTGGTTATAGAGGAAGAAACAGAAGAAGCAAAAAAATAGAAGGACAAAGAAGAAGAAAAGAATGAACATATAATGGAAGAAATGAAAGAAATAAGAAGAAGAAGGAGTAGTACTGATAGTGTTTGTGGTTTGGTTATAAAAGCGATAATTAGAAATTAATAATAAAACAATGAAAATGTTGGGCACATAAAACAACAAATTTAGACCCTTTTAAATCTTAGTTACATCTCATTGTTCACAATGCAGTTTAACAATGTCTTGAATCATCGCTACATATATCATTACAGATCCTCAATGTTTTCAAATGAATTTAATTCATCCACCACTCAATCAATCTGCACATTCATCCACACATCTCAATCTTGTTGCTTTATCGATTTGACATTTTATCTTTTATGACTGTTTTAACGCTGCAGTTGCTTTGATCGGCCATTTGCTGACTTTTTACTCTTCTAAGTCAAGCCGTGAAATTTTTATGTCCATACAACATCGATAACAAAAAATCTGCCAACACTTTAATTATCTCCAATAACACCTCTATACTAACAATGATAATTATATAAATAAATTCAAAAAATTAATAAAGAAAAATAACAATTAGAATAAGATTCCATATTATTTCTGAATATATTTGTTAAAGACATGTCAAACTACACAGGAAAAAATGATGGGACTACAGAAAGAGCGGTTTCAGCATCTAGTAGCGGTGAGTGTGATGGATATATGGAGGAAGGAAACGGGTAGTCAAATGCCTGTGTTCCTCGAAGGCACAATCTGCATCACCTCGTGCTCAGGACGCATGACTGTCGTCCAACTATCGAACCGCTGCCCCATATTTCAAACCTACTCCAACCAATCTCCGCCTGATAGTCCGGTTGAAGGTGCCTCTTTGAAGAATTCTGTGTGTAATGTCGAGGGATGTGGTGGTGGTGTTGATGGGTGTACAGATGGATGTGGTTACGGGAGTGGCAAGCAGAAAGATGGAGTAGTGGATGAGAACAATAATGTCGATATGTATTCTATGCCCTCCACTATGAAGAATGCCAGTGATGATGAGGATGATGAAGTTTTTGTCGATGATTATGATGATGAGAAACTTGATGTTTGTAACAATTATAACAAAGAAGATGGTAAAATAGAGGATAGTATTAAAGGAGATAGTGAGAAAGAGAATGTAGACAAGAATAATCCAGAAAAGAAGAAGGACTCAAGCGAAGTTGCTGATGACAGTGGCATTCAAGACATGTCTCTAAACAGGCCTGATGTTGCCAAAGAACATCAAAACGTTTGCTCAATACCCTCCAACAATTCCTTTGTTTTATCGTCACAACTACAACAAAATCTCGAAAATCTCTTTCCTGCTGGCAGTTCTCTTTTAAGCTCAAACGCCATTTTGAATCAGAAAATGATTTTGTCAAATGCTCAAAAAGATTGCAACAAGAATTTTTTGTTTTATAATAATCCATTCTCTTCTATAAGCAGCAACTTCAAGACTGAGAATGACAAAAGAGTAGTCACTGCTTCCCCAGTCAAAGAAGATAAGCCCTTCTCGCCCTTCCAACCAAGCCTCTCGCCATTTTTTCCTCCATTTTTACCCGCTGCTCACACGTCAAATTTCTTCAACCAATACAAAGGGCTTCCCGCCATGCTTGCAGCTCATTCGTCAGCAGTCAAAGATCTAACCAATCGCAGTTATTCAGTCCCCACTTTTTCCCTTCAAGAGAAACATTCCCTCGATTTGATTGGTCAACTTAAAAATGTTCAAACAACGCCCCGAAATGAATCATCCAACACCACAAACAACGAACAAAAAATTTACAAGTAAGTTCAAACCCCGTACTAAATATTTAAAACACGGTTTATTTGAATTCTGACGGCTTTATAACATTTATTTTAAATCTCACACAGATGCTTATACTGCCAAAAAACTTTCCTCTTCAAATCCAAGTACCACGAACACCTGCCGGTTCACACCAGTGCCCGCCCCTTCCAGTGCCACCTGTGTTCCAGAACATACAAGTACAAGTACGACCTTCGGGTCCACCTCCGAACCCACCTCGGCATCCCAACCAAGTCGACCATTTGTCCTTTCTGTTCCGTCAAGTTCTCCACCAATAAACAACTAAGATTACATATAAAGGAGGAGCATAACGAACAACAACGAATCAGCGATCAGCAATGTGCACAGTCGCTTCTATTGGCTCCTGGGACGCATGCGTGAAGCATGTGTTAGGAATTGATTTTGAAGTACCTTACCATTAAAATGTTTCCCATCGATTAAAACGCAATATATGTTGTGTGTGTGTGTGTGTGTGTGTGTGTGTGTGTGTGTGTGTGTGTGTGTGTGTGTGTGTGTGTGTGTGTGTGTGTGTGTGTGTGTATGCGAATATGTCTGTGTTTATGTCTATGTACGTGCGTTCAATTTTCACTATTTTTTTGTACATATTCCACATTTTAATATTTCCAATTTTTTCAAAACTACCGCGATTATTAAGTGTTTATTGAATAATTTTAGAGGTATTAATTAAACATATGAATAAGATGTATAACACTGAAGTTATAAACCGTTTTATTGCAGTACTTTTTATATTGTTATTGATCAGTGCCTTAGTCCCCACCTCAGCTCAACTTTTCATCTTTAATATATTCTTTTTATTTAAATGTGTGCCTTTAAACGTTATTTTGGTCTCCATGTTTTGTGTCTTAATTCACTTTTCATCAAGGACAGTGTCTTATAATATTTCAAGTGATGACGTCGATTATATTTATTCTTGGTTTATTTCATTTTTAAACGATTTGAATAATTTTTTAGCGCTAAACTTTATAGAGTTTATTTTTTCAATTTTATTAATTTAATTCACATTAAACCCCACTTTAAAACAATTTATTTTCAAATTCAGCATAATGGGGTTATTTCCAGAAATTCTATATTGGTGGAGGTCTAAGTGTATTCAAATTTTGACAAATGTTTACCAACCACATCGAAAGCTCTTGAAACGTAATTTCTTACATAAAAAATTCCAATAAACCAAAAATAAATGTCACAAAATCCCTTCCTTTGAATTCTGAAAATTCATAAAAAATTTAGAAAATTCTGAAAGTCATTAACCCGACGATGGATGGCTGTCGTGAAGTTTATACAAGCGTAAGCTGCTTCATACAAACATATGCTGACTTACGAACATCAGTTATTAAACAACGAGTGGATAGTTTAAAAGAAAAATGGCTATCGTTCTTCAAAAACCATTGTAAAAGTTGTAACGATGAAAATGGTGAAAATAACTAGCTTGAACACAAAAATATTCGTTGCAATAAAAAAAGGTTTTTCAAAAGTTGTAGCGATAAAAATAAACAATAAAATATAAATAAACTTGATACAATAAAAATAATAACAATAATAATAATTTGAAAGCTGCAACATTAATAAAAGATGGATGGCAGTTTTAATTTTATACACGAAGCTTTCGATTTCAACGAATGATCATCAAGCCTTATAACAAAGCTCAACAGATGAAAACGAAATGAATGGTACTGAGGGTAATATATAAATATAAATATATAAAAATTTTCCTACATTTATGTATAAAAAAATACTTAATTTAATATTTTTATGAAGAATTTTAAAAAAATAAAGATTAATTATTAAAGAAAGATTTCCTTTAATTAAAAAAAAATTTTTAATTAGTTTTTTTAAATTCTTGACTATAACTTGAACCAATTAGCAGCAAGTTTCAAACAAGACGTTCAACATTTGACACACTTCTGACATCAACTAACCACAACAAAACGCATTGAAACGCCACACATTCAACGTTGAATCATTTTAGTACAAGAAAAAAAAACAATACAACAAAACGCAACGCAGTAAAGTACAGATTTGATATAAAATTTTAACTTCTTCAAGCATTGAAAGACTGAGAAACAATGTTATACACAGAGAAACGCATCACTTGTAAGGAGACACCTCTGTAGCCTGAGGCATTTTGATGAAGGATGTTGTTAGTGTCGAGAACTGTTTGTGGTGGTGATGTTGAATCACCATTAATGATCCACTTCACGAGAGGTGATTCATGCATTGAAGACTGGCAAGTTATTCCACCACATCTATTCATTGGCTGAATCTGATCGAACTACCCCGATGAGTTTTGTGGGATGGTATACACTTTTGTAGAATATTGATGTTTTAAAAGGAGTTTTGACGATTTTTTTTAGTTGACGCATGTTGAGCACACATTATTGACTGCTGTTTTGTTGACTCGTCTTTAGTTGGTATCGTTGTAGTAGTAGTAGTAGTAGTAGTAGTAGTAGTAGTGGTAGTAGTAGTAGTAGTAGTAGTAGTAGTAACAGTAGCAGGAGCAGTAGTATTAGTAGTAGTTGTTGTTTGGGCTCCTATTGATTGATTTTTGTTTTTAATAATTTGAGTTAGTAGTGTTGTTGCTCTATTGTCGTTGTTATTGTAGTCAAACTACTGCGTTCAATGACGGTCCGATGATTTATGAAGTTTCATGTCAAAACGCTCACAACACACAAAATATATTCATTTATTAATAGATTATCACCATTATATATAAAAAATTAATCAAAATAATAAGAGTAATTTAAATAATTAAACAAAACATAATAATAAAAACAAATAAAGTAACAAATGTAAAGCATGGGAAATACTCTGAACAAAAATAAATAAAACGCAAAGAGGATAAAGAGGAATAAAAATATTTATTGTAATAAACGTATCTTTGAACTCTTCAGTTTTCGACGAATAAAAACGAAAAAGAAATGAAACAATAAAAATAAAAATAAATGACTATAAAATAAGAAAAAAAAAAAAGAATAATGATAATAATAATAATTTAAATGCAATAGAACCATTTTGGAAGATGAAAGTTTTAGAAGGTTCGAGAAAGTGCTCTTATGAAATTGTCGTATCGAATTTCAATGGGGGATTTTATTGAAAGTTTCTATTTATTGTGTGTTTATGTTTAAGTGTGTGTGTGGACGTGGTTGTGTGTTTGTGTGCGTATTCAAGTGTGTTTTAAATTTAATAAAACATAAATCAACAATAGCATATTGGAAAATTTCCAGCTCTTTTCCACAGAATACAAGCCAACCCCTCCCCACCATTCAACGTCATCATTTATGTAGCGGAATATTGAAGACCGAGAAGATGGAAGCTTAGAGTCATGTGCATTCTTATTATTATTATTATTAGAAACAGACTGTTGACATTTGCTTAAAAGTGAAATGTCTTATTAATTGTTTTTCTCGTAGTTGCAAAGTCTCAAGTTATTCTTTGAAAACAACATTTGTTATGGAAAAAAAGGTTGTGAAGGTTGGTGATGAAGTCTTGGAAAATTTTAAACAACAATAATAAAAACAACAATAATAATAATAATAAAAATAATAATAATAATAATAATAGTAATAATAATAATATAATAATTATAATAACAATAATAATAATAATTAGAATTAGAATCAGTCATAATACTGTGTTTTAGTTATGAGAAGTAGTTTTAAAGTAATTTAAAAAAAGATGAAATAATAAAAAGGGTGATAAAGGAAAGAGAAGTCAAATTAACGACGTCGTAATAAAAATAAAAATAACAATAAATTAATAAATAAATAATAAAAATAACGGTAGATAAAGAAAAAAATCAAAAAAAAATAATAAGCAAACGTCAACGTAAATAAGAGCAGTACCAGAATTAATCTCATGAGAAAGTCTTGAAAAAGTTCGAATGTGTGTGTGTGTGTGTGTGTGTGTGTGTGTGTGTGTGTGTGTGTGTGTGTGTGTGTGTGTGTGTGTGTGTGTGTGTGTGTGTGTGTGTGTGTGTGTGTGTGTGTGTGTGTGTGTGTGTGTGTGTGTGTGTGTGTGTGTGTGTGTGTGTGTGTGTGTGTGTGTGTGTGTGTGTGTGTGTGTGTGTGTGTGTGTGTGTGTGTGTGTGTGTGTGTGTGTGTGTGTGTGTGTGTGTGTGTGTGTGTGTGTGTGTGTGTGTGTGTGTGTGTGTGTGTGTGTGTGTGTGTGTGTGTGTGTGTGTGTGTGTGTGTGTGTGTGTGTGTGTGTGTGTGTGTGTGTGTGTGTGTGTGTGTGTGTGTGTGTGTGTGTGTGTGTGTGTGTGTGTGTGTGTGTGTGTGTGTGTGTGTGTGTGTGTGTGTGTGTGTGTGTGTGTGTGTGTGTGTGTGTGTGTGTGTGTGTGTGTGTGTGTGTGTGTGTGTGTGTGTGTGTGTGTGTGTGTGTGTGCGAGCGTATGTATGTGTTTTATATATTTATTCCATGTAAGACAAAAATTTTTGTGTTTTTCCCCTAAAAACTCCACCCTGTAACCCATTAGTTTATTTATATTTGTCTGTCCACATGTTTTTCCTATTATGTATTGAGGTATTTTTTTATTTCTATATCTGTATTTTTAAATGCCACTCAACATCTTGTGTTCTTTCATTGTTTTCTTATATTGTTTCAATGGAGCTGATTTCTTCTCATATTTTCTTCAATGATAAATTTTGTTTTTTCTTGATTTTTGACAATTAAACTTTAGACCCTCAATTATCCTTACGTTCCACACTTAATTTTTTTTGTTTTTATTATTTGTTTGTTTTTATTTTGTTTTTTGAAATAATTTCATAAAATGAATTTTAAACTGAAAATAAATATTTATTTTTCATTATTAATCTCCATCTTATATAGAACGTTTTTGGTATAATGAATAAAAATTAAACATTGGAATTATAATAATTTAAAAGTAAACACCTTAAATTATTGATTAGATAAAAAAATAACTTATAAATAATAAAACAGCAACTTTTTCACTAGAAAAAATAATTTATAACAATTATTTTTTTCTCATTATTTATTTATTTTATTATCGTCATCACCAGCGTCTCAAAGCTGTTTTCAATTTGTAAGTAATCATCCCGAAGCACTAGTCTTTTTCTACTTGTTTGTATTTAATATCTCCCTCATCCTTACTTTTCTATCTTCTTATCTATCTCCTTCTATACCTTTATTTTTCACTATTTTTTTTCATTATTTTATAAAATTTTTTATTCACTTTTTTAACTATGTTTTTTTGATATAATTTTTATCTACTTTTAATTCATTTTTTACTTTTTCTTAATCTCTTATTTGATTATTTTTTTAAATTATTTTTTTATTTTCTCCATGGAAACCACCTTAATAACTCTATATATGGGTATGATCAAATACAGTACAACATGATGTTCAAATTATCAAAAAAAACATAAGCTATTTGTGTAAAAATAATCACTGTGAAAAACTATTGCACACTGTAAAAAAATAATGTTGGAATAATTTTTGATGAGCATTTTTTGTCTGTACTAATTACAATTTTTATTTAAAAAATTTATGAAAATTTTATCAATAGCAAAATCATCGTCATCTTTTCTTTACTTTTATTTTTGCTTTCTCTTTTTTTTTACTTTCATCATTATCATTATCATCATCATCATCATAACCATACTAGTTTCTTTTATCATCATTACACCGTTTAATGAAAAAACGGAGGATATTAGGCAGTGTGTTAATCATTAAGTTTGATTGACAATGCAGTCAGTAGCGGAAGATGAGGAGGAGGAGGATGAAGAGAAAAAAAAGGAAAAGAAGAAGGAGAAAAAAGAGAAAAAAAATGATGGTGAAAAAGATGAACATATAAAAAAAGAAGTTTGTGGTGGAGCATATAATGATGTTAAATAAAGTAATCATGGAAATGATCAACTGAGCATTATATAATCAATACAGCTTTTTATAAAAAATCTGATTAAACGTTATTAACAAGAAAAATGTTTGGTTGAAGAATTGGGTAATAAATTTACTTATGAAAACATGAACTATTAATAGATGAATGGAATGAATGAAGGGTTAAAAATTGATGGATAAAATAAGGGTTGGACGGATGAATGTATGAATAAATAAATGAATGAATGAGTGTATTGATGAGTAGATGAATAGATGTATGGATGAGTAGATGAATGGATGTATGGATGAGTAGATGAATGGATGGATGGACGAAGGGCAAAGGTCGTGGAATATGTGACGTATTAAAAGTGCACTCAGATGCAACACAAGAAGCCTATCTTTTTCCCTCTTTCTCTTTATTTACTTTAACGCTTCGTATGTGTAACAAATAAAACTTTGAAAATTAAAATCAACGTGGAACTTCAATGGATGTGATTTAGTTTTTTTTATACATGTGAGACTCAAAACTCGGCTTTAATCACAAGTTTGTAGGTGTTACAAGTAGTTTTATCTTTGAATATATTTGGAAAAGTAGTTTCATATTTAAATATATTTTGAATGAGTAATTTTTCTCTCATTTCAAACCATTAAGTTTAATTTTCCAGTCTATAAGCTCCATTTGAATGACAAAATATGAAGAAAAACACGCGCCAGTGTACTTAGCATCAGTCATTTGCAATCCTGTATGATTTATTGCAGGCTATCTTGGTTCCATCCATTCAAGATGGTGGACCCATGGATTGATGGATGGATGGATGAATGACTTGATGTATTATTGTTAGGTTGGATGAATGAATGATAGTTAATATGAGTTAAAGGTTTAATAGATGAACTAATGATGAACTTGTATAAATTGAATATACTGATAATGGGTGCTGAGTGAAAACTAATACACATATAATCAGAAAATAGAAGAGTAAAGAACAAAGACCAAAAGCAGTCTCTAACCAATGAATCAAATTAATATCATTAGTTTCTTGTATTAATCAGTACCGGGGCGTTTCACAGTTTAGTTGAACATTAATAAATAACTGTTGAGCGTGTAATATTAGCACGAGCATCAAAGAGACTGGGGTCAGGCTGTGTTCTTTGATGTCCTTCTCCCTTTCTCTACATATGTTTCCGTGTCTTGGTCCATTTTTAACTGTTTTTGAGAATTTATTAGTTAAAAAAAAATTAATTTCTATGTTATTGTGAATATAAATTTTAAAAATCAAATTTCTTTTTTACGAAACAATCGTCACCGTGGTTACGTATGTGTTCAAAATGACTGAGCAGCAAGGTAGTTTCGTAGCACATTTTCACAATTAATTCAACTTTAATTTATGAATAATTTATTCTTTAATAAAAAATATTTATTTTTTGCATAGTTATTTTGAAGCAGTTGCCTCCCGTAATCGACAAAGAATTTTTCAAACTTTCTTTCGATCCGATTGAAGCGAATTTTTTAACCACGATATTGCAAGATTGTTTTTATCAACTTTTCAATGTTGGAAAACATTTCGAACAAAAAAATTTGAAACATGGGCTTTTGGTCGAGGCTGAAATGAAAGGGCGAAACACTCATAAAAAAATGAGTGGTGAAGTTCCCGACCTGACAACGGCAACTAAAAGTACCAACAAGTTTCCTTCGATATCAGTAGATAAGGAAGAAGCTAAGGATGATGGGTATGTGAGTCAGGACGAGGGCTCGATGTGGATTGAGAAGTTGGTAGAGGCTTCGGGTTTCCTCGAAAGCATGTACATGTCCATTCTGGAGAAGGCAGAGGAGATGGTCGGAGACCAGACGGGCAGCCAAGAACGCAACAACATTCATCTGGAAGCAGAAGGTATTCGCATGAAAACTTTCGAACTAGGAAAAACTATTGCTGATCGAGAAAACTTGCTTAATCAGTCTGTTAGTAGCAGAGTGGCTTGTATTCTAGAAGACCTCCAAAAAACCATTTATGAAACTTTTGAAGAACTCAAAAGTTGTGGCACTTTTGAATCCCTCAAACGCAAAAACAAAGTTGGCATTTTTCTGAGAATGCAATCATCAAATGTTATTTCACAAATGCTTGAATTATATTTTAACTACCGCCATCTAGCAAGAATTAGAGAAGCTACACAAGGCTTCGGTAATGGTTGAGGAAGAAATTTTGTACTTCAACAAATGTAGACAACTTCTCGACGATATATACAAAGTCAATTAATTGATGGTTTATATCTTAGAATGTATTTATAAAATGAATAAATAATATATTTACTCATTTATTCATAGGTCTACACATAAAAGATGATATAAAATTTCAAGCCATACTCAAAACCTGATCAGGAAAAGTTACACGGTACAGAGCTGATGAAAGTGAAAGAGGAGCAGGTGGCTTATTTGAAAGACTACCTCAAGGAACAGAAGGTGCTCAAGGCCGTGGAGATCAATTATATTAAAAAGTTCACTGAAGCCAAACTGCAACAAGTTGATTATATATTTTTTGTTATTTTGACTGTTAAAGTGTATATTTTTATATGAAGGCTAAAAAGCAAAATCAATTTTATGTTGAAAAAGTAAAGAAAAAGGATATGATTGCCAAACAAGAGGTGAAAATGTGCTTTAACTTTCGAATTATTGTAAATTACTGTCGATATGGCTTTTTAAAAATTCAAAACCAATGAACAGTCGGAAAATAATAAAGCATGCAACATTCTCATGGAGAATTATTTTAAACGAGACCTCGCGACTATGGAAGCAAAGTTTTCAAAACTGACCCAAAAATACGAAGATCTTATGGAAGAATCGACAATGGAACTTCATCAGTTGGAGGAGAGGAAGCTTAGAGAGTTGGAGTGGCATGGAGTTCTGAAGAGAAGGATCATTGAGTACCAGCAAGTCATCGACGATGGAGAAAGGATGCAGAAAATCAAAGAAGATGACGAAAATCTTAAGAAAATCCAGAACTTGAAAGCCATTATGATTCAGGCCTGGTGGAGGGGTATAAGGGTGCGGAAGTGTATCGGGGTCTTCAAGAAAAAAAAGGCTAAGAAGGAAAAGAAGGGAAAACAGAAGAAGTGATTTTGAAAATTTTTTTGGATTTTTTGATGCAATTTACAAATTATTTATGAAGTTATTTAAAAATGGTT
>OZ038324.1:4288764-4313979 GCA_964035795.1 Pterobdella sp. o SKG-2022 | reverse complement strand
ATATGTTTTGAAAGTTGTTTTGTACCTTTTAGTTTGCATTTATACAAATAAATTTTTTAAAATGTAATTCATTAGTTGAAATATTTAAGAAAAACTGCAATTTATTTAGTGTAAAAGCAACTTGAATTTGAAATAATAAACACAGTGGTTTAAATTAGTAGTTAATTAAAAAACAAATAAGATAATTTACATTAAATGAAAATGGATTTGGATAAAAAAAAGGTATAACTCATTTGTATTTTGTTTGAATATTTAATTGTGGAACGTTATATTTGATAGAGTAAATCATTCATAAAAATTTATCAGTATAATACAATATGCACTGATAGAAAAATTTCATTATACGTTTGAGTTTGAATATAAAATTTGATGATCAGTACATGCCATTAAATAATTTCGAATGTATTCAAAATACTAATTCTTAGCTTAGGTGATTCTGGCTTTAGGCTAATGTTTTATATATACTCTCATCTAAATTCACTTTTAAAAGTTTAAACAAATCTGTAAAGCTTTTGAGGCCCGTGCCTCAAAAATTGCCTTTGCAGTAAAAAATATTATTTTGAAGCAAATTATATTTTATTTATTTTAAACCAGTCAGCTGTACTTGAAAGAATATTTCAAATATAAATGGAGTTGATATATACCACAAGTGCTGGCAGAAATAAACAAAAAATTGAACAAGAAAATTTTCTTGTAAGCTTATCAACAAAAAATATTTTAGCTTTCACTTCTTGTCAAAATTTTGCTGGGTGAGTGCCTTGAAATTCAAAATTTTCAATTTAAGAAAATATTTAAAATACCCATTTAGTGGAAATTAAAATTAGTTATATACTTTTTGAAAACTTTATATAGAATAAAATTCATCAAGATTCATGCTAAAAGCAAAATAAAACAATAAACAAACATCTCCAGAAAGGTGGGAATAGACCAGCATGTATTCATTTGTGACATTGATAAGCCATGGAAGGCTTATGATTTGGTGAGTTTCTCAAGTCGCATCAGCATCTTGCAATGGAATCAGACTTCTGATCTGCTCATTATTGCCACTGAGCATGGAAAATGCTCTATTTTCCATATGATTGTATGTAATATGATAATAAAAATAATAATATACATATTGTTAAAATGAGCAATAAATTAACAAATGATTGTAATGTGTTATTCGTAGTAATGTGTTTTATGCTTTGCTCCATCATTATCCCATAATGGTTTCAATGCTTTAGTGGGCTTAACACATTATTGATTGTATTGAAAATACATTTGCTGCATAAAGTTTTGAATTTATTCAATAGTGTTTTCAAGATATAAATGATGATGCACATTTTAATTTATTTTCCTGCAAACTTTGAAATCAAATTAAAAGGTTCGAATAATGATTTTAAAAAACAACTTTGTTCAATAGATTTGACAGCATTTTCAATGTTCAAAGTTACTGTACTCATACACATCATTTGCATTTTAGAACCATACTCTGAATGAGTGGGTGGAAGTGGGTCATGAGGATATAAACTCAAGGATCATATGTGCCCAATGGCTTGAAAAGCCATATAAGGTCTGGTTTCCAATTATAATGCTACAATAAAATTGGACTAATTTGAAACTAAATATATAAAAACAATACTTGAGATTTTGTTGTATGAAGTTTATAATTAGTATGAATGTGAGGTATGTTGTTGAAATATTTGTATCACTTCTTTTTTTAGTGCATCTAATTTTACATCATTATATTATTAGCAGTAGGAGTAACCTAGAAATAGTTTAGTAGTATAAAAAAATTACTTTAGTAGTAGTAATAGTGTTGGTAATTAATTAGACTACTGCTAGTAAGAGCAATAATAATAGTTAATGACAACACAATAGTACATCACACTATAGGTGAATTTCTCAACACAACACATCTCGGACCCAGCTTCATACAAGCAAAAGTATCCATCAACATTCAAACCTTTAAATCCATCCTTCTTCACCAAGTTCAATGAATACATCATTCTGGTCAGCATCACAGGAATTGTTAGTTATTTTTGTTATAAATGTTTTTAGTTTCAAGTTTAAAAAAGAAAATACACCATGTTTTTAGCTTATTTTTATTGTGCGTCAATTTTTGGTGTATGGATTTTATTTTGAAACAATTGAGTGATAATATACTTAATAATCCAAATAAACATGATAATAGTACCTAATTAACTGTGATCATTAATGTAATATTATTAATTAATCTACTTATAACATATTTTTTCATGTCTTCATTCGATAGATACAAGAGAACATAAATACCAACCAATTAATATTTTGATACGATCCAGGTATTGATATCTGTATCCAATCAGAACTTCTCAAACACATCAAACCACGCCTTCACTACCATTTCCACCACACCTTTCCACTTTTTCTCTTCATCCCTTCAAAAAGCAGACATTTATCAAAGCAACGCAAAGATTCTCACCGTTATCAGTGATGGCATGTTCCATATGTTTTTTATAAGTCTACACTGCTTTCACAAACATCTTCTGTTATTAACCTTCAATAATCATTCAATTGTCTCAAATAGAGGTTTTTTGTATGTTTTTATGTTAAATATGGTGTTACTGTGCTAACGTATTATGGTAAGGCTATACTTACTGAAAATTCTAGCTATTATTATTGTTAATAAATGTATTAAATTTTTTCCATAATATCGAAGTTAATGATTATTGATATTGCTTAAAAGTACATAAAGATGTCTCAAAAAAGTCAATATATATATTTTTTTCTACAGGTTCAATTGAAAGTGTGATGAAAGTGTATTCTCTATCATGGCAAGGCAAGGACTTGGGCGATTTTGAGTGTGTGAGTGAAGGCTCCTTCTTCTTATTGAACAAGGATGATGGCGTGTACAATGAGGACAGTGAAAAAGTGAGGGATGGTAGTGTTGCAGTGGTGAAGTTTGTGAAGGAGGATACAGTAGTGGTGGCGAGTAATCAAAAGGGTTCAAGTCATATGGAGTTTTGGGCTCTCAGACCACTCCACGCAGAGCTCACTCAACCACACAACTTCTTCAACAAATTCAACGCTTCTCCCTCTTTTACCAAGCCCACAAATGAGTTGGTATGGCAGCACCAGTCGACTATTGTGCACACAAGTCACATCACCTCCATCGCCATTCCTCGCATGCCCATCATCCCTCCATCCGATCCTCTTCACGACCCCTCTTCCATCACTGAAGCCCAACAATTCAACTCCAACCACTTCCTTTATGTCGTTGCTTCGTTCGTTGATGGCTCTGCTAAGCTTATCAACCAGTCAGCGGTTTTATTATTGTTATTTGTACAGTTTTTCCAAAAATGTATTATTTATTATTTATCATATCACTAGTAGTATATAAAACTAGTCAAACCCCGAAAAATGTATATTAACCTAAAACCACGACAACGATGATGATGATGATAGGGAAGACGATGATGATAATGAATGCATTTTTAAATATGAAGATACAAAGCAAGACTCAAAAATAAACAACATAACGCAGAAAATCTTTCCTACCCATGGCAACAACCCACTTGAACACCGACTTAATTTCTTCTGATTACAATGACGCAAAAACTGATGACGACGACGACGAAGATGCTATGGCGAATGTCTTTGATGATGATCTAGGGAAAAAAAGCACAAAGTCATCACCATACCTCACATGCATGCACCAATCATACACAGGTGTTTTATCTTTATGGGCTTCGTTAGCTCATAAAAGCCCTATGTCTTTAAATAACAGTTATCAATAGCTTGAGAGCTGTTAGGCTTCGTTAGTGATAATTAAATTCCTAATGATTAAACACACGTGATCACTTTTTTTGGTAGTTTTTGTCTATAGTTTGTGTGTTATCATTATTTATTGTTAATTTCAAAAACATTACTAGTACTACCCTTACTATTACTGTTTCTACTGCAACTAAAAAGCCAATTCTTTTTAAAAATAATAGTTATAATTAACAAAGCGCTTTCACTCACTAAAGTAAATTTAAACATACTTGTTGTTCGCAGGTTGTGTGGTGGCGGGCATTGACCAATTAGGACAGTTATACGTCATGAAGGCTATCAACACTAGAGATCCCGTCACGCAGGTGTTGATTAGGATTAATTAAATCAATAAATTAATTAAAGTCCTTGATGTATTGTATAAATAATATTTGCTTCGCTGATTTGCTATATAAAATTACAATTACGAACAAGATTGCAGTTGCATTAGTTTCAAGAGAGACCACATAGTTATACGAAAGAAAAGAATAAAAGAAGGAAAAAAAACTGGAAATTTTCATGAACAGATAAGATATAAATAAACATGATATCAACAATAACGACCAAATGTTTCAGGTACCGATAAGTCTGATGAAGGGGTTGGTGGAGTTCCAGATGTTGGCAGGCCTGGATCACTGGGACTGCATGGCCTGCATCAATGCTGGTATGTCCACGGACTTTGTCGGCCCCTATAGCTCAATGGTTGAGCATTAGGCTAATTATCTAATGTTACCGGGTTCGAACTCAGGTAGGCCGACAATTAGAACCTGTTCCACAGTATGTACATTAAATTTGTAGCGAGCGCTTTGATCTATGAGGAAAAGCGCTTTATAAATATCGCATTTCAATTTTTATGGTTTGAAGGTTTTAAATATGTTCTGCGAATATTTATATGTTTTTCAAATTTATGTATTTTATGATGGTTTATATATGTTCTGTGGTTTTTACAGGTTGTTACGTAAATGAAACTTAATACCAATAACTTGTATGAGTTGCATTTTATGAAAAGTTTTGGACGTTTTCAATTTTAATGACTGTCTATATACATGGTTGGTGATGTGATTTCAACTTTTATAGCTATAAACTGATGATTCTCGATCTTTTCATTTCAATAAAGCTTCATCTTTACCCACTATTATGATAACCACCGATAAAATAATTAATCCCACACCGTCACAACAAATAACCAGCCAGTGCTAAGAGTGTGAGCGGGATGCTGGTGGAAGAGTATGAGATGCAGCCTAAGGAGGTGAAGATGGTGGTTTCAAGAGGCCTCTCGAGACTCAAGGCAACTCTGGCCACAATGACCGATGAGCAACCTCACGCCAAGTGTAGGTTAGAATTTGTGTGTTTGTATGGTTGTGAGTTAATGTTAGTAACTGTTATGTCCACTGGCGCATAGATCAGCAAAAAAAGGTATCCACGCATTTTTATTTTGAGCTGTGGTTGTGAAAGCGTGTTTTTATTTTTCTGTGTTTTTTTGTGCACGTGTGTTTTTTTTATCATTGTGCGGATTATTTATAATTTCTGTGTTATTTAAATAATATGCTTTTTTATGTGCATTTTTTGTTTTTAAATTCATTTTTTCAAACGTTGAGGTTTCTTGTGACGGCAATCAACCAACACCTCAAAACTCAACTAACCAACATGCTGTCCGCTCCAAACCACGACTCTGTTGGTCTTTGTGTGTTTTAATCATTTTCTTTCCATTGTAGTATTGGAATTTCATTAAAATTTTTTTAAAAATTAAAATTAAGGTTTCTACAACATTGATTTATATCGTTTGGTTCTAGTATCATTATTTCATTTGGAGTTGGTTTTGTTTAATATTAAAATTGATGCTCATTCAATTGTAATTCACACAACCCATGGAAATGGATGTAAAACGATGATGATGATGGATGTAACATTTAAATTGCTTAATTTCATCATTATAGGACTTATGTTAAAATCTTATTGAAAATCACTTTCATTTTTTTTTTTTTTGTAGTATAACGCACTCTATTATAGTATCAAAATCTAGGCCAACCGTAAACTCTAGTTTCTCGGACATGTATAATCTAATTGAAATAATTTTTTAAATTAATGACAACAGGCTGTATTGGAGAAGATTTCCCAGTTTTGCAGGAATAAAGATTGCGTTTTTGAAGTTGAAAACTTTGTCGCCTCCATCACTTCTGACAAGCGGTTTAAGCTTTCATTGAAAATTTTTTATCTTATAAATTTTTTCAAAATATATTTGAATATAAAAAATTTATTGATAACATTGATTATTGTAAATCAATGCGGAAATATTAACAGGGTAACTTCTGAGGGAGATCGCAGAGTTTTCTTAGAGAAGGACCAAAACATAATAAGGTGGTCATGCATGTTTGTGATGCACCTAGTCTGCCACCAGATTCCGGCTCTTCTACAACTCACCAACCCTCTTTCTTCATCTCCAGCCATGTTCAAAACTAAAACTCCTCTCCTTTCAACCGTCTTGTTTTCTTCTCCATCACTGAACGTCAAAGACCTTATTGGCTACCATGTTCTAAAAGATGCATCTATGTTGCAGACTTTACAGGAAGTTATACTAATGATCAAGGTTTATACATCGCTGCAAGCCGATCCATTGCCTCCTTTAGACCTCAGACTTCCTCCACTCAAACAGAGCCAATTCAACGATCAAGTGACTTTCTTGTTTAGAGTGGTATGCAAGATGAACCGATTAACGTTGGATGAAAAGTCTCCAGAAGAGGAGGGAGTCTTCATGAAGGAGTGCATTACCACGGCCTCACTCAACCACCACCTCATCTCACACACTATGCCTTCTAATATTTTCTTCAACCCATCCACAACATCCATTTTGCAACAGTCATTCCCTCTCTCTTTCACCTTCCATAAAACACCTTTTTTTCATAAGGTTATTTCTCCAATAGCCTGCTGGGATTCCATTTCTCATCGCTTGATGGGGATGCATACCAAGAAGAAATGTTGTCGTTGTGGTCTTGTTACTTCCGCCAAGCAATCAAACGCCTCTTCAGCTTGGCTGTTCAAATTCAAAGGACCATGCTTCTGCGGAGGTTTCTGGATCAGCGAGGATTGATATTTTTGTGTATATTCTTTAAAAATTTAATAATGCAAGATTTTAGTTTATTTTAATTTACTATCTTAATTTTCAAATTCCAATTTTAAAAATAAAAATATAAATTATATTTTTTGCTTCTTATAATATCTTATTGAAAGTTTATTTTTCCAACAAAATTGGTGAATGCTCGTTTAAAAGCCAAGTTCAGACCTATAGGCTTCCCGCATGATATAGTCTAGAAAGATTGCAAAAAGATGAAATGCTAATTTATCACTTTGTAGAACACAAAATTTCACTTCAAAAAAATTCGTCAAGCCTTCAGAGCTGACCCTCATTGCTTTGGTATTTCCGTACACTACATTGTAAATCTCGCAGAAAAACGAGATGACCAGTCTATAAATTCTATATTTAATTCTTGAAATTACTTGAATAAAAACAATTTTTCAAAAAGTTTATATCGAACATAAATGTAAAATTCAACAAAATACTAATATATATGAATTTCTGCTATTAGATATAACCAATAAGTTTAACAAATGTTTACACATGAGCTATGGTAATTTCGCGAACGGTCATTTCTATTTATATTCAAATCGTTAAAAAATAATACTCTATTGTATTTATTGAATATTTTCATAAAAATGTCTGTAAAAAGAAATACATTTTCACCAAATCCTTTTATTCATAGACTTAAACTTTCTTTTTTTGACAAAATACAGGTTACCTTGAGAAAATATATTTAAAAAATTTATAATTTAATATTGATAAATCACAGGTAGCATTCATGAGTGTTACTATTTTTCCCATTCGTTTTGCTCTGGCTGTAAGTTGCATCACTCTTATATGTTTTTTATGTTTCGTAGCAACTTGGTCTTTGCCTAAAGTCAGTGTCCGACCTATGACTGGATGGAGAAAGTAATCAGAATTAAAAATATTTTCTAATATCATCTCAGAATAAGTAAATTAAATAAAAAAATTAAACACTATTTTCTAGGAAAATTGGTTATGTTGTGAGAAGTTTAATGAGGGCGGTTTTTTATTTCTCGAGCATCCACCACATTGAAGTAAAAGGAAAAGAAAACATAGATGAGAGACAAGAGCCTGCCATAGTTATAGCTGCCCCTCACACAACATTTTTTGACCCCATCATGATGTTTGCTCTCAATGAATTGCCAACTGGTATAAGTCGAATAGAAAACATTGAAATTTCTATATTAGGTAATGTCACAAAGTATTTTGTACCAATATCCGTAACTAGATCTGACCCTGACTCGAGGAAAGCAACTATCGATGCAATCAAAAAGCGGATATGGCAAAGAGAAAAGTATTATCAGAAATTAGAACGAGGAGAAAATGTAGAAGATGACCCAGATGCTCTGAACTGGCCAACCTTGTTCTCATTTCCTGAAGGATCTGTGAGTAATGGAAAGTATTTGATGAACTTCAAGTATGGAGCCTTTATCCCAGGATTAACAGTGCAGCCAATCACAGTGAAGCATTTTAACAGAATGCACACACTCACATGGACATGGATTGGTCCCAGCCTCTTCAAGATTTTATGGCTCACCCTCTGTCAGTTCCAAACCACTACAGTCATCACAATACTTCCATCCTACACACCATCTGCTCAAGAAAAATCAGATGCCAAGTTGTTTGCAAAGAATGTACAAGCTGTTCTAGCTGAGAGTCTAGGTGTGGAGGCAATTGATGTGGACTTTAATGACTCAGATATTTTTGTCTACCTCTCCAAATTATTTCTGCAGCCTTTGAATGTTATGGTACATCTTGACAGGATTCTTAAAAAAGTCTCTTTCAGGTGTCTCAATATTTTCCAAATATTATCAATCTCAACTTCTCAACATTATTCAAGTATACTTTAGTACTGTGTTGTAATGACTCTTTTAAACTTCATTCTCCTTTTTTGCTTATACTTCAATGCTACAATAAAATAACTCAATTAATTCACCAAAAACCCCAGTGAAAAGTTCTGTGTGACATCATTTGTAGAGAAGCACTTTTTCAGCGCCTCGCATGCCAGCCCCCTGAACAACATCAACCCTCTCACTGACCACAACCAATTCGAAAACGTCCTCACCCAGTTCACCTACTGTTCCACTGAGCATCCTTCAGGTGTGTGATCAGTATTTATTCGTAATAATATAAAATTTATTTAATTTAATACAGTGCCCTCATAGCCCAGCTGGTAGAGCGTTAGACTAGTTATCTAAAGTAACCGGGTTCCATCCCTCGCGGGCCGACAATTATATACACAAGGTGTAGCGCCCTGTGAAACATTTGTTGAGCTAACGAAACCCCAATATGGGGCGACTAAAAGTCGATATAAAAAAAATACAGTGCTGGTAAGCTATTGAGGGGCATCATTAACATCATCATTTTTTTTATAGCTTATTTTTTCAGCAGAGAGTAAGGCATGGAGTTATTAGTGAACATAAGGGCTAGTTTTATGGGAAAATTTATGATAGGGCTTCTTCTATTTGGGTGACTTCCTAAAAAATGAGCTTTTTATGAGAGAATTGTTATTCATATTGCTATTGAAATGTTAAAAATGGGGAGTATTAATTAGTGCTTTAGAAATAATTATAAAAGTTTGCTACAAATTAACACTATTCATTATACAAATCGATGATAAATTTTAAATGATTTTGTGGTCATAAAGGTGAAATAGAATTAGCTATTCAAAATGACAATCAATTCAAGTGATTGGTTTATTAAATATGTTCAGTATGAAATAATTTGCCACACAAAAAGCCTGCTATGATTAACGTACAGTTCTAATAAAAACATTTAATACCATATAATTATGCATTCAATCACTACAGAAATAATGTGTCTCATAACGTTTTTACAATGTATAAGGTATAACGATGGAGAGACGCAAAAAATTAAGTACAATTCACAACAATACACAGCACAATACAAAATAACGAAAAAAGAAAAATACGTCATACCACTAATACAATATGAAGTAATTCAACACCAACAACACGCCACAACTAAATTCAAAAACGAAACTAAAACACAATACACAAAAAACCAAAAATAACACAATGCAATAAGACACGATAAAAGCAACGTAAAATACGCAAAAAAACAGCGCCTAACAAAACAAAATGTAGCAATGTAGAACCAAAGAAACCAAACTCAACATCCAACAAGACACGACAAAGCAATGCAGACACACAAAACACCGCAACATCCGCAGAAAGTGGCGATGCAGAGGTGACTCTGTCCCAAGTGATCAACGCCTTCGAAGTCTTTCAGGCTTGCCTAGAGCAGAATGTGCGTTTGCTATGCTTTTGGTTGTCTATTCATGAATGGATTAGTTTTTATTTCTATTATTATTATTATTGTTATTATTGTTGTTATTATCTCTTTGATTTGCTTTCACTTCAGATCAAACATTGGGTTGCTACCAGCAACCTATGATGAATGAAATAAATGCAATATTATTATTATTATTAATGAAATATTATTATTATTGTTATCATTTTATTATTATAATCATCATATTTATCTTAAATAAACTCAAATCCTTATTGATTATCATGAAAATTTAGATTATTCACTTACTTGGGCTGGCTTTCAAATCATGATTACTATTTAAATGCTTAATAATCGCATAATTATGGGGTGCGCTCCATAATTGACTAATGGAACCGTGCATCTTATTGCATCGAAGTTAAATATGGGTTGGTTGAATGTTTGATGATTGAATATCTATTTGATTTGATAGTCGACGAAGTTATTGATTGATTGACTGATTAATGGGTCATCGATCGATTAATTGAGTAATCAATAGTTCTAGTGATAGATTGAAAGACTGAATGCTTGTCTGATTGGTTATCCCTTCTTTAAAATCAATGAAGATGATTCCATCAAATAAATTACTGATGCACCAAGTACACCACAGGAGGATAAAGTGGACATTCGGAGGTTCCTGGTGTGGTTGTGTTTGTGCTCCCAGCCGGAAGACACTCATTACCTGGTCAAGCTGGTTTTCAAGGTGGAAGGGCTTGTTTATTATTATTATTTTTATTGTTTTTGTTTTTATGTTTATTTTCGTGTTTATATTTGTTTTTGTTTATTATATTAATATTTTATTTTCTCTCATTAATTATACTATTTCTCTGTGCTTCTCTCAAACGTTTCAGTGCAGTTTCATAATTGACTTCTTTCATAGCGTTTTTACATTGTCTTATAATAGACTTGGATTCATTTCATGCTAATGTCTCATGATAAGACTATATTTACCTAAAACTATAGCCTAATTTTCAACAAATGTATGAATTCCTCAAAGTGATATTTTATAGTTAGTTACTATATAAAAGATACATAAGATGCCTCTGAAAAGTTGAATCAATGCGTCTTGCTTCGTATATTCTGTCATAGAAGTTTTGATGCATTCAGAAATTCACCGAAATAATGATAATATTTTAATATTAACTTATAATGTACTACTACTACTACTAGTACTAATAATAATAATAATAATAATAATTATTATTATTATTATTATTACCACCGGTCAGTTATACGGCCATAACGATCACATGGTGACGAGACAGGAAATGGAAGAGATCTTGGTGGTGTTGTACCAGTTAGAGGATGAGCAGGTAGGAGAAGTGCTGGAGGAACTTTTCAACTACGGAAACCAACTCACATATGGTACGTGGTTCATTTGTGTTTGTGTTCTGTAGAAGTTAATGGTGTGTGAAAGGGCAGTTTGAGGATATGTATTGAAGAAAGTGTGTGTGTATGTATTGGTCTTGTTCGATGGTGGTTTCAGTATCTGTGTTTGATTTTGTGCTTTGATCTCTGGCTACGCCCACACACAAACACACACACACACACACACACACACACACACACACACACAGGATGTTTCAGAGCTTACAGCGTCAATGAGAGCAACAAAAGGTTCCGTAAATATCAAAAAAACTTCAAACGAATGTTCACACCGAAAAGCGAGTTGATGAATATGCCTGCCGGTAACCCGGTTATGTGAATTTGAAAGTCTATTGGTTGAAATTGGCGATGACCTAGTTACTATGAGCCAATAAAATCTAATGAAAATTTCTAGACTTATTGGTTGCTTGTTAGGATAATAGTTTCTTCCACTCTTCCGCATCGCCTTGGTTATTTGAATCTCTTTTTAAACTTATAAGTAATTTAGATAATATTGATTTTTTGAACCTTTTGCAAGAATAATTTTTTTCGCTGTGTTCACGTTCAAGTTTTTCTTTGTACTCACGTGTGCTATTCTCTATTTGAACTGTGTGGATAAGTTTTTTTTGTTAGAAAATTTTCACATTAATGATCATGTTTGTCACCTCAATCTTAGGTAAAACATGATGATGAGTGTATGTTTTCACCGATAATTCATTAAATTTATATTCTAATTTTTCAGTTATAATATTAATACATTGATTGAGACCACACGTCCAAGCCGAAACAAGTATCTAGTACTAGTGATTACATAGGAGGGCGATGCTAATCACATTAAAAATTTTTACCGTTTGCATTAACTTATTATTCATAATTGCTACTGTTTTTAACATGAGTCACATTTATACTATTCATATTGATTTATGGAGTGTTTCTATAGATATCCACCCAAGCCTTTTAATCAACGTTTGAGGAGCAGTGAAACTTAAATTATTTCTTGCAACGTTTTTCCTTGTTATATTCTCAATATTAGGGCTACGATTTTAACGAAAAGCTTTGTGCAGAAATAATCGTTTAATTTTCAGGACTTGTCGCATTATTATCATTTGTTTTATGCATTAAACCCAAGTTGGGACGACTTCTGGTCGATCTTCAATACCTATACTATAATTAGCACTGTTAATTTTATACATATATCATCATCATTTGCGTTAAGTTAACCTTATTTTTTGTCGTAAAATGTACCTTCAAGATATGATTATGTTTAGAGGACTTGAGATCTCACGCTTGCTGCCGCATCGAGCTGTTTTGATGCATTAAACATATCTACTCACGTGAATTTTTTTTCAGAACTTTGTCGAGAGTTTTATGCAAATTTATGATAATAAATAAACAAGTTCTCAATTTTTGAAACGAGTGCTGATATTGGTTTTAAAGGTTCGAATGTTTCTTGGGAGTTTCTTCTTTTCAGTTTCAATCGTCTACGTCACCGTTTTGTTTTTGTTGATTTTTAAAACCAAATTTTATTTTATACTTTTTTTAAATATCGATTTTAAAAAAACAATTATTAACTTGAGTATTTTTGTGTTCATCTCGTCTCAACATCAATCGAAGGATTTACATATTGAATCAGGAATTATGAGCATATCTATCACTGGCCCATTATGAAGAACAAAGTCCTAGAAAAGACAAGCAAAACCAGAGTTAGTTCGGTTGAAACTTCAAACAATCGTAACGATGACTTCGAACTCCCAAACGACACTTTTGCCAAAGAAGTCAAAAAACTAAATGATTGCCCAATGAACATGGCAGCAAGTGAAGTTGTAATAAATAATCCAACAGACTTTAATAAATCAAGCGGAAATTTGACACAAAACACTTCTGTGCCTTTGGATTTGGTTTTGACGAAGGAATTGGAAAGGTATAACTTTTATAAAGAGCCATTGAAATATCTTGAAGAATATAAATCAAGTTCAAAAAAAGAGGAAGCCAAAGAAAATTTTTTTTTTGGAATAAATTCGAAAATTTTCAAAACAAAACTATGTTTAAGCCCATCTTTTTTGAAATATCTTAAAAAAGAATACAAGAAAAATAATTTAAAACAACACGAGAAGGAATGCATGAAACGAATTTCTAAGTTCAAAAAAATTCAACGTTTACAAAAAAACAACAATAATTTTTCAAACAAACTACCACAATTGAAACTGGGGAAAAACACGAACAACAGTGGAGAACGGTCAAAAAAAACATTTTCTCAAGGAAATCTTCTGAAAAAAATTTTTGACGATGGTGCAGAAGACCAAGATTTTTTGAGAAAGAACTCTAAAGCAGAAGATCAAGCCCAAAAAGAACTGGAAAACGTCTTCAGAGTTTTGGGTGAAAAAAACATGGACCAAAACATGGAGCGTTCAGAAATGGAATCGTTGAAGAAAACAAAAATTGACGATCTTAAAGACGAAGAGTATGCCGATTTAAAGAAGGATTTGATGCAGAACCAAAAGATACTTGGAGATTTGACAGAAAGTTTAACGGAATTTTTCAATAAAACCCCAAGTCTTTTGAAAGAAAGTGTCAGCCAATCAGATAAAGTTACTGTGGAAGCTTTAGTTGAAAACATAACAAATGTTGAATGTTTTCTGGAGAAGAAAGCTCTTTTGTATGACGCTTGTCAGCGTCTTGAGCTGCTTTGCAATATTTTGAACAACAAAAAAGACACCTCAAAACTATGCAGAGAATACGCCAGTTTCTCTTATAAAAAGTTCTATGCATGCTTCCAATCTCTTGAGAAGATCTACCAAAACGTACAAATAAGTCATATTCCTTTACAAAACGTCACAAGTGAGTGTTGGTTGAGATTTTCGTGATGTTGTATCGCAGTTTTTTGTTTAAAATTTCAGATTCCGTAGACCAGGATAGGTTGAATGATATTTTGAAGGAGTTAGACAACTTTTGTGCAGAAGTGTCAACAACGTGCCAATTGCTCTGTTGCTACTGCCAATGTATCGATAAGTCAAGCAACAAATTCTATAACTCGTGGGAAGTTATGAAAGAAGATTGTCAGAAGTTGAAGACGAAACTTGTTCGTAGAGTTTTTTAAACATAAATAAAGTCAAATTCATGGTGAAAAATTCAAATATCGATTTGGAACAGGAAAATTACTGGGTCGAAAGTCAAGTTAGTCCAAAAGCGAGCAGCCCTCAATCAAATGCACAAACCAAGATGAAGGTAATTGATAGAAAATAATTATCAGTTATTTTTAAAAAATTTATCATTATAATCATATTCGTTACTTATTTTGCTTTTTTTTCTAACTTATATATTCTAAAAATTGAAAGTATGTTTTAATTTATAGGTAGCTATAATGATGGAAAAGATAAAAGACCAAAAAGATCCAAGTACCCAAGAAGTTCTTTCTGATAAAATTTTCCAAGTTTTGGCATCTAACCCTCAGGAAAACAAAAACCGAATGGGAAGTTTGAATAATGAAAATTATAAAGGGAATTCAAAAAGAGAAGACAACTTTGAATATTTACTGAAAGCTAATAATGAAAAAAATGAAGAAGCAGAAGCAATTCAGACGAGTAAAGATGAAGAAGACACAAATAACAATAAAAATGACATTAAAAAGAATATTCCAGAAAAAAATTTGAATTTGAATAACTATAAGCAAGCTTGTCTTCCTGTTAAACTGGATGACCTTTGTGAAGACAAAAACTTCCCCGCCAATGATATTTGCCTCCTTAAGCACGTCTATGACCGGTGTTTTGAACCTAAAGTTATCAAAGTTAGTGATCAACTTTCAAAAAATAAAAATAAAATTAATGATATTAATCAAGAAAATCAGAGACAAAATTTTGAAGGTAGAAAAGGCAGTTTAAAAAAGGACGAAATGGTTAAAGTGAACGCAAAACCCTTTTATATGAACTCATGCTGTAAAAATGATGCCAAATCGAACGAACCTGTGAATCTTTCTGATTTATGTTGTGAAATTAATTCAAACCTTTCCAAATGCATTTGTTATTTAGAGTGTTGTCGAGAAAAGTTTCGAAGCAATTGCAATGGATCCAAAAATGAAAAAGCTAAGAACGATAACAACGAAAAGGCATTTTCTTTTCCAAAAATAAAAATAGACACAAGCTCAACTGATACGCAAAAAGACAAAAAATTTTTCGAAAATTATCCTCTTAAGATACAAAACCTGAATGCCATAGAGCAACAGAACAAGAAATTCGTGGAAGACTTTGAAGAAGATTTTTTGTGTGAATTTGAAAAGTTAAATCAACGTGAAAAATGCCTGCTATGCCAAAAAATTTGTCAAAAACAACAAATTTTTCTTCAAAGGTTGGTGAGGTTAGAGAACACAGTTTTTCCAGCAATTGAAACTAGGCATCAGAACTCTCCAAATATTTCCAAAAAAAAACACGATCCACATAGTAAGGTTAAAACGTTTGGTAAAGAAAAAAATATATCAATGAACAACAACAAAGCTAAACCATGCTTTGGTAGATTGAAGAATTTTTCAGCACAAATCTATAAAAGCGAAGAAGGCCCATCAAAAAACCGATACAAAACAAACTTTAAATTTAGAGCAATTTTAAATCATACTAACACCCTCATGAACAAACAAAAAAACAATAACTCGTCTCATACTTCAAAGTCCCTTTCCATTAAAAACAGGCTTCCTAATCTTTCATACAGAAACAAATCCTGTATTCCAAAACCAGTGAATGATCAAACAAATAAGAATAATAAATTAAATCAACATGAAGATGCATCAGAACAAATAATTGATGATTGTTATTTAGGTGGATCACTAAAAAAATATTTTAGAAATTTAGAACTAATTAATAAATTCCAAGAAAAAAACTCAAATTTTCTTAAAAGCTCAAAACTTTCTGAAGAACTTGGTTTTGAATTAATTCCAAGTCATAAGAATGAAACTGATTCCTCAGACAAAAAAGAAAAGTTAAACTTTTCAATAACCAACTCCGCGTTCAACAAAAAACTAAAAAACCTCAAATACAACACAGTACATCTTGAAAACATGACCCTAGACCAAATTTCAGGAAAAGAATTAAATTCTACAGAGAATAATTTTGGCGATGAATTTTTTATTAAAATGAAAAAAAACCCAACTCCTTCAAAAGAAACAGCAAAATCAAAAAGTAAAAATAAGATCCAAAGATGGCTGGAGAAAATATATATATATCCCAATAAGGCAGAATTATATAGCAAGCAACGTAAAGATAGAAATAAAATATACAAACAAAATGTTGAAACTCAAACATCTTTTATGTCAGGTTTTGAGATGACTGATAAAGCCCATGGGGAAAATCCAGGCATATCTTCACAAAAACTTTCAAGTCCTAGAGTTTTAAAGAATAAAAAATTAAACATTATTAATAAAGCTCTCAAAAAAATTATAGACGGCAAAAGTAAAAAGAAGATTATAGAGAACTGGGATAAAGATGAGAAGAGTATTGATAAGAAACATTCTAAAAATAAAGTAAGCCTCAAAAGCAGTTTGAAAAGTGTCAGTATTAAAAGTGCAAGAAGTAAAAGTATGAGCTTAAAGAGTGGTAAAAGTGTAAGTTTTAAAAGTTCACAGAGCAGTCGCAATAATAGCTTGAAGAGCAAAAACAGTGCAAGACGATCACGCAGCTCACACGGTAAAAGCTCGAAACGAATTTCGAGCAAAGAAAAAAGTTCAATAGACGATGACGAAGAGGTAATTAAAAGCAATAAAAGTGTAAAAAAGAAAAACCCGTATGATTATATAGATGACTTTCCAACTATAAGAAACAACTTTCTACCCAAAGTTACGCAAAACGATACGACATTTTTACAAGATGTTCTTGAGGCCTTGGTGGCTTCTAGTTACCGACCATCAAATGAAAAAGAACTGATGGAGAAAGAAAAAAAAATGTTTCTCAGCAAAGATAAAAGTAGCACATGTAACAGTAAAAAGAGTAATAAAGGTGTAATTAATAACCACAATAATAATAACAATAATAATAATAGTAGTAATGAAAATGATGATTATTTTTATAACTTTTGCAATAGTAATGCCATTTTGAATAATAGAACAAATATGAACGAAAAAGAAAATGAACGAGACAGTGAAAACCAAGTTTTGCCTGGTTTAGAAAACTTAGCTTTGAAACTACCACATGCAGGAACAAGAGAAGGTAAACTCAATATTAATACTAAATGCAGCATTTTTCAACACTTTGCGCACTCAAATAGAGAATATGATGCAATCAAAAAACGACAAGGGGTTTTAAGTATAAAAAAAGCGAAAAATTTGAAGAAAAAACGGAGTTATTATATAAACAGTCACATAAGTAGTGAAACAAGCATAGGGGAAATAAAACAAAATAAAAATCATAAAAAAAATCGTTTAACAGAAATTTGCAGAATGTTATGTTTAGATAAAAGTTCCCCATCAAACTTTTCAACAAACGCTGGTAACTCGACAGGGGATGACGATGAAAAATGTGAAATCGATGAAGTCGCAACTGACTTCCAAAGCATCCAACGGCAGCAAATTCAACTTAACAATCTTTTATGCAGTCTTCAGAAAGAGCTTTTGTCTAACAAAGTTCATGAAGCTTCTCAGGATAAGGTACTTTGAAGTTGAAATTTATTTCAGCTAATTATAACAAAGATTTCATGTTTAAATTATAAAACCTTTTTAAGGATGAATCTTGCAAAAAAGGCGTAGAAGAATTGCTGCAAGAGGTGAAAGGAATGATGAAAGAAACTGAAAAGCAGCACAACCTGCAAGGACAATGTTTTAAAAACCTTTGCGAGTACTTGATGATGTGTAAGGAGACAAAAGCAGATCAAAACCCTAAAATAAACGAATCGGAAGTTAAAAATGTAAAGTCTGGTTTAAAAACAAATTCAACTTTTTTATTTCTACCTATGCTACCTTTATCTGACTCCAAGGCACAGAAGCCATCAGGAAAGTCCATCAAAACGGGGTTTTTGCCGTTAATTCCAAACAAACCTTCTACTGTTGAATGTAGTATTTTGTTTTATTAATACGTTGAATGGCATTGCCATGTTTTCGATTTACACAATTTTTATATTATTTGTTATTATTTAAAGCATCCAAGCAAGTTGCTGAAATTCTTTCAAGAAATCCTCCGTCTAAAACTAATTCATCAAAAACATTGATTGAAGCGTGTAAAAAAAAACTTGAAGAATGTGGAAAAAAATATTCTAATCGTGTAAACCAGTTTCTTAAATATAACACAGAGAATAACCCACCTATGAAACCTATATCTTCAAAAACACCACCTGCCAAAGTCTCTGGTTTTAATGAAACAATGAACTTTGAAACGTTGGGTATTGAAAATAATGAAATAGAAAAACCAATTGATACAAAATCATTGTCAAAAAACAACTTGCATGAAGTGATGGAAAAACCAATAACAACTTCAACGTTCAAGTGCTATCACAGTTGCTCTTCTGTAGATGAAACTTTTGGTACCGTGACTGTTAATGAAAACAAAACGTCACAAAAAGTAAACAAAGCAACAGAAGATTACTATTGTGATTCAGAAGTGATGCAAGAACTCATGAAAAAGTGCAATTTTTCTAAAAATAATTCACCAAAAAAGAAAAAAAAAGAGAAAAAAACAAGTTTTAAAAAAACAGCAGATGAAACCAAAGATAAAAATGATGAAAGTAGCGATAAAAAATCAGAATCTAGTGAAAATAAAGAAAACTGCTGTTATGAGCTTGAAATAGAATTTCCAAAAAAACTTGAAGAACTTAGAAAAAGACTAGAGCAAGTTCAAGATGTCCAAGAGGAAACTTCAATAAAAAGTCAAAAAGAACAAAGCGGAGAAAAAGATGATGATGATGATGATGATAATGAAAGCCAAAATGAAAAAAAAGGTGGCGAAAAAAAAGAAGAATGTAAATTAGAAATAGAGGATTGCTACTGCTTGTTCCAATTGGAACGTACCAAACTACTGCCTGGGCGTATGTTGATGGGGATAGATCTCTATGGAGAAAACCTTTTTGGGGTCGACGCCAAAACTCCATCCATCCTCACATTCGGCGGTGAAACTCTAATCGAGTATGGCAAGTACGAAGGTGAGCTCTAGATCAGTTAATCAATCTATTGTAACCTTATATATTCGATGTGAAACTTTTGAAAGTAGTTAACAAAAAATACATTAAGACGTTACTAAGAAGTATATATGAATTTTCACATATGAATTTGTCTCTATAAAATTGAAATCTGCTTATTATGCAAACAGCCACCCACGTGAGACAACCATGGGATTTGGTGGTTGTAGGCAACCACGTCTTCATCACTGACTGCTACATGAGCAACCTCATTCACAGGATTGACATCGAGAACAAGTGAAGTGACTTGTTATTGATAAAAAATATTTCCTTCATTTGTTGGTAAGGTTTTGACGTTAGAAACTGAAAGAAGTTTTAATGTATGTCTAAATTCGTGTTCTTTTGACAATGATGATTTTTAAAAATAGGTTTGTTTTAAAATTTTATAAATAGTTAGTTAAACTCAAATTTTTGTATATTCTACAAAAAATATACATTAAATTCCAGTTGTGTGATGAAATGGTGGTTGGAATCGAACGGGGTCAGGAAGCTCTCCAAGACTCCCCAAGGTGACTCGTAAACGATAGAGCTTGATGTGTAAGATAAAATATCTTAAAAAATATATATAAAAATTTGAAGGCTTATTAAAAGCCTTGCATAGCTTTTTGTAAAGATAATTTAGTTTTATAAAGTACTCAAATACTTTTGTGGGTTCTTCCTAATTCTCTACAGCTTTTAATGAATACGGACCTTAGGCGTCTTGATGATGTTGTTTTAATCAGAAAGGCTTTGTTTGAGTATTGGATATGCTTAAAATATTGAAACTCATTTTGAATCTCTGGATAAAAACATCATTTATGGAAACTACTTTGGATATAACCAGGAAAAATTCATAAAGAGTAATTTTAATCAAATTAATAATAATTAATTATTAATATTATTTCAAGATATAATAACTGCTACAAAAAATATAGTTTTTTTTTTAAATCTATTTACATTGTTTTGAAACTAAAACCTCCAACCACAGATACCATCTTGGTCACAAAGCACCCTAACAGATTGGCAGAGTACACACTAGATGGGTCTTTGATACAAGAGATAGTGGTCAAAGTTGACGGTATGGAAATGAGCCACGCAATCAAATTGGACAAAGACAAGTATAGTTTTCATAGTTTTTTAGGCTGAATTCTATTCCGTAATTTCTAATTGGTTCAAAATAGGGAAAGTTGAAAAAAACTTAATTAAAAAATACAGAAATATTTTTCTTAGTATACTAAAATCTAAACCAACCATTCAAACACATAGAAATTCCGAAATAATCTAATTTTTACTGAGTGGAAACCATCTCATTTAGTTTCATGGTGTGTGGACCGAACTGGACGTTTCCAAGCAAAAGGGTTTGTCTGGTGGACTGTAAAGGAATTGTGAAGAAATTCTTGCAACAGAATCCACATGGATTCAGTTCTGCCACCACCTCTGTTCCCTTCATGGATGTCAGGTGATTGTTCTGAAGGAATATTCGATATGATTTAAATAATTCGCGTGATTTCATGATGGTTTTTGTTTTTTTTGTTCCAGGTGTTCTGAGCTATTTGCCTTCAGAGAAAATAGAGACAAGCCAAAGCAAGAGAATTCGAAAAATGCTAAAAAACATAAAAAAGATAAAAAACAAAACTATCAAAACCAAGCATCTAAGCAAAAACTTAACTTCAAACAAAATTTTGTTGCTGAAGACAAAAAGAAAAATTTGAGCTTCGATAACCCAGAGCTGTGTGTTAAAATGCAAAATGAGTTTTGTGCGGGAAGGTTGAGTTGTGTGGATTGTAAAGAAGTGATTGAGCCAGTCTATCTTCTCAGGTTGTCGACTGGTGATGTGATGGTGTGTGATTATGCCGGCAATTCTATCCATCTTATAAGTCGTGAAATGCAGCATTTGAGAGTCATTTTGGGACCAGGGTCCAACTCGGATCGACCTTGCAACTGTTGCCGAAAGAGAGAAGATTTGGTACATCCTTTCAAACTTATGATAGTAGATACAAACAAAAACCAATGTGAAGATGCTAAACTATACAAATGTGAAGAACAAAATACAGTTACTAAAACCATCAGCTTAGCCTCAAATAAATCATTTGCAGTGAATGCCTCACACAACGCAAACTCAGACGATTCCTTGTTTTGCTGTGAAGACCACTACATCGAATTGGATTGTGGGCAGAAATATGCAAGACCCAGGGCACTTGTGTGCACAGAACGAGAAGTTATCACATCGGGTTCTTGTGAAGAAAAATGCACTTTCTTACCTAGTGCTAACTACTTTCTGCGGTGTGCCAACGTTAGTCAACAAGTACCACTGTTTGAGAAGCCGTATCGCATCTGCATCGATGAGGTGAAGAGAAGGTTATTTGTGTGTTCAGATTCCCCTTACGAAGGAAACCAACTTTTGTTATTTTCATATTGAAGTTTTTTGGCATGCTGGTTGAAGTGTATTTAATAAGAAGCAAAGTTGATAGTTTGTCAGTTTTTGAACAGCAAAATAAACATAAAATAGCTTATTTATTGAAATTTTACACAAAAAACACGTCTTTTTTTAAAAAATTGATAAGAAAAAAATTTTCTTCGATTTTTCGAAAAAAAAATCTTCCTTGAAGACCCGCAAGTTCTCAATTTGAAACCACTAGACACAAATGACTTTTTCGAGGGTACTTTTAAGGTTTTGAGATTTATTAATTTTTTTTCGTTTTATTAATTTTAATTAAATTTTTAGACTTTCAACTGGCAGAGTTGAATGCATATTGAATATTAAAAATAAGAATTTTTCATAAAAAACAAAATTTTAAGAAAAATATTTTGTTTTCAAGAGTTGATTAGCTATAATGTCAAGTTTGTTGAATTATATGGAAAAATCCAGAAAAACTAATTAGTTTTTTTACATTTGAAACTTTTTTCAGAATATTAAAATGAATAACTGAAATACAGACTTGGAAAAATAAAACTCGGCTGTAAGTTACTTTAAATATTCAAGAGATGATTGAATAGAAATAAAATGATCATTTTGATGTAGTGTGATTTGGGTTCCATAAGATATATCTCTCTAGGACTTTTCATAAGAATATCCCGCACAAGTGTGAAGGTATTTTTCATTATAAATAGTTTGGTCTAAATGATTCTAACTCAAAAAAAAAAACAATCTAAATGTGAGGTCAATTTTGAGTAAAAATATGATAATATGGTATGAAAAAACAATATTTTGAAGTCGTTTTTTGTGGTTTGGAATTGAAATTCAAAAATTGAAGCATTAAATATTGAAATGAACACAGTTTGAAAAACTCTGAAATTCCTACATTATGCATATAAAATGACACATACACTCACACACACACACACACACACACACACACACACACACACACACACACACACACACACACACACACACACACACACACACACACACACACACACAAACACACACACACACACACACACACACACACCTTCCTTCCTTTTGTGCATTTATCCACCATAAGGCGGGTGCACTAAACTGCATAGCAGTTTATCTATGGATCTGGTGTGGTGTTCTTCTTTTGACTTGCCAGTGATCAGCTAGGCGAAGTTTCTTGAAATCTTTATGTAGGCTTTTTGTTGATGGCTTTCGTTGAAATTTTGAAGTTTTTTTCCCGCAGCCAATTAAAATAAATAATTTTCACTTTTAACCGCTCAACAGCCAATTTTGTTTACATCCAAATTTAGTATTAAAAGACTTGATTTCTCCAAATTTTGAATACTTTTTTATTGTTTTATTTATGCATTAAATAATTATATCACTAATTAAAATTTTTTAAGTTATTTCGGTGTGATACGAGACTATTTTGAACTTTTGTACTCATCCAACATGAGATTTTTCGAAATAAATTATTATCAACTTGTTACATTAATTATTTTAAACAATTTAAACCATTTTTCAATTACAAAATTCAACTTTAAACTTGTGAAAACTTAAAAATTTAGCGGAGGCCATTTTACCTCGTGCCCACACACACACACACACACACACACACACACACACACACACACACACACACACACACACACACACACACACACACACACACACACACACACACACACACACACAAATACTAATTTCTAATCAAAAGAAAATCTAGGAGACGGATATTAAAATACTCGTGATGATGGTGATGACGAGGAAGAAGAAGAATAAAATGATGATGATGAGGGATAAAATAGGACAAAAAAAGATGATGATAGTGAGAATGATAATTAAATGAATGATGAGGATGGTGATGATGATGAGGATGATGATGATGGTGAGAATGATGGTGGTGATGATGATGATGAGGATGATGATGATGGTAAGAATAATGGTGGTGATGATGATGATGAGGATGATGATGATGGTAAGAATAATGGTGGTGATGATGATAATGATGGTGAAAATGATGATGAGGAGGATGATGATGGTGGTGATGATGATGATGATGATGGTGGTGGAGATGATGATGAGGATGATGATGATGGTGAGAATGATGAATGTGGGGAGGATGATGATGATGGTGAGAATGATGATGAGGAGGATGATGATGGTGAGAATGATGAATGTGGGGAGGATGATGATGATGGTGAGAATGATGATGAGGAGGATGATGATGGTGAGAATGATGAATGTGGGGAGGATGATGATGATGGTGAGAATGATGATGAGGAGGATGATGATGGTGAGAATGATGAATGTGGGGAGGATGATGGTAAGAATAATGGTAGTGATGATGATGATGATGATGATGATGATGATGGTGGTGATGATGATGATGATGGTGGTGATGATGATGATGATGGTGGGGATGAAATTAAAAAATCATGATTTCAATTGTTTTTGTTAAAATGAAAAATGAATATAATTGCCATTTCCTATTCTTATTTAAATGAAAAAAGCAGATAAAACTATTCGACATGGAAGGATTAATAACTTTCGATAATATAATAATATTCGTTTTAATAATAAGTTAATAATATCCGTTTTAATAAAAATAATATAATTTTTAACAATTCAATTTTGTTTTACGAATGGTATATAAGGGCAGAAAAAAACTAAATAATAATTAATAATAATAATAATAAAAAAAAAATAATAATAAAAACAATAATAATAATAATAATAATAATAATAATAAAAACAATAATAATAATAATAAAAACAATAATAATAATAATAATAAAAACAATAATAATAATAATAATGGCCGATTCTTGATAAAAGAATATAATTTAGTTTAAACTAATTAATTTATAAGTTATAATAAGTTATGAGCTAGTTTTTCCAGTTTTCTCAAAGTTTCAAATGTCATTTATGAGTTTATGGAAATATTGCTGGGTTTGAACACAATACATTGGGATTTGGCCAGTCTAACAGGACACTTTCGGATGAGTTTTTTTATATACATATTACCATTGTTTTATTATATTATTATAAACGTTACCATAGATCACTTGCTTCATTTTTGGCTTAGTTAAAATTTCTTTTTCTTATATGTAGTATAATATTTTTAGATTTAAGTATCATATATATATAAAAATATAAATAA
>OZ038324.1:4277712-4288564 GCA_964035795.1 Pterobdella sp. o SKG-2022 | reverse complement strand
GAAAAAAAATACAAAATGGCGGTCGACACACGACCACGATAAGACTAATACACCTAATTTGAGATTAATTATTTATTGGCATTTATAATTAAAACAAGTCTCTCATTGTTTTCTTCTTTTACATGACACTTCTTTGTCACAAAAAATCTTCAAAATTTTTCCTTATTTAGAGTTTGGGGTTGTTTTTTCATAATATAAATGATTCAATTAAGGCTTGTAAATTTGATTAAGAAATTCAAATGATGTTGCCACGTATTGAATGAGCGTAAATAAACTCACGTACAAAAAATGCACAAAAACACGCACGAAAAACAAACATACACATGCATTGAAATAGATACATACACACGCATCGCCACATGATTAAACCAGCGAGCAGCCAAAAAGTTCACACAACCTTATAAGAAAAACATACGTCATGATCCTTGAAATCACGTGTAAACACACACACACACACACACACACACACACACACACACACACACACACACACACACACACACACACACACACACACACACACACACACACACACACACACACACACACACACACACACACACAGACACACACACACACACACACACACACACACACACACACACACACACACACACACGACACACACACACACACACACAAACACACTCACACACACACACACACACACACACACACACACACACACACACACACACACACACACACACACACACAAACACACACAAACACACACACACACACACACACACACACACACACACACACACACAAACACACACAGATAAACACATCTGGTGCTTTAATCACATGAAGAAATTTTAGAATTCAAAAGACTCGGCAAACAGTCATGGCTGCGGCGTTTAATGCATCAAAACTGCAATGCCACATGCCACTGTTAAAACTACTCACCATATAATCCTCACTTGCGAACTAACGTTTGTCTCTATGAAAAAGACATGTTATATAAAACACCAATGAATTATGACAAAGTTGTATTTCAAAAATTCCAGCTTCACCACTGCAAAAACGTACTTTTAAAATCCTTAGTTTTTGACGAATAAAAAACAAGGAGGGTATCTATATAAAAATCTGTCTATATAGGGCAAAACCCTTGTTTTTGTATAAACCCTTTTATACAAAACCTTACTATACAGACTAGAATCTATCTATAAAGATGGCTTCTCTATAGAAGAGGGTATTCATATAGACGAGGATCATGTATATAAGGGTAGGATGGCGCAATGGAAGGTATGAGCTTCTTGGAGATTGTCACCTGTCACGTGAGTCTGTATTCTTTGAGCTTATTGTTTTGTAAGAAGTGTTATTATTATTATTATTATTATCAGAAATAGAAGTAATAGTAGCAGTAGTAGTAGTTTTATCGTTTTTGTTATTCAAAAAAATAATTATTGTTGTCATCTTATGACTATTGATATTATTATCAGTTTTATTTCTCGAGATATAAGTTATTTATCAAAAATTTCGAAATAATGATCATTGAAAAGAAGCTGGTTGAAATAATGTATGAAAGACTAAATCTACTGCGAATGATTTTCTCCCATGCTTGCAGCTTGTGAATTATTCAACTAAATTTAAAACGTTTGTCTTTGAAATACCTTAAAAGAAACACATATATTGGATTGGAAAGTAATGTAAGCAGTCAGTTATCCCTTGAAACCAGTGATGCAACGGTTTTTCTATTTGTTGCAGAGAAATACTACTTAAATATTCCAGTTACAGAGAAATTATCCGGAACATGATCTGTATTTGATTGAGAAAAATATTTTTGAAGAGAGAGTTTTTGCTGTTTTTTCTCTCTTCATGTTTTGTGTTTAAATATGCAGATTTTATTTGAGAGTTTGATAACGGATGTTTTGGTGATCATTATGTATCAACATCTAGACTTCATTTGATCAACTCTTTGACAACTTTTGTTTGATATATAATGCGATTTGGAAGTCATTTTTTTAGTTGAAAATTAACATTATATTTCAATACATGATCTATTTAAATAAAATAACTTATATATGAGAAATGTCGATTACACACACAAATGATAGTTTCAAAATGCTTGTACTCGCTTCTTCAAGCGTGAATCATTATTTCGGAGTAATTCAAGCAGAAATCGTATCACAGTAATACGAGCTTTAGTTATTTTTAATAACTCTGCGTCCATATTTGAAATCTCTTTTTGAGCTATGTCTTTTTTTATGGTAACGAAACTGAAGGTTGGAGTTTTGAGTCTCGGGTAATACATTGTAAAGGCTTTGTGTTATAGATATTTTTTTCTGAAAGGTCTTTTTATGTTTTTTAGAAGGTTAGAATCATTTGGTGTTTTCATGAGTAGAATTTTTTGTATATGATAGAAATTAATTATTTAATTAATAAAATATAGAAATTAAACTGAGATGTGTATAGTTAATTGATATATTCTTTATCCCATCTTTTTCTCTCTATAAGACACCTCAAGAAATGATGAACTTTATTCATTTTTTTCAACTTTTATCACTTTGAAAATTTCAATTCTATCTTAATTTTTTTTAAATTAAATTAATTCTTCATCATTTTCAAGTCAACTTTAATTTTAATTCTTGTTGTGTATATTTTATAAAAATAGGACGTGTTGAGACAAGAGTTTTTGTGGCTATAAAACGTTAACTTTCAACGTTAATTTGAAAAACTATAGTTTAATAAATCAAAACTTTTAAATTTATTATTTTAAAATTTTAAAATATATTAATAAAAATCATACCATCAAAAAAATCGATAATTATTAAATGTAATTGAAGTTCCACCTAAGAGATACCACATCACACTCACTTTATGATAAGTATGTACCCCTATGTTTCTAAAAACCTAAACAAAGTACAGTAATATTAGTAAAGTTCTATAAACTTCGTGAGAATCAATAAAACAAAATTATATGATAAAAATGCCATAAACATCATTAGAATCAAGTCTCCATTTATAAGAAACCCTATAAAAAAGAGTTTAAAATGAGATTGTTTAGCGCTTCATAACAGCGATGCTACGCCACGTGTTGAAGAAATAAAATTAATTCAAGCTTTTATTAAACAAAAAAATCAGTTGCTATATAACTTTGTTTTTTTTTATAGTGTCTTTGAAGATATTTTTTGTTTTTATGAAAAGTCTCCAAAAAGTTTGTTTTGCGGAGTTTTGTTCTCATTTTTGAGGTGCTTCAAAATAACTTGGATAAAATCTATTAAATTATATAATATTTCATAAATATCAATCTAAACGAACAGACAAAAAACAGATTTTTGAATAGTAAAAAAATTCAACAAAGACTAACAAAGTTTAGAGTTATTTAATATGCAGTAATGTTCTTTCCTTCTTATTTCCATGAATAATATATTTCCATTTCATCTTATTCCCAAATACTCCACAAAAAAATTTTCGATCAACTTTTTTTGGTTTTTATTTTGGTGAATTTTTTACTTCCATTCCACAATTTCACTTGTCAATCAAAAATTATTTTTTAAATTTAAGTTTTCTTTTTCATTTTTTAATAGTCTGTTGTTATGACGTAAAAGATTCTAGTCACCGTGTTTCATGTACTTCGTCGTCGTCATTATCATCAACATCATCATCATTATCACCATCATCACCACTCCCACCACCAGCTCCATTATCTTTCATCATCACCATCTTGCTCATATTCTTCATTTCCTTTTTCTTTTCTATCCCTTCTTCTACTTTCCAACTTTTTCCTCTTTCCAACTTCATTCTCTCTGCCACCTTCTTCAAACTCCAGCCCCACTTTGTCGCAGTAGTGCTCTGGCAACAGGTTGCACAACCAAACAAAAACATCACTAATTAAAAGCGCAATTTTGTACCCTCTATTATGTGTAATTGCTTATAACTTATTCATTATCATTTTGTATCTGTTTATTCATTTTTTTTGTTTATATTATTATTATTATTATTATTTATTTTTATTTCTTTATTTTATTTTATATCATTCCTTTTTATTTGATTTCCTTTGAGAAATATTTATTTCAATTTCTCACGTTTTCAGCATCCTCAATTTTTTGCTATCCATTCTTATTTTGAATACAAGTGTTTATTTTTTAAACTGGTATGATCTATTAATAGACAGCAAATAAGTGCAATCCTCAACTTTCGAATATTCGCATATGTTATTTGATTGCTTGAATTGAAGTTTCTTTGTAGTATATGACTGCAAATTTAATGGCTTCTGTGATCAGACTCTTGTGCCTCTATTTAATTTCATCCCGAGTTTTAATCAGACTTCCATCAAAAGACTTTCAAATAACTCACTTCGAATAATCAAAAAATTTCAAATTTACAACATTTCAAGCCAATTTAAGTTAAAAATTACATTTGATCAGACTCTGAAAGCATAATAACTAACTTTTGTTTGAAACAATGATATTTATATGAGCAAGCAAAAACACATTTCCAAACACCACAAAAGTGCTGAAATCACTCACAACCTCACAAATAAATCTCTCAAAAACTTTCCCAAACCGTTCAAACTTCAAAAAACACCACCTCAACTCTCCAAAACTCTCTAAAAAATCACTTTTAAAACACTGCCACCCTTTAATACGTACGTCATGCCACACACAAACCTAGGATACCTCCTACAAGCCATCCCAAACTCTTGGAAACAGCTTCAAAAACACTTGAAAACTTTCAAAAACTTTTGAAATCTCACAAAACTTTTCCATCCCTCTCATTGAACCTTACAAACCTTGAGAAACCCCGAAAAATTACACCCAAAAAACCACCAACAATACTCAAATCCCCCCTTCCTCCCAAACCTCCAAAAAATCACCAGCAACCCTCACAACTTTCACATACGACTTAATCTAAAAAAACATAATAGACGAGGGTGTACAGTCGTCTTTAAGCTGCCTCCTCTCACAATTGTCACATCTGTGGTCCTTTTTCTGTTGTTTTTTTTAAATTTATTTTTTTTGTTCCGTTATTTTTTTTAAATTGAGTTTTGAACATTTCGGTTTGTTAGATTATTTTATTTATCTTTGGTTTAATTATTTTTATATTTTTATTGAAGTTTAAATAGTTTTTTTTGTCCCACTTTTTGTTATTTTTTATTGTGTTTCAATTATTTTTAATTGTTTGCATACTTTTCTTCCAATAAGATTTTTCGTGTTGTTATTATCTCTGAAAGTTCATTTGTGTTTTGATGTTTTAGATATAATAATTTTTATATAGATTCATTTTTCAATTGAATGATGGTTGATTTTGCATCAAAACCTTTCAACAGCTGTTTTAAATAGTGCGACAAAAATTCATGCAAAAATTAAAATTAACCTTTGTTTAATTTTAAAAAAATGAAAACCTTTAAATGTATTCATTTGAAAAAAACAAAAAAAACTTGGAAAAAAAAAATAAATGTTTTTTTCTAAACTTAAAAAAGTTTTTTAAAAGTTACAGCAGGTTGAATGCATCGACGTTAAACATAAAAAAACATTATCTAAAGACACATTCCCAGTTGTTGAACTCTACAAATAAATTTAAGTGAAAGAACACGAAAAAATAATTATCTAAAAATAACACAAATGAATAGATGGATATACTAGGAAAAACAAACACAAAACCACAACTTGATACATACATTCCGCTGACAGGATAGCAAGAAGTACAAGTACACATGAGTAAAATAAGCAAACATGAATATACAAAAATAAAAAAGTGATTACCAAACACACACACACACACACACACACACACACACACACACACACACACACACACACACACACACACACACACACACACACACACACACACACACACACACACACACACACACACACACACACACACACACACACACACACACACACACACACACACACACACACACACACACACACACACACACACACACTAACCGCATGTATTAGGCAAAGTCTGTTGACACAGTCGTCTAAGGAAGCGAGAAGTCCACAATAAACAAGGGCTAATTGTATTACATTAATCTGTCATCATCAATACCATCATCCTGATTATCTATTTTACGTTATTTAATTTTTTTTTTCACTATCTCTACATAACCATAACAACCATTCCTTTCCGTTTTCCATCATTGTTTCAAATATTCTTTATCATGCAGTTCGTTAATTTTTTATAATTGTTCTAATGATACTCATAATATTATAGTTCTACCATAACCACAGAAATTTTTTCTCGATTCCTAACCACCATCGTTGTTTTTCTCATCTCCACCATCATCTTCATCATCTCCATCATCATTCTTATCATCATCATCACCATCAGCTTCTTTATCATCTCCATCATCATCCTCATCATCATCCTCACCACTGCCATCACCCACTCACCAAATGATTTTTGAGTTAATCTTTAAACATTTGAAATCTGGCTTGCTTGCCTCCTACATCTTCATTAATGCTATTACATTTTATGAATCTATTCAACAAAAATATATTTCAAATATTCAGATAAATATATGTACATCAAAACAAATAGAAAAGTAGGTAGGTAAATAGTAGGGTGAGGATTGAAAAGATAGATAACTAGCTAGTTAGATAAACAGATGGAAAACTAAGAAAGCAGTGAGAGTGAAGTGGGTGTAAAAAAAGCTTGGAATATTTAAAAAAAAAAACAAATTTTTTAAACTGATGAACTTCAATTGGAATACAGCAATTTTTTACAAAACTCAAACATAGTTAACTCATTAATTTTTTAAACCATAGAAAAAAATTGAAAGAAGACAGACAAAAAGGCAGTCACCTAAAGAAGCAAAGTAACGTGTTGGCCCCTATAGCTCAATGGTTGAGCATTAAACTAATTATCTAAAGTTACCGGGTTCGATCCCGCGTGGGCTCGACAATTAGCACCTGTTCCACAGTGTGTTTTCGCTACATTAAATTTGTAGCAAGCGCTTTGATCTATAAGGAAAAGCGCTTTATAAATACCGCATTACATTAAAATTAAAAAACCCATACAAATATAGGAAATAATAGCTAGGGGCCTTATGGCGTTAACAGCAAACACACGGGAACTAGTATTACGTGGAGATTAAAATTTTTTTGTTTTTGATTAAACCTACTTTATAACCTTTTTCATAAGTTGGTGCTTTAAACTAAATTTTAATTGATTTGAAGTTGCGCAGACGCGTTATTACGTCATTGCTTATTTATAATTTCCCAGAGTTAAGCGCTTTTTGAAATTGGACTTGAAAAGTGAATTTAAAAAGCATAAAACAACGATGAAAGTTAAATTTTATTTTGGAGGATCAAATCAACATAAATATAACAATTGTGCTCATATTCAAAAACACAAAAATAAAAGCGGCAAAAGACGCTTAAAAATAATTTACAAACAAAAAAAATATAAAAAAACAACCTATAGAAACACGAAAGTGGTCGAAATGAATGCGAATTCCAAGGAAACTATTAAAAATCCCATAATTAATAACGGCAAAGTAGGTATGACGCGAAGCAATTGGTGAAAAAAATTCCTCTCTATATTCCATTAGATTTATTTTTTTCTTTATTATATTAAAATATGTTTCATTTCGAAATATATAAATTATTTTATAGCATTGTAGAGTATTTTATTCTATTCTGTTATTTTTTTTATTATTTCTGTATTGTAGAGTATTTTATTCTATTCTGTTATTTTTTTTATTATTTCTGTATTGTAGAGTATTTTCTCGTTTTTTTTCCTAGTATTTTGTTGTATTGAAGGGTATTTATGTTAAATGTTTCATGTATTCTTTTATAAAGATGATTTCAAAAATGAGATTGAGGTTTTGATCCTTATATAATGCGTCGCCATAAAATAAAATTGTCAAGTGTCTTGTCTCCATCGAAACCCTTTGTATTGTTGTAAATGTATTTATTTGTAAATCATTTAATACCCATATGTAAATGTAATAAATAATAGGTATAAAAGCATTCAAATTATATCGTACTTTGTATACACTTTTACAAGATCCTTTACGCTTTTGTATACTTGATTTAAAACGCAAAAAAGTACTTTGTTTATTTCACTATGACATCTGTGTTTAAAAATGCTCCATACACTTTGATATATTACGCGATACCATAATTAATAAAAAGCCTTTCGATAATTATTTTTTTATTAGTTCATCCATATATAAAATCTATCTTTACATGTAATAATTTATTTTGGGCTAATAGTGTTTGTAAAAATACATGAAAGTTCAAGTATTTACATTTATAAGATTTACACTTAGGTTGACATGTAGATTTACATGTAGTTATGGAAGATTTACGTGTTTTTACAGTTTATTTATTTGCATTTTAATTTTATTTACGCGTAAAAGTTAAAAGAAAAAGAACCAGGGAAGCGTATGGGGTTGTGCGCATTGTGAATACGATTTTGTGCACCTGCTAGGAAAGAGAAAATAAAAATAATAGTATTTATTTAAACAATAAAAATAATATTATTGTTTTTTTTTCAATTTAAAAAAAATATTTTCAAATAGACATTAATACTTATGATAAATAAACATAAAAAAATTATAAAAAGTATGGGAGCTTAAATAAGCAATAAAATAAAATAGAGGCTGGAATTGATAATATAAAAATTAGGAATGATGAGAGTGAATTTGGGTTATAAAACAGCTGGAAAGCGTGATCAATTGTTAATATTGACATTAACAAAGCGCTTTATTTTTCAATAAATTGTCTTCTTACTCAAGTTTTTCTAAAATAGCTTCCAGCTACAGAGGCGCTGGTCTTTAATATTATTTACTTCAAAAATAAATAAGTTTTTTTGATACAATCTTTCTAATGCGCTTGTATCTTTTTTATTAGATCGTATTTATCTCAATAACTCGTATTGAGTTGAACGTTGAATTATTTTGAAAAGTTCTGTAGTAGAAGTTCTTGTGAATATATAGAGCGAATTCATATGAACGAATTGAAGGAATAATAGCGAAAAGTTTCTAGCTTAAAAAAATTTTTGATAGAAATAAAAAAAAAGAATAAAACATTGGAGATTAGTAAAATTAAAGAAAAAATTTAAAAAAAAAGAAAAATGCTCGAAAAGTTGGAAATATAAGGGATAATAAGGACTACAATGATGTCAATTATAGCAGTCTCCTAGAGGAAGATAAGGTGGTGCTGATAATGATTTTCATAATTTCGGTGATACTGTTATCAGCTTTATAGTGGTGTTGAGAATGAGGAAGAGAAAGAAAAAAAAAGAGAATTGGTAAGGGTTGTGGGAGAACAAATATGATGATGATGATGACGAAGATGAAGACATGAAAAAATGAAGGAAAAAGTGAAGTTGAAAAAGATTGATAGTGGTGAAAGAGATGATGAAGAAAGAAGAAAAATGATGATGAGAAATAGTTATTTATGGCAACGATAAAGTGATGTAGACAAAAAAATCTGAGATATTTGAGAGCCAGTTGAATTTTCACCGACATGACCAAAATAGCGCAGATAAAGAGCCTTATTTTCTACTGACATGTGTACTGTATAGAGCATAATTAATGGCCCTCAACAGAAAAGATTATATTAAACTGTTACGCAAGCAATTTCGCTTCATAAGACTGATGTTTGGATGCACGGACTTAAGCTTTTCGCACGCTTGTGCGATGGCCAGTTGAAAAAAGCAAATTCTAATTGGATTAAAGATAAAAAGACAATAAAGAAGCGGAAAAGGCATACAAACAATCACAAAATCAACAGCTGCTTCCAATTGCTGCACCAATAAACAACGAGAAACAAGTAAATACTTTATAAAATTATTGGAAATACAAATATAAAAGTTTATTGAAATTCAACACAAAGAATTTTCAATAGTTGTCAGATTCTGAACGCAGAAAAACTCTAACGCTAGTAAAGGCCATGGAGCTAGCACATAATATGAAGCTTTTTGACTGCTTTGAGTACCCATTGGCACACTAGTTTGGTGTTGTAGACTTGAAGTGTGGACACAGCTTTCCACAATCACTTCCCGCAGATTAACATCCAGATTAACACATTTTTCGAATCTTTAAAAATTTTGCATCTTATTTAAATTCTAAAATTTATCTTTAAATTTGGAAAATTACCTCTTAATCTGCACAATTGGAAAAAGCTATTTAGAACTGCCCAAACATCAGTCATCGTTCTACCTAATATATTCTTACACTTCTTCATTCCAAAACTATTTTGCTTTTCAAATTACTTTTTTAAACAGTTGAATAAAATATTCAAATGTTTTCAAAACTTTAAAATTTTTAAATTATCTTCTTTTCAGCGCTGTTGAATTCCTTTTTTTTGCTTTCATTATTTTCGCCATGAGAAATTCATGAGAAACCGTGTGTTTGCAGGCTTCCAAATTAATTTGCATAAAAAGGACTCTTGCAAAATTCCGTTCAGTATCACCATTAAAACAACCTCAGTGAGAAAATAAAGTTACACAAGTGTGAATGGTGGGGCGCATATAAACGCATAAAACATACTGGGACCTCTACACCATGCACCCCCTGATGCAAGCGTTTTGCATGTCTTGTTTGAGCTTTGGTGATGTAGTGGTTGAGTTACTGTATTGAATTATTTTAGGGTTTTAGTATGTTGTTGTCAAAGTAGGTGAGTTTTTTTGAGATGAATTTCATCATTAAAGTTTAATAGTGCTTTATAGAAATGAGTTTTTTGATGTAAGAGCTGCTACTGTAATATTTGTCTAAAGCATCAGAGGGTGTTTAAAATTAAAAATTAAAGTTATTTTTCGAAATTATATTTATTTACACATTTAATATTGCGTTTATGTGTAGATGCAGATTTTAAATGTATATATGGATTTTATGAATTTACAGAATGGGGGATGCAAATTTATAGAAAGGAATCGT
>OZ038324.1:4265212-4275212 GCA_964035795.1 Pterobdella sp. o SKG-2022 | reverse complement strand
AAAGTCTCATTTAAATTTAACGAGTAAACATTTTTTTCCAATTTTGAAAGAGAAATTTGCGTTGCTTTAAAAGAAGTGCGTATTAGGATTGTGTAAATGCAGTGATGCGGCTGTATGATGATGAAGGTTAGTGCACTTTGCAATATTCTACTGAATGTTTAAATATTGATAACTCTTGGGTTGTTGTTAATTAATTAAAATTTTAGCAATCATTCGAATGTTTCTATTGCAACATTCTTCAAAACTTTTTTAGAGCAAACGAATTAAAACATTGTGCAATTAATTTGTTTTATAAATTATGAAAAATATACTTCAGTAACGATTAAAAGTGGACTTTAGGAAGAGCAGGAATAATGACACACAACATAGTATTCTTGGCATAGGGTCCCTTTAATGGTTTAAACAACACGGATTATTCGCGGATTAATGCGTGTTATAATGGCCGCATTTATATAGCGCCAGATAGATCTAAATTTGCTACTTCTGCATATTTCATAAGAGCTACCACTTTGCTTGAACGATGCAAATAGAAATATTAAAACGAATATGACCATTATTAGAACATAATTAGTGAATATGACCATTATTAGAACATAATTAGTGAATATGACCATTATTAGAACATAATTAGTGAATATGAGCTTTGATTTTTCACTCAATTTTGTTTTTTTTGAGCGCTTATTTTGATTGAAACACCAGCAAATGTGCTGATTAACAAATTGATTAAATTAACATTCAATTAGTGTGCTAACAGATTAATTAAGAAATAACCAGGTTGTCATTTGATCATTTTTTGCTTTTTAGTTATGATTATTCCTGATTTAATTCAAAATTTCATCTCATTTTATAACTCAACTTTTATCGCATAACTTAGCTCCAAATTATCGAAAATTGAAAAGATTTAATTTATTATATTTTGATAAATAATTTATTGTTTGAATTAATTTTTAAATATCTTTTAAATTTTTGCAGCTGCCCAAACACCACTTTACAACACAGCTCACTTGCGTGACGTATTTTCGTGTTCCAAGCAAATTGCTCTTGTATTCTCTCTCACTTTTCTTCACCTTGTTCTATTTCTTTTACTGTTTTAATCTTAATTTTGGTTCAATTTTAAGTTTTTAAAGAAAAAATACTTATTTTTAATTAAAAAGTTTTTTTGGTTCATATGTATTATTTCTATGTTGAAATGGAGTATATTAAAGTTGTGGAATGTAATTTGAATGAATTTTATGGATTTTGAAATTGATCCTCAACTAAAATTATCTGCAATATTATTACAAAAATTAGTTCAAAACCTTTACTTATTTTGTCTTATCAAAACCGCTTTATTCTATTTGAGATTAAATGAAAGATTATTCATTTTCAAAAAATGGGACAATCCTCATTAGAATTCATGATATATTTTAAAAAATTTTTGAAAAATTTTAATCCTTTCCAAAATTTTTTTAAAAGGTTTTCGATTTATTTTAATGCAGCTTTAACTAACATCACTTAGAATTTTCTATAATTAAAAAAAAAAATTGAACGCCACAACTTAATAGAACCCCGCCGAATGCGGAAAAGTTTAATTAAAAAAACCATTATTCTTTCTACTTTTTATCAACATTCACTTTTAAACAATCAAAAATCGATTAAAAAAATCTCTAAAACCCTTAAGCCAAAAAATGTAAACGAACAAAACACTAAACATTAATAAGAGAGATTAAACGTACCCAAACAGAATCTTTTTAGTGTCAAGCCACCAAAACCTGTCTGCAAATTATCAGCACCTTTGAACTTTGTGTTCTCGTTTGAGCTTGTAATGAAACCTATAATTCGTCTACTCAATCTTTGTATTCTTGTATTATTTCAAATTTTTGCTGTTTTTTTTATTATGTCATTGTTATATTATTTTTTCTTTTTTGTTCTTATTTTTCATTTATTGTTTTTTTAACCTTTATTTTAGAATTATGTAAGACGATGTTTTATGTCTAAAGCCTTGAGTGAGTTCCAAATTTTTAAATAATTACATAAGAGATCTTTGATTACTCAAAAGTCCCAATTAAGTCTGATAGAATTTCATGAAAACTTGCATTGGAAGTCCTAAAAAAGTGAACCCTCAAAATGAAAAGCATTCGTTTTTCAATTTTCAGTGGGGCACTAGCTTGCTGGGTTGAACGCCACTACTATAATTTTTATGTATCAATAATAACTCTGATAAAATTTATTATGTCAATGGTAATAATAAAAAATTTTTTTATTTTAAAAATACTCATCAAAATAATAATAATTATTATTTTTTTATTTTTTCAATTTATACTGTTTATTTTTATATATTTTTTGTTGCATATAATATTCCAACAAATCAACAACAACAATAATAATAACACTAAAAATAACATAAAAACAAGGATTTTTGATTTTTTTATTATTCCCCAAATGATATTCACTGGGAGATTGCAGGAAAGAAGGACATACGCCTCCTATATTCCACATACCGAAGCTTCGACATTTTACATAATAGACCTTATCATTCTTTTAACACCAGACAAAAGAAGAATTGAGAAAACAAAAAACTTCATGGAAAAAAAAAACCATTTAATCCAAAAAATTGAGTGATTATTGGTAGAAATATCAATTTTGTTCAATAAAGTTCACCTCAGCTAATAACATTGTATTACTTTAAAACACTGGATGTTTTGAGATTGTGGTGTTAATTATAAAAATTTAAATTTATTCCCTAGGGTATATGATCAGCTGATGACATGGAATGATGTTGATCACAGAGGTCTGTGTGGGTCTTGTATTTGATGGGTTGAACGCCACTGTGATGAGCTTGTTTTCATTTTATTCAAGTGTTTAATATTCCGAAATGCATATCGTATCTTCAAATTATGAGAATTTTTTTCGAAAAATGATCACCTAGAATTTTCGATCTGTGAAAACTTATCATAATTCACGATCCTAATGAATGGTGATGAAGTTTGACATATCGATAATTTTAACAGATTATTTTTGGATAAAAGTGTTTTTTAAAAAAATTTCAAATAAACTATATGGAATTCGAAGCAACTTTAAAAAATACAATGCCTCTGAAGAATAGTATTAAATACGAAATAACTACCAAGAGTTCATAGAAAAATTTCATTCTCTAATGTTTTGAATTGTGATCATGGTTTTTGGTATTGTTGATAGGAATGTAAAATATTATTTGGATTTTAAAGAATAACTAAGTCATTTGAAAAGCTTTTAGATGAATATGAAAAAATTTCTTATTTTGTGTTGTTTCTAAGAAACTTATTTCAAAAATTATCAGAAGTTGTTTTTTATTCACATGATTTGGATTAATAAAATACAATTTTTATTCTTTTTTAACAAAGCTTTTGAAGAAAAAAGTGCTAAAATTTTAAATAGAAGTAGAATGAGTTTTTATGTATATTAAAGTTTCACATAAAATGAAGTTTTTAGGGAATTTAAAACCATTGAATAATTCAAACTTAAAATTGAGAAAGATGTAAATTGAATATACTTTATAGAAATTTAAAATTTCATTTAAGTAATTGAAGAAAATGTTCATTTGAAACTAAATAAGAAGCGATGATTTTCATTATGAGACTATTATTGGTAGATTTCAAAGTTCGATTGTTAGAAATATCTAAAAAAAAACTAAATGAAAAATGAATTCAATAAAGAAAAATGAAAATTTCAAAAAAACGAAGTTTAAAATGGGTTTTGAGTATATTTGTACTCATATACATATTTAATGTAATTAGAACTGCAATTTCACTTTTTTGTAACAAAGCTTTTCAACGTTTGTCATATCTTATGCTTTTCTTAACATTTCAAAATCAATGGAATTCTTAATTAGTATATAAAATCCCATAAATTAGCAGTTGATCATCCGATATCTAATTTTAATTTTTTTATAATAAAGCTGAAGCACTAAAAAAGGGCATAAAGATGGCTGAAAATAAGTATGAAAGTCACTTCATCAGAGTTCTAGTTTTTGGGGATGTGCATATAAGTAACCTTTCACTTAATTCATAAACTTTCCAATTGAATTCAAAATCTTAAAATTAATTTTCAATGTTTAAAAATTAACTAAATTTCCATTCTAATTTCATGAACATAGAAAATATTTGAATAATTTCATAATCATCAACTCCAATACTTTCAATTTCAACAACTCCAAATCTATCAGTGAAATACTTGCAAGAGGATGTTCTGAATGCCAATAATAAGGACACCTATATCCATAAGAACATACATTTTAGGTAATAGCGGCCATACTTTGAGGATTTAATGATATTAATTTCATTATGTCCACACTTGAGGCATCTGTTTAAGTATAAAAGGATTATATATTCTTTATGTATTTTTTTCATGTATTTCACTTCCATTATTCAAATAGTTTATTAACTTTTTTTAAAATTTTGATTATTTCAATACTATTGGTATCATTAGTCAATATGTTTCATCTCATAAATAAACATTTTTCAAAAGTTTCAAACCAATCATAGAACAGAGAAGTTTCTTATGGCATTTCCAGGCTAGTCATATTATAAACTTGATAAAAAACTTAAATCTACTAAGTATATTATAGTGATGTTTAACCCAAGAACTGATGAGAAATATATTATCACACTATATATTATTTGTGGGTTTCATATATATGTTTAGCTAATCTCTTTTGGTAATGTTACTTATTTATGTTATAGGTTTTTTCATTGATTTATTTAAAAATCCTTAAACTTAAAGTCAAATGTTAAAACTGAAGATACTATATCCTATAAAGACAAATCTGGTCTATATATACAAACTAATGAACTTAAATAGATGGTATACTTAAATAATTGGCTATTATATATCTAAAAATTAGGTATCAAAATATATTTAATCAGTCAATATTGTTTCATACTTGGTATGGGGTCCATTACAGAATGTTACCATAACAAATCTGATCTCTTCAGGTGGTAGTGCTGATGGGTAATGCCAGAAGCAAAAGTAACATTCAAAGGTGAGTATTTAAGATTTATACTTTTAATTTTAATATATTCATTTAATGATTTCAATCATCTGGTTAATTGGCTAGTTGTTTAGTAATTTTTGCAATTTTCTGTGTTTAATGCTTCCAATCAAACTTTTTATGACTGAATCAATGAGCTAAAATAGACTTTATTGTATTATTGATATTAATTTTTTTCTATAATTAACAATAATATTTAATATTTATTTATCACGTTTATTATTAGTGAGCTCATAAAAATGGGATTACAAAGACAACAAGCGATGATAATGATGGTTTCCAGTAGTATTATAGCCCCAATTATTCAAATAAATAGCAGATTGAATTAGTGTTATTTTTTGGTAATTTCATGCTCCAATAAATTTCAGGTTAAAAGCACAGTTGGATTTCATAAAGAACTCAATGGTAGCCATTAACTTCAGTTTTAATAGATTACCATAATAACATTCAATTAATCCCTATAATACTATACCCATAACCAAGTTTATCTATAGCTCAAATTTTTTCAAAAAAAAATTGATTGTTATTTTGAATTGTTAGCATGAAAACTGACGTGAAACAATGAAGATGAGAGTGAATATATTATTTTGCGATTATAGTAACTTGTCTAATTTAGTTTACTTATTACATTATAAATATTGATTAATTGACATTATTATTAGCAATATGATACAGCGATGATGGTTTGCAGGAGAGTATGAGAAGAGGGAGGTTGAATGCTGATGAATCACACAAGGCTGGCGGTATGGTTGCTCAATAATAATAGAAATATTAGTAATTTTCTTAAAATACTAATAATGTTTTTATCAATCAATCAAATCCGTTTTATAGCGCGTTTTTTCACCAAGGGTTTTAATGATGGTTTGATAGAAATAATTATTATTTATATAATAATAATTATTATTTATATTAATAATTATAATAAATGATCATTTATTATTAGTGATAATTTTTCAATTAATAAAATACGAATCACAAGCTGTTCTCATAACGTTGTAAACTGTTGTGGTGCATTGTGTGGTCTTGTGATATGGGGCAATTTCATCGAAGCTTTTCCAAACACCAACGTTTCACAGGCAAAACAAGAGGCGACTTGGTGCGTGTAGGGCTGTTGATGGTGGGAAGTGAAGACTGTCAAAACCAATGGCTTACTTCCTATCTCTCATCTCAAGGTGTTTCGACTTTTATTCAACTAAATTGGCCATGATTCGTTGGATGTTCAACATCAAAACGAATGATAACGTTTCCTCTCTTCAAAACTTGGCATTTGGGATGTTGAGGTAGTTCTTCGTACAAGCAGGATGAGGTGGTTTGGACATGTAGAGCGTAGCGTGGGTTGGATTTCTCAGATGTGAAAGTTGGATTTAGATACTTGCAAGAAGCCTGGTAGGCCCAAAAAGACTTGGAATGAGCTCATATTGAATGATAAAAGAAAGCTAGACATGGTTTGTGCGGATCCACTCGATCGCTCTGAATGGAAAGGCCGACTTCGAGATAGAATTTTCAAAAAGCCCAGCCCTTGGTAAAGGAAAATGGGCTATAAAAATGATTTGCTTGATTGATTGATTGATAATGAGGGCATGAAAACGCACGCAATAAGATGATGAAGATGATAATGGAACTGATGACGAAGATGATAATGACGATAATGATGGGAATGGTGATAATGACGATAATGATGGTGGTGATGATGATGTATACAATTTTTTTTTTTTTTGCGGAAATTATTTGTTTAGTAATAAGAGTTTCAAAATAAGAGATTTTATTTGTAGAATTTGAAGGATGTTTGTTAATCAGTCCTATAAACCCGAATATAAGGGGGTTTTGTTGACTTTGTCTTCGTCACCTACAACGCTCTTGAAACGTACAAGTTCCCCAACGTTTACCGCTGGCCACTAGGAGTCGCCAAGTCTGTATGAGTTTGTAGTTACATTCTTTTTCATTTTTTATTAATGGATTTGCTGAAAGTTTTTCGATCGTGTTGTTGAACATTGAACTCACCGTGAAATCACTCAAAAAACATAAATTTTAGGTACCGAAGCTTTCCAGCACTAGAGAGTGTGGTAAGGAATGTGGAGAACAGACTACATTTATGTAACTTTATAGGAACTGCCTATGAGAATTCATCAAGGTCTCGATTGGTGGATGATTTGAGGTTGTACGAGGCCCAACACGGCGAGTCGCTGTGCCATTTGAGAGCTAGACTGTCGTGAGTTGGTGTATGCATGAGTTCAAACAGCATATATAAACTATCATCATGATAGTGTGATAACGGGCCTGTAAAGCTGATATAGATCAAGAAATGTCACTTTCGATTTTTGCAAATTGTGTTAATACTTGTTTTAAATGTATTACGTTATTATGTCAATAATAACGTTTATTATCAGTTTTAACATTAGATCACAACTACAGTTGGCCTGTTGAGGAGGATATTCAATCTGCAGCTTCATACAGACGAGTTCTCAACCAATCAGATTTCACTCTCTGTCCAGTGGGAGCCAACGAGGAGTCGTATCGTATTTATGAAGCGCTTACCTATGGTTCAATTCCTATTATTGAAGAGGCCAGTATGAGCGATCAAGAAAATTTTGAAAGTTCAAATTTTTGTCACCAGAATAAAGAATTATATGGAGAGAAAGAAATCAAGAATAATGTTTATGAGATTAATTTGAATACTAAACAAAAAAAAATTACTAATTTTAAAAATCTGTTAGAAAAAAACTGTAGTCTTTTTTTCCACAGTGAGTCAAAAGACATTAGTTGTGACGGGCGTCAATATCATGACTCGAACCATAAGATTTTCAAACACTTTAAGGCACCAGTATTATTTACAAAAAAATTAAGTTTTGAACTCATTTTAATGCTCAAAAATTATGTAAAAGGGAAAGAAATTAAGATTTGGAGGCTTAAGCTGATTGACTGGTATTCAAAATTTTTAGTCAACATGTCTGACCTTTTTGTTAAAGTTATTTCTGATTCTGTGTCTCATTTTTGAAATAATTCATGTTTTTGTTTTAATCGGGCAACTTTTCAAGCTTTGGTTTACTTTTAAATGTCCTAAAGATAAGTTCAAGCGATTGAATAACTTAGTTTTTAAAAGAAAGGATTTGATGTACGGTAAGAAACATTATTTATTAACTTTAAAAATAATGAATTATTTTAAAATAAACTTTTTACATTTCGTCAGCTTTTCATTTCGTTTCTTTCCTTACTTCTCTTGGGTGCATTCAAATTAGTCATCTATCCACAAAAATTTTTGAACCTCCGAATTTTAATTCAAGTCAAAGCTTCAAAAAAGACACTTTTGATAATGATTCTTCTAGAACGGAGGACGATGATTTGGAGCATGAAACTGCCTTAGATTTTCTTTTTGATTTATTTTCGATTTTATTTTACGATCCTGTAACTGATGAAGTGACGATTCAAAATTACACCAAAAAAATTGCCAGTTCGCCTCAAATTGGTTATAATAACACAACAAATAGTATTAATAATAATTTTATTAAACAAAAATCACCTAAAATTAATCAAAACGTCTGCATAAATATACCCAGTAAGCCTTTTTTCAAAATAATCAAAAAATCTTTTTTAAAAGACAAAAACAAAGAAAGAAATTTCTTTCCTGACTCAGACTCTTCTGATGATGAAAAATGCTGGCAAGATAATAATAAAAACCATAGACATTACAGAAAGTACAAAAATTTAAGAGAAAAATCAAGTTCAAAAAAAGATGACTCATTTCACTCATTTAATTCAAAAAGTTCATCAAAGAAGAAGAAGAAAGAAAATGATGAAGATAATGAAGAAAAAGAAAGAAAAATTTTTAAAAACAACAATAAAATTCCTTTAAGATTTAAATACAAAAGTCCTGAACATGATAGGGATGATGATGATGATGATGAAGGTGGTAATGATGATGAAGGTAATAAGGGAGAAAGAGAAAAAAAAAATAACAACAGAAGAAATAGAGATTTTGATTATAGTGATGAAGATGATAATGGTGATGATGACGACGACGATGATGATGATTATGGTGGAACAGGTTATGATGATGATATTGAAGCTGATTCTTATGAGGATTTAAGTGATCAAGAAAAAGTCAAAAAGAAAAAGAAAAAAAAGAAGAAGAAAAAGAAGAAAAAGTCTGACAGTGAAAAGAATGATGATGAAAAAGATTATGATGATGATAGTGATGATGATAATGATAATCATACTCATGACACTATTAGCCACTCCAGCGATTTTACAAGTAGTGATAGTAGTAGTGGATATGACGAAGATGATGAAAATGAAATTTACATGGAAGTATAGATTTATTTTATATCAATTGGATTAAAATTGATCTAGCGTTTGATTTTTAGCGCATTTTTAATCGTTTAGAATAGGTTTTGTACTGATATCGACAAATTAAATTGAATTAAGTTTTGAATTATTTTAAAACATTTTTCTACAAATTAATTTTATAATGCTTTCATCTTGTGAATGTGTTTTGAATATGAGTTATCTTTCCACCTCTCCCCTCTTTAAGGTTCATGACATCTTTATTCATTCATAGATTTTCAAAATTAAAAAAAATTTTTTTTGAGTCAATACCTTCTTTTAGTGCTATTATACGTTTGTGTCACTAGTGGCAAATAATGGCTGTCTTTTTTTTGAATTATTGCCAACACCTTTGTACAGAATGTATGAAGATTTTCGTAAAACAAACTGTCAAATATTTATTTTACATGAATTTTTGAAATCATGCTATTTAAAAAATTTTGATAACTGATTCATACCTCAAAGTTTTTGCTGTTTTCATCAAATCATGCTTTTCAACATCATATCTTGTGGCTTAGAATCTCTATAATGTCGAGTAAATTAAACAAATGTCCACAAGCTTATTAATGCAAGAAGCTTCTCAGTTTTCAGTGAAATCTTTATCAAGTTTTTTGACATTATAAAAAAATCGATAAGCTTTGTTTATTAATAAAATTGTGAATCATTTTGTTA
>OZ038324.1:4228120-4265012 GCA_964035795.1 Pterobdella sp. o SKG-2022 | reverse complement strand
GGCTAATACTTCAATCTACCCTTAACTAGTACGTTCGATTCCCGGTTGATTTTTTTATATTTTTTTCTCAATAGAATTCAATGCAATTTGAAGATCTCGAATAAAATGACAACTTTGTGAGTTTTGTATGTTATTTATCAATTAAAATTATACCTACATATTTTTAAAACAAAAAATTCGATGTTAAAAAAGTTTAATTATCGCATGCAAAAACCTTTTAAACTAGAAAAAAATTCAAATTTTTTTTATGTTATCTCAAATGTGTTAAATTCCAAGAAATGTCTTCATAAAGCATAAAAATAGTGAGATTAAGGGCGATATCTTATCACCAAAACTGTGTCTACCAAACAATTCCATGTCTCATAACAAGAAACTGAATAGGAAATATATTATTGAAAGTAAGGTCCTTTATCCTTTGAAATTTTTGAGCTTGATAAAAAATTTTATGCGTTTTGAAGGTTAAAGCGAATTTTTGTTTGAAATGAAATCAAAATCAAGTGTCATCAAAAAACTTACTTAAAATTGATAACATGAGCAACATTATCGACGGAGATAATTTTTAAAACATGTATGAGTGGTTAAAAGGACAATGAACCATTTTCTATAAAATGTGAACAATTTCGGCCTTGAGGTTTTTTTAGAATATTTTTAAAGTATTTAGTTAATAATAGATAATGCAAAGATTATTGTTATTATTCATATTCATGATAGTTCGGTTATAAAGGGTTTAAAAAACGAAATTTTGACATTTTTTTTTTTGAAGTTTTTCATCTATAAAATTAAGATGGAAAACACTTATTCCAATAACGCGTATGTTTCTAACGAACCTCACACACCACCACCTGAAGATAAAGTAATATCCAAGCAAGGAGAGTTCACTCCACCAGAAAACAAAAGAACAGTAGAAGAAAGAAAAGACTTCAAGTAAGATATTGATGTATTATGGCTTCACTAACAAACCTTATCAAAAAATAATGTAAGTTTGTCTTACGAGAAGCTTCGTTTAGTAAGTTAATGAATATTTTGTGTTTGTTTCTCTCACTAGAGTTTTAGGCTATTCTACGTCATCAAACCCTGCGGAAATTAAATTTTCATTTACGGTGGTTTAATAGGTGACTTTTTCAAGCATTTTTCAAATTAATTTCAAACCAGATGTGAGGTAAAAAACGAAGAAAAGACGGACGAGAAGGCGAAGAAGAAAGAAAAAGTGAACATCTTCCAATTGGTTGGAAATTATTCATAAATACTTTTCACGTAATTCTAAGCTAAAAAAATTTTTTGCTATTTTGATACACTTTTTTTCAAATTATATCTTCAGCTTTCATCGACCTGTTGGTTAACTTGAACCATAGTTACGTTAATCTATGTTAAGCTACTTCTATTTGAAGCTCAAAATCAAATTGATATTATAATAAAAAAAGCGCTATAAAGAACGGTATAAAAATTGCTTTACAGTACAAGTACGCCAATGGCTTCGAAACCATACTACTATTAGTAGGTTTTTTGAGTGCCATCATTCAAGGAGCCACACTGCAGGGCCCATATGTCTTCATCTCAGAAACCATTGATGCCTACAAGGATTTCTTGTGAGCGTTTTGTGGCTAATATTTTATATTATGTTGAGACAATGTTGTTTTTGATACAGAATCTGTATGGAAGAAGTAAAGAACCAAACGCATCAAAATTTCTTTCTCCCTTACGACGGTTTCATAAAAAACGAACAAAAAACACTAGTTCCAGGAAACGGTAAAATCCTGAAGAAAAACTTTGAAATAGAAGGAAATGAATTCAATATAGGACTATCATATCTGGCTACACATGCCAACAAAACAGAGGCTGAATGCCGTAGTCTGGTGGAAGAAGCCTCAGTCAGGGTGAGTATTGCTGTGGCAGTGTGTGGAGCCATCATTGTCATCTTTTATTTCATCCATATCTTTCTCTTCACTATCGTGGCTGATCGACTGACCAGAAAAGTGCGTCTGCTCGCTTTCGAGAATATTTTACGCCAGAACATCGGTTATTTTGACGTGAACTTTTCAGGAGAATTAAACACTCGATTGACTCAGTGAGTGTCATTTAAAAAATGAATTTCAAACAATATTTCATAAACAAGAACTATAAAAGTGAAGCATTTTCTAATAAAAATAACTTTTTGAAGCTTTTTTACTGAATGCGTAAATTTAAAAGTGATATCTAAAATTGACCGTATATAGCTTAATAATCTTTTAACGATAACAACATAATGAAACAAATACTTGATCATGGGATGCATACATAACAGCACATATTCATCAAACCATAGAGACGTCACCAAGTATGAAATTGGCATTGGGAACAAGGTGAGCACAATGCTTTCCTGGTTCTCTACCTTCATAGCTGGCCTCATCATATGCCTCGTCAGAAACTGGCTTCTGACTCTTTTCATGTGTATTTTGCTTCCTGTTGCTGCAGTCGTCAGTGGAGTTACCACTAGGGTATGTGTAAAGGTATTTTAAAGTTGAAACATTCAAAATCATCAAAAGAAGTTCATCATTAAAAAACATCTCCATCCATTTTAATTTAAAAATTCTACTTGAGTTTGAGTTATGGCAAATTAAAAATTATAACGTCGAACAGTTGATGAAGGTGTATGTGGAGAAGGAAATGACTGCATATGCCAAAGCCGGTGGAGTGGCAGAAGAGGCCTTGACCAACATTAAGGTTGTCACTGCATTCTCTGGCCATGATAAAGAATGCTCTAGGTATTCATCGTAGTTTTTGCTCTAAAAGATAATTGTATTTTTTTTCTTTTTATCCATTAGTAAACTTATACCGTGCAGAGAATTCAAGAAAACTATTTATTCTCTATATGAGTATAAATATTCTATATATAGAGTCTATTCGAAAGTCTATATATATCCTATAATAAATAAAGTACATATATTGAACAAATTTCAACTTCTCACAGATACAGAGCCTTGCTGGAAGAGGCCAAAAAAGTGAGCATCAAATCAGCCTTCGTCTCCTCCATAGGCCAGGGAGTTCCCTGGTTCTGCACTTTCACCATAGCTGGTCTCACCATCTTTCTCACTGGCAACATGATCAACAAGGGAGAGATCAACCCAGGCTTCATGTTTGTGGTGAGTGTCTTCAAGTATCAACATGTTTTACAATGCTGGCAAGGGTAGCGATGAATAATAATGATAGCACACAATAATAATAATGACACAAAACGAAAAACGATTTTATCAAACACTTTTATTAACTGAAGCTTTTCTTAAGTTGAACTCTCATTATCAAGTATAAAAACTTAAAGACGTTTTCATGTTTGTACACTTGATAATGAGAGTTCAACTAACGAAAAGCTTCATGTTATTATTCAGTTAATAAAAGTGCTCGATAAAATTCATTAATAGGCTAGTTTAGTTAATCACACAGAATAATGAGTATGATTACAATGGGCCAATCGACTGATTAAAAGTTCCTACTTTATAAAGATCTTATCAAATGAATGACAAATAAAGGCTAAATAAATATGCCAACCAATTAACGTTATATACAATGAAACCATTCAACGTAATTTACCACTTAACGTTATATACAACGCTACCAATTAACGATGCAACCAGCTGCTAGGCTGCATGATGCAAGGGTTGAGAGCTCTGGGATTTGGAACAGCTTTGCTGGAGACTGTCTTCGACTCTCAAGGAGCTGCTTATGGTATCTATGACATCATCAGTGCTGTGAGTCCTCAATATAACTTGGAAAATTATGATTTATAACTATAAATCTAGAATAAAAATACTTAATTTTAATGATATTAAAATATTGTTTTCAATTGAAATATCTTATTTGAAGATAAAAAAATTATATAATATTAATAATAGTATATATAATTCTTCGTTAGAATATTCAACTTCATCAAAACACCCAACGTTTAAAACATGGATTCCCAGGAAACCACAATAAACAGTAGTGACACAAGCGGAGAAAGGCCTAATAGGGTGAGGGGGCTGGTGGAATTTGAGGACATCGTGTTCAGCTACCCAGCCAGACAAGATGTTCCTGTGAGCCGGCTATGAGTTTATCAATATAATGTGTTTCTATTGATTTATGAGTTCTTTATCAGAATATATATAGTAATGTTTTGAAATATTTTTATATTTCATTTCAAAATGAATTTTACAGAATACTTTTTGAAGAAATTTCATTTATCTTTCAATTCAAATATTTTTTTATTCAAAATAACGTTTAATTGTCAAGCCCCATTTTGAGTTATTGCCCAAAAAGCAGTCATACCTCCACCACCCCATGCTAAGATTTTGAGGGGACTAACATTGAGCATCAGGCCTGGCGAGTCAGTAGCGTTGGTGGGTCCAAGCGGGTGCGGCAAGAGCACCACTATCCAGTTGTTGCAGAGGTTTTATGACCCACTGCATGGCAAGGTTGGCTTTAATGAGACCTGTTTGAGGATGTGAAATTCTAAATACCAGAAAATGTTTGCTTGTTGTTTTTGATTGGATATTGATGTTTCAGTAATGATGATTAAAAATTTTATTAAAACTTAAATATCAAGTATAAAATAAAATTGAATTTTTGTGCAATAAATTTCTTCTTGCCTATTAACTAATTTTTAACAAAAGATTCTTGGAGTAGTTCTGACAACTATATTCTAATTCTCTAATAGGATTCATAATAGATATACATTTTTGACATCACCAATGTGGTTTGATTAGTATACCATATCATCGTACATCAGGTGAAGTTAGATGGGAGAGACGTGAAGGATTTAAACATAGGCTGGTTGAGGAGTCAGATTGGAGTTGTGAGTCAAGATCCCATTCTCTTCTCCACTACCATCGAAGAAAACATAAGGTTTTATCCTTCCTAATTGTTTTTATAATTGTTTAAATACTCTTCAAAAATAAAATGATGTTATAAGTATTTTAAAAAAATTTTTTTAATTTGGAATGAATAAAAAGTTTAATTTTTTATGTTTGAACTCAATTTCAGATTTGGAAATCCTTCAGCAACCCGTTCAGAGATAGAGGCAGCAGCTATAGAGGCAGACGCCCATGTCTTCATCTCCAATTTACCTGAAGTTCGGCTTTTCAGATGAACCTAAATATAAATAATTGAACTGAAATCTTTAAGTTTTGAGCTTCATTTATAATATTTAAATTTGATAAAAATACTGAAGAACTTTCATGAACTTTCTTAAGTTTAAAATCTCCGAAGCATTATAAAACTTATCAATGCTGAACAGAAATACGACACAATTTTGAACGAGCAAGGAACCCAGCTAAGCAGAGGGGAGAAGCAGAGAATTTCACTGGCTCGAGCCCTGGTCAGACAACCACGCATCCTTCTTCTCGATGAATGCACCTCAGCTTTGGACAACGAAAGTGAAGCCACAGTGCAGGCTGCTCTTGATAAGGTATAAATTTTGCGTGGTATGAAGGTATAACAATCTATGATTATCCTCACAGGCAGCTAAAGGACGTACAACAATAATCATCGCACATCGTTTGTCAACGGTCAAAGACTGCGACAAGTTGATGGTGATTGACAATGGCTTAGTGGCCGAGGAAGGGAGTCATATGGAGTTGCTTCGGAGAGGGGGGCTCTACCACAGACTGGTGTCTACCCAGATGATGGCCTATGACTCCAGTGACGTCACCAACCGAGGTCAAACGCTTGCGATTAATTTTATTTAAAAAGATTGAATAATGGTGAAATTATTTTTGAACAGAAGAAAGTAATGTGCAAAAAAACCGCAGACAGAGTCGAGCCCTGACTGAACTGAGTAGCCTCTTCGATCCCACCGAAGTACCTTTTCTTAATATCTCTCCATTGACACATCATAACGAATAATTCAAACAGCTTGATAAGGAAAAAGAAATAAAGTCTGTGTTTTCTTCATCTGGTTCCAAGAGTTTGCGGAGCCTCTTCAAACTCAATTCCAAGCAGTACCACTTGCTGATATGTGGTTGTATCGGTGGACTACTATTGGGAGCTACATGGCCCATATTCTCTCTGCTGCTCAGCCACGTTCTTGGGGTAAACTCTTCACAACTGTTTGACTTATATAAGAATAATAAATTTAACACACAACGTATACAAAACCGATAAAAAGCCAAGCAAAGCTCAAACCTCTGCAGATAGTGGTAAAGGCAGAAGATGTGATGGCGGGAGTGATCAGCAGTGCATCTGGGATTATCGGGCTGGGAGTAGCTGCCTGTATCGTGTGCGCCTTCTCGGTATGCTTTCTTTATTTAATAACATTTGTAGCGATTTGATAGAAGATTATATTGATCCAATGTTTGTACAAATCTTTCCCAAAGCATAGAAATTGTTCTTTTTATCATTAAGCCATTATGACTATTATTATTATTAAACTTTTATTTTGAAACAAAATATATTTGATAACTTAAAAATTATAAAAAACTACATATAAAAAATATTTTTCATAATCTGTATACTTTCTCAGTTTCCTTTATTATCAAACACAGATTTTTATGCTGAGGTACTTCGGGGAGACTTTATCATTGGTCGTGAGATCATCTGCATACAGAAGTATGCTGGTCCAAGTCTGTGCACAATTACCATTAGAACTACATTAACAGAGTATAGTAGTACAAAACTAAGATTATAACTAAATTAACTAACAGAATATAAGGGGGCATGTAATATTTATACTAATATTAATATGACCAAGTAACTTCTAAAGTTAATGTCGCTATAATCATATTCATAATAGTAGTAGTTCTTAAACCACTAGATAATATTTTCCCTATTCAATAAGTATGGGCTCATTTTTCATGATGTTTCAACCCCAATGAAGGAAATGGCCTGGTTTGACGAACCTCAGAACCAGGTGGGATCACTGACAAGTAGGTTGGCAGATGAAGCATCCAGAGTCAAAATGGTATAAAGTTGAATTTGTCTCTTAATCATTTAGTGGATTGCAAAAACATTAACAACAATCGCTGGCACAATCAGTCATGAAATTCAAGACTGAGGATAAAATAACAACATCGTGATGATGGTACTGACGTTAAGTAAACTGAAAATAAAGAAATACTCATTAAAAAGTAGTACGATATGATGGTGGTACTGATGTTGAAACCACTCCCAGGCCACAGGCACCACCCTCTTGTATCTGGGCTCAGCCGTTTCCAGCGTCTTTTGCTCAGTATTGGTCTCCCTCATCTCCGCATGGCAGCTGGGCCTTGCTGTGCTACCCCTTATGCCCCTCACCATCATTGCTGGCCTCCTGCAAGGTTTTTTATCTAGTTAATTAATCTATCAATCAATTAATCAATTGACCGATTAATTAAGTAATTCTTTTGTGATACTCACTCCAGGCTACATGAACACGACATACGAGAAGAAGAGTCATGCTAGAACTGAAGCCAGTGGACAGGTGAGTTGGTGGAATAGTTTTGCTGTTTGATTCATTAGGCTTTATTGGTTTTTTATTTATTCTAATGGTTGATTATCATTTATTATTTTATTATTATGTTTTTAATTATTAGTTTTATTATTCTTATGTTAATTTAATTAGTGATAATTTTTTCAAGTGGGATATAAACCTTTATAATCTTTTACTATTATTTTATTTGAATATGATCATGTTTATCATTGTTATTGTTATGTTGTATCCTTACTTTCCTTAACAGGTAGCTTCAGAAACAATAGACAAGATTAGAACTATAGCTTCTCTGACGAAAGAAAAATACTTCATTGAGAAATACACAGCAAATTTTGATTTGATGAAGAAGTTTGCCTTTAGATATTCTTTCAATACGAAAAGTGCTATTAACCTTGAAACCTTGAGATATGTATTTTATTGGAGAAACATTAAGGATCATAGAATTGTTGTTATAAGACTAAACAAAGATAATGTTGTGTTTCTTGTAACGAAACGCAATAGATTCAAAACGTTTTAACCAAGTAAGGGAGACAGAAGAAACAAGTATGAAATCTCTAACTGTTTATATACTATAAAGTAAGAATATTTTAGAAAATAGAACATTCTAGAACAATATAGAAAAATGAAAAACTCTAAATAAGTACAGAAAAATCTAATAAGGTATTATTTAAATAAGATCAATATTAGATTATACTGCTGTAGGCGTCCCAGTAGCTGGGGTATACAGCAGTCGGCTAATGAAAGCCATTTTTAGTTGGGACAAAGTCTTCATAGAACTGCCAGCCCAAGCTAACGTCCAACTTGAAACTATCTAATTTCAAGAACCGCCGTTCCCACACTTGGGCAGTTTGCCTTGCCGTTGTCAATAAAGAATGATCTTCTACCAAGCCGAATGACAACGATACCAGGATATCAGTTTGTCGATACCTGTTATCCAGGTTATAACAGGAAAGTAGTCTCAAATTGGAGACGCTGTCTTCGGTGCAGTTTAACGTCATGCCCAGGACCAATAGTAAACCTTTGTAACAGACAACAAACCCACAAACAAAAACAAACGCCCTTCTACAAACACACACAGAGAAGCAAAACGAAGAGCAGTAATAATAGGCGTGAGCTCATCTTTTGTGTGGTTTTGTAGCTGTTCCATTGAGATTGTCAGCGTTGGCTTCGGTATGTGGCTTGTTTCACAGGGTGTGATTTCCTTTGAGTCTGTTTTCAGGTGAGATGTGTGGTTTGGTTAAGGTTCTTTTTATTTCATATCTGTTTTTCCAAGTTATTATATTGATGAGTTAGTTATAGGTGGATAAGCTGTGTGAAAGTTTCCAAAATTATTCAAAACTATACACAAGTGAAACATTAAGTCACCAAAAATTTACACAAGACCGGTGTATGCATGGAACATAAAAAACCAAAACAAATGTGGATCTCAACCAACACATGAAAATTCAATAAACATAACAACATCATTACATACACCCCAAAGTACACTAAAACCATAAAACTACGACAATGAACTACATCACAATAATGTATAACCTGAGTTACATTAACACCAAAAAGTATTACAACAACTTTGAAAAATAACATTTCACATAGCATCATGACATCACAACACCCTCACCAGGATTCTGGTGGTTGCTTTGGTTATGGCAGCAGAAGTGGGCAGAGCAAACTCAAACCTCCCTGAACTCACTTCTTCCTACACTGCAGCCGATAGCCTTGTCGAGTTAGTTCGTTAGTGATTTGGTGCTTGTCATAAAGGGAATTTTAGTTCATTGTTGGGATATTATTATATGGTTTATTGTATATTGAAGTTGAGGTATTAACTGACAGACAATATAATACAATAAAACATAATAGTTAGTATTTTGAGCAGATCAAAAACTTTTATGACTTTATAAACCGCTGCAATAATAATAATAGTAACCCCATATCATGAAGTTATTTATAATTAATGAACATCAACAGACTGTTAGCTAGAAAGCCCCAAATTGACGTGGATGATAAAGGTGGCATTGTTCCGGTAAACCAATATTGTATATATTAATATTTGATAATAAAATCTAAAAATCAATATTTTTGAAGGATTAAAATAGAATTAATATAGCAAAATGTAAAGACTGATAACCAATTAGAATCAATAAAAAATAAAAAATCAACCATAAAAAAAACCTAATAAAAATAAACACAGATAAATTTTTTTCCAAAACACCTTAATCATCAATCTTCAATTATGCCATATGGATTGTTTCGTAGGAAGAACTGAAAGGAGAGATAGGCATAAATGACGTCAACTTTTTCTACCCCACAAGACCTGAAACCAAAGTTGGACTTTTGTACATGAACCTATGCTTTTTATACAAATTGGATAATAAGATTATATAATGAAATTTCGATAATCGTTTAAGCTGAATGACTAATGGAGTTGAAAATGATAATTATTTAGTTGCAGTTTTATTTTTTGTATATCACACATGCATAAGATTAATTTTTTTGTATGGTATTAACTCAGAAATCAAAACTTTATTGTCGCTTTACTTTAAAAATCTAACAAAAAAACAGCCAAATAATTTCAAAACTTCTGAAAACACCATTATAAAATCTTTTAAGAACAACAATTTATTTAAGTGACCATCGCAAACCCTCAAAAATTACCATAGCTCCACTACTGCTACTACTACTACTACTAATACTACTAATACTACTACTCACCACCACCACAGCCCCCCACAAAAACTACCTACCCACCTCTCACAGGTACTAAAAAATTTCTCTTTAAAAGTGAAAAGAGGCCAAACGGTAGCGATTGTTGGAGGCAGTGGTGGAGGCAAGTCCACAGTAGTTCAATTGCTTGAGAGATTTTATGACCCTACCTCGGGAACCATTGTTAGTCAATTGGGATTTTATTTTTTTATTATTTATATAATTATTTTTATTTTTTTGTAGTTTTTTTTATTATTTTTGTTTTATTACTTTATTATTTATATGAGTCTGTTTGTTGTTGTGGATTTTATTATTAAAACTTTATAAGTTATTTCTGCTCAATGTTATCTTTTTTATTGTAGTTTTAAATGTTATTAAATAATTATAATAACAATGATGGTGTCAAATGTTTCAAAGAGGTTGGACGGCATAGACACAAAAAAGATGAATGTGAACTGGTTAAGAAGAAATTTGGGAGTGGTAATACAGGTAAATGGGTGCTTTTAAAAAATAAATTATATAGCACAAATACTTCAAAAAAATCTTGAAATAAATTTTTAATTTATCAATGAAGTTGTATGGCACGATTGTCTAGCTGACTTGATAGTTGCACGAACAGCTTAGTTGTCAGAGCACTAGTTTCAATAGCTGAAATGTTTGGTCGTTTGACGGTTGGCATCTGTGCCGCAGTGTGTTTTTCAAAGAATTTAATTCTGTAGCAGACGTTTGAAACAACACACAAAAAAGCACTATAAAAATTTTATTAATTTGAATGACTTGATACATCATAATTAAACAAAAAAAAATGAGAACAACCATATAGTCCATTAACTTACATATTCAAGCAAAAAACCGGCCATTTTTAAACGTAATCTAACCTTAAAAAGAAATCTTTGGTACGTACAGGAGCCTATCTTATTTGGAGTGAGTATTAGAGAGAACATAGCTTACGGTGACAACCAGAGAGAGGCAAGCATGGAAGAGATAGAACAGGCAGCCAAACAAGCAAACATACATAACTTCATCGTCGCTTTGCCACAGGTTTGTTGAATTTTAAAGACTTTTTTGTTGAATCATATAATTGGTAAACGTTTATATAAGAACTTTTTTAACTGATAATTTATATGAATTTTTAATCTTTTTTGAAAAATTTAAATTCAAAAACAAGTAAAAATAAAAACTGAAATCAAAAAAAAACAAAAATCTACAAAAGCAACCACATACAAAAACACAAACAAAACTATAAGAAAAATACATGAAAAATTTCATTAAAAAACAAAGGGATACGAGACCAACGTGGGAAGCAAAGGAGGTCAGTTAAGTGGAGGTCAAAAACAAAGGTTGATTTATATCCTTAATGATTAAATTTTTAGTTAAAATTATTAATATTTGAGAAAATTAATAATCTTCATTGTTAATAATACTAGTATTGATACGACTAGAACAACAACTAAAACTTAAAAAACAAACAAATAGTAGTTAAAATTTGTATGTGAGATGCCTCTTATATTAATTACTTCAAATGATTGCAGGCTTTCAATAGCAAGAGCTCTGTTGAGAAACCCACCTGTTCTTCTATTGGACGATGCTACTTCCGCTCTAGATTCACACAGCGAATCAGTTAGTCAATCAAATGCTTTTTAAAATTGTTTGAATAATGTAATTGCTTACAAAACACACAAATATAACAACAAAATTCTTGTACATCAATCAAACTAGACAGCTAATACACATATTTGTCAACACAGATTTAAATGGGACATAAAGCCATAAAAATTACCCATCATCACTATTAACACACATAATTCTCTCTTCGTTATACACTCACACCAAACATCACCAAAAATAAGCGCACACTACCATCAACACAACAACCACGGAAAACACCACACATCCCCATCGCCAGCACCACACATCCCCATCGCCAGCACCACACATCACCACTTCTAGCACCCCACATCTCCACCTCTAGCACCACACATTACCACCTCCAGCACCACACATCATCCCCTCCAGCACCACACATCACCCCAGCCATGAACAACATGACTCCCACCAACCATCCCACGAAGGTTGTAGAAGAAGCACTGCAGAAAGCGAGATCAGGACGAACAGTGATAATAATTGCGCACCGTTTATCCTCCATCAAAAACGCAGACAAAATATTGTATGTGAAAAAGGGCAGAGTGGTTGAAATGGGGAGTCATAAAGAACTGATGGAGTTGAAGAACCATTACTATAGTTTATACATGGCAAATCTGGGCAATAAAAAATGACGATGATGAAATTGGTGGGTGGGTTGAGTTTTTTAGATGTTTTTTTAGGACAAAGCTTATTTGGATTTTGATAATTTAATGCAGTTTTCAATGTGCTTTTAGCTGGGTTTGATGCTAATTTTGTTTAAGTTTGGAATATAGCATCAGGTCCATAGTATAAATTATTAGATATATTATTATGTTCATTAGAATCATCAGATAGAACTTATATTTGAATTTGAGTGTACTTATAGAATAAAATAGTCGTTTATATTGGCTTAAACCAGATTACCATTGGCTGTATCGAGCTGTTAATGAATATTAATGAGATAATATAAAATTTTTAATAAACGTTACCTCATCTTAATGAGTTTGTGACGGTTTTTATGAATGACTTAATCTATTTTATTTGTTATATAAAAGCAGAAATTATGACTAAATACAGAGATTATATCAATATAAATAGTATTTATGACCGAAAATGAATCTTCATTATATAATGTTTACAGTTATGTGAGAAAAAATTAAATACAAAATAATTCGATCTAAAATAGAATAAGGCGTGGCCTCATGTACCAATAGGGGCACACATACGGGACATTAATATTGCAGTTTTGAAAATTTACAATCCGTTTCCAAATTTTATAGTTTAAAAAATAATAATAATAATGAAAAAAGAATAATATTAAAAAGAATATAAACAAAATATTTCAAAAATTAATAATACCCTTATAAATCATCATCTTATTCCAAATAATATATCAAAGTGGCCATGACTCAAGACAAATCGCGCGTCGTATAGATTTGGAAGGCACCAATAGACGTCCATAGATGGCGCAAACATCCCAATTGTTTTAGTTGTATTGTGGGATTCTGCATAAATAGCATGATAAAACAGTAATAATAATGTTGACAATAAAAATAATAGTAACAATAAAAAAATCTTGTAAAAATAGAATAACAATAATAACATGGGCAATTGAATCAAGATTTATGGAAAAAATAGAAAATCAAATAGACCTTCAATGGCTCAAAGCATAACAATTTCATGATTGAAACATGATTAACAAACGGAACAAGGCTCGGAATATGGCTTGTGGAATGAAATCAAATGCATGGTCGAAATTCAAAATTAAAAAAAACATCAAAACACATCAAAATCGAAAATCTTTTCAAATTAATCGCAAACAAACAACACAAATAATGTGTAGTTTTTGTAACATTTATAGAAGTATACAATGCTGAAGCTACATCGTGGGTGAGAGCTGGTTGACACTTAAACTCCGACAGCACCATCGTCTTAGTTATCATCACCTTCAATATTAATATCAATATCGTTCTCATCATCTTCTTTATTATAAATGATTTGGAGTTGTCCTTACAAGAATAATGAAATAATACAAAACTTTCCTTGAGAATTTTATATAAAACGAAAGACCTTTGATGAAGGAAAGTATTGATAATCTTTAGGGATGAGTCATGGGTCTTATGCTATTTAGATTGGAACATTACACAATGTATTCTTATATATAATGTATAGTATTCTATACTATTATATACTATAATATATCTCATGTTATATAACATCACATTACATGGTTTTCAAATACAAACTTTTGAGCTAATCCTTAAAGATACCTTTAGAATAATTTTTCGAAAGTTAAATACTATTTAAATACTAATACTAATAATAATAAAAGGGTGGGTAGAACTCGTAATGGGTGCAACGGCCACCCCTGAAAGAAGCCTATAGTTTCCAGCCTGTTGTACGGACTGGAGCCGTAGAAGATCTATGCGTGTCTATATTAGCCATGGATGTCGACAGAAATTATTGCAAATAATAATAGTGATGAATTTTGCATAAGATTAAAAATTTCTTGAAAATGAATCAAATAAATGATAATGGGTAGATTATAGTGGCATACAAATTCTTGGAGTTGTCACTATAATCTCATAAATAACTGCATCATAGAAAATTCTCATGGAAACATAATTTAAATAAACAATATAAAACGGTAAAAAAAACATACGACAAATATTCCAATGTCAAACCCCTTTCGTATGTAATGCTTAATGCCCACACTAACTAACCCCTCAATATGATAGTCAAGTTTTGCATATATAACATTAAATATTATGGTATTCACAAAGATTCAAGTATTTCTGTTGATGCATGGATTGGATGGGGGAGCTGGACAGGTGAGTGAATGGATGGATGGATAGATAAATGAATGGATGGATAGATGATTGGACAGATAGATGAATGGATTAATGAATGGATGGATTGTACGAATGTAAAGTTCAGTGAAAGAAGATGTATAAAGAAAATTCTTAAATACTTTGGCGAGTTCATGAGCTTGGGAACAAATAGATAGATGGAGTGAAAGTGGATAAATGACGGATGAGTTTAAGTCATGTGAAAGATGGAATGATGCATGGAATCTGGATGAGGTGATGGATGGAAGGATGAGTATACTGGAATTGCTGATTAGAAACGTGCTTAGAGGAGGAGAAGGAGGAGGAGGAAGAGGATGGAGAAGAAGACAAACAAAATCAGGAACACTAGAACAAAGTTCTGTTCAAAGGGATATATTTCCATTGTGTAGTAATAATTTCATGACATTATCACTAATTTTCAATGGTTATATTCAATGATAAAAAATGATTTTAAAGATTGAATGCTGAAAAAATATTTATATATTTTGTGTTAATGTTATATTAATAATAAATTATGAAGAGCTAAAAATGTTTTAACTAAAACGTCCCAAACTAAGAATCAAAACGATTATAAACTAACAAAACACAACCAAAAAAAAAGTTAATTAAAAAACACTTTAACCAGCCAATCAAAAACACTAAAAATAAAATCAAATGATATCAACAAACGCACCCACCCTAAAAACAAAAGGAAACCTAGATATAAATGTTATCCTTGTTTGAGTCCGATAGACAGGCCGATGATGAGAGCGATAATGAGGAGGGCCACGATGATGATGGTGACGCATATAAATTTTTTCTGGTCATTTTAATGGGATTTAATTTGTTATTTTTTATTATTGATATTATTATTACCATTATTATTATTATTATTAATATTTTGGCTATTAGTAACGTTTTTATTATTATAATCACTGTATATTTCCTTACCATTTTCAATGTTATTATCATTATTATTGGTCCTAAGATGATGGTGATGATGATTATTATTATTATTATTATTATTATTATTAGCATTATTATTATTGCCTGGTATTGGTCATAAAAATGAATAAATTGAAGGGAAGCCAACTATAAATAAAACATAATTATTTTAACTATAAACGGGATTAATTGATATTTTAATGCAACTTTTCAATAGAAATATATTTAAAAGTTGAGGTTTACAATTGATAAAAATAGAGATTTAACAAAAAACAAAAAAAAACAGCAAAATAACAATAATATTTGAAAAATCAATAATAAGAATAATAACATTAAAAATGAAAAATTAATAATGCTAAAAATAATAGTAACATACGTTGAGTTCAGCCCCCTTAACTACGTGACCAATTTAATAATCGAGACTTGACCTAATTTATTGAACAAAATCAGGTACCATGACAACATTATATAGAAAAATAATTATGAAATGCAATAATAAAAAAAAATATATTATTTATTGTTGAAATATACCATAAAACCAAAACAAGTAATATATATTTTTTTATAGTTTTAAAAACAATAATGATAATGATCAAATATTTTCCAAAAATAATGATAATAAAATCAATTTAAAAATGTTTAAAATCCTCACTTAACTACACCCACACCAACACACTTACCCTGCGAGCCTTGCTCTGGTATTTGGCTGCCTTTTTGGTGTCGGTTTTGGCTGTTTCAATGTAATCTATAGACTTTTCCACGTTGTATTCAATGCGGTCTATCATTTCTCCCTGTTGTCATCATAATAACCATTAAATGAAAAATTTTTTTACATAAGATTAGATTTTCATAGCTTAATTATCTTCTGAAAATATTTGCTCTGCAGCAAAACTCATAATTCCCGAACAATAACAATAATCTCTGTATTATTTGAAAATAAAAAAATGCAGGACTGTCCATGGTGATCAATAGTAACTAATTTTTAATACCCTTCTCTATGCAATTCAGACAGTATTGAACGCTGTTCAGTGACATTAGCAAGTTGTCTCATAATCTTAATGATTATCACTAGCCGCAATACAATGAGTATATCTGAGAACACAAATAAATTTTAGTAAGATACAAAGCTTTTTGTTAACAAAGTAACATTCTCAAGTATGATTTTTGCTACATCTTCATACAATACATCCATGCATTGATGAACACACACTCAACCTGAGACTCAATAAGCATAGCCATATCAATGAACATATCCCTGAGTTCTCTGATGTTGTTCTCCAGTTTTATTATATCGTTGTGACGGTCTTCAATCTCCTTCAAAGACTGTTTAGCTTGTAGCGTCTCTGTTATAATCTGTTTTGTGGTTGTAGGTTTGTTGTATTATGTTGAATGGAGTTTATATCTTTTGTTGTGTTGTTTAAAACGTCCAATAAATACTAGCACGGAAACAAACGCAAAAAGATGAAACGTTCATAAAAATTAAACTCATAACTAACGCACTGTGGCACAGATGCCAACTGTCGATCTAACGCGTAAGATACCCATAATACATCATAACTCATCTTATATAACTATTATCATCAGTTCATAACCACCCACAAAAAACAACAGCACACAACTCCAAGCATCGCCCATAGTTACCTCTTGTGTGAAAATGGTGAGGTTGTCAGATTCAAGCATTTTCTCAAGTTCCTCATCCGTCGTCGTTCTCCCAGCTGGATAAAGTCAAAAGTAGATTTATAAAAAGGTTTTTGTGGAATGTTTATAAGTTGAATACAATACAATACAATTATGAATACTTCTCAGAGACATCGTATGTACTTTTTTTAATACATTTACTAAATCCACGATTAATATTATAGTGAAACTAATTTTATAAGTTTCTACGCCACATTGGTGAATTGTGAATAAATAATGTAATGAAATACAAAAACGAATATTTTGTCTGAATGAAACATATGTATTATACATTAACTCTTGAAGTCAATGGTTTATAGAGTAAAAGTAAACTTTGAAAACCAATGCAATGGTCTATTAAAAACATAATTCGACCTATCCCAAGCTGCCTCTGTATTCGAGCCTTGCATCTTTCTCTATATGAAGTCGATAAAAGAATAGATAGATAATTAAATAGATAAATAGCTAGATGGATAGATAGATAGATAAATAGGAGGATAGATAGATAGACAGATAGATAGATAGATAGATGGATGGATAGATAGATAAATAAATAGATGGATAAAAATAATCAATATTATAACACAACGCCATTGGCTCACCTGTATTCTACCTGGCAAGAATTATACTCGTTCATCACTTCGACAAAATTTCGAGATAAGGTCGAGTGCTGGATAAGGCGAAAATAATAATAAAAATAATATTATCTTCATTAATGCTTATAAAAAAATTCAATTAATTTTAATGTAACTCTAAATAAAAAATTATAAAAATAATTAATAAACTCTACTTTATATCAAATTGACTTGCAACATAAACGTGAATAATAGAAAAAATAATGCTAAATCAACCAATCCATCAAATGCTATTTATAGCCTGTTTTACTTTAGCAAGGGTTGGACTAAAATCAGCAAAGAAAAACACTGAAAACTTCATGGAACACAAGATCAAGTACATTTGTGATTAAACTCGTTTTAACAGTATGTTACCCTACTAATTGATATTCAAAAGAAACAACTGTGAAGAACACTACGTAATAAAAACGACTTTTGAAATTAATACTGAAAAATATCGTAATAAAAGTATCATGAAAATTACAGAAAAAACGAAAAGTTTTAATTTTTAAAAATCACGATAATACCACAATGCTTTACTTACGATAATTACTAAAATTTTTAATTTAAAAAAATTTTAGATTCAAATGGGCTTTTCAACATTTGCAAGAAATTGTCATCACCATCACCAACACTACATCATCACCATCATCATCAACTTCATCATTACCACCATCATCATCATAAACTAAAAAGGAGAACCTACTTGTATTTGTCTGATACGTAGGTCAGCTGAATACTTGTTGGCTTGTTCCTGCATCCCTATCCCCTGTTCTATCACTGGCAGTTGTTAACGCTACTAATTGTATATGGAATATAACCGATGTATTTAAACAAGATGAACACGCTTTGTGGTGTTCAAAGTACCTTATACGTACGTGAGAGAGTTCATGGACGTGATTTAGAGAATATTCATTTAAATTTAATTTATTTTTCACAAAAACATCTGAAATATTTTTTAAATACATTTGTTGAATTCCAAAATCTAGAACTTTCGATATGTATAGGATTGCCTTGGAACGTTAGCAAATGCAAAATACCAAAAACAAACACCTTATATATGTATGTATTAAAGCCTGGGTACCTTTCAACTTTTCTTTAACATTTCGCGCTGTGTTTTTTATCTCACTCATCAGTATTTCGAGCTCTTCTTTCATTTCTGTTCAAGAATAACTACAAATAGGATATGACGGATACTGGGATGTTTTAACAAGACCAAACAATAAAAATAAATCACTCATTTGAAATGCAGTTTATATTAATAATTTCCATAAAATATATCATGATATTGGGTGTGTATTCTAAGTGGAAATCCCAAATTAATAGGTATGAAAGCTGTTTGAAGTTATTGAAGAATATCATACTGTCGTCGGTCTGGGGAGAAGCAAGAATGGCTGAATGAATTTTTTTGACTTTTTCCATGTTTGTTGATATTTTGTCTATCATGCCTTTGATGTTTTCAATCTGCCAAAACAAATTGGGATAGTGATGTTTATGTGCTGTTGAGATATTTGTGTGTTAATTGTTGGAATATTTTTGAAAACAAGATTGAATTGAAAAAAATAAATTTTTTATTTGAATCTAAATTTAAAAAAAAAAACTATAATAAAAAAAGCTTGGCCAATCTATTTGTACTAATATTTTAAAAATTTTGTTTTATTTGAACAACCAATTATAAATGTTCAAATTAATTTGATTCAAACTGAAAAAAGTTATAACTTATATATTTTTTTGAACTAAATAAATAAATTCAGATACAACAGACTTGCTCAAAGAAATGGTCCATGAAATTGGCACTACAGGCTATATTCTTAACCCCAAATCCTTCAGAATCTTCATCTTGGTCTCCTTGAGTCTTATAAAAGTTTAATTAACATGAATCAAAAAGCATAATTAAGTATAGATTTAAATAAAAAATATTGTTATGAAGTTAGTTGATTTAATATATAACTTTATTTATTATCAATTATGAGAACTAGTGTATTTTATTATTGAATATTCTAAAATGAGAAATAAAAGTTCCTGAAAGTTTACATAAATTTTTGCTAAGATATGATTTTTTTAATCAATCTGTAGGATGTGGAAGTAATATAATAAATTAGCTTTACTAAAAACTAAAAATGATAACGAAAAAAAATGTAATAAAATGGTAACTTACTGCTCTCAAAGCAGCTAATCTATCTTTAGTCATATTGTCAACTTAAAAATATATGAACTCAAATTCTAGTTTTTTTTTTGAAGTAGAGTATTTTCAACAACAAAAGTAAAAAACTAATGAATACTATATTTAAAAATTTGCGTTCTAAACAAAAAAAAACTATCAATTATATCGGAACTTTCGATACTACTCCAAAATAAACAGCCTTTCGTTAAATGTATCAGGTGTGTTTGACTAATAACCCCAATTCATTTCGGGCGTTTTAATTGATTTTATGGCATAATTCGAATATTTAGTTGGTTTTATAACTTTATGAAGTACTTAGTTTTTATATTTTAAAAATTCAGTATCGGGAATGGCAAATGTAACCAATCGTTTACGCCTTTTTGCTAATGTATCTTTATGACCGGTCTTCGACGGCAACCGTTCCGAAATTGTGCGTTTCCTGATTCAGAATTTTTTTACTACACAATTAATTTTTAACTTTTCAACAAAAATAAGAGATGTAAATCAGTAAGATTTATTCAAAATCCAAAAACATTCTTTGTGCTTTTTAAGGGTCAGCAATGGTGACTTCAACTTCCACTCCAGGTTCAATGGAAATGGATGTCTGAAAGTTTAATCATATAAATTGAAGTAGAAATAAATATTAATTTATTGATGTAAATATAAAACAAGAAGCTAACAATTTGTTTAACTATCTCAGAAGAGCTGTGCAAATTAATGAGTCTTTTGTGGATTCTCATTTGGAATCTGTCCCATGTCTTCGAACCCTCTCCACAGGGAGTTTTACGGGTAGTGATTCTGAGAATCTTAGTAGGCATACGAACAGGCCCTTTTACTTTCATGTTCTTTTCCTTTGCTCCTCTGATCAAATCAGCACACACTGATGGTGGAAAATTTTTTAATGCTATAAATTTTTTTTTTGAGCTAATATTAATACTAAATAATAATAATAAAATGATTTTTTTAGCTATGATCAAAATGGATAAACCTTTTTCAAGACTTGGCACGTTTCTACTTGTGAGGGTGATTCGAATTGAAGACTCCTCTGTAGTTGCCTTGCCTCCATCTTTAATTCCTTGCTAAAAATTAAATATATTTCATAAATATAATATTTCATTAAATGAGAGTCACTCGTCTAACTTACAATATTTTCAGATAAAAGTTTGGCCGACATGTTGATTTTTGAACAGCGGTGAGCCAACTATTGATGTGAATAAATTAAAGTATTAAGGTGAATATAAGAGAAAAACAAAATATCAAAGAATGAGAAACATGCTACCTACCAAACAGAGATTCAAAAGGAAAAAGATTGCAAAGAATTGATAAAGATATAATTAAGTTTTAATCCAAAATGAACTAAAAGTGTCAGAATAAAATATTTTAAATACTTCAGATAATAAACAAATATCAAAAAAATTTTTAACTTTTAATAAAATAAACTTAGTGAAACTAAAAGTTTGTTTATTACGTGGCGTAGAATATAGAAATTTGAAATAAAATCCTATAAAATAATATAAATATGGGTTTATGTAAATGTCCGAAAAAGAAAGTTACTAATTTGTTTTGTTTTGAACACACGGTGAATGTATGTGAACATTGCTTAGTCTCGGATCATCCTAGGGTATAGCTGTTTTAAAAAAAAACTAAAATTTTCGGTTATACTGTAATATTACAATTTTTTTCTAAAGTGCGTAGTTCAGTCTTATTTGAGGTGGTTGCAAGATAGTGATTATGAGCCCACTTGTAGACTTTGTGGCAAAAGTCTTAGTGATGAGTCTTGTGGAGATTGTGTAAGATTGCTCTGTTATGGTCAGTCAACTTTATTTCTAAGAAATTAAACCGTTTCATAAATATTATTAAGAATAATATTTTTTTTATATACAGTTTTGACTTATTTGGTATATCATAATAATCCTATTCATTAATTTCATTCAATTCCAGATATTTTTCACTGGCAGTGTCTAGACAACTATGAAAGAAGTCTTCCAGCAAACACAGCTCCTGCAGGATTTACCTGTCCAACATGTGCTTCTTCAATCTTCCCACCTCCTAATCTCTCTTCTCCTGTTGCTAACAAACTTATTGAGTTTCTTGAAAGTTCCAATTGGGCACGAAGAGGACTTGGAATGCCATTGGTATGTGCAATTAAATAATTTTTGTTAACTTATGATTTAGTTTTTAACAACTTTCTAAAAAAAATAACTTATCTACAGTTAGAAGAATCACAAACTTTCAGTGATAAATCTTCCACAACAATACAAGAAACAAGTCAGAAACACTACCACCACCACCATCAAAACTCAACACAGCTTCAACATTTACATCCTTCTCAATACTCCAATGTCACTTCTAACAACCATCTGAATAACAATGTACCCACTTCAAACTTTTCAAATGACCCTTCTTATCTCTATGCCCGAACAATTGAAAAAACTGAATTCTTAACTGGTAAAATTCAAAGATTATCTTTTCATGAATATTTCAATGAATTCAAATAATGATTTTATTGAATACTATATCACATGCCACAGGTCCTCCAATAACAGTGAAAGACTCTGACATGGACAAGTACAAAAGGAAGCCACCTTTGCAGATGTTCACCAGATGGCTTTCCAACCTCACAAGCACGCACAGACCTAAGTACTCTAACAGGGTATTTTTATGTTGCTGTGATTATTTTAGGTGCATAGATAAGAAGCTTATATATATCATAACTTTATAAAAAACTTGACTTTGGTGGAGGAAAAATTGGATATGAAAAATTCATTGAATGATATAGTAAGTATGATATCTTCATTAATGAAAATCTTTTTTTTAAACTTGGAAACATGTATTTGAAGGGGAGGCGCAAGATCATCATAGGCTTTTTGGTGCTGATTGCCCTGGCCACATTGGTAGTCATCTTGAAACAGGCTGGCAGGTCCTCTGTGGAAAATGACCCTCTTCTTGACCCCATGGCCAACCCTAATTTGAGAGTACAATTGGACTGAAATTTCATTTTTACAACTCTTATCTTTAAGCCTTTGCCACCAATCGTTGTATTTTAAAATTTAGATATAAAAAAATGTAGATTTTTTTGATATTCTTTCATTTTGGTATCGGCTTTGTATTTTACGTCCCAAAAGCATTATAACATTCTGATAAACTGATTTGAGAATTTATTAATGCAAACTAAATGATTCAATATTCATTTGATAAAAACATTTATAAACAATCTTATGATAAATTTGAAACAAAATATTTTATGAAAAAAATACATTAGTTTTTTTAATTTTTAAAATGTTGAGTGCGTGGTACGGCTGAAGACAAATCAACAAAATTCGATGCACAGTAATGAAAAAATTGAAAGCAATAGTTCATAATATACAGGATTCGAATGATTGTTAAAATTATCCTTTATCATTGGGTGGGCTAATCGAAAGCTCATTGTTTTTCGTATCAGGTTTACTTGTGTTTTTCAAAAAATTATTTTTATTATTTGTTTTTGAACTATCAACATTCGACGTGTGTGCATTGTTATAATGTATTCCATGGTGAATTGTTGAAAAATTGTTCGATTGATGTGCATTCTCTTCCACGCCATTTGTTTTCGAACCTTCCCAACCATCCATCACAACATCATCTTTCATAACAGATCCAACACCATCATTATTTCCAGCATCATCATCTTTATGATCTTTTACCTCATCATCATTTTTAGCACTTTCATCATCACTGAATAAATCTTCATCACTGAATCTTTCAAAAGATATGCAGCTCTTCCTAGATGTGTTATTCTTCGATGACTCGCTCAAGTTACTTGTGTGTTTGTTTTTACGTTTTTGTTTGTATCGTTCATTTTTAGTTTCTCCATTTTTTCTATTTTTAAAATCAGTTCTTTCATGATTATTTTTGGTATTTTTTTCTTTTTTGTTGCTTTTTTTTTCCTCTTCTTCATCGTCACTGATTTTTTTTCTTTTAATATTCCTTCTATGGAAGACTTCATGCCCATTAACATTTTTTGATGAACTTCCAGCCACCATAGAACATTCTCCATCTTCACACCGTGACAACCTTTTATCGACAACAGGTGTCGATGTAATTATGTGGTCTTTTATATCATCATCTATACAACATCTATCACTCGAATTATCAGAATCTTCATCTCGTTCGAGCTTATCAACTGTTTCATTATCATCAGTAGTATCCATATCATAAACATGACTTTTATCACAGAAACCAAGGTGGCTGTTAGCTGCCTTATTATCTTCCATATCTTCACTATCATAAGCCAGGCACAGGTCTCGAAGAGATTTGCTGCAGTCTTTTTTTGCGACGTATTTATTTTTTAGTTTTTTATCATTCTTTTTATTTGTTGCTTTTTTAATTTTGTTTCTGATTTTCCGTCGGTGAGTTCTTTTATTTTTGACTTCTTTGCTACTATCACTACTACTACTACTACTACTACTGAGACTTCTATACCTAGTAGTACTTTTACTACTACTCCTTTTTTCATTCAATTTGCCCTTTGTTTTTTTAGACCTTTTAGAAGAACCTTCCCCATTACATTCACTTTTAATACTTCGATCAACTTTACTACTATTACTGATACTGCTACTAGAATTACTACTATCGCTACTACTCTTAATTCTACTTCTACTACTACTACTGCTACTAGAAGAATCATCACTGGCCACACTGATGCTACCCACAAGACTACCAGCGTCACTACTTTGTGCGTTTCTGCGACTGACTTCGCTATGAATGAGAAAATCAAAGAAGGATAAGATGCGTGTATCTTCCTCCAATGACTCGTCTCTCGCCCCATCACTATCGTCAGCCTCCAGATCGTACCTCATCGAAGGTGCTACTTGTTTCCGCCTCTCAGACTCTTCTCGCACCGATCCTGTGCTCAACCATAGTGGACTCCATAGCTGTTTTGTGGTATGTTGCATATTTGCTTAATAATTGTCGTGTATGTACGTGATTAATGGTATTAAGTGTGTGATTTAACGTTTTGGATATATTTTATGTGTCTTGGTTTATACAAATCAAGCGTATGCCAACCTTGATAACTTTCTCAACTCCAGAAGACATGAACATACAATTCGCTTTGTTGTATCTGGAATTTATCATAAATCAATCAAGATGAATTTGTCAAACGTGATTAATGAATCTTAATGACATTTTAATCAAAAAAATATATATATGTTCAATGAAATAAATAGATCCATCTAATCTCCAATCACCTGACGTGGTTAGGTATAGATCGGTGCCCATTGAAGATGTAATCAGCTCTTGCCACATGAGCTACTAGTAGAAATATTAAACAATTAGCACGGAGTGTCATTATAATGGTATTTTTCAGATACATCGGATATATTTTTTTATAATGTAGAAAAAAAAATCAAATTTGAAGAGATTTTGTAATACATTTATTGAGAACCAAAAGCTATGTTTAGCCTTATCGTAAAACGTCAGTCGGGTTAAGGTTGGAGATGAACATTCGGAAGAATTTGATGTTGGTGTAGGTGTCCCTCAAGGATCGGTTCTCTCGCCGTTTTTTTTTTCAATAGTGCTAGACGTATTGTCGGAAGACGGAAGAAAAGGTGCTTTATATGAACTGCTTTATGCGGATGATTTGGTCTTGATGGCAGAGGCTATGGAAGAACTAGAAGCACAATTCATCCGTTGGAAGGCAAGTTTCAAAGGGAAACGATTGAAGGTTTATCTGGGGAAGACAAAGGTCATGGAGAGTAGTGGTGGTGGTGGAGTTGTTGTCTTGGCTAAGATTGATCCATGTGGTGTGTGTGGTAAGAGGGCTAAGATAAATTGTGTGAGGTGCAAGACATGTAAGAAGTGGATTCATGCGCGGTGTGCTAGGGTAAAAAGAGTTTCTCGTAGAATGAATGGAAATTTTGAATGTAGGGTTTGTATGAATGGTGCTAAGGTGGAATGTAAGAATGCTTCAAATGGTCGTTTAGGTGAGTTGGAGAGTAAATAGTTATTGTTATTTAGAAGACAATGTGAATGGTGGAGGAGGAAGTGAGCTAGCTGTTACACGAAAGATCGGGCTGGTTTGGAAGGCATTCAACAGTGTATCTTCTATGTTATGTGGTAAGAGACACTCATAGAATATTAGACAAATTTATAGGACATGTGTGAGGCCTGTCATGATATATGGTTCGGAAACCTGGGTAGTAAGATCCGTTGAAGAGAGTATTTTGAGAAGAACAGAAAAACGGATGCTTAGAATGATGTGTGGTGTGCAGCTAGCTGATGGCGTGAGTACAAAAGAGTTGATGGTTAGATTGGGGTTGGATAGAACGATCGTTGAAGTGGTGAGGCAAGGGAGTTTGAGATGGCTGGGTCATGTAGTAAGGAAAGAGGATGACGACTGTGTCAAACAGGCGTGGAGGTTTGAGATTGTAGGTAGTAGAGGAAGGGGAAGGCCAAGGTTAACCTGGAAAGAGATGATGGAAAAACTTTGTCGTGGGCTTGGATTAGTTCTTAAAGATGGCTATGACAGGGTGAAATGGAGGGAGAGGGTTAGGTCATGGAAAGAAGTCAGTGACCCCTTGGAAAAGGGAAAGATGCTGACTATAATAAAATGATGATGATGATGATAACGTTTTATATCTTTTGATTCTGAATTAATGTATCAAAAAATTCCTCAAATTTAATGTTTTTTGCTAAAAATATTATAATGGTATGTAGCTTATGAAGTCTTCAGCCCCATTGAGGCGTTATGACTAAGTATATCTAAAAACACAAAAAAATTTTATTAATATACAAAGCTTTTCGTTAACAAAGTAAAATTTCTAAGTATGTTCTCAACGTAAAGCTTTGTATCCTAAAAAAATTACATATTGTTTTTAAATATACTCATTTTATTGTGGCTAGTAAAAGTCATGGCTGATAAACTTACTTTCAGTTCCTTCTTCAGGCACCTTCCACAGGTACAACTTGAAGTCATCTGACCCTGAGACTAAGTACTGTGGGGTGTGTGAGCTGGATGGTGATCAGTGCAAAAAATTTATTTTATAGTTTAACAATGATCTGAAGCAAAAGGCAACTATTTATATTGTAATCTTAACCTCAAACATTTATTCATAATTAATACTTATGAGAAGTAAAAATTCAACAAAAACCATCAAACAAATAATGTGGATACCTCGTCGTTTTCACCAGCAAAAGTGCAGCTCTTCATGGTGCAGAGATTAAAAAACCCTGGATCCTTAAGAAGAGTTTGCTTTACTGACTGCAGTGGTGAGGATAGTGGTGATGGGATCGGAGCGCTCATCCAATGCTTTATATCCTTCTTCATGCCGTTGTACTTGCGATGGAAACAGTCGTTGTTTGGTTGGTTGCCACAATTTTCCGTCGTGACGTCGTCATGGATTCTGCATGGCGTAAAAACTCAATAAAAATGTCATCAAAAAAACGATAAAAATAGTTACACAGGTATGAATATAAATGAAATCCACCCATACGTGAGCAATAAAACTGAACGTTAGTAATGATTGATCATATAGATAATCTTTCAAAACAGAAGTAGACTGACTTGTTAAGATGGCAAGTGCATGGCTTGTCTTGAGGCAGAGGCTGCTGGGAGTTCATGGGCGTCAAACACACTCCCCCTCTTCTCTTCAGGAACGCCATCTTGCGACCATCACTGCTGAAACACACCCCCATGCTGTAGTCATCCAAACAATCCAACTCATCCTGGTAACTTTGGAATGGCCTGGTATGATTGGTGGGGGTTGTTATCATCCTCGCTAGTAGCATCCCCATCGCAGTAGATTTTTGATACACATAATATAAGTTACATTCATCATTATAATCATCAATACCATCATTATAATCCTTAAACATCATTTTCGTAACCATCATTTTTGTTCAGTGTTCATGTCATTCAGTTAATAAGTGTTTAATTTTAATTCTATTCACCTAAGGCTAATTCACTCAATCACTATTATTTTGAAATAAACATAATGGTGTACATTGAACAACATCATACTTAAGCGGAGATCTGGTGTCCCATAATTGAATGCCGTGAGTAGCATTGGAGGATGCTATGATGTTTGATATGATTGGGTTGAATGCTAGGCTATGCATTGAGTCATCAGTCTCTGCTATTGTGGTGCATTCTGTGTGGAGTGGCCAATAAGCAGTAATGTGGACGTGTGTTTTAATAGTGGTTGATAGATCGATTGATGAATGAGTAGATAGATAGTTGAATGGGTAGAGAAATAGTTGATTAAGTATATGGTTGAATAGATAAAAAGAGAAATAGATAGAGAGCTAGATAGATAAATATCATTTATACTCCTGTTAGATATAATGATAAACACACCATGGGTAGGGGTTCGAAGGTCATAGAGAAGAACTCGACCATCTTGGCAAGCAGTGGCCATAATGGAGGGATTGATAGGGTCTCCTGCTACACCCCACACCACATCCTCATGGGGCAGAGAAACCTCCAACTCTCCTCTGTGTTGAACCATTGTGGTGATGAATAGATATTATGATAATGATGGTGTTGAAATATACAGCACTTTAAGAGAAAATTGAGGTTATAGATTTTGGAATTGGTTTCATTTCTAGCATGTTGTAAAAAATTATGAACAATTAGAAATTTTTTTTTCATATTGATTATTATTGAAAACAATAGTCACTATCATATCAAAAATTTTGAAGTTCAATTTAGTGCTCACGTTGATAAATTGTGGCTTTTCACTTGGTAATCATTACCTGCGAGATTAGGTTAAAAAGTAAAAATTATTTTTATTAATTTAAATGTAACTTAATAACTATGGGTGAAAATAAAAACATTATTGGATATAGTTAAGTACAATGCTTTTGGATATATGCTGTATTATTATATACTACTATGTATACTAATTGAAAAGCTATGTAAACTGTAGATTCAACAATTTTTTTTTCATTTTTATTGCTAACTCATCAAAATCAATAAAAAATTCATGTTTAACTAGTGACAAAAAAATTTTTTTTAAACATCAAAAACTACCTCCAGAATAAATCTGAGAGTTATCACAGTTGAAAGAGAGGCAGAATATGTTGCTAAGATGTGTTGTTTTCATCACCCGAGGACCAGTTCCTCCACCCCACACAGCACTTTCTAATTCCCATAATAATATCCTTAAGTCATCTCCACCTTTCAACAGTTTTAATAACGTATTATAAGATTTATATTGTATACACACACTGATATCATTCAAGTTTCACATTTCTTGAGTGAAGGCTTCACTGAATTTCAAACTAACTTCAAAATTTTGAACAAAAATTGGATACTAAAATTACTTAAAGATGTAACCTGAAGCGATGTACTTTCCTCCATTGTTGGAAAACTCCACTGCATTGACACAACCATAGTGGCCATGAAGGTTTTTGCGGTACATTTTCTGACCACTTTCAATGAATTGAGACACCAAACCACTCCTAAAATCACTATCAACACTATCCACATTTAAACTACGTTCTTGTGAGTATATGTATGCATTAGAAATCAAGCCTCTTTTTCTCATTTTGGTAAGGTCATTGAGATAGAAACTTTGAGTTGAATATAGATCGGTTTTTAGACTTTCTTTACATACTAAAAAACAACTTTTCTTATTGGAAATATTTATGATTGGAAAACACTAAATATCAAAAATTGATGGATTGCATTTAAAAAACTGTGAAGCGCATCAGTAAATGTGCTATAAAACTGTAAAAGTTGAAAAAAAAGTTATTTTTTCAAAGTTATACTCGAAAAGTATTAAAGAACTGAAAATTTTTACTAATTTAAATAATTTTCAATTCAAAATACACTTATATATCAAAACAATTTAAATACTTTTATAAAGTATAAAACACGATACATTTATTTTTTCATGAACTTGATAGAGTGAGTCAAACCCATATCATCAAGTAAAGTCTATTCTAAATTCTATTTTTAAATAAAGTAACTAGTTCAATTGTTGTCACACTAGCTCTCTCCTTATCGCCTTCACATTTTTTAGCAACCGTGACATCCTTCTCATCATCATCATCATCATTATCATTACCATCATTATCAGCACTCTCCTTATTTTCATCATCCCTCTCATCATCATCACCTTCATGATCACTCTCATCATCATCACCTTCATGATCACTCTCATAATGAACTTAAAACCCTTATTTTCGAGTACATGCATAACCAATTATTTTAAAGATAATATAACTATAGGAAAACTTATAATAGACATAAAACTTCTTGCTATAAGATTAGTTTTGAAAAATTTATAAATTTAGAAAATAAAATAACCCAAAACGTGACTCGTTTCAACTAATTGTACAAATAATGAAAGTAATAAAATAACCCGAATTAATATATCACATAAAATGAAATTCAAAGGGCTGTGAACGGTTTCAATCTTTAGATAATTTATACATTATTTTCAGGCATTTATAAATTAAATATTTTTATTAATCATCATTGTTTTAAATTATTCTATTTTTATTAGTTATAAATACTTTATGTTAATTTGTGTAATGTTTGTTAACTAAACTATTTGTTTTGCGATTAATATATATTAAAATCTTTAGTTAAACATTCTTGTATGCCACTCAGTAATAAGTTAATATAATAATATAAAAAATCATATACACTTAGAAATAACTCAGCGGTTCAATTGTGATCGCCAGCATTCATTGTGTTAGCTACCAATGTTATTTATATTGTGTAAGAAATCTCACACAGAGAAATTCTGAAACATTAAACTATACAAAATAATCCCGGTATTATATAAATTAAATACTTTATCAAAATCATTAACAAATAAATCAAGCAAAACTCATAGCAGCATACTACTAACAAAACAAAAAAAATAATACTAGAATTATATCACAATATTGAGCCTTCATGATGGAAATGGAAGCAATGGGAAGACAAGGAAATAGAGAGAGCATATATGTGTCGACAATTGACAAGGATACAATGGTAGGTGGTTTCTGTGTGCCTATTTGCTCATGTGCTAGGCGCTTATACTTTTAATATTGTCGGCCCCTATAGCTCAATGGTTGAGCATTAGACTAATTGTCTAAAGCTACCGGGTTTGATTTCGTGTTTTCGCTACATTAAATTTGTAGCAAGCGCTTTGATCTATAAGGAAAAGCGCTTTATAAATACCGCATTACATTACATTACATTAATATGTGGTTTGTACCAAACGATGCTGATATTAATTCTACCGTTATTCAGTTGCCATGCTCTGATGGACTGATAGCAGGGCTTAAAAAATTTTTTAAAATATTTAATACTTTAAACCAAAAAGCAGCACTTTTTATGAATGATACGAAGCTCAGCCTTAACAAAGTTACATCATTTATAGTTTATACTAACGTGATATGTACTATCAGGATAGATATCCATCTGCAAATATAAAATGTGCAAATATCACAAGGTTCAACCACAGAACTTACCGTAAGCATTATTTGATAATGTAAGTGCTGATTACGGAAGGTTTTGTTGTTATATAACGTTATATTAAAATTCTGCTAACACCGTTTGGGTTAATTAATATTTCGTAATGTTACTTTGTTAAAGCAAAGAGTATCATTTGATAAAGTTTTTTGTATTGAATTGACAACTGTTGCATGCATGTATGCCATGTGTTCAATTCACTCAGGAATCAACCTTCAACTTAGACTGCCTCAGTGCTGAGTTCAGACATCACTTAGGAATTCTACCGGTAATTTTATCGCTCGAAATGCTACTACCAGCTGCTTTTATTTTTGATTTATCTTGTTTTTGATATTTTTTTATTACCGATATATGACTCAAATGAAGTTTTTTTTATAGCGATTCTTGTCTTTTTTAAGTCAAGCAGAAAATTGCTTAAAATATCTGTTTCAATATCATTATAATATTGCTTACTGCCATACTAATGACATAAACCATTGAAGGAAGAGGAGCAAGAACTGACTGATATTTTCAAAGAGAAGCTGGGCTTGAACCCACTGGATCCGAGCAGATTAGGAACGTTGGTTTATCAAAAGAGCAAGACCATTTCTGCCTATCCATCTTACCAACTCATTGAGAAGTATTTTAAGGTGATTGGAGTGGAAGGGGTTGGTTGCATGGTGGAGACAGTAGTTGAGTTGTGGTTGCAATGGTGAGAATCTTTGTAGTTTAAGCTTGGTTGAGTGTGGCGTAATTCTTTTTAATTTTCGTTTTTAATTTTTTGTTAAAACCGGATTTTAAAAAAATTAATGTAAAAAATAGTTTAAAAAAAAAGAATAAATTTTGTTAATGCCAGAATGCGGAAGTGAAGAGTTTCAATTACATAGAAAGACAAATCACATCGCCCCTCCTTGCCAAACACAATGTCTTTGATACACAGGTTCTTCTATAAAAATACCGCCATGATATGAGTTAGAGAAGAAAATTGCAAAACATTACAAAAATAATTTTTTTGGTTCCAAATAAATAAAAATTTATATTAAAATTTATAATAATATATACATATGAATAATTTAATGGTTATTTCTTGCCTATCCAAAACCCTAAGTTGAGTCGACTCACACATATACATAGGGATGCATATAATAATTCATCACCATTTTACGCCTGTTTCCATGGACTGGAAAAAACATGTTTCAAACGATTAACCAATAAAAACTAGAACATCCATCAACAGGCGTCAATATACATCTTTGCTGCCATAAAAAAGTTCATAGAAGGCTCAGACCTTCCCTTGGATTATGCTTTCAACACGGATAAGGTTGGGTCTTATATGAGAAATACAGGATATCTTGTTGAAATCAACACAATATAGCATGATACATTTGAATGCCATAAAGTTTAACGAGATTTTTTAGAGTTTTACTAATAATATAGTGTTAGACTGTTTTGATAACAGAATAATAAGAAAATAATTATGTACCAACAATATGAGAAAATTTTCCAAATAACATCAGAATAAAGTTTCATGGTAAAGCTATACTCGTCAAAAATTAAATCTTTAAGTTTAAAATTAATTCAACAGTCTTCAAAGTGAAATTTGGAATAAGTTAGCTAACCATGGAAACCTCACAACTTGTAGCACTTTATTAACTATATAAAACCATACATTAACAGTATAAAAGTCCTATATACACTATATGAGACATAAAAATCGCAGCCGTACATTCCTGTGTTGATGAGAGTGCAGATGATGTTGGAGATGTTTTGTTACAACAGGGATGAGCAAGAAGATGATATCCCTAAGATTGTAAGTGCTATGGGGCACAACTTTGGTGTAGGGATTTTGGGCTAACTAAACTTGTATTTTTTTTGTTAAGAGCCGTTGACGACGGTTGTCTTTTGCTTTGTTCAAACAAAAACGTCTTGTGTTTTAAGATAGTTTTGAACTTTTTTTTTGTTCATGTTTTAGTGTTGAGGTCCAGTACCGATCTGTCATGTGAATGATAACTTTTAATAAGTATTTATGTGTTTTTATTTAATTCTTGTAAAATATTTCATTCTACTTTCCATTTATACAATTATAATTTCAAACTTCAATCAATATAAGATGCCGAAAACAGAAAAGAACAAAAAGTTTTCGATAAAGAAGATAATGCAGAAAACGATAGGGAAAGCATACGGCAGGAAGGGCTCCACTTCTAGCACATCATCATCTATCAGCAGAAAAAGAGGACAGCATTATGTAAGAGTTTGAAGTTTTTGCATGAAAATATTAGCTATTGTGTTAGTTAACTAATCGCTGTTATCACCACACATAATTTGAATTCATATATTACAGTATTTCTATTTCAATTCTATGATACGTTTTTTCTTCAAGATTATTTAGTTTTTTTTAGGATTCAAAAGTTTTTTTCCAACAGCATATAAGCAACCAGCCACTAAAAAAACTCATTGCAAACCCACCACCCACAATACAGCAAACATATGAGCAACTTCTCTCCGAACTAAACGACCAGTTGGAGCTTGTACAGTTCATTGTTTCGCACGGAATAATGAGACAGGATCTCAAGTTTGAACTTTGTTTTGTGTTTGTGATATTTTGTATGAGTTTAATTATAATAATCGATTTTAGACTTACAAAAAGTTTAGTGTTATTCGTTCAATGATTTATTTGAGATTGTTTTTTTGTTTTTTTTTTGAGTTTTTATCAAGGTCTCGGGACAATTTGATCGACTATGATATTCGATAAACACTTAACCGTTTTTTTCATTTTTTTTCACATATTTTACCATAACTTAAATATAATAATATTCAATATTTTAACTTAAAAAATAGGTTTAAAGATTATTTTGATCCAAAGCTTACTATCTTGAAATTATCATAACTAATGACTCAAATCCTAGAGACGAGATCTTTGTGCAGTTATGTTGTCAGATGAGCCATCCAGACACCAAGATTTCCTTCAGAGCTTTCATTCTTCACTCTATGTGTGCCTCTTGCTTCCTTCCTTCTCCTTCGGTTAGGTGTAGTTGTTGGTTATTTAACACTGTATGGATTGGCTTTATTGGACTAGAATATTTCATATTATGTTGTATTATATATATATTATAGACAGATTCGTGTATATATTATAGATATCTTTGTATATATTGTAGATAGATTTGATATTTTGTATATAGATTGGTTGATAATGTAACTAATAGTGTAGTTGTTGGTTATTTAACACTGTATAGATTGGCTTTATTGGGCTAGAATATTTCATATTATGTTGTATTATATATATATATATATATATATATATATATATATATATATATATATATATATATTATAGACAGATTCATGTATATAGTAACTAATAATACAATCAGCATTATATTCAACAAAAAATGTCAAAATATTATATATTCATAATTGTCTTGCAACTTCAGATCATCTCCTACTACATCTCGCACTTACACAGCATCACTGATGATTCAAACAAGGAGCTTGTAGACTCAATATTCCAGAAGGTGTTCAAAACCAATGACAATGGGTATCGATTCCACCCTTCTAGTTCTATGGAACTTAAGGTTAAAGGATGTCATATTGCTGGATTCATTGTGAATAACTCTGAATTTTTGATGCTTCCACGTTAATCAAACTCTAAAAAATTGAATTATTTCAAAGTAGCATGATTTCCATTTCGAGTATCTAAAAGCATTGATGAATGGAAAAATTTTTCCCATAACGTGGTTTCACAGAACCAAACTTCATCACAGGCAGAACTTCACAGAACTCCAATGCAAGCAACGGTGCATTTGGTTGGGGGGCGTAAAACCCAGATCTCCCTTCTGCCTTCTACCACTTCTCGTGAAGCTTGCAACCAGATATCTCAACAGCTTGGAATCGAAGATTCTTTCGGCTTTTCTCTTTACCTCAACGTCGCTCAAAAAGTTTGGATCTTTTAATCATATTCTAATGGCATATTGTTTGAAGTGTTTTTGAAAAAAATTAACAGGCTTCATCTTTGGGATTCGGTTCAGATTATGTAATGGACGCCATTACAGAGTGTGAGAATGTTTCCAAGAGCTCCAAAGATGTCAAAAAAGGAATAACAAACAAAGGAGTGGAACTAGAAAATGAAGAAGTTTGGATTATGGCATTCAGGAAGGAGTTCTTCACACCATGGTACGACCCTACCCTCGATAAAGTGGCCTCAGAGCTGGTCTACCACCAGATCAAAGAAGGGCTTAAAGTCAACGAACTCTCTATTCCACAAGTTTGTGACATTTTCATAATTATCAAGATGAGTGTCATGAAATTAATGGCTTTTATTTAGATTTTTCTAACTATAATTATAGTAAATTTTTTACAGCCCATTAAAGCCACAGTGTTAGCTCAATTACTGTACCTGGAGTTGGGACCCATAGCATCGGTGAGCTCCATTGAAGATGGTTTGAAAGGATTGGTGATGTCAAGTGTGTTGAACGATGCAAGAAGTACTTATAAAGAGGTGCTTGATGTGGCAAACAGGTTATCATTAGACCAGGAAGGCAGGGATAAGAACGAGGTCAGTTACATGCAACTTATTGTATGACTGAAATAATTTTAATATTAAGTAGAAAAATTTATTTATTTGGATGATTTTTTTTTAAGATTAAATGCAACTTCTTATCAATGGCGAGCAAGTATTTTTCGATGAACTTCTCGGCCCTTTTCGAGGCGTACAACTACGGTCAGATCCAGGGACTTGAGTTGGGCGAGGTGATCTTGGCTTTGAATGGCAAAGGAGTCTACGTTTTGGATTCAAGACTTACTTTAATTTACGCGCAGTTCAAGTTTCACGATTTGCTTTATGCTTCCGCTATAAAGTATGTCAAAACTTGTGAAACACCCATCTATGATACATTAAAATCGTTTCAAAACCTCGAAGGCAAGACGAGTATGCATCTTCAGTGCTGAGTTTGGTGGCGGTGGATGGGTTCGAGTACAGGCTGGTCTCTCCACACTTTGAGGTAATTTCCAAACTCATCATGGCCTTCCTCAACGGACTGAAGAGGAGGTCCAGCTGGGGGTTGGCTGTCAAGTCTTATGTCATCCAGGGTGTGTTTGTGTTTCTTATGAAGCTAATTTTTTTGTACCATTAGTTTTCTTCATTCAATACGATAAACCAACCATTTTAAATAGTTTAAGAAAATTTTAATTTAAAGAAATAGTTTAAAGTTCATATTGGAGACAAAAATAAGCATTAGAATTAATTTTATATGAAACAAACTGACCATTGAACTTACTCCAAATCACTACAGACTTCAGAGACAACCAAAGATTCTCTACTTTAACATCCAAAAACCAGAGTTTTGAGTTGAAGCAGGGAGATGTGGTAGAACTATCAGGGGAGGCAGGCCGGAGTGATAATGAGGAAGACAACTTCCTCTATGGCACTTGTGAGAGGTCGGGACTTAGCGGGTTCTTTCCGCTCGATGTGGTCTACATCATCCCCATCTCTAACAG